>OY751349.1:4020000-5220000 GCA_963564715.1 Catocala sponsa
AAAACATTTGATTATGTAGCGGACCCAGAAAATCCAAATGGATTCTATAGAAAGCATGCGGCGGGTAGGGCCACGGCGAAGGAGGCACGCGCTGTGGCGAGGGCCGCAGTTGCGCGCAGACCTCACACGCGGCTGCCAATCGTTCGAGCCCCGCATCGATCCCCGGGAACCAAAATCTTTCACGAGCGGCGGCTTTCATTTTTACCACACCGAAATGAGAATTGTGTAATTCTCTTAACACCTTATCTCTTAGCGAATGCGGAATTACTACCTTATGGCCGCGCATTAAACATTCGTTTTCCAAAGCTAATTGAAACCGACAATCAAAATAAGCACGTAAATCGTGGTCATGGACTTTACGCGGCCAACCATGTCAAAATACATCTTTCAACACTTTTTAAAATCTCGTCGCGTTCAGTCTCGCTACGTAATTCATTCAGCGTAATGGGTAAGCTTCCTTCGACAACAAAATTAACGTAAGCAGCGCGCTCTTCACAGTAGCGGTCCTCCCCCCGCGCTTCCTGCCCCGCTTGATTCTCATTCATGAACGTCGCTCGAGATAAAAACGTCTGCACTGTTATCACCACTACGAATATATTCTATTGAATAATTATAAGCCGATAAAAATAACGCATAACGTTGTAGCCTATTCGCTGATACTTCAGGGATACCACGATGCGGACCGAAAATGGTTATTAATGATTTATGGTTTGTGCGCAATACGAATGGTGTGATACGACCATATAAGTACTGGTGAAGTCTTCTCACCCCATAAATAATGGCTGTAGCCTCCTTTTGTAACTGCGAATAGTTCTTTTCCGCCGCTGTGAGTGTCCTTGAAGCGAAAGCAATAGGCCTCTCGCGGTTATCCCCACGCGATAATTATGACAAAATGGCGCCTAAACCTTTTGGCGAAGCATCTACAGTTAGTATCAGTTTCGCGTTAGTATCAAAATGGGCTAGCAACTGATCAGACACAAGCAGCCTTTTAATTCGTTCAAACGCGTCGTCATGAACGGAAGTCCATTCCCATTTTTTATTTTTATGTAACAGTTCATATAATGAGCTTAGTATCGAAGACGCGTTTGGCACGAAATTCCTATAATAGTTAACTAACCCTAAAAATGATTGCAGCTGCGCGGTATTTGTTGGTTTCATGGCTTTCAATATAGACTGAACCTTATCTGGCGATTTACGTATACCATTTTTATCAATAATATGACCAAGGTAGGATATTTAATTTTTAAAATATTCACATTTATCCTGCTGAACAGTTAACCCTGCGTCTTCTAGCCGTTTTAAATCCAAAGTTAACCTGTTTTTATGCTGGTTAATATTATTCCCTGTTATAAGAATATCGTCTAAGATTATTATTACCCCGTCTAGGCCTGCTAGCACACATTCCATAGCGCGTTGGAAAATGGCGGGCGCGCTGGCGAGACCAAACACTAGCCTGGTGTATTTAAAAAGGCCACGGTGTGTGTTTATACACGTTAGAGCTTGTGAGTCGTCGGTTAAAAAAAATTGGTTGTAGGCTCGAGACAGATCAAGTTTAGTGAACTGCTCACCCCCATGCAATTTAGCGAACAATTCATTTATAGTTAGAAGTGGATATTTTTCAATTATTAATTGCTTATTTATTGTAACTGAATAGTCTGCGCAGATCCTAACCCCACCATCCTTTTTTAAAACCGGGACTATAGGCGAAGCGCATTCGGAATATTCTATAGGCTCTAATATCCCAAGAGAAACTAGACCATTTAACTCCGCATACATTTTTTCTTTTAAGGCAAAAGCGACCGGCCGTGCTTTGAAAAATAACAACTTCGCATCAGGTTTTGGCTTTAATGATACCTTATATTTGTTAAAACATCCTAATTTACTAGAGAATAATTTGGGAAATAGTACATTAATATGCGTAAACGCGCTGTCGTGCGGCTTATCAATATAATTAAAGGGTGCAGTCGAAACGAACTCTAATTTAAACGCATGTAAAAAATCACGGCCTAACAGCGACGGGCCGCCGCCGCGCACTACGTAACACTTTAGAGCACGTGTGTTACTCATATACGACACGGCTAATACAATGAATCCTAAAGTAATTAACTTGCTTCCCGTATAACTGAATAACTTGATAACGGTGTCGGACAATGGCACTTCCTTAAAATGAGAATGGTATGTATGTTCTGAGATGACGCTAACCGCTGAACCACTATCAATCTCAAACTCCAAAAATATACCATTAACCTGGACTATCTCGGTCATCGGTCTACCCTTTACGCATTTAATATTACGTACATGTAACTCACCATCGTCTCCAACATCCTCCACATTTTTCGAGACATAGTTAACTTTGGAATTAGCCGCACACATTATACTTAAATGACCCTTCCGGTTACATTTCTTGCACTTATAACTTTTAAAGCGGCACTGATTGGACTTATGATTGGTATAACCGCACACACTGCACTTTTCACTTTTGGAAATACTGAACACGGCATCGGGGGCCGCGTGGCCGGCGTCGCTCGCGCCCGCCACGTCGCCGCTCCCGGAGCACGTGGCCGTTGCTGCCTTACGTGCCGCGCGCACATTCTCAGCCAGTTTCACAGCCTTTGCCAATGTCAGCACCTGCAAATCCTTTGCGAACAACTTCTCGCGCTCGGGACCTGCCACCATCCCCATTACGAATTTGTCTAGGAGGGCGTCTTCCAGATTTGTAAACACACAGTGCGCAGCCAATCCCTTAATCCTTGCTGCCCAATGAGTAAGACTTTCACCTAGATGCTGCGTAGCTGCGTAGAAATTGTACCTCTCCGCGAAGGCAAGCCGTTTCGGTGTGAAATGGCTGTCTAACAATTTGATAATGCTGTCATGTTCCACATCCTCAATCTTCTGCGGCAGCGCCAGGTCACTCGCTAGCTTATAGCTCGACTCGCTCAATGAACTTAACAGTACTGCCTTCCGCTTGAGCTTAGCTTTGTCTGTCGCATCATTAACGTCGTTTGCTATAAACCACTGAGTGAGACGTGATTTGTAAATATCCCACTCGCTTGAGAGGTGGTCAAAGGTCGTGATAGTACCTAAAGCTCCACTAGAAAACATTTTGTAAATACTCGTCGCCACTATTATGTATTGTCACGTAATCGACTCGCGGCGCACGGCTGCGTGCGCGGCGAGCGAGATGGTGGCATCACTAGTCCCCCTCCGAGCGGCGGCCGCCTATATATAGTGGATCGCGTCCTGGTGGAGCTTCTTCCTTCCGCTGAGCTGCACATCAAGTTAAGTGGTTCTTCCTAATAAGAACCACGTAGGAAGCCTTTGAGAACCACGCCCTGATTTCTATTAATTGTATAGCTTGCTTTAAGTGTGTTATATACTCATTGTTAATAAAAGTGTTAATTGCTCCAGTATCTTTGAATCATCTCTGCTTAAAGTAACCTCAAGACACCACGCCCCTACAGCGTGGCTTGTCGTTATCCTAACTAAAACCCTAAAGATTACAGTATTTATGTGGAGCGGGGGAAACGCACATGCAGTCAAACCGCGAGTCAGTTGCATACTAATTTATTGTTCTAAAGATGTCTCGTACGCGCGTCACACACGCAGGTGTCCGCGTCGTACGCACACTACAATATATAACAATAATTAAATTAAGTAACTAGATCCGTACCAAATGCATGAGGTGTTAACCTATAATTAATTGTTGCACTGAACTATGTTACCTTAGTCTGTAAGTTCTGATCGATGTATTGGTGTAAACAGTTGTTGGTTGACGTAATAAAAATAAATAAATAAACATAATGTATGTGAAATTAAATGAAAGTTTATTCGCATGAGACATGGTTACAGAGGATGCTACACAGTGTATGTGACTGTTCTGATAGCAAATATGTCTAAACCATTTATTTCGCGTTGCAGTACCCTTTAATTTTGTATTATCTAGCGACCCGCCCCGGCTTCGCACGGGTAGTACAAAAGTGTTTCCCGAGCGCTATGATACGTCCTTCTTCAAACGAGGTTTAAAGAGAGTTTTTCTTTCACGGTAGGCAGCGGCTTTGCTGTGTCCTGACATTGCTGAAGTACATGAGCAGCAGTTACTACTTTCCATCAGGTGGGCCACTTGCTCGTCTGCCAACAATGGCAGTAAAAAAATTAATTTTTTTTTTTTAAATATAGAAAAAATTATACGGCTAAGTATCCATTTCCATAAAATTATAACATGGCATACTTTTGTTTACGTTTACGCATAACAACTTCCGCATTTTTTTTTTATTGTATGTTACCACAACTAGCCGCCTGGGATGGCCGGAGGGCCAGCCCGCGGCAACCTAATGAACCTATTTGTCGGGTTGTCACTAATACTCGCTACGCAAACAAATTCAGGTTAGGGAACCTCATTAGATTTGCTGTATGCCAAAAACAATTATGGCCAAGTATTATTCTACCTAAAAAATATGCCAAAATAGTTATGCCCAAATATATTAAGAAAAAACATTATATGAAAACAAGATATCTCAAATTATACACCTAAACCTTCCTCGTGAAAACCGCATGAAAATCCGTTCAGTAATTTTTGAGTTTATGGCGAACAGATAGACAGACGCGGCGGGATCTTTGTTTTATAATGTGTAATAATTGCTGATCTATTAACTATAAAAAGTGCTGCGAGGGTTGATGAGTGAGATGATGAGATTTAATAAGAGGTTTGAGCACAGGGGTATCTTCGATGATACCGATTGCCTTGCAGCGGCTTGACTGGAGGCATACTACTAACCTAAAGTAGATCGCAAGTAAACACTCATATGTTGTGATTTAACGTAGGGTTTGTAAACAGATTCCTTTGAGGAGATGGTTAAGTATACTGTCAGCAGGGTACGCCCCTATTGACGGTGTGATCTTCTACTTAGAGCATATTGCCTGCTTTTTAGGGTTTGTTCCTTTAAACTAGAATGTCAAACCAGTTAGGCCACGAGGAAACTTAATTCTAGAATGATTAGAAATTAGTGGAAATATACTACAGTATCCTTGAAGTACCAGGCCGTAAGGTTATTTGCCATTATGCTACATGCCACCTGAAAACGTTGCACGCACTGCATGCACCCAGAGAGGTGAGCACCAATCGTCACCAATATGTGCGTTCCCCTTGAGGGACCACATTTGAATTTTGAACTTTTGAATGCGTCAGCCTTTAGTAAAAGTTCTCAAACAATTGTAAATATAGCCCCTAGTTTGTAAAAGTAGCCACTCAAAATTTACAGTCGGTCAAAGGTGGTCCGTCAGTCGTGACTGACAGACATCCATATCTCATGACCTAGTTAAAATTTACAACTGCTATAAATGACTACTCTTAGTAAAAGATTTGTAAAACTAATCATATTAAATATTAACCTTTCCCGTTAACTGTATAAAAAGAACTAGCATGTAGAAGGTGGTCCCTAAATCGATCACCATAAGTTCACTTTGAGTGGAAACCACAATGGAATTTGGAATTTTTACATGGTTTTAACATTAGTAAAAGTATTTGAACGATTATAAATTCAACCTCTAGTTTGTAAAAGAAGACATTTAAAAGTTTCAATCGATTAAAGGTGGTCCCTCAATTGAAATACTTATCATAGGAAAAAAGCAATTTACGTAGCATACGGAAGTTAAATAGACCAATGATACAGTCTATACTTTAGTAGTTGTTTTTCAGTAATGATTACTTTGCTAAACAGTATCAAAATACATGCAGTTTTGTTTCAAATAATAATCAATTTCCTACGAAGAAATATTAGGATTGAGGTGACCACGCGGCAGAATTTTATTGGATAAATAAAAACTAGTGACTGTTTGTTCCTATTAATTTTTATTAATATTTGACATCACTTAGCTAATTTAAACATAAAAGAAAATAACACACACCAATTGGATACCACGAGACAGTCGACGACGATGGGAGAGACCTAAACGTAGATGGTGGGTCGACCTGGACGCTTTTGAAATGGACTGGCAGGGGATGTCCACCAACAGTGTGATTTGGAAGTCCAAGCGAGAGGCTTTAGCTTAGTAGAGACTAAATTACTGGCCTCGTAAAGTTGCATGTGTTTTAACATAGGCTCATTGAATGGCTTGAAGGCTCTCTGTCAAATCATTATCTCCTTAGTGACGTCAGCTTGTGCGTATAGTGTAATCAATTTCATTTTAGTAGTATCAGTACAAATATATATAAAACTAAGTGGTCTACGCTTGGCCATAAAGATAATTAGATATTTGAGTATCGGATACGACTTTAGAAATCACGTTTCAATTTTAATACTTTTCTTTCGTGCGTGAAATTAACTTTTATATAATTTCTTAATTTTAATGCACTCGTTCTCTTTGATTGTATTTGTCTACGATGAAGTTAATATTATGTACATTGGTAACATTTTTGTTATATGAAGGTAATTTAAATTTTGTATTTTCTTTTGTTGACAAATTATTCGAAGCTCTTCGAAATAATTTGCTTAGTGTAATTAGATCGAAATATTAACTCCAAATGTATTGTGTCTTATAATAGGTTCACTATTTGATTAGTATCCGAAGGATTAGTTAAAATTTATTTATTTACTTAATTATAACGACCGCAGGCCACTTATACTAATTAAGGACGCAACTATCATACTAACTTTTCACAATATTCCTTACACACTGACAGTATCTTCTTCCATTTATCCGCAAACATATCACATTGAGCGTTGTCCACAAGGAGAGCGTTGAGTGTGGCGAGAGACCGAGGTATAGGTGAATTAGCACGGGCTACTGTGCGACAAGCTGGCAAGGCAAACAGTTTATGCTTTCTGCCGCGGCGGTAAGTATTAGGAACAAATATCCTCAATAGTACGTCATGAGCTTCTGGTGCCTCAATTATGTCACGAAGGATTTTGCACATAGTTCCGATCTGATCTAACTGCCTTCTTACGTCCAGAGAATTTTATATTTGTTTCAAACACAAGATCATAGTTACTTATATATGTGTAAGTCGTGCTTACTATAGATTATAGAATTGACAATTATTATTGGTGCATAGATAACATTAATGAACTAGGTACCATTTTTAATTCTGTTTTAGTAAGGTATTCTTAAAATTTCATCTATTTAAGAGGGCAGAATATTTCGTGTAGGTTATTTATAGAAGTCTGATAGATATTTGTTGCTATGTAAAAAAACCGTCATCAATCGACATTGTGTCGATTGATGACGGTTTTCTAGAGGATAAAAGACTGCATGATAAAAAATACATTAAAAGGAACAACCATCGCTAGGACGCCGGTACCCGAGCTTAAAGACTGCGCCGAGCGTAAGACAGATAATGACAGCGCTCGTGCGGCTCATATACAAATCGGCGCGCGGCCGCTAAAGTATAATTGAATGGAGGATTTGAAGTGCTTTTTTGATAAATATGTGTCTTTATTGTCAACCAATAACTTAAATATTTGGGACGGACAAATTGTAATATAACTATTTATGTTTCGTTTAAGCTGTAAAATAGCATAGATTTGTTATAATCTAAAAATCACGTAACACGAGCTTACGTTTTGCAAATTTATGTAATTTTGTAGTCGAAAATATTAAGTATTTTAAGTTTTTTACACGGAGTATTGTAAACACATTCATTGTTATGGTAAATGTATATTTTATATTTGTATTAAACAAAAAGTGTTGATTTTATCAACTTAACTGTGACCGCCTGTTTTGGCACATTTCGCTCGGCGCAGTCTTAACCAGACTATTCAATACGTAAATTTTGTTATGATTTCTTCTTTTGCTTAATAGTTTTTTGTATTTTCGTATCTTTAATACTTAACTGGATTGGTTGAGAGATTAATAGATATATGTACCACAACAAAGGTAGTTTTGTTATCTTCAGCTCGATCTATTTAATATTATTTAAACATTTCTAGAGATAGCTATAGATATAATATGAAATCATGTTATACATATTGAAGCGATTGTGGACAAATTATAAAAGGCAATGGATTCGCGGTCGAGAGTACATGAGTTCGTTACTAATCTCAATAGGTGATCATCTCACTACTGACGTGAAGGCAACCTTTTTTATTAACGTGGGAGAATGCATTGAAGCATATCGCACCGCGGAAAAGGGGAGCGGGGAGGTTATGTCAGACTCACCCGGGCAAAAATGGAATGTCTTGAGTACTGCCGTTTAAACCTATCAGAGTGTGCCAACTCGCTGCTTTGTATGGTGCGTCGCTGGAACTGAAAATACAGACAAGAAAACTGCAGACAAGAAAAAACTGCAGGCGACGACTTCTGGGCGACGCGACGGCCCTCTCTTGACACAAGCATTAAGGTAGCCGAATTTGGTGATACAATGAAAAACCAATAGCGGTGTGGAGTGTCAACGCGGTAGATATTTTTAGGATTTCAATTTAAGCTAACTAAAGGAGAAAGAAATACTAGTATTTGTAACTCATATTACCTACAAGGCATCTTTAAAATAATATTTTTATTTGTCTCTAGATGTACGAGGCATAGAAGTCGCCACAACTATTCCTCCAACAGTCAATACTATATTAAAGAATTATCAAAATGAAACAAGAAGAATTATAAACGGCCAAGAAGTAACGGATAGTATGCCATACATGGTAAGAATATAATTAAAATAAAAGGGGGAAAACCAAATAAAAGTCTCTCTTTGCCTAGCCTTATCCCATTTCAATTGCGGTCGGCTCTCCTCGTCATTCTTCGCCAGATGATTCGATTGTGGGTCGTCGAGTCATTCACTTGAGCTTGCTTCAGGTCATTGTTGACTACAGACATCCAAGTAAGAAGGGGTTTGCCTCGCTTGCTTGTACCTGGATCCACGAAGAGGACTTGCTTAGTCATATGTTCGTCGGGCCTTCTCATCACATGCCTATACCACCTCAGACGCGCTTCAGACAGTTTTTCTGCGATTGAGCGATTGGAAAAACCAAATAAAAGTAATCGTAGAATATATAAACTAAAGAGTGAGGTTGTTG
The DNA here is from genome assembly GCA_963564715.1 of Catocala sponsa. NCBI lineage: Eukaryota > Metazoa > Arthropoda > Insecta > Lepidoptera > Erebidae > Catocala > Catocala sponsa. The sequence continues at coordinate 4,029,006 of OY751349.1, forward strand.
AACTCTGATAAATCAAATGGTGAAAACGATTTTTAGAAGCATAAAGTGAAAATGCATTTTCTTTTAGTGCACCGTAGTTTTGTTTTGTAAAAATATAACTCCTGCACTAGGCATGATTCCTGTGTCGCGGGGGACTCTACAAACATTCAAACAACGGACACAAAGAACACCCAGACTCCGAACCATTTGTGGATCACACAAAATGTTGTCCGTGTGGGATTCGAACCCACAACACTTGGCGCAGTGGCAGCGATAAGACGACTACTTACACCACTATGCCATCCGTGCAGTCTAAATGATAAGCGCCCGTTGCAATAGTAGGGTTGCCAACCGTAGTCCAAAATAGAGTACCGTACCTACTCTATTTCATGTATGCGTACTTCATGATCCGTAATACGTAACGTGACCATACGTCCCGCTTCAGGCGGGACAGTCCCGCTTTTAGGCTGTCTGTCCCGTTGTCCCCAGCCAGGGCAAAAATGTCCCGCTTTTACAAATAGAGCAAGCTGTAAGTTATGAGTATCTACCTGATGTTGTCTTTTGTTAACGCGAATGTTATTCATTGAAATTAAACTACTATATACGGATTTTATCGCGTAGTTTATTTGACAGTTTATTACAAAATTTTTGAAAACCGTTACCCTACTATTACTACTAAACTTTACTAATTTTTAAGCTAATTAAATTATTGAAACTATTAAAACTATTATACTATTTATATTTGTGTTTACACTTTCCCCGACGTTTCGGTTGCTATCTACCTGATTACATTGGAAAAGCGCGGGTGACGGCAACAGCGCGTGCGGCGTGGAGAAGAGAAAGAGATTTTTCTCTCATGAACAAGTGCAAAGCACAGTTAAATGTCGCAGTACCGAAAGCCATTTTGGTTACTAAGTCTAACGTTAACAAATATTTCGATAAGCTGCATTCCTATTTAAAAACTGGAGCTGACATTTTGAAACTAATTTGCTCCGGCGAAAAATGTGAAACGAATGCGTCTGCAAATTAAATCTAATATTTCAAAATAATAGTAAAATAAGTAGTAGTATATTTACAAAATTCCGCAAGCGTCCCGCTCTGACAAAAAAAATTAATGGTCACATTAGTAATACGTCAATTTAGTACGGCAAAATACTATTTTTACATAATGTTTCGTATACATACCAGTGATGCATCCCTATTGTCATATACCAATTATTTTACTGTTTATTGTTAACAAGTTAGTGAACGTAGGCGTTTAAAAATAAATGTATACATATTTCTATAAGTTTTTATTACTCTTTATTCATCATCTTTGTAATAAAAGTTGGCAACCCTATCGAATAGTCGTCGAGTTATGTGTGCGCTTTATGATTATGTAGGTACACTCAATTTGATCAAGTTAATTCATTATTTCTAATATAATTATAAATTTAATATAGTACAATACATAAATTCAACCATGCCATTCTTTAAATCAAGTGGTGGCGCATCGCAGGGGCTGTTTTAGCTAATGAAAATGCAGCGTCATCAACCACGACCACTCTGTTAAGAGTAAACGACTAAGGAGGAGGGATAATAATAATATAATAATAATAATATTCTATCACATACACACAACACCATCTAGCCCAAACTAAGCAGAGCTTGTACTATGGGTACTAGACAATGGATAAACATACATATTTACTTTTTTTTTGTTATTACATACATATTATACATAGAAACACCCAGACCAAGACAAACATCCATGTTCATGCACACAAGTGTTTGACTTGTGCTGGAATCGAACCCGCGACCTCAGGCGTGGCAGTCGGTTACACTAACCACTACGCCATTGAGGCCGTTAAAGAGGATCCTTTAATACTTTGACCTACAGGTATACTTGAAACTACCTAGCAATAATAAAAAGCAACAATCCTACCGTAGCTGGTTGTGTGGCGGCGTAATCATCCACGAGGAGTATATTTTAACATCCGCTGCTTGTATTGAAGACGCTACACATTTTTATATTGTCTCTGGTACTTACAAGTAAGTGTCAATTTTCTATTATATTACAAACTAGCTGTTACCTGCGACTTCGTCCGCGTAGATTTTAACTAAAAAGTGTTTGTCCCCGCGGAACCCTATTTTATTTCTAAAATCAAAGTAGCCTATGTTACTCCTTATAACATCAGCTATCTGCCAGTGAAAGTCCCGTCAAAATCGGTTTAGCCGTTTCGGAGATTACCCGGAACAAACAGACAGACAGACAGACAAAAATTTTAAAAATAGATGTTTTCGTATAAGTACCTTATATAATTTCATATGCAATTAGATAAAAAGCTGTTATTTTGACATTACAAACAGAAACTTCAATTTTATTTATTTGTATAGATATAGACTAGATTTTGCCCGCTGGTTTGCTCGCGTAAATGTAGGTAAGATGTAGATTAGGTTATATTAGTAACAGTAGTTTTTCTTGAATGAAATGATAAATGAAAGAGTAGCCTGTTTGTCTTTTTCTGCTCCCTTCGTGTAGTTAAGGCGTGAAAGTGTAACAAACTCACATTCTTATCACTCTTATCTTATCTTATCTTATGTGGGGACCAGTCAGTGCAGACCGGCGACACTTCGACCCAGTGGGATCTTTTGTGTCGACACTCTCCCAATAACGACTGCCATAGATGTTCATGGGAGCCGGGACCGACGGCTTAACGTGCTCTCCGAGGCACGGAGCAGGCGATAATTGTCAATCAATACGCACATAATTTCGAAAAGCCATATAACTTCCGAAAGTCAGAGGTGCGCGACGTGGGTTCGAACCTGAGACCCTCTGCATTGCAGTCTGTTGGTCTTCCCACTGAGCTATCGCTGCTCTCTTCTTATCACTCACTCACGTTAGGATAATATTATTTATGAATGCAATGTGCCTGATGGTAATTGGTTACCGGAACCAACACACTTTTGCAACACCAATGGCGCAAATGATGCGATTCGTTTTGTTAAAAGGACACAATTCAGTCACACGTCTACTGCTTGTCCTCGCTAACAACACAAAGTCTCCTCTAGAATCTTTATGAACCGATCTCACTGTGGGTGCAAAGTCAAAGCAAGGCAGCTCAAACGTGCACTTAAATAATTTACTTTCAGGTATGCAGATGAAGATGACAGATTTAATAACCCTTGTATAAAGAATGGTGCAAAGAAAGCAATATGGAAATGTATTCCTAAAAGTAAGTAAGTAGTTTTCATAGTCTTGCCTAGAATTCGAACAAATTACGGCCAAACCGCAATGACTTATGACGGTGCGCGCCATTATAACAAAATACCCTCCGATATAAAAAATATTGTATCTTTCAACATATTTAAAAAACGATTGGCACAGTATATTATTACAAAAGTATCGATTTGAGAAATCTAATTGTTTTTCTTTTGAATGCGAACTGTTTTGGTAATGTGTGTTTTTGTGTAAATAACCAATTGGTCTATAAATGTTTTTGTGTATATGATTGTACTTTTAATAATTTATTTAAGTAATTACTCTCTTTTTAATAACGTGCGGCAATGAATGTTACCTATGTCTTTTTATTGTAAACATGTTCTCATGTAAGTGACTTTTGTCTTTATGAGAATAAATGTCTTTAAACCTTAAACCTTAGTTTATATATTTTTATATTAAATTATTTATAATAATTTAATATTACTGCTTGTCTAGCAAACATTAATTTTAATTATGGCCCGGGTGACCTATGCTACCTATATAAATGTTATCAAAATTTTATACGACAGAATTTTAAAAAAATAAAAAAGAATAACTTAACAACTTAACTTTATTTTATTAGAATGTGGCGATATAGATATTGCACGACTAGTATAATATATGCCCGATCGGGAAACGGAAAAGTATTAAATAAAAAAATAAAGTTTAACCCGACTACGTAAAAAAGGGGTCTAAAATGGACGAAATACGAAAATAATTCAGATAGAAATCTAGAAATGCATAGGTACAAAAATGGTCAAGATAGAGCCGTGGTCGCACCCACTTTATACCTACCCTGTCTGTTTAATGGAGGTGTTCTTGGCACCTTCATAATCATAGTTGGTATACAGTAGGTGCGACCACAGCTCTACCTTGACCATTTTTGTATTATGCATTTCTGGATTTCTATCTGAATTATTTTCTTGTTTCGTCCTTTTTAGACGTCTTTTTAACCCGACGGTTATAGTTTTCTAAACTTTATTTTTTTATTTAGTTAATGCTGGTAGTTTAAATTTATACCTATCGTTTTAGATTATGTATTCGACGGTCACGAGAACGACAACATCAGATGGATGAACAATGATATAGCTGTCGTCAAGATTGAAGACGGATTTGACTTCACCAGGCGGATCAGAGGTTGTGACTTCATTCCGAAGCCAATCTGTTACAATAACCAGAGCCAAACGTTGGAAAACGCGGGCACTGTCGTGTCTATCGCCGGTTGGGGTACTACTTCAAGATACAACGATGTGAGTTTTGTAGTTTATATTGAAGCGTTTGCGTCATTTTCCTAAATTGTTTCGCCAACGCACCACCACGCACATAGGGGTATTTCATTATGTTACATACATACATACATAGATTTAAGCCTGTTTCCCAGAGGGATAGTCAGAGACTATGGATTTCCATTTGCTACGATCCTGACACACTTCCCTGGCTTCATTCACTTTCATCACATTCCTCATATACGCTTGCCGGTTTAAGGTGCTCTTAACCTGGCCTTTGTCCAGAACGTCTCCGATCTGTTCCATTTACGTTTGCCTAGGTCTTTCCCTTGTGACTGTTCCATTCACACTAGCCTTATAAACTTTCTTAGTCAGTCTTTTCTCATCCATTCTTTCTAGGCGGCGAAAAGTCAATTTTGTCAAACACGATGTAGGTAGATGAAAATTACTCTCTGACATGTTGAATAGATGTAAAACTATAAAGTACTCACTTTTTAAACCTAACCCTTCCCGCGCTGTAGTATCTCAGGTGGAACTTGATAAAACTGTTATTGCATACTTGTTTACTCGTTACAAAAACTGAAATATCAGTTAAACAATCGATCAGTTAAACATTGATTATTCTCGATTTGGCAAAAATTACTATGGATCAGGATAATACAGGTAAAAGATTTCAGTTATTTTATATTATCTAACTCATAATTTTAATAAGATAAAAGATATTTATTTAGTAACGGTAGCCTAGTGAGAAACCGTTGGACTGCCACGCAGAGGTCTCGAGTTCGAACCCAAGGCGAGCATCTCTGACTTTTCGAAGTTATGCGTATTGACAAGCATCTCTGACACCCAATGACACCTACAATGCACAAAGTCCTCGTTCACGGTGCAACTGTGATGGAAAGCGCTTTATTTCACAAAGGCCTGCTGGAAGAAGCCACGTAACAAACATTGTAAAAGGTATTGGCAGGACTTCGCACGTAAATTTTCGAGAGAATCCTGCATCCTTGACGTTTTATACAGGCTTCTGCTCAGCACAGATCCCCTTGTGATAAAGATAAAAATAACTTATTTGTCAAAAGGTATTAGTGAAGCCCGTGACCAAAAAAAATCAAATCCTTTTTCGATAGAGGCTATGCAGATGTTGGTTCCTGCTGAACCATATAAAAGTGATAATTCTAATGCAAGTAATTCTATAGAAGACGCCGAGGATGCTTTTGATAAAAGCTATGGCATTCGTCTTCATGGTGACACTAAATTGTCATTATTTATATTTTAGTGTGTGCATATTCATTAATTGTTATTTTTTTAAATTAAAGCGAATATAATTTATTTTTCTAATTTATCATTCTAAATAACCAACGCAATATATAACCATAAAACACCACTTAACCACAATATTAGAAACCTATAAAATAATGTTGACGACTTAGATCGACCAAATACTCTATGTGCGACAGTCAGACATTGACTGCCCCCACTCTGCCCGCACTTGTGATGTATGTCCTCGAGACAAATGTCATAAAAGAATGTATGTATAACTACATTCACTGCACTCAGCCATCATCTGTTCCAAATTTAAAAAGACTAGGCCTATTTTGTATTTGGTCTTATTAAGGCTGATATTTCTTCAGTCTAATCCTGAATGTCTACATTGAAGATATAATAATAATAATATAATATCAACCCTGTATATGAACTGTCCGACTGCTAGGTAAGAGCCTCTTCTCAGTGAGAGAAGGGTTAGGCCATCACGCTGGTCCAGTTCTGGTTGATAGATATCACATAATCTAGGAAACATTATAGAGAACTTAGACATTTAGATTTCCTCGCGATGTTTTCCTTCACCGTTAAAGCGAGTGATAATTAACTATTAAATACACACATAACTTCGAAAAGTCAAAGGTGCGTGCGTGCCTTGGGAACGAACTGGTGACCTCTGCGTTGCAGTCCAGCGGTCTCCAACTAGACTATCGTTGGTTTGAAATATATTGAAGATAGTTGATCTGCAAATATTCCAACACACCAATGTCATACGTTCTATATATTATACATGGGTATGTACATATATATCATGAATATTTGGAGAACTTTAAGAAAATTCCTCAGTTGTTTACCAGCTGAGGAATTTTCTTACAACGGTCGCGTTAAGGGTTACAAATTTGTATTTTCCTAATTATGTGAAATGTTCTACTCTCTTCGTGATGAAAACTTTATGTCTGTTGTAAAATGACCACATGTCATCTAGCTTGTTAATTTTAGTCGTATCAATTCTATATTTCTAATATTTTACTTATGCATGAAATTAGTTACGAATATTAGTTTTCTTTAATTTATTTCAGTGGGTTAACAGGAGGACAGAGAATCAACAAAATTTGTTGGAAGCTATGGTTGAAATAATCCCTAAAAATAGATGCAAGCGCCGCTGGGGCACTCGGTACCACAACATCATCGAAAACTACATGATCTGCTCCAAAGACATCGGACAAAGTATGTCTGAAATCTGCAATGTACGTATAATCTCAGCCGAAGGCAAGCTATCCAGTTTACTAACCATAACACTAAAATACTGTACAACATATTGCCTCCTTAAAAACCTAGAAACTACTTACAGAAGAAAAATGAAGGTTGTTCGATTGGCTGTAGGATAGGTTACTTCCCCAGTTTGAGACATGATTTTAAACGATATAGAGATCAAGCCGTGTTCTTTCTAAGTTAGATCAAAGCTTATGCAGTAGAAATATTGCTTCTTGAAGAAAAGAGAAATAAAATGTTCAAAAAACACAGTAGTGTAGTGCGGAAAGAAGTGGCTTACACATAGCGCAGCAGACTTCAGCATTAGTTAATAGTATCTAATAAGTAGTATCTTCCTTGAGTTAGACTGTAGTGGATGATTAGATTCTTTCTGTCAAAATATAGCAGTATATCTGCCTAAACATATCAAAACTAGCCAATTAAAACAAAAACATAAATGGAATCCTAAATAAATTGGTTCCCATAAAGACTATAAGGCAATATTTTGATAAACATAACGTCAGATATATATGTTACCATACGGGTGGTGCCTACCGTACCTCGCGATTGTCAGGCGTCTACACGGGACAAACATTTCTGTAATCCACATATACGTAGTTGCTCTGAGTTTGTCGCGGTTCTAAGCTGCTATTCTATTTTAAATAGACAGATTAATGCCGTCGATATTCTGTCTTCCTCTTTCTTCTTTTCGTGTGGTTAGTGGCCAACCTGTTTTCAAGAGTTATTCAAGCCGCCCGTAGGCCTCTGACATGGCTTAACGATTGCTGTCAATTTGGCAATAGCCGGGACCGACTTTTTACGTGCCCTCCGAAGCACGAAGACGCTCAAATGAAATACCACTAAGCGGTCATCCATCTATAGACTGACCGCACCCAACGTTGCTTAACCTTGCTAATCGTTTACCGATCAGTGAGTGCAACTGGCTATGAGCGCCTTATTCTGTAAGAGTGTAGTAAATCTCCAATCGAGGCAGCCCGTTCATGCTGTAACCAAGAAGACTATCGCAGTAGTTTCGAGATACTTTATCACCCATGTTCTTATTAGATTTCTTATTCATATTCACCAGGAGAAATACGTGGATTGTTCAGAAATCAGCTACGATGATGACGAGGATTTGAGAAGAGATGCGAACAGCAAAATTATAAGAAGAACAGAAAGAATCCCAACAAACCTACAAATGCATTCTGCCTATCACAACGAGACCTTCAACAGCTCGCTGAGGCGTCAAGATTTCAAACGTGGAGGAGGATTTTGTGAAGTAAGTAATATTAAATAACTAGATCTTACCCGCGGTTTCGCTCACGTAAATGTTGGTTCGGTTAGTAACAATACTTTTTTCTGAATGAAAAGTATCCTATGTCCTATTCTGTACCCCTGACAACGTGCATGCGAAATTTTATAATGATCGGTCGAGCAGTTAAGGCGTAAAAGCGTAACAAACAATCTCACATTCGCATAATCTTAATATAGGTTCTCGTATAAAAATCTCGTCTCATGATGTATATTCGGGATAAACTCTAAACCTACTAAACCGATTTTGATCAAACTTCGTAACTATCTGTAATTTGGTCCAATTTAAAAGATACGATAGTTTTATGATTTTTTTTTATTCGTGTGTACACGACTAAGTCTGTCGGGACATATAGTATATAATAGGTATTTATTAGTTAAGATTATATATTAATCGTTTAAAAATACCAGAATTATTAAAAAGATTGTCAAACACTATGATCTCAAAATTTTTTATTATGATATGTAGTTTAGTATTCAGCTTAAGATCCTTGTAAGATCACTAAACGTACAACATACTTAATTATTTTTCTCATATCAAGAATGATCATGGCGGTCCACTGGTCTACGGCAGCGGAATAAACTCAATGGTGATCGGTATAATTTCTGCTTGTCTTGTCAAAGAGAGGACTAACAAATGTTACGGACCTTTCCTCTACACCAGCCTGTATAAGAACAGACAGTTTATATCATGTGCTATCTTCAAGGAAGTCGAGTAAGTGTTGTTTTAGATATATTATTATGTAATATAAGATCTGTATTAACCCTTAAGCTGGCAAGAGAAAAAATTATGGAAAATTATGTTTATTTTTGCATTTTTAGCTTCATTGAGAGTTGTTACAACAAGAAAAAATAATGTAAAAAATCTGGTATATCCTAATTTTCTGAAAATGCGTGTTCAGTATTCTGGACCTTGCCAGGTTTGCTATAAAGTTGTCAATAATTTTGATGTGCAGTATAATGCACATTGCCGAATTAATACACTTATTAGATCTTATTTCTATTTTGTGCAGGTGATACATTTTAAAGAAAATTACAATATATTTTTATTTTTTTAGTAATGAAATATATATTTGTTATAAAATGTCTAACAAAAACTTTATTTATGAATGTAATAACAGGCAATAAGGACCATTTTACTTATTACTTACTTATAGCTACTCTACGTGAGATCAATAATACAATCAATCTGAACGAAAAGATATGTAACAATTATTATTCTGAATTACGGATAATATACAACAGTTTCAATCATAATTATAATAATAATATTCAGTCGACATAGTTAAAAACTTTTACTTAGTACGGAAATTATAAAACAATATCTATCTTTTGCGTAATAAACAGCCTTTAATTACACTTAACACAATACATATCAGTCTTATTTTTTTATATATATGTAAATTGCAGCGAACTTATTACTTACTCTCCAAACTAGGACAATGGCCAATACCATCATAGCGTTCACTATCAATTTTGTTCAACAGTAATTGTACTTAACTGATATTCGAGATCTCCCTTTATTCTGTAACTCTCTTGCTAATTGGCACCTAAAAGATCTCAAAGACCTCATATGCTTTACTGCCCGTCTATTGCAATCACTGCGATAAACTAACCGTGGTTCACACAAATGTCGAGCATTTGAGCAAAAATTGCAGTATACCAACGTCGGCTCTTGTAAGTAGTCCGGTACAACGCAAACAGAATATCGGCGAGATCGACGCCTCTCATGTGGTTATTGTAGTGCTTTATAAGTTCCGGACAGTCCACGACAACGCGGGCTTTCATTTTCATGCTGTACCTCTTAATTTTTTCCACTGGGTAAGCATCAGCGTCACTCTACTCACTGCGTAACTGAATAGAGTGACAACCTTATTGTCATACCATTTGACTACAGCTATCTTATTGTTATTGTCAACTACTTGGCAATAAGACCCTCTACCATTCGTTTTTACAAAAATTGTCACTCAACAGTAGATTTTCGCAACTACTTTTTAGCCTATTTTAACGTATAGTGCCTAGTCTGAAAATACCACATTCGTTTCTTAAATGTGATGCTAATTCTACTGTGGAAAAATAATTATCAAAATACACGACGCCGACTTGCGTCTGTATTGTCTTGCATAAAGCAATGACAACTTAAGCGCCTAAGGTTAAGGTTTCTTCGTCTTTTGAAAACTGGATGTATCGCAATGTATCTTCGCCTCTTCGGAAGTCTAAACAATGCCTGACATGCCTGCACGGCCAAAGTTTTTGAAACTCCATTATTGGATTTCACGGGTTTGTATAGTCTCCTATTACCCGCCTTTTTGCCTTTATACGGTATTGTCATCTCATCAATGCTATATCTTATCTTCTCTTCCGTGGCTAAGCAGTTCCTCCTTACCTTCTCTACAAAAGGTCTTACTGTAAAGTAGAGATCCGAATCTGGACACCAGTTATCAGCAAAATGGATGTATCTGCGTATAGCTTCAAACCTTTTCAGGGACATGATATCGGCAATAGCTAGGTAGCGTAATTCTTTTGACTAATGATCTACAAAGGATGGCAAATTTACACCCATAAGTAACAAAATGGCAATAAAATCTTTCATTTTGTCCTCGGAGATATTGATGGATGGTGACACTAATGCCAATGTGTAAGGCGCGTGATGTTTATTTGAAGACCTGCAAATAATATTATAGTAAGGTAAAAAAAAAATTGACATACGAAATACACATATTGGTTTATAAATTCATATTAGCAGATAGTTTTCTATCTAATTGGCAGTGTCCAATATACTACACATCACAAAATCTCACTAAAATAGTACGTACTTGGCAATGGGAAATATACTGGACACGCGAATTTGATAGAATATTACGAAAAATCTATAATAGCTATTATAATTTTAGTTTGTGTCCACATATTCACAGGTTTTATAAAATATATTGTGCAGTAATAAGTAATCATTGCAACAAAAAATAACAAATAAATCGAGACTTACCGAGAGCGGTCGCGACACGTCCTTCCTTCCTGACATTTTGGCGACGACTAACCAGCCAAGCGCACGCGCATCTTGCTCGTAATTTTTTATACATTACTTTATTATACAAATAAACTATTAGAATTAAAATAAATACAATATAGTTAAAAAATCCTGCTGTATATTTTTTCAAAATTGATGTTCAGTATATTGCACACTATCGAATTAAGGGTTAAACTGTTCCACTACTGGTCATGGGCCTCTTGTGTGAGAAGGGTTAGGCCATAGTCCACCATGCTGGTCCAGTGCGGGTTGGCAGACTTCACATATCTTCGGAAACATTATGGAGAACTCTCAGACGAGCAGGTTTCCTCACGATGTTTTCCTTCGCAGTTAAAGCAAGCGATAATTACCTAGTTAATTAATACGTCAAAGTAAGTCAGAAATGCGCGTCTTGGGGTGAGACCTCTGCGTTCCAATCCAACTTGAGACCTCTGCGTTGCAGTCCCACGGTGTCCCCCTAGACGTAGATATAATATGAGTTCACCTTAAATGTTAATATTCAGAATTTTATTATATCTAGCAATCCGGCCCTGTTTCGCATGTGTAGTACAAAACCGTAACAAATTATACATCTAAACCCCCCTCATGAATCGCTCTGTTTATTAGTGAAAACCGCATGAAAATCCGTTTAGTAGTTTTGAGTTTATCGCCAACAGACAGACAAACCCGGCGTCACAATAAACTTCTGGAGATGAAGGAGATACGTTACCTTTTGTGAATTGTATATGCGAGTTCTTTCTAGGTAGTATGGTCCTTATTTCAGCTAAAACTGTCACTAATTTGCTAAAATTGGGTCTTAAGAGTGTGAAAGACTATTGTTTCCAAGTATTCTATGTCGAACCGACACAAAATATGCAATAATGAGCCAGCGTGCTCGGTGAAGTACTGTACCATTACTGGAAATGCGTAAGGCTGGTTTCACAGTCGCGCCGTCGAACAGCGCGATTCAACAGCATGCGCTTGACGCAAGGCGGACCGATGAGAAACCCGGCGCGCTTCAACAGCGTGACTATAAAACGCTACTAGTGAATTTACAAGCGCGCTCGACGGCGCGACTGTGAAACCAGTCTAAGAGTTGCCAAGCTTGTAAGAGTTCCGGATACCTACCTCTCTCATTTCAATTAGTCTATCCCATCTTAAATATTACCCTAGGGTCGGGTAACGTGCGAATGATACGCCTATTACCACTTATCCTAGTCTACAGTAGGTAACAAATTGTTTGCTGCAGTTGTTATATTAAAAATAAACTAACTTTATGTGCATGAGGTCTCGGTTTCGAATCCCGGGTCCAAATCCAATATAATAACCACTTTCTGTTGGCTCACAAAAAGTTATTGCATTTAATAATAATAATATAATAACACAACACAACACCATCTAGCCCAAACTAAGCAGAGCTTGTACTATGGGTACTAGGCAATGGATAAACATACATTTTTTTATTTTTTTTATGTATTTATAAACTGTAATCTGTTATTGATAAATCAATAACAGATTACAGTTCATTACACAATGAACCACATATAATAAATATTTACAAAAATAAACATACATATAATTTTTTTTTTTGTAAATACATATTATACATAGAAACACCCAAACCAAGACAATCATCGATGTTCATGCACATAAATGTTTGACTTGTGCGGGAATCGAACCCGCGACCTCAGGCGTTGGCAGTCGGTTATACCTACTACATCGATAGGAAGTTGGCGGTGTTAGAAACCTTCTTGCCTCGGAAAGCACGTAAAGCCATTGGTCTTATGCCAGATCTCTTTCCGGTCGTGTCGGATCATGAGAGCAGAGAGTGCACTTGTGTTTGCGCACACACTTGTGCACTATATAATTATCTCCTGCGCAGATGACCAGTCTCCGTAAAGATTGGTCGCCGCCGTGACCGAAATTCGGTCTGGAGGACATTATTATTATGTTTAAAAAACACTACTTTAAATTTTTTATATTTTCGAGTTATCATAAACTTGTTTTACATTGCGTATACCGAAAATATTGTTATTTTTGATTTCCACAGACCAAAGTGCCGTCGGCAATTTAGGTCTGGCGTAACGCACTCGGAGCACGTACTGACATGGAAGAATCATCCAGACGGGTAAGCTTATGTCATTTAAGAAGGATTTGTATATAAAATATATAATTATATCAGTTTTAATATATTTATATACCAATACCCATGTCCAACCAACTCTTATTGCCTGTTAAATCAGTAGGTAGTAATTATAGAAACCGTTAATTCGGTACTAGCAAGGATCACATGATTGCCTTTTTTTATTATAAATTAGCTCACACGACAGTCGTTGTCCTGTCCATCTATACAAAAATACATTTCACGTGACCAGATGGCTGGTATTTTCTTTGCACAAAGAATAAGTATTGCCATTCAACGTGGCAATGCTGCCAGTCTTCTGGGCACGTTGCCAATTGACGACGATGCGGAGGAATATTATGACGCTTTTTAATTTTGTTGTTTTATTCTTCTCTTTAGTTAATATTTTGTGTAAATAATTTTCACGTCATTATATTCAATATCAAAAGGAAGATATTTTTTCTCATATAAAAGTACCATTTAGAGTTTCGACATTTCTCGCGGATTATTCGCAAATTTTCTTTTATACAAACCTTGTCCTGACAATTACAAGCACAAAACAAAAACAGCCAAATCGTTCGTGCCGTTCTTAAGTGTTGCTCCGTCATACATGTGGCAATCGATTTTTATTTATATAGATAGGGAAAGAACAATATTGCACGGATGACGTATGGTTTAAGTGGACGCCTCGCCAGCCACTGCCGCCGCGCCGTATGTAGTGGGTTCGATCCCCACTCGGGTGAAAAATTTGTGTGACACACAAATGTAATTCCAAGTCTGGGTGTTCTTTGTGTCCGTTGTTTGAATGTTTGTAAATTCCCGTGCGATACAGGAATTATTCCTAGTGAGGAATGATCTCTTACTAGGAATTACGTTTTATGTCTTTTACAAAAAAAACCATAAGACATAAGTAAAACGTTAAGATTTGATATGTTAAATTACTTAAATCAAGAAACCTTCGACATAACCCCTCCGCCCGCCCCCGCCGAGGGGTATGCGTCGATGCATTAGCCCAAGTAAAAAAAAAAGGATCCTTTCTACGCGTCAGCAGATTATAATGGGAGATAACAAACAAAATCATTAAAAACATAAATTTATTTATTACAACGGACTTCCGCCAAGCCTACTTCGATTCAATATAAGATAATCATTGCCTGCCAATGTTATGAAAATAATTAAAAGTACATAACAAAATGACTACTACCCGATTAAAATTAGCTTATGATATTTACATCTTATTTCTTGTTAAGACCCGCTAGAAACGAATTGGAGCCTGGACAGAAAGCAAGACAAGAACCAGTCTACGAAACAACAGTTGCTCCAGCGGCTGCCCCGGTCGTCAGAGCTCATGACACACTGTCCACAGTGCCAGAGAAAGACAAAGTCTTCGCAGAAAGTGGCTTCATCTTGCGACCGCCCCACAACGACACCAAAACTCTCGAAAAAACAGGAAATGTAACAAATGTTTAATAAATTAATACGCTGATTGATTTTTTTATTTGACCCAAATTTGTATGAAAAATACAGTGTAATACCCGTAATAGTAAATGATTGCTTGGTGGTGAAGGAAAACATCGTGATGAAAGCTGCATGTCTGAGGGTTCTCCATAATGTTCTTGAAGATATGTGGAGTCTGCCAACCCGCATTGGGCCAGCTCATTGGACTATGGCCTGAGCCTTTTCACATAGAGAAGAGGCTGTTGCCCAGCAGGGGGACAGTTTAATACGGTATTATATTATATTATATACCCGCTAAAACCTAAAACTGAACAGAATCGACTTCATATAAAGGTTGTTGCTAAACTTACTTGTATACCCACCAAAAATCTGTTTCCAGGGCATTGCTGCCATATCTTAAAGCAAGGTGCGAGAATAAGTCGCGCTATACAGAGTGTATACCTTCTTCTAGTTCTCATACACTTATGGCGTGGCGATAAGAATGGTAGTGAGTCTTTAGGTACACGTATGAAAGAGTTGTGCTGACAGCAGGAGTGCTAATGGTTCTCGGTCCTTGCGGTGGCTGCGTACAGAACGTTTAATTTTATCAGCCTCAGAGTTATCACCGAACGAGCTCGAGCAATACGTAGTCCAGGCATCATTCCAGCGATATCTTTACCAGCAAGAAAACCGTGTGTTTATATTCCCACTTAGATCAAGGTATAGTTGACCAAATCTATCGAATTAAATGCATTATATAGTTTACTAAAAATCTTTTAGAAATCACTTAATTTGCTTATTATTTTGAGATATAAGATTTGAGATAAAGCACAACACTATCTGTCAATGCATCAAACCACCTAGGCTACGTGACATCACTCTTGTTACTATAAGTTTACACTTCTTAAAGCTTGTATGGTATAATCCATTTTACAAAAATTACCAACACGATTTAGCAAGCAATGCGACGCCAGTTTATATTTTGCGATGATAATTAACACGTTGCCTGTCCAAGGTATTTTGGTTAAGTAGCCGTGACGTCCTAAGTCAGTTCATGTTACCAGCCAATAAAAATATTTTCGCGGGACATTGGTGTTTTATTATTCCCAATTCACTGCTCATACGTCTGCGAAATAATAAAAATGTAGCGCCCACGTCCAGTCTATAAAACTTAATTTAAAAAGAATAGGCTCATGCATTACATACAATGCACGGACGTCACAGCTAGACCAAAAATGCATTATATTTATTGCACGGGCAGGCAAATTTACAATCACTTTCACATTGATTTATATAAAAGGAGAATCAGCACTCAGACATGAAGTAAATTTATTTGGAAATTAAGAATTATTTGTAAAGAAAATAAATGTTTGAAAAATGTATATTTCCGAGAGAGTAGTAAACAATTCTGAAAAGAAAAGAAAAAGCTTTTCGTATCGTATCGTTACTGGCGATGAAAAGTGGATACAGTACGATAATCCAAAGCGTAGAAACTCGTGGGGTAAGCCCGGCCATGCATCGACATCGTTCGCAAAAGCAAGTATCCATGATTCAAAGCTTTTTCTCTGCATTTGGTGGGATCAGCAGGGTAGTCTATTATGAGCTGCTCAAACCGAATGTCTCTATCACGGAAGATTGCTATCGACTTCAAGTTATGCGTTTGAGTCGAGCCCTAAAAAAAAGATGATCGCTATACGAGCAGAGACACCACAAAGTGATTTTGTTACATAACAACGCTCGGCCTCATGTCGCACTACCAATGAATACCTACCTGGAAACGCTTAAATGGGAAGTTCTACCCCACCCGCCATATTCACCTGACCGCCCATTTTCATCTATTCCTAAGCAACGCTTCCATTCTTACGAAGATACTAAAAAATTATCGATTCTTGGATAGCCTCAAAAGATATATCGTTTTCCCGACGCGGCAATCATATACCGCCAGAAAGATGGCAGAAAGTGATCTTTAGTGATGGGCAATACTTTGAGTGAAATGTTTTTATTCTTTGTACATACATACATAGATTCACGCCTGTTTCCCAGAGGGGTAGGCAGAGACTACGGATTTCCATTTGCTACGATCCTGACACACTTCTCTGGCTTCATTCACTTTCATCACATTCCTCATACACGCCCGTCGGTTCAAGGAGCTCTTAACCTGGCCTTTGTCCAGAACGCCTCCGATCTGATCGAGAAACGTTCGCCTAGGTTTTCCTCTTGCGACTGTTCCATTCACACTAGCCTTATAAACTTTCTTAGTCAGTCTTTCCTCGTCCATTCTTTCTACATGTCCAAACCAGCTTAACATACCCTTTTCTATTCTTGTAACTATATCCACTTTCATGCCACATCTCTCTCTAATCGCACTATTTCTTATTCTATATTTCAGAGTCACATATGCTTCTCAACGCTCTCATTTCTACAGCATTTATTCTGCTCTCATGCTTCTTTTGCCATACCCAACTTTCACTTCCATACATAAGTGTGGAATACCACTAATAATCCTCTATGAACAGCCAAACGTGCCTTTTCGGATACATTTCGACTGTTCATAAAAACGCGTAGAGCTCCATTCACTTTGTTGCCAGCAATCGTTCTCCTTTCAATATCTCCGTCATGTTTACCATCCCTTGTAAACAAAGTACCCAAATATACAAACTCTTTCACTTGCTCCACTTTTTCTCCATCAACCATAATATTACACATCGTCACGCAATCTTCCTTTTCAAATACCATTACTTTCGTCTTGCTTACATTTATTTTCATTCCTTTACTCTCAAAAGCACAATGCATAATAGTTACCATCGCCTGCAACTCTTCCGCTGATGACGCAAGTATTACTTGGTCATCGGCATAAAGAAGACATTTAACAAGTAACTCATTCATTCTTAATCCCCATTCACAATCTTTTAAATCTTTTAAACAATTGTCCATGTATAGGTTAAACAGCCAAGGTGACGCTACACATCCTTGTCTAACACCTTTTTCGATGCTAAACCACTCTGTGTAGGTCCCATTTATCCTAACACAAGCTCTGGAATCATCATAAAGAGATTTCAGAGCTCGCGTGAGATTGCTATTCACTCCATACATGGACAATGCCGACCAAAGTTCATTCCTCACCACTTTATCATAAGCCTTTTCCAGATCTACGAATGCGCAATAGACCTTTTGACCTTTGGCCAAAACTTTTTCGGCTATGCTCCGTAAGGAAAGACCTGATCCGTACATCCCATACCCTTTCGAAATCCCGTTTGTGCATCCCATATTTTCTTGTCGGTTACGTTCACAATCCTTTCAATTAACACTTTTGCATACAATTTACCGACGACGCTGAGCAAGCTAATGCCTCTTTAGCTTTGGCACTCTTGCTGTGAGCCTTTTCCCTTGTATAAAGGTACTATGACAGCCTTGCACCAATCACTTGGTACACGGCCGGTATTCCAGCACAAGTTAAAAAGGCGGCACAACTGAGTTGCTATAAGACCCTGTCCAGCTGTCAGCATTTCGACTGTAATCCTATCATACCCACCAGCCTTTCCTGATTTCATGCTTTTCAATGCTTTCATTATTTCATCCATACTAATAGGGCTTTCATCACTACTATCATTATCATTCATTTCGAAACTTTGCCCTTGCCATTCCTCTCTTTCAAATAAACTTTCAAAATATTCCTTCCATCTCTTCAGTACGCTCTTTTCTTCATTCAGTAAACTTCCATTCTTATCTCTGATTGATTTCAGCTCTGTGGTTACGGTTTTACCTCGAACCGAGCGAATGGATTTCCAGAAGAACTTTGCGTTGGTCCGGAAATCTTCAGATAATCTTCTATCAAACTCGTCTTTCAATTCCTCTTTTTTCCTTTTAATTACATCTTTCACTACCTTATTCATTCTTATAAACTTATTCTTAGCTTCATTCACATCCTCATATGTTGCTTCTTGTATTCTTTCATTGGCTCTGACAGACAGCCAATCCAACCATGCCTGCTTCTTCTCACGTACTACCTCTTGCACATCTTTATCCCACCACGCATTCTTCGATTTTATAACTTTCCTCTTCTTGCTCACACCGCATACTTCTGACGCTACAACAACCACTTCATGCTTAAACGACTGCCATAATTCTTCTATATCATCAGTGTCACAAAATCTTTCAAATCTTTTCCTCAATTGATTTTTAATTTGAATTTTAACTCGTCTTTCAATACTTCATCTTGCAAATTTTCTACTTTTATTCGTTCTTGGACACTTGTTCGGGTAGGTATACGGTGTCGCCATCCTTTGAAGAGGCCACGTATTCGGCTCATAATCAAAAAATGGTCGGTATGGACACCAATACCTCTATATACCCGAGTGTCTAGGACATTCTTTCTCAATCTTTCATCCACTACAACAAAGTCAATCATACTATATACTACATACTTCTTACATTCTTTGCTTCTCTTGTATACTGGTGAATTCTTTTGTGGGCAAACATAGTGTTTGTCACACAAAGATGCCACTCCAAACATAGCTCAAGCAACCTTTTTCCATTCTAATTCACGCTTTCGTCCCCATACTTGCCTAAAACCCTTTCGTATCCTTCACGCTTTAGTCCCACCCAACCATTAAAATCTCCTAACATTATCAACCTCTCGTGTTCCTTGCATTTCCTCAAGACATCTCTTAAACACTCCCAAAAATCTTCTCTTTCTTCCCGTGCACTCTGAGACATACCCGTTGCTATTTTTACGGGTGCATAGACCCCTACCATAAACACACGAGTAATCCCTACTTTCATTCTCATCCATATTTACCTAGCATTCACATATTCGAATTCTTTTACACACTCATTTATTCTAGCAGACAGAATAACACCAACTCCCTGACAGGCTCTGGTATTGCTAGGCACGCCGGACCAATACGCCGTGTAGGGTCCATGCCTAGTGGTGTTACAGCCTTTCCTTTTCGTCTCATTCACGCACAGAACATCAATCTTTCTCTCATTCATCATCTGACATACTTCATTCAATTTTCCATCCATCCCTCCTCCAACATTCAATGTAGCAAAACGGCTTTCCGTAGGCCACTTTTCGCCCTCGCGAGAAACGAGACGTGACGAGTGGCGGACCGCGTCGCCGCCATGCGGATTATTAATAAAATCAAAGTCCATATGCGTTCCCACGATTGTTAGGGAAAATACTGTCCACCTCCGCAGAGCCCTTTACAGAGGTAAGGTGGATCCATCCTGTGCTCTGTGACCACCAACACACGCACCCTCCGTTCACGACCAGCTTTCCCTCTGGCCACGAATCCATCAGCACGGGTCGGTTAACACCTTGGATCGGGGTTTATTCTCGGGTCTGCTCCCTGAAAATTGGTTTGACATCGGAGCTTTCCTTCTCCAAGACAGGTTGCAAACCAATGCTAACGAGGCCCATCTCCCCGGGATTTTATTCTTTGTATTTTAAATAAAGCTTTCAATATGTGCAAAATACAGCGAAAACTTATTCAAGGTCCTTATATTATTTATACCTGATCATACCGGTAAGAGACCTTTTTCCAGAAATGGGACAGGACTGGGCTAATTTATTATAGGTAGTTACATTCAGGTGCGATTAAAAAAAATGGTACAACAAATAAATAATACAAGGTAATAAAATACTTTTTATTCAAACGTAACCTTTTGCCGTGTTCTTTTAATTAACTTGTAGAAAATCAATTATCTTTGTATGAAACATATCTACCGGATAACAAATAATTAATTCCATCGATGCATGACTTTCTAGCATTGTCCGAATAATTAACTAGGTATTTCGTTGCTAGATTAAATATTTCTTTGCGATCCTTTTGGGATCGCTAAAGGTGGCAAAATGACGAAGTTGGCACTACTATTGGTGACGGTTTTAGTTATTATAAGTAAGACACTTTTAAATATTACAATTTTATTTATTCCTGAAAGGTTAATCAACGATGTGTCAATAAAAAACTCATGTCAAGTGAATGGATTAACTGTTGCTAATTTAATCAGACAATCAAAAGAGTTGACATGCATTTGACTGTCTGCACCATAACAAAAAATTGCAATTTACCGCGACTTTCTGAAAGGCAGATTCCTCTCATAAAATCGGAGTAAATACTTTGCAATACTTGACGAATAAAAAATTAAAAGATTCAAATAATGGTTCTACAACACACTACTATCATTATTTGTAGAATAATTATTTTGATTTCTAATTCGCATGATTTAAAATTCCAGGTACGACATTATCATCCCCCAAAAAAGATAAAGAAGCAAAAGAAGAAGGTCACACTCACCATGAGAAGAAACACAAAAAGCACAATAACACAAACTTGATAGATGACGAACCAGACGAAATACCTGACGAGGGCTGGGATTCCGAAAACAAGAGCGCCGTAGATTATCGAAGAATTCTATTCAGTAAGAGAACAGAAAAAGCGAAGAGACCATATATGGTTTGTATACTAGATAAGACAGATTGTAGGTATCTTCACAAACATCAAACACTAGATGTTCCCGCGGTTTCACCCGCGTTTATCATTACTGCGCCACCCCCGTGGGTCGTAGTGTGATGTTATATAGCCTTCCTCGATAAATAGGCTATCCAACACTAAAAGAATTTTTCAAATCGAACCAATAGTAATCACGCAGAATAAACCAGGAGAAACATCGTTTGTACTATGTCTGTAATGGGTAATTATTTTGCTGCAATGTTATTTTAAAACTGCGATATCTCCTAAGATATTCATTGAAATCGAATGATGTAAAAGGCAATTCTGTTTTAAATTAAATACTTGTGATGAATAACGTATTTATTTGGATAATGATTAATATCATGTTTATAATAATACCTTCGCAAATAATGCATTATTTTAGAACAAATTTGGTTAACATAAAAATGGTTATAGTGAGCCAACCTTAAAAGATAGACATATGCTGTCCCGGACTTTTTTTTAGAACTTTTAAAGGGGAACAATTCTGTGATACATGATTTTTGCGAAACTTTAACTGTTTACGCAGCGCACGCAGCGGAAGCTCTCAAAAGGAAAAAATACCCTCCGATTTTTAAACATTCTTCATTTGTGCTCAGCTCCTATTGATCTTAGCGTGATGATATATAGCCTATAGCCTTCCTCGATAAATGGGCTATCTAACACTGAAAGAATTTTTCAAATCGGACCAGTAGTTCCTGAGATTAGCGCGTTCAAGCAAACAAACAAACAAACTCTTCAGCTTTATAATATTAGTATAGATTTGCCCGATTCATTAAATTTAGTAAACTCACTAACATTTGAAATTCTTAAATGTTATTTTCTAACCTAAATAAATGATTTTTGACTTTGACTTTGATAAAGGGTAGACTAAATATTTTTGTTTTACAGTTCATTAAAATGAATTGTAAACTGTGTTGTTGTATAGTTAATATTTTCCTCAAGTTGAACATATCTTATGTTCAACTTGAGGAAAATATTAGTTACATCCACTATGTCTTCCTTTTCCTATAGTTTTTGTCATTGATATTGCCACGTTGCTGTACATGTATTATTTATTAACGTTTTTAATTTTAATTAAATTAAATTTTTCTTAAATAAATAGGACTCGCGCAACTTCATCTGCGTCACATAAGAGAATTTTCCTCGCTTTAGCATAATGTTCCATTGATGCTCTGCTCCTTTTGGTCGTCGAATGATGTTATATAGCTTATAGCCTTTCTCGATAAAAGAACTATACAACATTAAAAAAATTTCAATTCTAATCAGTAGATTAGAATTGAAAATTAGCGCGTTCAACCAACCAAACAAACTCTTTAGCTTTATAATATTTGTATAGATTTTAAATGTAATTTATAAACTCCTTTTATTTCCTGATTACTTCCAATATAAGTGCGCTTAATATTTAGAATCATCCACTAAGTTCCATTTCTTTTTCTATTTATCTCTTCGTTGTTTTTTTACTTAATTGTTGTATTATATTATAGAACATTATCCGTAACTTTGTTAAGTTGCTTCTAAAGCTTATATCGTTCCTAACTTTGCATTTATTTATTCTATCAATATCAATTTCCATTTGGTATAACGGTATTGTTGTTAAAATATAATAAACAGACAGACGTACAGTATGTTCATAATCCCTGAGTGTCGCAGACTTTACTATACAGTAAAGTCAGGGATATAGGTAAGTCAATAAACATTTGTGAGATTAGAAATTGCTATATCATACCCAATAATCTTTATTACTATAGAAATGCATTGTGAGTAAAATAACAATTCTTTAAACCGTTAATTTTATACCCTGGGACAGCCACGCTTCGGCACGAATGGGCCGGCTCGACCGGAGTGATACCGCGGCCTCACAGAAAACCGGCGTGAAATAGCGCTTGCGTTGTGTTTCGTCGAGTGAGTGAGGGTACCGGAGACCCAATCACCCGCCCCTCTCCTGGCGGAGGGGAGGAAGTGTCAAATTTAAAAGGCTGCCATGGCAATGCACTTGTGACTCCGCTGGTGCTGCGGGTGTCCATAGACGACGGTAATCGCTTGCCATCAGGCGATCCGTCTGCGCGTTTGCCTCCTATACCTTAAAAAAAGAACAATAATAAAAATAATTTATAAAATACTTTTACAAATTTGTTTAATGTATTCTTATGTTGCTGACTGTGGCTTCGAATATACAATATTTGAAATGTAGATTTTCGTGTAGGCTTAAGACATACTAACGTCAATTCATCACACAGGTATATCTTCAACTAACAAAAGAGTCGGCTAAAGCCCACAAATACCGCGGCTGGTTATGTGGTGGTGTGATAGTCGACCAGTACTACGTGCTTACTTCTGCTGCGTGTGTCGAAGACGCTGACAAATTTTACGTAGTCTCTGGCACTACCAAATTTGTTGATAGCTTCGATTATAAGAACGACGAGTGCGTCTGCAAACATCGACGCAAGGTTGTCTGGAAATGTATTCCCAAAAGTGAGTTAGTCTCCTATGTTCGTTAAGTTTAAAGTTCTTTTGGCCTTAAGATAATAGTAGCTTAAAAACCAAATTAATAAAATACTAGCTGCGTAAATAGAAACACCCATGATTAAATCATGTTCGGCTACTTTGAAATAACCACACTGGAACATTGAGACAACTACCATCTTAGTCTCCCCGTGACCATGGCTGCTGAAAACCTACCGAAACGTCGGGGAAAGTGTAAACATAAATATAAATAGTATAATAGTATAGTAATAGTATAAATAGTTTTAATAGTTTCAATAATTCAATTAGCTTAAAAATTTGTAAAGTTTAATAGTAATTATAGTAGAGTAACAGTTTTTCAAAATTTTGTAATAAAGTATCAAATAAACAACGCGATAAAATCCGTATATAGTAGTTTAATTTCAATGAATAAAATTCGCGTAAACAGAAGACAATATTATGTAAAATACTAGCTGCTTTTGCCCGCGTCAAAGTAGGTTAGTTTATGTTAGTAACAGTACGTTTTTAAATAATAAATAGCCTATTTTAATCGGCGATAATATAACTTTCTAATAGTGAAAGAATTTTTTAAATCGGTTGAATAGTTTTTGTTTTAAATCCTTACAAACAAATCAAATCTTTCCTCTTTATACCTAATATTAGTATAGATGTATTCGTCGATATTGCCAAATATAACTCTTTTTTATTTTTAGATTATAAGTTTGATTTCCAAGACAGCATCAAATGGTCGTCTAATGACATCGCAATAGTAAAAGTAGACAGGGCTTTCAAATTTGCCGTCCAAGAGAAAGGGTGTGAGTTTGGTACTTGTCCTATTACGTATAATAATATCAGCAGAGAATTGGAGAAACCCGGTACCAAAGGTTGGATAGCTGGATGGGGAAGCGGAAGCAATTTCAGAGAGGTAAGTCTGTGATAGATTTATTTTATCAATTAATCCGTCGGGAACAGTACTTTTTCTGAATAAAAGATACCCTGTGACCTTTTCTGTACCATTGACAACGTATATGGGAATTTTTATGATAATCGGTTGACTAGTTAAGGTGTTATAGCGCAACAATCAAACTCACATTCACATTTATAATATGAGATAGGATTTAATTTGACGGTGGACTGGTTGGTATTAATAAACGTTTAATTTTGTTTTTAGGGTGTATACCGTAGGCAAAAGGAAGTACATATACCTAAAAATGCCAAGTGTCTCCAAGAAGCAAAAGTGTGTATTATGGACAACGAGGCTTGTGCCAAGAAATGGGCTCAGAGATTCAGGGAGATTATTACGCAATACATGATCTGTACCAGAGATGTGATGAAGAGGCTTAGTGAGCAGTGTGATGTGAGTATCGATAATGCAAATTACTTCACGACCTTAGATACCTTAAAAAAATACGTGTCCCGCAATAGATATAAATTCTGTGTCGCGGGGACTTTACAAAGATTCAAACAATGAACACAAAGAACAGCCAGACTCGCAACAATCATTTGTGAATCACACAAAGTTTTGTCCCGTGTGGGATTCGAATCCGTGCAGTCAAACAAACTAATGTTGTATAATCTGCTGTGGATGTCAACCATATACAACTTGCGAAAATAATTTATGAAATTTAATCTCTGTTTTCTATTTAATAGAAAAGATATGCAAACTGCACGGACGTGGAAAGTAGACGACAAGAAAATATTGAAAAACCAACTAGTGAGATTAATATAGATCTTGGAAGACATTTTAGGGACCCCGATGACTATACTGCAAGAAGATCGTCCATGCAGGGAGGGTTTTGTGAGGTAAAAGCATATGCATATTTATTTAATTTGAGCTTGAAGCCCATAGTCTAGGTCCTCAATCAAAGAGAAAAAAGGCTTATTAAACATTTACAAGAGAATTGTTAAATACCCGTATTAAAATGTTTTATACCCACATATAAAACTAAATATCAAGATATATAGATTTGGCAATATGCCTTGGGCAAAAACTAAAAAATAAAATTTTGGGTCAATTCACTATAGTAATTTTAATTAGCTTTAATATCGTTCTCTTACAGAATGACCACGGAGGTCCTCTGATAGTAAGACATAAAAGCAAGGAGACGGTCATAGGAGTCATCTCCGCGTGCAAGATAGACCCGAAGACTCACAGTTGTCACGGACCGTTCTTATACACATCCATTTACAGGAATCGTCAGTTCATATCCTGTGCTATACATAAGGATGTCGAGTAAGATTTTGTCCTAATCTATGTAAATATTTTATCTTGATATATTCCATACTGGCTCCCGTTCGCGCCATTGGTCGCGTGTGGATTTTAGCTATATTACAGTAACATACTTAAATTTACAGATGTTATCCCCTACGTATAAACCAACAAACATAACCTGTTTACAATATTAGAAAATATTAAAAAGGGTGGCGACTTCGTACAGGCAAAGAAGTTCCGAGTACATCGAACAGATGGTGCTGTACGCAATAAGCGCTTAAAATGTCGTTTCCCATACAATACTGAATCGCACAATTGACATTTACACAGAAGAAAGAAAGTAAAATATATATAAGTTCCCGACATCAACCCATTACTCAGCCTGGTCGGGGATCCGGGACATCGCGTTCCTACACAAAAGCAATAACATTTGAGAGTCATCTATGTAGATGATTAGAGATTATGAGATTTTGATTGCTTTATTATACCAAAATGTTTATAATTAGTCAGTTTGCATAATTACCAATAAAATGTTTATTTTATAGATCGGACTGTAGGAGAGTCTTTAGATCTGGCATTACTCACGAGGAATGGACTGTCAGTTGGAGTACCGAGGAGTAAGTACTAATCGTTCAATCAGAAAAAAATCGAATTAAACACGGTTTTTTTTAAGATCTTCAGATCTCAGCTAAAGCACAAACCTTTATTGAAAAAGAGAAATATCCTTCGTTCCCTTTTTCATGCAAGTAAATTTTAATTTAAGCACATCTCTCGCTTGCATTTTGTTATTTTTAGTCAACGATTTGATTTAGTAACAATTACAAATCGCTCCTTTCATGTATATGTGTAAATTATCGTTAAGCCTAATATTAGCTGATAACAATTGTTTGGCAACATTTGATTGTGGCTTTTGAAATAAATTAAACGTATTTTGCTTTTAGTGAGGATGATGATGATGATGATGATGATAAAACGAGGTAAGTAGAATCCTACTCCAGGCCATAATAAGTACCTATGTTATCCGTAAGAATGCTAGCTAGATGTGGAATGCTCTTTGTTTTATAATATGTTTGTTTATTTTGTTATAATTAATTGTGTGCGCTCTGTACGAAATAAACAAATTTCTTTCTTTCTTTCTTATTAAAGCTGATTATTAAACATGTTACGTTCACGTCTGAAGCAAAACGTGAAAAATCTATAGTATTATTTATTTTTTATTTAAGACTAGCTGTTAGACGCGACTTCTTCCGCGTGGATTTTTTTATTTTCGTGAATCCTAATTTTCTTTCTAAGTTGCCAGTGAAAGTCCCGTCAAAAACGGTCCAGCCGTTTTAGAGATTAGCCGGAACAAACAGACAAACAGTAGTTTATCGAAATTGAACTACTATATACGGATTTAACATACATATAAATAATAATACCATAAATATATTTAATAGTTTCAATAATTTAATTAGCTTACAATTTAGTAAAGTTTAATAGTACCTAATAATAGTGTAACAGTTTCTAGATTTTATAATAAAGTGTTAAATAAACAACGCGATAAAATCCGTATATAGTAGCTTAATGTCAACGAATAACATTCGCGTCATCAACAACAGAAGACAAGCATATTATGCATTATGCAGACAGTAATTGTTTTTTTTTTAATATTTCGTATCGTATCGTATAGAGGTAACTTATTATCAATCCTAACTAAAATTATAAATGCGAATGTGAGTTCGTTTGTTTGTTAGTTACGCTTTCACCCTTAACTACTCGCCCGATCATCATGAAATTTTGCATACACGTTGTCAAGGGAACATAAAAGAACATAGGGCACCATGCAGAAATAAGTACTGTCACTCAGCTAACCTACATTTACGCGAGCGAAGCCGTAGGCAAAATTTAGTATCTAACATAACTTGTGTCGGACGGCGAGAGCGCACAGTGTATTATTTTGCCTTACTTGCGGACATGCCAGTTTTATTTTTTTTCTTTATAGATTAAACCTTACTAAAGCATTGCAAAAAATACCCGTTTTGATATTTCACTTCATTTATGAGATATAAATATCTTAGTGAAAGGTCACTGACCTTCTTGAAAAAGTTTTTTGTCTGTATTTCCTGAATAAAGCGAATGTCAGTCTCTTGTAAAATACAAATTAATTATTGGTTTGAAATATATACAGTGTAAAAATTTCAAGTCTCTAACATCACAGGAACGAGAATAAATAATTATTTTGTTAATCAACGAAAAATTTTTTATAAAATTGGCTATTTACGGGTCGCATTTTTTTTTGTTTGCGTAATATACTTATGTATAGTACCTTCAACTTGAGAAAATTCTAAATATGTATCTAGCGAGATCTCGGAGATATTGCGTTTCTAAGTTTTTTTTTATTTCTATGGAAATAGGGTTGTTCTAAAGTAGTTAATATTTAAGTTGATTAGTTCAATCGATTAAATCAATTATGCTAGCCAATGCGATTGAATTGACAACCTGGTGGCGTAGCGGGAGTGTAACCGACTGCCACGCTGAATGTCGCGGGTTCGATGCCCGCTCAAGTCAAACATTTGTGTGCGTGAACATGGATGTTTGTTTGTCTTGGTCTGGGTGTTTCGATATGTAAGTAAATATATGTATGTTCATCCATGGTCTAGTACCCATAGTACAAGCTCTGCTTAGTTTGGGCTAGACGGTGTTGTGTGTGTGTGGTAGAATGTTATATTATTATTACATTATTATTACCTGTATATTATTCCTTTAGGGTCAAAACGACAATTTCCCAAAACGTTTACTCTCCCAAAACGTCCGTTTTCCAAAATGGTAATTTCCTAAATGTCTATATCCTATTTCGTCCACTTTCCCAAAACGACCACAAATCTACAATTCCCAAAATGTCCACTTCCCATAACGTCAACTCTTAAAACGTCCACTTTCCAAATAGGTTACTTTTGATTAATAACGAGATGGGTGAAAAACCCAGGATTCAACCTCTTCGTCTTCATGTGACCTTGTGACCCCTATATCTCGGGGGTCTTTTGACCCACAGGGCCCATATTCAAACTCGTTAATTATGAACGGTTAATAATTAACGTACTTTTCAATCATTGCCGCCGTTGAATATCATGCCCGCTGCTACCTACTACTGGGCATGATGCCCACAGTTGGGCCTCATGACCACTGTTGAGCATCATGTCCACTGTTGGGCACCATGTCCACTGTTGGGCATCATGTCCACTGTTGGGCATCATGTCCACTGTTGGGCATCATGTCCACTGTTGGGCATCATGTCCACTGTTGGGCATCATGTCCACTGTTTGGTATCATGGCCTCTGTTGGACATTATGACCATTGTTGAGCATCATGCCCACTGTTGGGCATGTTGTGTTGCAAAACGCAACACAAAGCAAAACTCGACAGCAAACAGCAGCAACCAACTCGAATCAGCACACCACCACTATGCATATAAATGAAGCCATTTTGCCATTTAAAATACATGTGACCCACAGGGCCCATAATCAAACTCGACCGAGGTATGACCCCAAGGTGTCTGCACACCAAGTTACAAGTCAATCGGTCCAGTGGTTCCGGAGTTATGCCTGTCACTAACAAATTGTCACTATAAAAAAACAGACAGACACACAGACCCACATAGTGTTTTCATTAACCTCTTCGAAGAAGACTCGGAGGTTAATAATTTAATGACAATAATTAAGTTATTTCATGGTAAACATTTTTACATGGTAAACATGATTTTGTGAAGTAGACGTTTTGGGAGTAGCCGTTTTGAGTAACGGACTATTTGGGAACTGGTCGTTTTGGGAAAGTGGACGAAATGGGAAATAGACATTTAGGGAATTACCATTTTGGGAAACGGACGTTTTGGGAGAGTAAACGTTTTGGGAAGTTGTCGTTTTAAACCTAAGGGATATTATTAATTACTATTAATGCTAAACGCTTATGACATATCCTCGCCATCGCATTGAATTACTATTTCGTCACATAATATCCTTCATCGAAGATATATCACAAAACAAATGTACTGATCGTATTCCACCGTAAATATTTTTTTATATTGACTATCTTTCTGCACTATTTTCTATATAAACTTAAACTATGTAAACTATGCACGTCATAATTTAAATCGGCAATTGCTAAAACCTGAGTCAAAAATAATGAATCACTATGAGTAATATTTGTATGTTATATATAAGTATTGTATGTTGCTCACAGTTTTGATTGACAACCCTAGCCCACAATTTTAAAATTCAATATTTCCGTAATCCTGGGTTTGCTGGATCTGTTTTTTTTTGTGGCGATAGTTATTAATTATTATAGTGATCAACATTTAGGCATTAAAAAACGCGACCATGAAGAGAATCACCGGAAAAAAAAATTACATAATCATAGGAAAAAAAATTCTCGCCTGTGTGAGCAAGATTTTTAAAGTTTTTAAGAAAATAATGGTTCCTATAGTAAATACCTATCACACCTTAAAACATTTAGTGTAAAATTCAAATCCAAAAACGAGATATTGTGTTTCTATAGTTTTTAAGGACTTTTCTCGATTTAACTAATTTCTCTTAAACTGTAGTAGTTAGAGCCGGCGGAATTTTAATAAAGGTTTAGTTTGATTGTTAGCTTTCTAAAAAACACATAAAACGAGCATGTCCGCAACTAAGACAAAATAACACACTGTGGAGCGCAGTCATCTGTCAATTTGACTATAGATGTTATATTCGCTTGTCTAAGCCCGCTGCACGCACCGCCTGTACCGAATTTGCGGCTTAAGTGTTTCTGATGGGTTGGATCGTGTAGAATAGGAACTACGCATCTGAGCAGATCAGTGCATTTGTGCATTGCTTGCACATTTGAGACGCGTTAATTTTATTCGGCTTTCTAAGTCAATTCGCAATCGAGTAGCGACCGAGCTCAACTACCATTAAACCATTAAGTTTACCATTCAATTTACCATTTTTAATATTAATTTACCATTTAGTAACCAGTTGTTAAGTGTTAAGTGTTTTTACCAATATTGACTTTAGAATAAATATTATCTCTTAACATACCATTCATAGTATCTATTTAAACGCATTTACTCTTTAGAACTACTCTATCTATACAAAGAAATAAAATTGAAGTGTCTGTTTGTAATGTCAAAATAACAGCTTTTTATGTAATGCATATGAAAGTATATAAGGTACCTATACGAAAACATATATTTTTTAATTTTTTGTCTGTCTGTCTGTCTGTTTGTTCCGGCTCATGTCCGAAACGGCTGAACCGATTTTGACGGGACTTTCACTGTCAGATAGCTGATGTTATCAGGAGTAACTTAGGCTACAAAGTAGCCGTTACTATTTTAGAAAAAAAAATAGGGATTCCGCGGAGACAAACACTTTTTAATTAAAATCTACGCGGACGAAGTCGCAGGTAACAGCTAGTTAAACATAAAAGAGCTCGCTACACTACATAATAATATATCAAGCGGGGCGTTTTTAATTGTAGCCTTAATGTGGCTCCGAATAAAGAATGTTATGTGTGAACACACATAAAATTTACATAATATTGTCTTCTGTTTACGCGAATGTTATTCATTGAAATTAATTGTTGAAAAATTTTATGTGTTGAAATTAAACTACTATATACCGATTTTAAACAACGCGATAAAATCCGTATATAGTAGTTTAATTTCAACACATAAAATTTCTCTAAATTTGCGCTTTACCTCATCTTTAGACTTATCGTGTAAACTTTTTTTTTGCAGTAATAAAGCTGTTAGCAAATCATCAGAAAGGTATAGTAAATAGTCAAATGATTTAATATTTGTAATAGTGATATCCTTTTTCGTTTGGAACATTATTATACAGAACTATGAGGTACGTTGTAGATCAATTAACATTATTATTTGAAGATGCTTATTATTAATTTTATTTATGCCAATATGCCAATAAGATATTCAAACCTCCTACTCAAGTATCTCAGAAGAGAGAGATGTTATAAATATTTATGACAGAAGATACACAGAACCATTACTTCAGAAATAACATCACACAGAACATACCAAAGATATAATGTATGAAAAAAATTATCTCATTAAAAATATAATAAGGAGTGTCCATTTTTTAAGGATTTCGCTTTTTTTTTCGTAATGATATTAAAATCAAGATAGTTTTTTCTTTTTTTCGAGAAGTCATAAG
Source organism: Catocala sponsa (assembly GCA_963564715.1). Lineage (NCBI taxonomy): Eukaryota > Metazoa > Arthropoda > Insecta > Lepidoptera > Erebidae > Catocala > Catocala sponsa. The sequence continues at coordinate 4,061,197 of OY751349.1, forward strand.
TACATTTTGGTGCCCGCTTATCGTTGAATTTTGGGACACGTTGTTTATAGATCAACGATACTAGCAACATATGAGGCTAGAAGGTCATTGCATTAAACGAACGACGCATTTATGTTCGTCAGTCCTAAGCTCCGCTGAGCATCAATTAAGTATAAACGCAAACATCTTTTAAATGACCCAATAGTACTTTGTAATCTGATAGGCGGTGGTAAATTGTTCCATATTTTTGATGCAGCGTAGCGAAAACTGCCCCTAAATGCAGATGTTCTGTATGGCAGTATAGAGAACTTTAGTGAGCATTGTCTTCTCGCACAGTCACGTTTGCTATTTACCCAGCTCAATTTGCGGTATAGGTACGATGGCTCGTGAGTACTAACAATACCGAACATAAGACAGGCCAAATGTAGTTTGCGCCTAGATTTCATCTTAAGGATGTAATTTTTGTTGAGGAAAGGTGTAACATGACTCCTAGATGGTATATTGAAACAAAAACGGCCACAAGCATTCTGGACTCTGAATAAGCTTGTCCGTTTGTGCTAGTAGCTGCGGCCCGTACCGTATCCGTATCGGCAAATTTTTATTTTTTATATTGACACGGCAAAGTGATTGTAACGGACCTGATAGAAAGCCCAATTACAGTCCAGAGACAGTGACGACGAGGAGAAGATAGATGTCTTCTAGCCGTCGTCAGTGTCAAGCCGGTCTGACCAGATACTTCTTCACACTACGTTTGAAGGACCCAATGTCATAGAAGGGAGGGAAGACATGTGCCGGAAGACCGTTCCAAAATTGTATGGTACGACATAAAAAGGAATTGCTGAACCTATTGGTGCGAGACGGGATTGTGCTAACCGTCCATCCGTGGTTACAAAGACCTGTGTGGTCCTCAAAAGGAAGGGGGAAGGTGGGATGAGGTCAAATAACTCTTCGGAGCATTCGCCATGATAGAGGCGATAGAATACGCTAAGGGACGTAATGTCTCTACGAAGTTGTAGCGGTTCGATGTCCTTCGTAACCTCCTGATTATACGTACGGCATGACGGTGCAGTTTATCTAATGCTCGAAGTAAGTACTTAGCGGAACCATTCCAAAGGTGCGAACAGTACTCCATGCTGCTACGGACTTGGGCCTTGTACAGCAAATACCGCTGTTCAGGAGTAAAGAAACGCCGCACCTTTAGCTGGTTGTTAAGAATCCGCTCCATCACCTTGCAGATCAGTGAGGTTACTGCTTTTGGGCGGTAGTTTGATAGATCGGACCGGTCCCCTTTTTAGGGATATGTTGCACGTTGGATTCTCTCCAAGATTGAGGCACACTACCAGAGAGGTAAGAGTGGCGATATAGTCTCCTCAGCACTGGAGACAACATCTACGGCCCCGTGGACTTTCGCACATCTAGTGACATCAATTCCCTGCGGACATCACATTGCCTGATGATGATATCAGGCATAGAGTCCGCAACTTGGAATTGTCGGTGGCTGCACTTTATTATCAGAGATGCGCGAATTAGCCCCGAAAAGGTTAACCAATAAAATGGCTTTCTCTTCGGGGTCATTGGCCAAGGTTCCATCAGGGTACCTCAAAGGTGCTAGCGACGAGCGACAAAAATTTTGATTGCACGGCTTTGGCGAGGCTCCAGTATGCTCGGCTACCCGCTAGGTGGGCAGCCAGCTGCTGGCCAATCCGTAAGTCCCCCAATACAACCAACTCCGCAGAAGGAAATTGCGCCTGCGCGGCTGCTCAGGTGTTCAAAGAGCCTAGTTGTCCCGGCATCCCCATTGTGGGATCTATATAAGCACCCGCAAATTGTACTGAGACAGCCGGTCTCTACGAGCTCCCACATAGTGGAAAAGGAATTGTCCTCCAGACAGCGCAGACGTCGACAGCATACGTCTGAACGAATGTACGCACAGACCCCAGCTTTGGTACAATTTTACAAATACTACTGTGTTACAAATACCACTGTGTTTTTTTTGTATTGGCAACGTAAGTATACTATCCATCGCAACCATTAAAAATCCCAGAATGCCTATAGTTTTTACACTAAAATCAACCAAAATTATGTTTTTTTCTTTAATTATGTAAGATTTTGACTTTCACTCATAGTGGTAAAAAAAAAATATTGTATGGCAAATATTTTAAAAAATTGGCGCAACTAACTACGATTCCAAAATGGTATATTATTCTACGCAAACTAGCCATCGTGTGAGCGCGTGATATTAACATTAATTAAAATTAAATTTTACTCAGTCGTATCATTATTATTATTATTCTATTTTTTTTTTAATAATTTTGTTTTGTGTGATCTGTGTATTATTTTATCTGTGTCTGTGTGTAAAGTGGATATTATTCTGTTTTTATATATACTATATAAATATTTTATTTTATTTTCTTTGTTTATATTATATTAGGTATATGGTTTTAAATCCGTGAGTCACTAAAGGACCCAATTGAAAACCAGCGTCAGGCTTTCGTCTGACACATGCTGAACGGGGCCCTATTTGACACTACTGTTAGACACGTTTATTTTTATTTGTTATTATGTGTTTGTGGTATGTGTCAAATAAATAATTTTTCTTTTTTTCAACTATCTTATCTATATCTTATCTTCGAATAATTCGGCTATATTTTGAAGTGAAAACTTCTTTAGGCGCGTTGAGCACTTATTGGGTGAACAAAAATCATAGAACTTGCGTCATCGTCACGCTTCCACGATTTCCAGTTTTGAATTATTTTAGAATATTAACAATATCTCAGAAATGGTGCGTCCTACGCAGAAAATAACGAAATTTTAATCCCCTTATTAACCGCTAAGAGAGTACGCCACCTTTTTTTTTTTTATAAAGAAGTGTTTATGATCAAGGATTAAAGTTTTCACTTCTATCGGTAGTCCCCAAAGACTGCCCCAATTTTTTTATGATACTTAACATAAGATCGCAAAATTTTGTTCAGTTTTTAATTTAAATCTTTTGATAAAGCTGGGCGATATTTTGAGACGAGGTTTAACTACCTTAGTACCTGTGATGTAGATACATATTATTTTCTGTTTTACAGCGATGAAAGCTCCAAAGAAGTATTGAGAATAAGGTAAAGAAGGATACCTAACTATTGTCATTTCGCTGGTCCAATATTACAAGGTTCTAGGCAACATTTTTGAAAAAAAATGGGTTATGAATATTGCATGGTTCTATATATCATTCCTTTTTGTTTAGACTAATATAGTAATAGATGGAAGCACTTACCACCTCACAATATTAAATCGCAAATACCTAGTTCTAAGTTACTTTTTAAGTTATTTTTGCTGATATCCAAATTTCAAACCTCATTTCCCCAAAGTTAAAAAAAATAACATAGAACCTTGTAATAGAGGCAGCGATTTCTTTAAAGTATGTCAGGTCTATTAATTTTTAACACAGATGCCTAACATAGATGTCAAGTCAGTCTACCCCTATTATGTGCTAGTGTTATCTAAGTAGGTATATTTATTTAATGACATTGACATGACATGTCATTAACCTACCTACCTTTCTTATTGGAACTAAGGCTTCCCGAAAGCTTGTATAGGTCACAAAAATAAGCGCTAACCTATTAGCGGATATTTTTGTGACTAACCGTAAGATTTGCGTTTGATTTCGGGTTAAAAAAATCAGTAGCATCTGTCTGGAAAAGTGTCCTATAGACAGCAAGGCACTCTCTGGTATTACTGCGCACTCCTTTGGTGATATACTCACAGGAGTGGTTCTATATCTCTATGTATTGTGTAGACAAAATTATAATGTACATTACAGCGAACAGACTACGACGCCAAAGAAAGAAAAGAAATCTAGAAAGAACAAGAAAGAAGAGTCTAGTTCTGAAAGCGAAGAAGAAGCAGTGACGACTACGGAGAAACCTGAAAAGAAAGAAGAGAAATCGAATACTGCATTAAGGACTCAGAAACACAAGAAAAAGTCCAAGTCTAAAAAACACAAAGCTAAGGAGGAGAAAGTAGAAAAAGTTAAGGAATCTAAAGATAGTTCGGAGGAAACCTCCACACAGAAGACAGGAAAAACAGACCCGCCCTCCTACGAGTCGAGTAATGACGAAAACGTAAATAATCCTGATAGTGAATAGATTTTCGGGCAATATTTGGTTTAATAAATCAATATAGGTTTGAATTTTAGTTTTATTTATGACTAGCAACCCTTTGTTTTTTTTACGTAACGGTTCGTGGAATGCGTTGACACATACCCCTCCGCAGGGGCGGGCGGAGGGGTTCTGTCGGACTCACCGGAGTAAAAGAAAGATGTTGAAACGATGAAAATGGACCTCCCGGAATACCGACTAAACCTACCATGGTGTCCCTCGACATAACCAAAGTCGGCGGGTTCGCGCGAATCACTTTCACATGCAATCGCGACCCCGCCGAGATTTCGGCCCGCCGTATGAAACGGCAGGCCACTCACGAAAAGACACTTTGGTCCCTTAATCCTACTGTCCCCTTGAAGGGGGACGGACACACGACATAGAAGCGCGGGTGAGAACACGCACGCCAGCTCTCGGACCTGGAGCTGAACGGGTGGTAGGCAGGCCCACCCCCAGGTAAAACCTTAGGGTGGCTGGAGGTTGTCTCGCGTCCTGCGGCGCCCGGATCTGCGGCTGGGGAGAGGGTTTAAACGCTCCCTCTCCCGCTCCGCCGCCCCCTTGATGGAAATCACTTCCTCACAGAAAGAGGCGACGACGTTCCACGACCGCTCACTCCTGACCATAGACTGAACTACGGCCGGGAGCGAGAGGGCAACCAATCTGACTGCCGCGACCAACTCACGAGGCTGCGATGCCCAGGCGGGGCAAACCGCCAAAGTGTGCAGCGCCGTGTCCTTAACAACATCGTGGCAGTCGCCGCAGTGATGACAACCGGGCGTCTCTTGCCGGCGTATACGACACAGGAACTGGCCAAAACAACCGTGGCCAATCATTACTTGTGTCAGCCGGAAGGTGAGGGCGCCATGCCGCCTCTCCAGTCACTCCTCAAACACGGGACTTACCGCCACGATCGTGGCGTGCCCGATGACTAGCAACCCGCCCTAACTTCGCACAGGTAGTACAAAACCTTAACAAATCATACACCTAAACCTTCCTTATGAATCACTCTGTCTATTGGTGAAAACCGCATGAAAGTCCGTTCAGTACCTACTTTTTGAGATTATCGCGAACAGACGCAGCGGGGGACTTTGTTTTATAATATGTAATGACTATCTAAATATTAGATACAAACTGCCTCCGTGACGCAGCGGTAGTGAATGCGAGTGCTGTGCATGAGGTCTCGGGTTCGAATCCCGAGTCAGGCCAACAAAAACGAATTGGGTTTTTCTGCTAAGAAATCTCAATACGAGCTCGGAGTTGGAAGTTGGCGGTTTTAGACACCCCCGTGCCTCGGAAAGCACGTAAAGCCGTTGGTCCTGCGCCTGATCTCTCTCCGGTCGTGTCAGATTATCTGTCCCATCGGATCATGAGGGTTAGGGAACAGAGAGTGCACTTATGTTTGCGCACATACTTGTGCACTATAATATCTCCTGCGCAGATGGCCAGTCTCCGTTAAGGTTGGCCGCCGTGACCGAAAATTCGGTCTGGGGGACATTATTAGAAAATAAGTAGGTCCGTGAAAAGAAAACTATGCGTCCATTTTAACTGTTGGAATGCCAGACATATTATATTGAAAACGTACTGCCGCTGCAGCTGCAGCATTCTAAGCGTACGGTGCAATGTGAGATTTGACATAGGTGAAGTTTAAGCCTTTCAATGCGGCGTGATAAAATCAAAAATGGCCGCCCTGTACTGCTATAACGTAACAAAATCTACATTTATGTTCTGCCGACGAGATACCTTGTCCGAAAAACGTTACACTACTACGGTTGACGTATTATCTCGCCAGGAAAAAACGCTCTCGTAGTAGGTACTATGGACGGATTTATCTCGTCAAACAATATATAGCTAATATTTTAAAATGGATAGATAGATAAGAAATAGTGTGATTAGAGAGAGATGCGGCATGAAAGTGGATATAGTTAAAAGAATAGAAAAGAGTATGTTAAGCTGGTTTGGACATGTAGAAAGAATGGACGAGGAAAGACTGACTAAGAAAGTTTATAAGGCTAGTGTGAATGGAACAGTCGCAAGAGGAAAACCTAGGCTAACCTAGGTTTCTCGATCAGATCGGAGGCGTTCTGGACAAAGGCCAGGTTAAGAGCTCCTTGAAACGACGGGCGTGTATGAGGAATGTGATGAAAGTGAATGAAGCCAGAGAAGTGTGTCAGGATCGTAGCAAATGGAAATCCGTAGTCTCTGCCTACCCCTCTGGGAAACAGGCGTGAATCTATGTATGTATGTATGTTTAAAATGGAAGGTACTTATAGTCCAAGAATATTAGTCAAATTAGGGCAAGCATCTCGGAATGAGAGATAGTCAGCTATAAACTTGTATAAACCTTTATTTTGGCACCCTAAAACTTGTCTCAAAACCTACTTATCGTAGCGCGTCCGCGTCTACAGATATTCCAAGGTCAAAGGTCAAGAAATCGATGTTTTACACATTTATTGCAAATATCTCGTTTCCTATGGGTTTTATGCTATTTGTATTTAATATAAATATTGTAGAGGATTAAATTCTCTACAACTTTTGTTTAAACATTTTTTTAATATCTTGAACCATTTTCGAGATAGAGGGCAGAGCGCGCTCAGTGTTTTACTATTTAGAGTATCGTTCGAGGTAAAACTGTAGTCCCGATTAAAAACACGCCGTATAAAGTTTATAAATTATTGATAAATATATAATTCTAAATCATTTGCATTTTTTATTAACTATTACATACATAGATTCACGCCTGTTTCCTAGAGGGGTAGGCAAAGACTACGGATTTCCCTAACTATTACGTTATAATTAATATTTTTTTCAATAATTCTACATTCGTGGCGCAGCGGTAGTAAATGCGACTGCTGTGCATGAGATCTAGGGTTCGAATCCCGGGTCAGGCCAACAAAAAGTTATTGGTTATTCTGTTAACCCATTCGCTGCCCCCTATTTCTTGACCTGTGCCACCCACACAGTATTTTGATCCCGTGCCTCTAACACATTATACGTGTAGAAAATAACTATTCGCCAGTGCCTTTTACACGCAAACGAATTCCCAATATCTATAGTCAGTGCCTTTGGTTTAACAACTTTGTAAAAACAACCCCGAATTGGGGGTTTATCCAATAGACACGCATCAGTGTTGAGGGCACTGAGCTTAGGAATAGGCAAAATGTATGAAAGACGTATACGTGTACAAGGCAGCGAGGTAATAATGAAATCACGCTTGGCAGTTGATGTGTTAAGAATCTCAATACCAGTCCGGAATTAGGAAGTTCCTTGCCTCGGCAAGCACGTAAAGCCGTTATTCCTGACTGATCTATCGCCGGTCTTTTCAGATTGTTGATCCATCTCATCATGAGAGTTTGGGAACAGAGTGTAAGTATTTGTTTGCGTACATACTTCTGCACTATCTTATCTTATGTGGGGGACAGTCAGTGCAGACCGGCGACACTTCGACCCAGTGGGATCTTTTGTGTCGACACTCTCCCAATAACGACTGCCATAGATGTTCATGGCAGCCGGGACCAACAGCTTAACGTGCTTTCAGAGGCACGGAGCAGGCGATAATTGTCAATCAATACGCACATAATTTCGAAGTCATATAATTTCCGAAAGTCAGAGGTGCGCGACGTGGGTTCGAACCCGAGACCCTCTGCATTGCAGTCTGTTGGTCTCCCCACTGAGCTATCGCTGCCCTTACTTCTGCACTAAAATATATCCTGCGCAGATGGATTCTCCGTTAAGATTGGCCGCCAATTCGGTCTGTAGGACATTATTCGCGTGGCATCCCCAGGGTGTTCCACTAGGGGTGCCATGGGTCCGGAATGATTATTACCAGCTACTATACTGTTACAAATTGGCGTGGTAGGGATGTGGAAATGAAATTACTTTCATGGCAACAAGAGACGTCATGGTACGGCAGACTAGCAAGAACTAATGAAATAGACCGGCAATTGCATGTTTCAGAGTATTCTATAATACGTTAATCCAACACACTAAGACCATGTGATGGACTATGACAATAATATAATCATAATAAAAATAATTTATTTAACTGAATTTCTTCACAAACATTTCATACTAATGGTGCTCACACACCGCTGTTCAAAAATGTTTAAAAACATTATCTAACATTTACCAACAAATGTCAGGAGTTGTTACATTATGTTAGGAACTGTTAGATGTTTTGAGTGCTTCTCCATTCATATGACGGAAAATGTTTGCAAACATTTTTTAACATTTGAAAACATGACATTGGTGCCAATTCTGTTGTCACAAAATTCTCTAAACTTAACTAAAAATCACAAAAATTTTTTTTAGTCCTTTCACTTTTAACGATTTCAGAATACGAAATGGCATTTGAAAGGACTAAACTAAATTTTTGTGATTTTTAGTTAAGCTCAGAGAATTTTGTGACAACAGAATTGGCATCATTGACTCGCAGTTTAGATTTACGTTCCGAGGCGTCTACACGAAAATGGAAGATTTGCTCATTGGATTAGCTTTTGTTTAAAAGCAAAGAAAACGCTCTAACTGGATGCGCCATACACTAAGATTTAGGAAAAATTGATGTTTACGAACAAATGATATAGTATAGATGTTTTATTTTGTTACAATTTGTTTAGAAATGTTTATTAACAAATTTGTTTAGAAATGTTTACTAACAATTTTGTTTAGCTTTACTAATAACTTTTTGATTAAATGTTTAAAGAAAACGTTTACTAATGTTTGTGAACATTTTTGAACAGCAATGTGGGAGCACCATAAGAATAAAGCCATGTCTAACAGTGGGATAATTAATAAACGGTCGACGTTATTCTTATTACAAGAGGAGGATGTAATAAGCGGCAAGGTTTTCATAATACTAAAATAAAACCAAACGGTATTTCGGCTAGAAAAATAGAATTTAATTTACCCTCAACCACTAAACGGCAGAATTTTAAAGTTCAATCACAACATTATTAAAGTTTAAATAGCTATGATAGGAATTAACATTCGTATTTATTCATCACAACTAGTTCGAGATAAATATCACATAAGATACACACTCACAAGTGAACAAAAAGAAAATAAAAAGCAAAAAAATAAAGTGTTTAATAAATTTATTAAAAAAAAATACAAAACAAATAACGCTCGTCCATGCTTGCTACCCAACGTTATAAAATTACAAAATAAACTAGTAAATAGCATGTGTTAACAATTTATATACACAAATATATATTTTATAGTGCTTACAATTGCAAAGTGAGAAACAACAATAACGTAAAGGCACAAGACTGGTGTGTGCGGGTCAACTACAGATATATGTCACGAGAAATGCCTTTTAAATGTAAACGATAAATTCTTTTTTATATTCCAACCCGTTAATAACTAAAAATTTCGAAAAATACATTAATAAAATCTCCTTTCTATATAAAATACACATCTTTACGCTAAGAGAGACCAATGCTGTGCGAGGGTCTAACTTGCTAACTCTAATAGAATAGTTTAAATATTATATCTTATTATGTCAATTATATATTACTTTTAAAGTCTTAAATTATGTATAACCTAATACTGAAAAAGTAACTTTGACATCCACTTAGAGGGTTCAAATATTTATACCAACTTACGTTCACTTCACATGTGATGATGAATCAGCTTTAAAAGTTACCAGACTATCCGCCGAATGCTACGAGCCATTTTATTACTATAATTTAAATGACAAGTTGGATACAAAGTTGGCACAAATATACAACAATTAGAGACGGAGCCCTAAAGTTCGTATTAAAATAAATACTCTTAACACTAATCAAATCCTTTCAAACTAATTTCTAACAAAGTTTGGGACTCCGTTCTTACAAGCACCTTAAAATATTAAATATAAACTTTTGTTTTATTTCAATCTATACTATTACTAAAAATATAGCTTCTTTTCTCGTAATATAATTATGGAAGAATGCTTAAAATGTATCTGCATTGAGAAACGACTAGTCGTAAACATCTTATAGACGCGACAATCGCTTAACATGCTAACTTTAGACTAGAGAACTAAAACATTCATAAAGATATAATTTTCGTTAAGTGTTTTATAAATATAGCTGACTCTAACGCCGGCCCGAAACAAACAACAACAAAAAACCATAGAGCGAACAATGTCCGAACTATCGATAAACTTAAAATCGAACCATCTCGCTTCTGCTTCGGTTAAGACGCTTCGCGGCGCACTGCACATCACACCATCAAATACTACAACTTCAACTAACAAGACAAGAGTAACTTTAAATGTAGCATATAACTAAGAATACACTCCAACAAACACTGCGGCTAACTCTCCATAGTGATGGATGTACCAACAATAAACGGATTTGGTATGCAGTGTGGCCGCAACACGTTAATTCAAAGGCCGGCGCAAAGAAAAATCTACCTTAACGTTAAAGAAATTAGTATCGGAATGCGACGGAACCCGTCAAGTCCGTGTGCAACCAAGCGAGCAACGTATATATGCGTGTTTTAGAAATAATTATAAGGTTGTCGTTAACTAAATATCGAATGATATTTTAACGTCGGTCGCATCGCCTCCTGAAGTCAATCAGTGAACCTGCAAATAAATATATTTCTTTATTAGTACCTCTTATTTAGATTTAGAAATTAGTACAGTCATTTGGTCCGAAATATGAGAGTTACCTGGAAAGTTTACCGAGTTTTGAAAATTGGTAGTTTTATAGATTTTGATGTACTGTTTACAAATTTCAAGTTTGTCACCTCGTACCTTTGCCACTCGCGACGTTCTAATAAGAAAAAAGGCGCCTGATAGCAGTTTATTGACAATATCTCCTTTCCAACTCATTTTACAATAAAAATATCTTACACAAAATTAAAGTAGAGAAAAATGCCTACAATTTATGTAATAGCATTATTTTTGTAAAATCTATTGTTTTGGCGTAAGAGCGCCGTAAACTTTTATTAATCTACATTATACACCAACAGGTGTTTTTCGTATATTTACATTAAATAACTTTGTTTCGTTATTTTTATCCTTTCATTAAAGACAACTCCCGCACTAGGAATAATGCCTGTGGTCAAGGGGGTTTTCAAAATTCTCGGTATACTTTTCAGGTAAAACTACCAAATGACAACTTAATAAGAAGTTGTCGAAGTGAGTTTATTAATTCGTACTAGTACTAGGAATAAATTATTTTTATTTTTCTAAGACATTACACACTAGGTATAATTCCTGTGTCGCGATGGAGTTCACAAGCATTCAAACAACATAGACAAAAAACACCCAGACTCGGAACAACCATTTGTGGATCACAAAATGTTTTGTCCTGTGTGGGATTCGAACCCACAACACTTGGCGCAGTGGCAGTGGCGAGGCGACCACTTAAACCACTACGCCACTATCCGTGCAGTATGGTGAGAACTCCCAGGACAGGCAGTTTTATTTTGTAATTTTTCAAAGTAGCACGGGATCAGAAATATTTCTGGACAGCTCAGCTTCATTAATTACATAAGACCTCTATTATAGCTGGTACAATATATGTAGGTGTAATTCCTAAAATCGAAAGTCAGTGCACGTTCGAACGTGCCCGCCGTAGCCGCGTTGCGTATGCGCACTCATACGTAGCGCAAAAAGTTACGCAAATAAATAAAAATCACTGACATTGCATTTGCGTTCAATACTTACAAGGGATTGGTGAGAACTATTACTATTTAGTTTGAAATCAATTGTATAAACCAAAAAATAAATATGGTTCGCGTGATAATCTAGAATTCATTGGCCATTTCACTCGGTAAGGACAATATTTTTATTAGTGAAGGATTTTTAAATCGTTTCAAGAATTCTGAGGATTGTCTACTTCATAAACAAATTTGTTTATTCGTGTTGGCGCAGATTATGTGTAAGTCTTACATCCGGCTCATCCGGCGGCGGCGCGGGCTCGACGCATAGCGACATCTGTATGTGACGGTGTGCGGTGTGTACTTACCTCCGGCGCGGGCGCAGGCGCGGGGGCGGGGGCGGGTGCGGGCGTGGTGGCGTGTCGCGGCGGCGCGGGCTCGACGCACAGTAGGCGCGGCTTGTCGTCGCGCGGCTCGTCTCCGCCCGCGGCGCCGCCACTGCCGCCCAGCGACATCTGCGCCAGCGCACCCAGCACGCTCTCCATGCTCACGCTCGCGCCGCTGTCGCCCTCGCCCTGCACATACACAACATACACATTATCCAATTGTCGAGCTCAAACACTACTCATAACTCCATAGCGACGACGTCTCTACCCATCGCAAAGCTGGGTCCACATCTCTGAAAAGTCACGGTGACCTCTAGCCGTGACATAGGTACACGTGACAAAATGTGCGTGTTCGAAGCGCTCTATTCAAAATTCTCTGTAAACCTAACAAATATGTTCTGTATGCGCTCAAATACAGAACGTGTATTTTTTTTCGATGTAGATGCCATAGTTGTCTTGCCTTAATCTCACAATCGAGCGGCCGATCCGCCTGAAGGCTTGAGACAAAGGAATATATGCAACAACTGTGCGGTCCTGCGACAACGCTACGAAACACACGGCGCCCCAGCCGCTGCACGAGGCGCCACGCGCTGAAGTTGCAATTCAAATATTAAAATGTCACTCCTATTGAAATATCACTTCTTTCTTTCAATCACTGTATAACATACATATATAGGCTGATATAAAACTTACTTTCTGAGGACTAGGCTTGAAGAAATGAAGATAACAGAAACCACGGAAACCCTGAAAAGAAAATCAATATTTTATTGTTCATATTTTTATGCTATAAATCAGAGGTCACCAAACTATTTCTATTGTCAGTCGCATTTGACTTTTCGAGAATCGTAGTGGACGTGCGATAGTTTGGTTATCCCTGTCATAAACAAATGAATAGTAGAGTATTTAAAAAATAAGCTTACCTTCCAAACCATGTTCTGTGGTTTGACTCCGCGTTCGGAGAGCGCTTGCTTCAAATCGCGTACTCTCGTATTGGGACTAATGTTTGAAATCTGAAAAAGAAAGTCTCAATGGAATAGCTATTCTGGCATGTCAAATAATAGCGACAAAATAGTTTGTGTGGCTTGAGTCAATGAACTTATGCCAAAATTATAACACGCGTACATCTATACAAATAAATAAAATTAAAGTGTCTGTTTGTAATGTCAAAATAACAGGTTTTTAACTAATGCATATGAAAGTATAAACGGTACGTATACGAAAACATCTATTTTTAAAAATGTTGTCTGTCTGTCTGTTTGTTCCGGGTAATCTCCGAAACGGCTGAACCGATTTTGACGGGACTTTCACTGGCAGATAGCTGATGTTATAAGCAGTAACTTAGGCTACTTTGATTTTAGAAAAAAATAGGGTACCGCGGAGATAAACGCTTTTTATTTAAAATCTACGCGGACGAAGTCGCAGGTAACAGCTAGTCCTACCTAATATTATAAGTGTGAATGTGATATTGTTTTTGTTTATTACGTTTTCACGCCTTAACTAGACGACGGATCAACATGAAATTAGCATACACATAGTCAGGTGTACAGACGGCTACACATCAAGTTATACGCATAACTACTACACAAAATAGAAAACTACATACAAAATAGAGAATTGTCGAAAAGGGACGGTGCATAGTGGTGTCAATGTAATGGTAAGAATAGTGTCGCGTCCCGTTCAGCGTAAATGAGACAAAATAACAAAAATATAATGCACTCTCTCGCACGATTCACAGCGTTCAACATCTAATAGTTCAAAGTGGAAACAGTCTAGGTTGATGTGTCGCTGTGTGTACAAAAGGACAAAGATTACCTCAAAGACTAGTAAGGAATAAAGACAGAAGTGACAAATTTTGATTTACGTAATATTAATTGTTTGTATTAAAATAGTTTTTTTTTTGCTCGTCGAAATGATCATACTCCTCCTGATGGTAAGCAGTCATGCTGTCTAAGCAGTGGCCTCCACACCGTCCTCATAGCAGCTGAGGCGATGTTGAGGTCTCTACTTTGACGGCCCGAGAAGGTGCTTTTTCACGCCTCGCTTAAAGGACCCAGGATTGAAGAAAGAAAGAAATACGTGCCTTGGCAGGGAATTCTATGCCTTGATCGTTCGGCAGAGGTATGAGGACCCAAACTTGTTGGTGCGCGCTCTAATCGACTCTACCGTATAAGGGTGGCATCTGAACCCAGCACGCGTTGTTCTGGATAGGAAACGGGAGGGCGGGATAAGGTGGAATAACTCTTCAGAGCACTCCCCGTGGTATATTCTGTAGAAACATGCGAATGAGGCAATGTCCCTACGGAGTTGCAGAGGTTCCAGTGAACTCGTGACCTCTGGATCTCCGATGATATGGATAGCCCGCCGCTGTAACCTGTCGAGAGCGTCCAGCAAGTACTGCGCGGAGCCATCCCAAAGATGAGAACGGTACTCCACGCAAGGGCGCATTTTTGCCCTATACAATAGGCACAGCTGGCCAGGCGTGAAGAACCGCCTGACCTTGTTCAGAACTCAGAGCTTTCGCGAAGCTTGCTTAATGACGCTCTCGATGTAAGTTTTGGGATTAAGGGTGCGGCAAAGATGTGCCCGCGGTTTCACTTGCGTTTATGGGTACTGCGCCGCACCCGTGGGTACGACCCATGACGTTATATAGCCTTCCTCGATAAATACACTATCCAACACTAAAATAATTTTCAATTCAAACTAGTAGTTCCTGAGATCAACCAAACAAACTTAGTTTGTTTAACGCTTCAGCTTTATAATATGGATAATGCCGCATTTACCAGGGATCCAACTTTATGCACGTGAATGGTCGCTACTTGTGGTAATTATAAATGTATAACGACGTATTTACAAGGACAAGGTTAAAGAGAATTGTTTGACAAACAGGAGATAAAACTGATGAACTGTTTCACTACAATTCCCTGTTGCGTCTGTCTGACTGTCTGTCAGCGATAAACTCAAAAACTACTGAACGGCTTTTCATGCGTTCTTCACCAATAGGCAGAGATAATTCGTAAAGGTTTTGTGTAAATTGGTTAAAATATGACGATGTTTGTGGACGATATCGGTGAAAACATGACGACTGTAAGCTTTCATTGAAAACACTGCCCAATCTTTTTGATATATAACAAAACAATGTACAAAGATAGATAGACATAATTATTTTTTTTTTTACTTTTTTTGTTTCTTCCTCTTTTACCGGTCTACGGCAAAGTCCGTGATTTCAAAAGTCGATCTTCAGTAGATGGCATATGTAATTTCCAGTATGGATTTTGCACTGCATTGACGTAATATTTCGTACCTTGACAGAGAAATCGATGTCCGGGCGTTGTCGCCGGGGACGACGTGGCTTCTCCTCCTTATTCTCTTTGCTGGCTGACTTATGAGAGTTGCGGCGACGAGCCAGGCGACGACCCTTGCCACCACCCTTGCCTTCCTCGCCCTCTGTTGTGTTGCCCTGTAGATGTCATAGTACATCATGAAAGTAGAATAAGCTTTGTTATAACCTTATAATAAGTAAGATATTGTACATAACCTTTTCAAATAATTTGGCAATGGAAGGAATTAATGCAATGGGACGATATTTTTATTTGTGACATTTTTATCACCTTTTTTATGAAGTGGTTTTATTACTGTTATTTTTAATCTATTAGGGAAAATACCTGGCATTAGGGATAGATTAATTATGTGTACTAAAACTGGTCCTTGTGTTCTTTTTACCGTCGTCTTAATTTCGTGTCTACCTCGTTCAGCGTGCACGCGCCACCCGCGCTAACCACATATACATACATAAAATATCGTCGTTCGGCATTCAATATCGCTAGAAAGCAACATTTACAAAATTTTACAAGAGACAAAAAGACTTTACATTTATACCTAATGGTTTAGTACGACTCGAAAAATAACGGGATAGGATTAAAATTAACTTTGGTCTTAATTTATTCATAGAGTCACTTAATTTAACGTATAAAATAAAATTTCTGATTTTTGAACAAAATATCATCGCGGTTTTGGATGCTGAACGACGATAATTATGAATATCTCATCATACCTCTCCTTCGCTTTGGCTCTTGTGCGAGCGGGTGCGGCGGCGCAGGCGACGCGGGCGCTGCGCGGCGCGCTCCTCCACGTCCGTGTCCACCTCCTTCAGCGTGCACGAGCGACCCGCACTGCGTACATATGTTATATAGTTAATAATTTATCATAAATATATTTTTAACTTAATAAATAATCGCTACGTCATCTCTGACCACCTTCTGCCTACTTCATAATTTTTTTAAATCATTTAATTTATGAAGAGTTAGTATTACCAATATGGACCGATACGATGTAGACTCTGCAAGAATACTAGCGTTGTTGTTATGCTGCAACATAGCTGACGCAGGACCTTAACTGTTGACCTATGTGCGAGGGGTGATCCAAAAGGAATGATAGTGAAAATAAAATACGGTGAAATAACCTAAGTAATCATTTATTTTTCTACATAGCCTCCTAACAAGTCAATACACTAAGTCCATCTTTTTTCTACACCCAGGATTCTCTTAGAAAACTTTTGACACGCCCAAAACGCCGCGATAGCGGCGGACTTCGCTGTCGTCTTCAAATGTCTTGCCTCGGAAGTGTTCCTTGAGCCGCGAATAGGGTGGGTGTTCGGGCAGTATGAATCCCATTTCATTAATGGCAGCCATTGCAACTACGGCTTTGTGAGCTGGTGCGTTGTCTTGGTGAAACAGTACACCAGCTCGCAGTTTTCCGCGTCTTTTTTCCTTAATGGCCACCCGCAATTTTCTTATTTGGTCTGCGTAGTAACCCCGAAATAATGGCTCCCTTTTCTAAATATTGAAGGAATAATCATCATAGAATTACCATGATTAGCGTCAGCGTCCCAAAAAACAAACGCCCTTTACTGCCGAACTTGACATTTTGAAGTCTTTGAGCGGCGGTGAGGAGGCTCGCTTCCCATGTTTTGTTTCAGAATCGAAATGGTGGCTCCAGGTCTCGTCTGGTCTGGTCACAAAGCGTGACGTATGAGCCGCTGGTTTAGTGGATGTATAAGCAAATAAAAAAGTATGCTTTTGTCTTATACAAGGACTGGAAATATCTGGTTATCGTTACTTTTGGATCACCCGTCGTATATTGATTGTGTTACCCGATTGTAATTATCTCATAAGATTGTGAAACAAATAAAATTGTTTATCGTTATTTTTTGTACAAAAAAGAAAGTACAGATCCTGAAGCATGGCCATAATCACGTCCATTTTGTGTATAATACGTATGATTAGTATACACTTTGTTCCAATGCAAAGGCAGTCCGTGACTAAATAATTCGCGTTAATACCCGTTATCATGCAACGCGAAAGTTTAAAAGTTATTAACATCACATATAATCACGAGGTACCTCTACATTACTAAATTGACTTATAAGTAATACAGATCTTTGAATCCTGAATGCAACAAGCAAGTAGTGCCAT
The DNA here is from genome assembly GCA_963564715.1 of Catocala sponsa. Classification (NCBI taxonomy): domain Eukaryota; kingdom Metazoa; phylum Arthropoda; class Insecta; order Lepidoptera; family Erebidae; genus Catocala; species Catocala sponsa. The sequence goes on from OY751349.1 coordinate 4,078,768, forward strand.
GAGTTTTTGTCATTTAAGTAGTCGTTGACCGAATAATAACCCTTCCAAATGAGCTGTATTTTAACGCCGCTTTTAAATTTAAGCAATGGTAAATTAATTATATTAATAGGTAGTTTATTTAAAAAAAACGTATACCAAGTCCCGCAAATGTATTGTGAACTTTATGTAAACGATATGGGCCGACTAACTTCTTATTCCTAGTGTTTACGGTATGAATATCACTATTCTTATATAAGTGAATATTATGATTAATATAAACATAATATTAGCAAATATATATATTGCGACGCAACAGTAAGTATGCTTATTTCCTTAAATCGATTTTGCAGGGAAACTCGTGGACGTAAATTATTACTACTACGTACTGCACGCTTTTGGAGAATAAAAATTGTCTCAATATCAGCTGCCTAGTACCAAAATAATATACCCTAGGACATGACACTCTATTATGCAACCAGCATCAATAAGGTTTCCTTTAATGCTATTTACACATGCATGAAAACAAAGGCAACCATATCTCAAGACATGTGGACACAGCATTATTATTAATTAAATTCTTTACATCATAAAATATTAGTTAACAAAATACCCTCATTAACTCATACCAAAATTTAAAAAATGAATTGCTCTTTCATCATCAGGATCAAAAAGGTTTATTATGAATGCTATTAACTGTTCCTCGTATAAAATGGCTTACAAAATAAATTAAAAGCAACTACCCTATTTTTTGCAACCATATCTCAAGACACGGCACACAGCATAATTATTAATTAAATTCAAAACATCACAAAATATTAGTTCACTTAATAATATATTTTATATTGCCTAGAACTCAAGTCAGATACTCACAGCATCTCAATTTCTCTGAGCTGTCCGAGAATGGGCATTAGCTCCAGGCGACGGTTAGACAACAGATGCCACAGGATGCCAGTAGGGCGCTGACTCATGCGTTGAGTCGCTATCACCTATAAAAAATATTACAATGTAATCTAACAATTTCAATCCTAATCCTATCCTATCCTAACTAATATTATAAAAGCGAAAATGAGTTTGTTTGTTACCTTTTCACGCCTAAACCACTGAACCGATCATCCTGAAATTTTGCATATACGTTGTCAGGTGTACAGAAACGGACATAGGCTACCTTTCATCCCGAAAAAAAATACTGTCCCGAGGAAAACAACAATAACGTTTTTATGATAATAGATGGCGCTACGTGTCTTTCGAATCATGATTGAATTATATTATTACAAGCAGAGTACCCGAATTGATTGTCAAATTCTACATTAACGCGAGCGAAGCCGCGGGCAAAAGCTAGTGTTTCTATAAACTGCTTTACAATCTCTACTTTATCATGTGAACTCACCTGGGTGGGCGTGACTATAATGTCAATGGGCACATCGTGCGGCCCGAAAAACTCAGCCGGTAGTGTGTCGAACACCTGCAACAAACAACATTATTGCTTCTGTAAGGTCTTGGATCTAGAACGATAATTGATTACTAAAGATGTAATTGGTGCTTATTTACTGTGCCGGTACACCGTTGGACTGCCACACAGAGGTTTCCAGTTCAATCTCAACGCGTATCTCTCACTTTTCGAAGTTATGTGCATATTAAATAGTTACTTATCGCTTGCTTTAACGGTGAAAGCAAACATCGTGAGGAAACCTGCATGTCTGAGAGTTCTACATAATGTTCTCGAAGATATGAAGAGTATAGTTTCAAAACCCGCCAAAACGATATCAGAACAAAAATAATGTTCCGATTGAATATGAAGCTCCTTCGTTGCTTCTATCATATAGTTTTCAACAAAACCCACTCAAATTCTATTAAATCAGCTCACAAAAGTGGCAGTTTGTTGCAAACACCGCTAAAATAGTCCATTTATATTATGTCTTAAATAGTTTTTTGAGATTTAACATTATTTTGTGAAAAGTATTTTAGAGGATTTTGAAACTAAACTACACATACATGAAGTCTGCCAACCCGCAGCCTTTGGGCCAGCTTGAAGGCCTAACCCTTCTCACACTGAGAATAAGCCTGTGCCTAGCAGTGAGACAGTTTAAGAAGTGTAATAGAAAGGGATAGTCATAGAATATAGGCTCAGTTAATACACTTTGCCTCTGCGGGTACAAACCTCTTCCCAAAATTAGAAGATTCTAAGAGTACAGTCCACCAAACTGGCCTTTTTTTATACAACTAAGGTGGCAAACAAGCATACGGCCCACCTGATGATAAGCGGTCACCGTAGCCTATGGACGCCTGCGACACCAGAGGCATCACTTGCGCGTTGCCGACCCTTTAGGAAAGGACGTGGGAAGGAAAGGGAGCGGGATGGGGGAAAGGGGGTGATTGGGCTTCCGGTTCTCTCACTCACCGAACGAAACACAACAGTAGGACTACTGCTATTCCACGTCGATATTCTGTGAGAGGGTAGTCCTTCCCCGGTCGAGCCGGCCCATTAATGCTGAAATCAGCGAGGCTCTACTACTACCCTTTTGCGGGATAGCAGACCTCACACATTATGGAGAACATGTAGATTTCTTTGCAATGTTTTTCTTAACCGTCATAGTGATCGATAATATAATAAACTATTTAATATGCACGCCACTTCAAAGGTTACAGATTAATGTTGTGGGTTCGGATTTGAAATCTTTGCTTCCAACCGTGCTCCAGTCGGTTTATGGTACAGAATAATATCATGTATTAAAATGTTCCATTGGGCACGGGCCTCTTCCCAGTGTGAGAAGGTTTAGGCCATAGTACACCACGCTGGCCCAGTGCGGGTTGGCAGACTTCATATATCTTCAAAAACATATGGAGAACTCTTAGATATGCAGGTTTGCCCACGATGATTTCCTTCACCGCGAGCGATATTAATTGATACGCTCATAACTTCGAAAAGTCAATGCGCGTCATGGGATCGAACTCGAGACTTCGGTATATGGTAGCTTAAGCTAAATACGGGATAGTTGATAACTTGATTAAGTGAAGCCATCTCAATATGGCCCCCTACTGGCGCGCTAACTTACCTGACAATCGTGGACCGTGGTGGCCACAATAGTATTGGGCTTCATCGCCTTCATATGCATCATCAAGCCGAACTCCAGATCGCCATAGCCTGCGGATATCATCACCTATCAATTATTGAATTGAAAATTCTTATTGTAAATTTGTTTCGTTCGGCTTGGAATTCTGGGTAGATATTTTTATGATATGAGATGGGTGTAAAAAGCCAGTATTCAACCTCTTCGTCTTAAATGTAAAAGTAATGACTAGAAACGACCCCTATATCTCGAGGGTCTTTTGACCCACAGGGCTCATATTCAAACTCGACCGAGGTATGACCCCAAGGTGTCTGCACACCAAGTTACAAGGTCTTAAATGTAAAAGCATTTAAAATACACATGTATTTTAGATGCTTTTCTTCTTTTGACCCACAGGGTCCATATTCAAACTCGACCGAGGTATGACCCCAAGGTGTCTGCACAACAAGTTACAAGTCAATCGGTCCAATGGTTTCGGAGATATGCCGGTCACTAACAGACAGACAGACCCACATAATGTTTTCGTTAACCTCTTCGAAGACTCAGAGGTTAACAAAGTCGCCCGCCGCGTCTGTTCGCGATAAAATGTCTGACGTTGTCTTCCTACATAAAATAATAAATGGAACTACTGACTGCAAACCTCTCTTAAATAGATTCAAAATTAATATTCCGACTCGTATTCCAAGACCTAATACATACAAGCTTTTCCATATTCCTCGCTCAAGAACAAATCTTGGACACTACGCAGCTGTAACCAGACTCTGTAGGCAATACAATGCACTTTAACACCGACCTAGACATAAGTAACAATTTAATACAATTTAAAAAGTGTCTTCGTAGATTGTTAACTTAGTTTTATATACACTTATTTTGTTATCTTGGTATTTTTTTTATAGAACTTTATATCTATAGCTATTATTGTTTTACTCCAAAGTTTATCCTAGAGGCAGAATTTTATGTTTAAAAATTTTATGTTTTCAGTTTGTTTCTTTAATTAAGTTGTTAGTTTAGTTGTAATTATAATTTGCAAGCTGTGGTTTCCTATAATTGAGGGACTATACACGCTAAGAACTTTATTACTGCTATATAATGTATGTTATTATATATTCCTTTGTTGGAAATCCTTAAATAAATAAACTCCAAAACTACTGAACGGAAATTTTCATGTCGTTTTCACCAATAGACAGGGTGATTCATGAGGAAGGATTAGGAGTATAATTTGTTAAGGTTTTGTACTACCCGTGCGAAGACGCGGCGGGTCGCAAGTACAGAAATAAAACGAAACAAATCTTCACGACGTGAATTGTCTGCCCATGTTTTTTGTTTGCAATTTTGTGATTAAAAGATAATATAATTTATAACCATAATATTATTCCTTTTATTATAGCTGTACAAAATGCATTAGTCACGATATAATACTGACCAGCACAAGCTGGGCCACACCATAGAAATCCATTATTATCATCTATATCTACTATATATGCGAATTGCGATGCGAAATGTTTGTATGTAGAGAATCTTTGAAGCTACTGACCCGATACTAAAAATGACTTCACTAGTAGAAAATTACACTATGCCAGATAGTAGGTACAGTCATTAGGTCCGGAATAAAGATGTTAACCGGAAAGTTTTCCGGGAGATTTGAAAATTGGTAATTTTATAGATTTCGATGTGCTTTTTACGAATTTTAACTTTGCCACCTCGTACCTTTGCAGCTCGCGCCACCATATTGGAAAAATGGCGCCTAATAGCAGTTTACGCTAAAAACATTTTCTACAAAATTAAACTAGAGAAAATTTATTATATAAATTGTAGGAAATTTACTAAAGCGGCAAATGTACGAGGTGGAAAAGTTAAAATTCGGAAAGAGCACATCGAAATATATAAAACTACCAATTTCCAAAACTCCCGGAAAACTTTTAAGGTAAAACTACCAAATGATTGAACTTAAAAGTAATCCTAACTAATATTATAAATTCAAATTTATTTGTTTGTTTCGCTTTTACGAACCGCGTTTATAGCCACGTACACAAGTTTATTACTTTATTAGCTTTTGCCCGCAGCTTCGCTCGCTCGGAAACAGTACTATTTTTTTGGATAAAACCGACATTCTATCATGATCGATCGAGTAGTTAAGGCCTGAAAGCGTAACAAACAAACAAACTCCCATTCGCATTTATAATATTAGTTAGGATTTTATATCCCATTTTCAAACACCAACCAAGTATATAACAAAGCATATATAAAAATATCATGAGTCTTTATCAAAGACTCGTGATTATTTAATATTAGCGAATTCTTACCAAAATATAAAAGACACATAAATTTTCAATTAATATAAGTCTTTTGTTAAATTCATTTGTAACGTGTGGCTCAATTTAAATAATTAATTAAAATTTTATATTTTAAGCTTTGTTTTTGTTTTTTTAAGGCTAGTGTGAATGGAACAGTCGCAAGAGGAAAACCTAGGCGAACGTTTCTCGATCAGATCGGAGGCGTGTATGAGGAATGTCATGAAAGTGAATGAATCCAGAGAAGTGTGTCAGGATCGTAGCAAATGGAAATTCGTAGTCTCTGCCTACCCCCCTGGGAAACAGGCGTGAATCTATGTATGTATGTAAGTTTTGTTGCTATATGTATATTGTATGTGCATGCTGTGGTTTCCTTAAATTGTAGGAGTACACTATGTATACAAAACTTATGTTCATATGTTTGCACATTATTGTTTATATTCTTTGTTGGAGATACTTAATAAATAAATAAATAAGGCCGCCATATCACTAACTTAGTAACCTATGCTACAGGGTTAATACATCACCTCTTCCTTTGCCGATGCGATATCCCTCCTTGGAGACAGCCACGGATCCCATGACGATCAAATCTAGCGAAACGGTGTCTTCTATGCCTGGTGACAAAAATATATTATTAGGTCGTTAACTAGGCAATTACTGTTTATGCACTGCATGTAATTTCGTGATTTCAGTACAAAATGAAACAGATTTTTGAAGTGAAAACTTCTTTAGTCGCGTTGAGCACTTCTTAGGTGAACAAAAATCATGGAACTTGCGTCATCGTCATGCTTCCACGCTTTATTATTTTTTTTTTAAATAATACAATACAATGTCTCAGAAATGGTGCGTCCTACGCAAAAAATAACGAAATTTTTACCGCTTTAATAAACCCTAAGAGAGTATCAAGAACTAGCATCCGAACCACTCCTTTTTTTAATTTAAAGAAGTGAAGTTTTCACTTCTATCGACAGTCCCCAACGACAGCCCCAATTTTGAAAATTAATTTTATGTCTCGAGAATAGACTACTTATGTTATGAATAACATGTATTACCTATCTATAAAAATAAATAAAAATTGAAGGGTCTGTCTGTAATGTCAAAATAACAGCTTTTTATCTAATGCATATGAAAGTATATAAAGTACCTATACGAAAATATATATTTTTTATTTTTTTTATGTCTGTCTGTCTGTCTGTTTGTTCCGGGTAATCTCCGAAACGGCTGAACCGATTTTAACGGAACTTTCTCTGGCAGATAGCTGATGTTATAAAGAGTAACATAGGCTACTTTGATTTTAGAAAAATTATAGGATTCCGCGGAGATAAACACTTTTATTTAAAATCTACGCGGACGAAGTCGCAGGTAACAGCTAGTTAATAATATGAATATATCAATAAACTTTTATACAAATTGTACTTAAAGTTATATGGTTTAGTGACTTCGGGAGTATTCGGTGTTTTAATTCGCCATAATTACATTATTAGCACGAAGAGAAAACATTGTAGCCTGTGGAAACGAGACAATGAAAAATAAATCACAAATTACAGTCGACTTGATTAGTTACTTTAGTAGGTAACTAATTTTTTGTTGGTTTCCTCGATATAATTATCATTTTTAAAGCATTTCATGCTGACATTCGTTAGAGAAAACACTGCAAATAAAATAGTCTGTTTATATACTTACTATAGGTGTGACACTATGCATAATTTTATGTATTACTAGCTGTTACCTGCGACTTCGTCCGCGTAGATTTTAACTTAAAAGTGTTTGTCCCGCGGTACCCTATTTTTTTTTCTAAAATCAATGTAGCCTATGTTACTCCTTATAACATCAGCTAAGCTGCCAGTGAAAGTCCTGTCAAAATCGGTTCAGCCGTTTCGGAGATTACCCGGAACAAACAAACAGACAGACAGACAAAAATTTTAAAAACAGATGTGTTTGTATAGGTACTTTATATACTTTCATATGTATTAGATAAAAAGCTGTTATTTTGACATTACAGACACTTCAATTTTATTTATTTGTATAGACTACTGTCAAAAATGTAAACATAACTGTAAAGTCAGCAATATAAGTCGATGAACACTTGTGAGATTTTAAAGTGCTTTATCATCTATACTTATAATAAAACTGTAGAGAGGTCAATTCTGTACATTGAATATATATTCAAAATTAATATTTGGAGGATGAATGGTGATCGATACTGATGACAAAAATGCAATCAGTAAATTTTTTGTCTGTCTGTCTGTCTGTCTGTCTGTATGTGCACGCATGGGTCAAAAACTACTGAAGGGATTTTAACCAAACTTGGTACGATTGTAGTCCATACTCCTGGGCAGGTTATAGGCTATATAACATAACGCTAAGACACATAGGAGCTGAGCAGAGACGATAAATTTGAAGCAAGTCGGACGAAAATGCGCTTTCGAGCTCTTATCCTCGCATACGTTGATCATACACCAAAAGTATGTATTACAAAGATGATGGTCTTCAAAAGATCTACAAAAAAGTCCTTAATTGTATATATCTATCTTTTATAAATTAGCCACAATAACGTGTTTAATCGTTAGGCATTTCTTCAAAGTGTATTAAAATACATAAATATATTGTATTTCACATAGATATATCTTTATCAAACTCCCATATTCAAAAAGTACACTTTAATATTTATATTATAAAAAAAAATATAGGAATCGGTTTATAACCACACAAGATATAGATGAAATAAAACTCCCAAATCTCGCCGCGCCAGTATGGGTACGGCTATACGGTTGATTTATTGTTTAACGCGCGAAACGGCCATCCGCTGCATTTATAAAAAGGCGGGGGCGCTCACGCGCCGACTTCACTCACATTTTGTTTGTTTGGTTGAACGCGGTAATCTAAGGAACTACGGGTAAAAATTAGAAAAATATTTCCGTGTTGGATAGCCCATTTATAGAGGAAGGCTATAGGCTATATAACATCACGCTACGACCAATAGGAGCGCAGCATAAATGAAAAATATTGCAAAAACTAGGAAAATTCTCTTATGTGAAGCAGACGAAGTTGCGTCGGTCAGCTAGTACACAATAATAGTAATTCCTCATCTTTAACTACTAACTAAGCCGTCGGTCCCGGCTGCCATGAACATCTATGGCAGTCGTTATTGGAAAGTCAGTGCCCTCTAATATCCTGACACTAGTCTAGCCTTAGGGTATCGTTAGCCTTCGGGTTGCTAAGGTCAGATGGCAGTAGCTCCGTGTAAAAACTGATATCTGGTCAAATCTGGTTAGACTTGAAAGCCGACCCCAAGTGACTTGGGAATAATAAAGGCTATGGAGAAGATTCCTCATCTTTAACTGCTACTATAATTACTATTATTGCAATTCATTAATATACAACAATAATAAATAAAGTTTCATTATTAAAACTCACAAATTTGTTTATGTTCAGCTTTGACGTTCATAAGTGTTACTTTGTGACCTATATGAATAAACATAAGTAGACTTTAAGATAATATTTGATACGAGCTTTTGCGCGCGGCTCTGCCCGCGTGGTACCTACATCAATAAACAGTAGTCTATGTGCTTCTCCAGGTTTTAAACTATATCTGTACCAAATTGCATCTAAATCGGTTGAGTGGTTTAGCCATGAAAAGGTAACAGACAGACAGACAGATAGACAGACAGAGTTACTTTCGAATTTATAATATTAGTAAGGATTGATTTTGCTACTTATGTTGCTTTTTGTTGCCTGTCTACGATAGCTGACAGTCGTTGCTTTATAATCTTTACGAATACAATAATAAATATAAAGAGATAACAATAAACAAACAGCTAATCTCTAGAAATAGCAATCGCATTTGAAAAATTGTTTATGCATTTTACAGCCTTTTTCTTAAGGAAGGTTATGGGCTAAAAAGGGCTAAAAAATGACGCTACGAGCCACGGGAGCAGTTCAGTTTTCATAGGCTTTGGTGAAACCGAGGAACAGCTAGATACAATGTATTCTTACCAATAGGTTTTCCATAGTTTTCCATCCCGTTGCGCGACACGGCCTTCCTGATAGCTGCGGGGCCGGTCTCTCCTTCAGGGAGCTCCAAGCGGTTGAGGAATCCTTTCTGCAGACGAGGCACCGGCACGTACAGGGTCTTGTGTTGCTCCAGGCATAACACCCTGTAGGCACAGAATACTTATGTAGCAGCGATGTTAACGACACTCCCGCTGTGGATACGACTATGGCCTAACTCTTCTAAAACAAAGAGTAGTTTGAGAAGAGTTAGGCCATAGTCGATCACGCTGATGAAAATAAAATAGCTGTAACACTGCGGGCTCAAGCGTCTTCTTAGTGTGACAAGAATCATCCTAAAGAACTCTCAGATATGCAAATTTGGATGTCGCGATTATTTTCCTTCAACAATAAAGACAGCGATTATTAATAATTTAATTTGTCAGCTTAATTATATCAAGACAATGATTAAAGCATTGAGTTTGGGAGCCAGCGGGCTATATGCCGATGGACAAATTAATATGCACATAACATCGAAAGATCAGAGGTGCATGCCGTGGCATTCCATCAATCTATCCACACTGCTGCTATAATAAAACCAAATTATTTGTATGGCCTAATCCTTCTCACACTGAAACGGCTCGTGCCCAGCAGTGAGAAAGTTTAATACAGGGCTCATATAATTATTATTATTATCTGTAGATGATAACCAGTGATCGAATATGTACCTAATAAAATCTCCGGTTGAATGTCTTCGACTATGTCATAGTAGATATGTAAGGAAACGGCATACAACTACTATCTACATGCGCGCGCCCATTTCCCGGAGGCAGGGGTATAGCTACCGCCGTATCAGCCGTATCAATGATACGGGGCCCCCGGGCTACAGAGGCCACTAACGTGTGTAAGCAAAAATTAGTAAAATGTTATCCACAATGTCACTTAGGGCCACAAACAACTAACTACCAACTCTCAAAATACGTTTAGCACTCAATAGATTTAAAACATCGTGCTGTCTTCAGTCATCCGTGTAAGGGTGACTGAGATGCCATGATGTTTTAAATCTATTTAGTGCTAAACGTATTTTGAGAGTTGTCGTGCAAGTGGCCCTTTATCTCGAGCTTCCCGGGGAAAAACACATAAAAAAAACTGTCATACGTGCCTATAGAGTTTTCACTTCAGAAACTACTTTTGTGAGAAATCTTTACCTTTTATTAGGGCACCCCAACTAATTTTGACACAGGGCCCCTTCGATCAAATATACATACGACTGATTTATGCACAGTTTTGTTTGGGCCGTTTTTTGAGCGACGATCGTGCATCTATGGTATATTTGATCATGTGCGTGTGGACTGAGTGATCTTTTCAAAAAACTCATCCAACCACAACCAAATTATACAAGGATTTAGGGAACAATTGTGAAAACTTCATGGTAAGGTATAAAATTTGTGAAACCTAAACAAAGAAAGTTAGAACTAATTAACTGGATCACTCAATCTGGACACCTGAAGAAAAAGCCATAACGCGTATCCATGAATATACTACCTATATGTTTATAATTTGCATTTGAAATAATTGTGAAGAAATTGTGAAAGCTGTTAAACAAATTTTCGATTCGTTTCAAAGCCGTGTTTAAGTTTTAGAACGATTTATATGGATCACTCAGAATACACTATATTCAGTTGAGTGATCTTTCAAAACACCACCTTATACTGAAAAAGTATGAAACAATATCATGTTTATTATAAATTATGCTTCTGGGAAAATTTGTGACACAAAGATCATGATTGAAATCTTACTGGCTTAGGAGAAAATAAAAATCTTGTATTTTCTCGATCGTCCCAACTGAGTGATCCTTATCTTGAACAATATTTAATAAACCCAAACTTATAGGTGGAAGGTAGTTACATCAGAAATTGTGAAAAAAGTTGTACTAAAATTTGACGAACCAATCGTCCTTGTAAGTGTTATATTTTAAAAGATAACTCATTTTTTCAATCCTTAAGGAAAACGTTGTGTAGGGTGTTTGTACTTTTTTATTTTGTCGGACATTTTTCGTCGACTACCCTATTCAAAGCTAACATTGAGTATATTCATTGCGATTTGGGAAGCTGACGGCGTTGTGCAGTTTATTAAGTGCAAGTTTGTTTATAGTGTTGTGGTATCATTAATAACAAAATTATCAGTGTTTCCGTTTAATGATAGCGAATAAACGTGCAATGTAAGTATCTTAATCAATATTCAAACCATCATTAGTAGGTACATTTGTCACACTATTATTTTTTTTTTTTAATATGATATTAAAAAAGACGAGACATCCTTTTTTAACATAAGATATTGTAAAAAAGGCAGCAGAGGCAGTTAACCTTTTTTACTTGAATTATTTTAGCATTATCCTTTGTCGAATATCTTTTTAATATAATTATAGTGATGAATTTAATTATATGTGCATTGATGATAATAATGAGTTTTTTGTCCTACTGTAGGGCAAAAAACTATAACAGTGGACATTAATAGAGGTATAGTATGTAATCTAGTTCACGCATAGGTAGGTATTTTTATTTTATTGTTTTCGTTTTTTTTTTTAGAGTTGAAAGTCATGAAGAGGGGACGGAAACCACTAGTAGATATACAAAAGCAAATTGAATTATTTAAGAAATATGATGAACAATTGAAAAAGCCTAATATTAAGTACAATGATACGGTTTTCTCAATAATATCAAGAGAAATTGATGCAAAAATGACACCAAAGGCGTTATTTATGTCTTATAAGAGAAATTACAGTAAAATGGTTATAAAACCAAAAGAGAAACTTTCAGAAGATACATCCGCTATATCTAGTCCGCTTTGTGACCAGTCATATCAAGCACAAATACTTCAACCCCTACTGTTAAAGAAGGTATAAGTGCGCAATGCAAGATATTTACGTTCGATCTAGATGTGTACGAATTAAAACAAGTTTTACCTTTATATTCACGCAGAAAAAAAGCTGATGGTACCTTTCAAAGGTACAAAACATTACCTAAATTTCAATGGTCCAACATGATCAAAGAGAAAATTTGGTTGAATTCAAAATTAAGATGCACCTGGGTCCTAAAAAAACAAAAAATTACTGATAATTCTTTGAAAATTAAAGGTTATTGTACTCAGTGTAAGGCAAGCATTGAAATATCAACGTTAGAGAAGACTGAAAAAGTACACACATATATTTGCAGCGTTCGAAACATAATAAAGTCATACAAGCATAATCCAGTTAAAAAGTCGAAACTAACGACTTACAAAAGACGGCAATTGGCCAAAATTTTGAAGTGCAAGCCCGCTATTTTGGTACGTCATGACATAGCTTCAAAATTAATATCTGACGTGAATATCGAGCCTCCAGTTTTGCCATCACTTTCTGCTTTGCGCAAGATAAGATCAGATAAAAAGCTTGGAGAGTTATTCGATGGCAATCCTTTGACATCATTAATTCTTCTAGCTAAAACAACGGAACATGCAAATTGTGTACGAAAAATTTGTGTTCATCCTAATTTCCACGTGTTGTATTGGACTGATAAACAAAATGAATATTACAAAATGTATTCCGATAAATCTAGTACAGTTACCATCACAATTGATGCAACAGGATCTTTTTTTGAAACGATACGTCTTCCCGACGGTACAGCACTAACTAAGACATTATTTTTGTACACTGGACTTATCACGGCAAATCATAAGCTAAAAGCTGTACCTATTTTTCATATGGTCACAGATTCTCATAGCCAAATTTCACTTACAAATTGGTTAAAATCATGGCTAACCTACGTAGTTAAATTACCCAACGAAGTGATTACGGACGATTCATCAGCTTTGCTATCTGCGAATACCCAGGCTTTCACACAACATAAAAGCACCAAGGAATATGTTAAGCATTTATTTTCAGTTTTAGAAGGAAAAACCACTATTTTGCCTGACACTTTTATAAGGCTTGATACTAGCCATTTTACAAAAACACTATTCAATTTATCTTGTTTTAGAGATAGCGTGGATATAAATGTTAAATACTTTTACATTCGTTGTATTTTGATTTTGAAGAAGTGCGAGGAGTATAAAATAGCTAAACAAATAATTGAAGATATTATACAAATTTGTCTAGGACAATATAATGATAATGACGAATTGGCAAAGTCTAAATTTAATGAGGCTAAAGAACGGCTTGACAAATTACTAAATGATGTTACAGACGTCACTACTACAGAAATTAACGAAGGAGACAATTTTGAAACGGAAAATAGTACAATAATTGATGGAGACATTTTGGAAACAGAAAATGGTACCAAAATTGATGAGTTAGATGAATTGAAAAACACAGATTTTCTAATGTGGTTTGATGGATTAGTAGAATCCAATAAAAACAGTATTATATTGAAAAACGCGAATAAATACTATTATCCGCCATTTGTTTCCACCTTGAAGAGGTTGTTGAACAAATTACCGTTGTGGTCAAACTTATTATGTCCGTTTTTCAAATCAGAAAATAAGACTCCGTCCTCCTCAGCAGTTGAGAGTTATTTTAAAACTTTAAAAACAATAATATTTAAAACAAAAATTTCGAAACATAGGATCGATCAGTTCATAAAAGTGCATTTGCAAAATTTAGACGGAGAATTAAAAATAGCTCTGAGTGATTTAAGCCAAGATGTAACCAATAAAAGAAACTCACAGAAACGCTCAAGAAAACGCAAAGGGTCTAATGATTTAAAGAAAATAAAAATTCAAAAGATAATAAAATCCAAATGCAACATTGAACAAAGATTTCCTACGGAGTCTATATTTTCTGATGAACCATCTTTTTGTGAAAATTGGAGAGGAGAAGTTAAACTTGCCAAACCCACCTCACCAAAAATGTGTGTTAAATTTATTAATAATGGCAACCTGTGTAGTCCTGTCCCTAACGATGATGGAAGTATAATAAAACTGACAAACACGTGTGGTCTTGATTCAGTGATGTATCTTTTAGCTTTAGGATATAATATAAATAACAACATTAAAGATACTATAGACGTTTTCAAAGACTCAACGATTACAGAATATATTAAATATTTATCTGATAGACATTCAGAACAGGAAGTTTTAGAGTTGAGGTGTCGCATAGCACTTCAACATTTTAAAATAAAAGAGCAACACAGTATTATAAATATTGATTGTGCCTGCAATGTTACATATATATTTGAACATTTGCTAAATGATGACATTTGCAGTGCTGTTTTTAAGAAACAGTGCTCCAACAAATCATGTTGTTCTAGCATATCAAGGAAGATTGCATTTCTGCCCATCAATATTGATTTAATTTCTATTTTTGGCATTTTGAGCCTAGAAGATGCAATCATTATTGGTAATGAAACAAATACATGTAATTTTTGTAAAGGTCAAACTGTTATTACTTATGAACTTTCAAATTTAATATCCTTTGATTTGAACGGCTGTGATAAAATTAATTTAAGAGATGTACCAAATACAATTTATGTAAGAAACAGATGTTACAAATTGTTAGGCGGTGTAGAATTTATTCCTTCATTAAGTCCCGATAATATTGGCCACTACAGAGGACATGGTTTCCATAACGACAAAATAGTCTGTTACGATGATTTGATGGCAAAAATGTATAACAGCAAAGAAAAAGAGCCAATTATTTTACATACTTTGTTCCATATATGTAATTATGAATGTAATTAGGTTCCATATATGTAATTATGAATATTAGAAAAAAAACTAAATAAAAGTTAATATCTTTGATTACTTTAAATATTCTGATCTTTTTTTTGTATGTAGAATTCCTTAGTATTATTATAAACCTAATACAGTGTATAATATATATACATACCTAACTTTACTAAAACTTGTCACTAACAAAACACTCTAAAAACAAAACTCACACAAATCTCGGTACTCTAGTAAACCGATATGGTAACCCTACTCAACGATTTCCTTAAGGATTGAAAAAATGAGTTATCTTTTAAAATATAACACTTACAAGGACGATTGGTTCGTCAAATTTTAGTACAACTTTTTTCACAATTTCTGATGTAACTACCTTCCACCTATAAGTTTGGGTTTATTAAATATTGTTCAAGATAAGGATCACTCAGTTGGGACGATCGAGAAAATACAAGATTTTTATTTTCTCCTAAGCCAGTAAGATTTCAATCATGATCTTTGTGTCACAAATTTTCCCAGAAGCATAATTTATAATAAACATGATATTGTTTCATACTTTTTCAGTATAAGGTGGTGTTTTGAAAGATCACTCAACTGAATATAGTGTATTCTGAGTGATCCATATAAATCGTTCTAAAACTTAAACACGGCTTTGAAACGAATCGAAAATTTGTTTAACAGCTTTCACAATTTCTTCACAATTATTTCAAATGCAAATTATAAACATATAGGTAGTATATTCATGGATACGCGTTATGGCTTTTTCTTCAGGTGTCCAGATTGAGTGATCCAGTTAATTAGTTCTAACTTTCTTTGTTTAGGTTTCACAAATTTTATACCTTACCATGAAGTTTTCACAATTGTTCCCTAAATCCTTGTATAATTTGGTTGTGGTTGGATGAGTTTTTTGAAAAGATCACTCAGTCCACACGCACATTATTTGATCGATGCAGGGCCCCTCCAAGGCACGCTACGCTACTGCCCGGAGGGATTGGCAGACACTACCGACTTCTACTATCTACGAGCCTTCTATATCACATTTTTTTCGCTCACTCTTAGTATATTAATAATGCTCATTAGTTAAGGCTACTCTTTACCAGGGGCCTTACCACAATTTCTTAAGGCAATGCCATTGCATGCAATGAGACAGCGCGTTATCTGTATAGCTTTGTCACAGTTCGGCGCATGAAATGTTCAGTCAGAATCTAAAGGTTTAGAATGTAACCAGAAATTTGATTACCGCATACAGTTGAATATCAAACGAGAGAATCAGTGTTAGTTTTATATCCACTGTTGCCTTTGTTTATTCGAATGTCATTATTAAATATCTAAGCAAAGTACATATTTATATAATATAATATAACATTATTTGTACAATGATGCCGTTAGAAACACGAGGTGTTATAATTAGTATTCATTCCAAAGAGACGATAAGATGCGTATCTAATTGTTCTTTGGTCAGTTAAGTCGCACCTGTGCCCCTTGACCGCCCGCGAGTTACCGTATAATCGGTTTAAGATTGTACACGCATTAAAATATTAAAGGATATATTGATAAGAAATTAAATATTTTTTATGCATATTATCGATAATAAATCGTGGTCTGATTCAGCTCTTTCAATAGGTATTGTAGGTGTCACATCAAATCGTGAATCGGCACTGTATATTTCAAACAGGTATAGAGGTACCTTTCTTTCTTACGCTACTGATCTGAAGTCCAAAACAGATACAGAATCGTGCGACTAGTCATTTATAAGTTTCTGAATCGTCCTCTCGAGCAGACAACGTTGGCCAAAGGCTTCTTTCTAGACTAAACTCATTTATATTTGACTTACCTATACACGATTAAATGAAAAATACTAGTAACCTTTTACCTATGTGTTTTTTACAGCATACTTAACAATTTTTGTTCTACTAGTTTTTACAAATTTTAACATATTTCTAGAATAGAATAGAATAGAATCTTTATTTGCTAGAAATGTAGGTATTACAAAAAGGTGTTACAGTAATAATTATGGCAGATCCATGTACATTTTACCTGTAAGGCATGCAAATTATTATAAACATTACAAAAACTTACAACTAAGATTTACTTTAAATTTAGTTCATATGTAAATGTAATTTGTAGCTCAAATTTTATTATTTATATTTTATCAGTTAGGAACGCATTTATAGAGTAATAACATTTATCTAGCAGAAAATTAGTGAGTTTATGTTTGAAAATAGGCATTGGCTCATTTTTAATGTTGTTAGGTACTTTATTGTATACCACAGGTGCCATGCCAATAACACTATTATTTAATAATGCAGTCTTATAATCACCAGTGCTTAGCAAGCTTCGATATTGAGATCTCACAATTGCTGATCTTTTCCTAGTTTCTGTTAAGAGAGGAAATAGGTGTTTGTTTGTTTTTACAAATACTGATAATTCTAAAATGTATAAGCGTTAATAATTTGTGAGTCTTGAAAACAGGGATGCAGCTATCTATCTATCTATCTAAAACACATATATCAAGAAGTTTTAAAATTACATGCTCCACCTGCCACACAACGCCTTCCCGTACCGCGTTTTTTGATTACGCCGTTTTCTTTTGCGACCGTGTATAGTTAAAATCGTGCGATTAGAACAAGCAATTTCAATATTTGTATAAAAATTCTCTCTCTCAAAAATAATGAATCATGAAAAGTGGTAGAACAAAAGTTAATAAATACCAGCGACCCACCCCGGCTTCGCACGGGTAGAACAACAATTCAACAAATGATACACCTAAACCTTCCTCATGAATAGTGATTCTCTATTATCTATTAGTGTCTGTCTATTCGTGAAAACTGCATGAAAATCCGTTCAGTAGTTTTTGAGTTTATCGCGAACAGACAGACACAGTCGCGGCGAGTAACTTTGTTTTATAAGGGATTAAATATAATGATCAGCAAAAATACTAATTGGTCAGCAAATATTGCACAGCATAACGAGCATCTATACGCCTCAAATCACTGCATTCCGTCTCGGAAGTGTTAGGTTATGTTAGGTTCCTTTGTTTAAACCCACCCAAAAATAGGAGCCCCGCAAAGCGGGGCTCCGTCGACTTAGTTTGATCTCTTTAAAGTTTTCTGGCCATTAGTTGCTGATCAATTAGCTTTTTTTGCTGCGCAATTAGTATTTTTTTGCTGTGCAGTTAAATACTACCCGTTTTATAATATGTAGTTAAGGTTTAAATAAGTCACGGGCAAAAGATTAGGTATAAGTATTTTTTTATTAACCCTGTAAACTTTCTAAGATAATAGTTTGTCGTTGTTGCTAGGCATACATTACATTTTTCGACATTTGTTGTTGTTTAAATTCCACGTAATCGAGGCCGGGATTATCACCCTCTACCGGGCACTTTGCCAAACTTTTCTGTTGCTAAGAATTTTCCAACCTACGAATCAAACCTAAAATTTCACGTCTAGGTAGGTTCATAATCGAGGTGTCACATAATTTTTTTTATATAATATATTGACACGACAATGTGATTGTAACGGACTTGATGGAAAGCCCAATTACAGTCCAGAGACAATGACGACGAGAAGATAGATGTCTTCTAGACGGCGTCGTCAGTGTTAAGCCGGTCTGACCAGATGCTTCTTCACACTATGTTTGAAGGACCCAATTGTATGTGTACATATTTATTTGCATTGTGTTCAAATGTTAGATGGGCACATTCGTTATCACTTATAATTAGCTATTACAACATCCTGACAATAACAGGGAAATTACCTAATTCATATTTTATTGCTATACAATATGAAATTACAATAAGTAATATAGTAAATAGTTTACTGTAGTGTAGTGATATTTATTTAATAAGGATAGCTACTTAATTAATTGAGCGCACTAGTAATGGTTTAGGATTGACATTGATTATGGAAATAGTTATGCAAAATGAATTCAGTAACACAAACTTATTGTTGAGACAATTGAACGCGTTGAAACTTGTTATTTTTATATATTAAGACTGCGCCGAGCGTAAGACAGATAATGACAGAGCTCGTGCGGCGCATATTCAAATTGGCGCGCGGCCGCCATAGTAAAATTGTATGGAGGATTTGAAGTGCTTTTTTGATAAATATGTATCTTTATTGTCAACCAATAACTTAAATATTTGGGACGAACAAATTGTAAGGGATTAAATATAATGACCACCAAAAATACTAATTGCGCAGCAAAATATGCTAACTAAAATATATCATAACGAACACCTATACGCCTCAAATCACTGCATTTCGTCTCGGAAGGGTTAGGTTATGTTAGGTTCCTTCTTAAACCCACCCAAAAACTTATCGTCGACTTAGTTTGATATTTTTGTGTGCAATTAGTATTTTTTGGTAAGCATATTTTGCTGTGCAATTAGTATTTTTGGTAAGCATATTTTGCTGTGCATTTAAATATTACCCAAATTGTAATATAACTCTTTATGTTTCGTTTAAGCTGTAAAATAGGATAGATTTTTACTGTTATAATCTAAAAATGCAAATTTACGTAATTTTGTAGGCGAAAATATTAATTATTTTAAGTTTTTTACACGGAGTAATTGTAGACACATTCATTGTTATGGTAAATGTATATTTTATATTTGTATTAAACAAAAAGTGTTGATTTTATCAACTTAACTGTGACCGCCTGTTTTTGGCACATTTCGCTCGGCGAAGTCTTAAGTTTCAGTAAATTTTATATTTAAAAATAAGAATACTGTGATTCTATTGTAAATTTATTTTAAATAATGCGCATTGTAATCTTATTTTGTGTAGTATTATCTCAATACATTTGATTTATATATTTCAATACCAACAAACCCTCGGATATAAAAAAAAGTAATTCAGACAATACATTTAAAAAGAAACTTTCTCATTTTATTATATCAAATAAATCATTATTTTAATTAAATTATATCTATTGTAGATTAATTTTATCTATTGAACAGGTATCTGTTTTAGTTCAACATTGCATTTGTATTTCTATTATTAAGACAAGTTACAAGTCAATCGGTCCATTGGTTCCGGAGTTATGCCTGTCACTAACAGACAGACACACAGACCCACATAGTGTTTTCATTAACCTCTGCGAAGAAGACTTAGAGGTTATATAATATGAACTTTATTAGTGTTTGCAATTGTCTGAGTACTCAATGGTATAAGGTCCCACATTTTAGAAGGCTGAATGTAATGCCGTCCTACCGGGCACAGTTACCAGAGTCGTGCTGCTACTGCTTTATTAGAAAAGACCCAGTAATACTGCCTCAATCTGGTTATTTAACCCGAGACTTTAGACAAAGGGGTTGTTGTGATACCGAGGGCGTAGACAAATCAATACTAATATTATAAAGCTGAATAATTTGTTTGTTTGGTTGAACACGCTAATCTCAGGAACTACTGGTCCGAATTAAAAATAAAATTCTTTTAGTGTTGGACATCACGCTACGCCCAATGGTAGTGAAGCAGCAATGAAAAATGTTGCAAAAACGGAGAAAATTCTCTTATGTGAAGCAGACGAAGTTGCGCGGGTGCTGACCCGTTAGTTTTTAATAAAATTATTTATGAATATGTCTGTGCTGATAAGGCAACCATCAGGATGTAACTAAACATTGATTGCAATGTTAGTTGTAGGTAACGTGATTGCCTCACGAAATATCACGTATCACTGTATCACGAAACTAATTCCTGCGGCAATAACGATAACGCCTTGCAATACTAGACAGCTAGTGCGATAATCGCAAATCACATACGTTATCATAATACTAATTCACGATAGATAAACTTGCTCTTAGAAGAAAACTCAAAACAACTTGGGTCAGACATAACCAAAATGTTCAGAGTGCCTAGCATAGTGCGAGTTTGTTTTACGTTAACGCGATCGACACTTCGATCAAATATACCATAGATGCACATTCTCATACAAAAACCGCGTCAATATGTGGCACTGACCAGTACTACTTACTTATAAGTGTCTGCATTTATTATGCAATCCAGGAAATAAACCGGGATAACCATTGAACGCCCACTGAGAAACATTTTGTAATAGTTAAAACGCGTCAATGTAAAGCGTCCTAAGTGTGTTACTCGCGATACGCAAGCGTACAAAGTATATGGTACGGTCTCCACCGTAGTAGTGGTGTCGATTCGCTCTCGCTTACGGGCAGCGCAAGCAAGAGTGAGTGGGACAGGTGCATAATATAGCGCATACGACCGATTTATGCACACTTTTGTTGGGGCCGTTTTTCGAGCGACGATCGTGCCTCTATGGTATATTTGATCGATGGATCGACACGTTTAAGACGTTCGGCACTCCGATTGGCCCGCTCCAAGCTCTTAACAAATCAGAGAGCCAAACGCGGTAAACGTTTCGATCGCGTTAACGTAAAACAACTACACACTAGGAACCCTGATCAACTGCTTGAAAACCAGTCGCCGGCGTCGTTCGTTTAATCAGAAGACCAGAAAGTTGATCCTATGCTGCTGGTTGCAAATGAGGCAGAAGTGGACTACAACCATACCCATGAAAGACGGTTACCATGAGGTGGGCCTGATGTTACCGGTTCTTGAGTAAAATGTTTTATATGTCTTCAGTTTACGCGAATGTTATAAGTACATTGAAATTGAACCACTTTAAACGGATTTTATGGCGTTGTTTACTTCTATTTAACCTATTAAAATTATAAAATCTATTTAGATTTAATTTTACACTTTCTCCGACGATTGCTTTTCAGCAGCAGTGTTGACGGGGAGCTGTTCAAACTCCGCGTTATGTTTTCTTGGTATCACAGAAACAATACCAAGGAAACAACCATATCGCTACCTAAACTACGTAACCGTAAATGGTTATCGTAACCTATATCAAACTCCTTTAATTATGAAAAAGGGTAAGTAGAAAGACATCCCAATCCTTGGCATCGTTGGCTTGGCAGGGCTGATTGGCCCTCCGGCGCTCCCATATCTACACCAAATAAAAATCGCACTTATAAAATTCCGATTGCCTTTTGGACTTACACAATACAGCCACTGATTATAGAGACATTCAGATTTGTATTGAAAGAGACGACTCCCGCACTAGGTACAATTCCTGTACCCCACAAGCATTCAAACAACGGACACAAAGAAAATTCAGACTCGGAACAACCATTTATGGATCACACAAATTTTTGTCTCGTGTGGGATTCGAACCCACAACACTCGGCGCAGTGGCAGTGGCACGGCGACCGCTTAAACCACTACGTCATCCATTCTATTTCTGACGAAGCAATATCACGAATCCCAATACACACTCAACGCTTTAAATATAGCAGACAAGCGTATCGGCGATTGGAGACAACAAAAACGATTATCGATCGAATAGAGCGCATTCAAAAAGATTTTTAAGATATATACAATATCGTTGCAGTTGCTACCTACCTAATTAGATCAGCCGATGCAAAAAAATTCATATTCTTCCATTAGTTGAGAGAAGAAGAGTCAGCGGACTTGTCATTTTTATTTAATACTAGCTTTTGCGCGTGACTCCGCCCACGTGGTACCTACATAAATAAAAAGTAGCCTATGTCCTTCCCCAGGTTATAAACTATATCTGTACCAAATTTCTAAATCGGTCGAGTAGTTTAGCCGAGAAAAGGTAACAGACAGACAGACAGAGTTACTTTCGAATTTATAATATTAGTAAGGAAGTAAGGATTATGTAAGGAGCGGTCGACTCGTCAGAACTGGTAAGCAAAATGGCTTTAAGTGTCCCGTCAGCACATCTACGACGATTTAACCTGCTACATGTTCCTGCTGTAGACTCTATTTACAGACAAATCTCATACTTAATCAGAGCGAGTCGCATGTACAATGCGGCATGCCGAAGCCTTGATATTGACGTTTTCTTTACTAGTGTCACTAAATTAAAAAAAAATTGTTGCAACGAGTTCTTTAATTAGATATAAAGAGTGATATCACAATATGTCTACTGTTACGTGTAAGTATATTCACGGTCATTATTTTCTCAGTGAAAACTTTTAATTGGCCTTCACCTTATAATTATTATGTTAATAATGTATTTTAGCTGTAAGTTTTCCTAAAATGTTAAAATAAAATAAAAATAAAACAACATAATTCACGAAAACATTTTATCATAATATTTGGGAAAAGTTACTTAGCTATCCGAGTTATCGATACGATTGTAAACAGCGTCATACCTATAATAAACTCGGTGCACAGTACCTACATACGATATCAGATTAAACAAAGAAATTATTTATTCGTTTCCTCGGTATTTTGTCAATAATGATACTAGTTCAGATAAGTACTGTATATAATATATACTATATATTGTTATTATGATAAAGATTGTATGTACTTTGTGCGTATATATTGTGTGTAAACTATACATCAGTTAGTAAAAAGGAAACCTCGTACCCCCTTTTAAGCAAATTTCGCGCAGTGGTAAGATTTGGCAAAGTTTATATGTAAAACAAAAGTGCAGAATACATCCTGACTAATATTATAAATGTGAATGTAAGTCTGTTTGTTACGCTTTCATGCCTTATGTACTCGACCGATCATCATGAAATTTCACATGTAGTATCTATACTTACACACTTTCAACGGAACAGAAAAGAACATTATGGTACCTTTTATCTAGGAAGAGTACTGTTACTAACCTAACCTAACCTACATTTACGCAAACAAAGCCGCGGGCAAAAAATATGGTCCAAACAGGAATTTAATGTTTTTTAAATTTTATTATAATACTAGATGTTCCCGCGGTTTCACCCGCGTTTATCGTTACTGCGACGCCCCCGTGGGTCGTAGCGTGATGTTATATAGCCTATAGCCTTCCTCGGTAAATAGGCTATCCAACACTAAAAGAATTTTTCAAATCGAACCAGTAGTAATCACGCAGAATAAACCAGGAGAAACATCGTTTGTACTATGTCTGTAATAATGGGTAATTATTTTGCTGCAATGTTATTTTAAAACTGCGATATCTCCTAAGATATTCATTGAAATCGAATGATGTAAAGGGCAATTTTGTTTTAAATTAAATACTTGTGATGAATAACGTATTTATTTGGATAAGGATTAATATCATGTTTATAAAAATACCTTTGCAAATAATGCATTATTTTAGAACAAATTTCGTTAGCATAAAAATGGTTATAGTGAGCCAACCTTAAAAGATAGACATATGCAGTCGCGGACTTTTTTTTTAGAACTTTTAAAGGGGAACAATTCTGTCATACATTATTTTTGCGAAACTAACTGTTTACACAGCAGCGCACGCAGCGGAAGCTCTCAAAAGGAAAAAATAACCTCTGATTTTGAAACATTCTTCATTGGTGCTCAGCTCCTATTGATCTTAGCGTGATGATATATAGCCTATAGCCTTCCTCGATAAATGGGCTACCTAACACTGAAAGAATTTTTCAAATCGGACCAGTAGTTCCTGAGATTAGCACGTTCAAGTAAACAAACAAACAAACAAACAAACAAACTCTTCAGCTTTATAATATTAGTATAGATTCTACCATATACACACAACACCATCTAGCCCAAACTAAGCAGAGCTTGTACTATGGGTATTAGACAATGGATAAAGATTCATATACTTTTTTTTGTAAATACACACATATTATACATAAAAACACCCAGACTAAGGCAAACATCCATGTTCATGCACACAAATGTTTGACTTGTGCGGGAACCGAATCCACGACCTCAGGCGTGGCATTCGGTTACACTGACCACTACGCCATCGAGGTCATCTAAAATATTTAAATAAGTAAGGTTATTTCCAGCCCCTAGTGACGGATACGTTGCAACTAAGTACTAAATTAATCAATGCCCTATTATTCAAATAAAAACATCTTCTATTTTTGTTTGATATTTTCGTTATACAATAAGTAATGGAAAACCTGTACTGCACGTACAACGATCTCATTAAAAGAAAATTGTAACAGTTTCATGTTATTACTAGCTGAACTGCGCAACTTCGTTTGCGTCATTAAGATCATTTTTCCCGTTGTTGCAACATTTTTCATTGCTGCTTCGCTCCTATCGGTCGTAGCGTGATGCTTTATAGCTTACAGCCTTCCTCGATAAATGGGCTATCCAACACCAAAATATTTTATCAATTCGATCCAGTAGTTCCTAAGATTAGCGCGTTCAACCAAACAAACACTTTTCAGCTTTATTATATTAGCATAGATTAACCTTCGGAATCTTCTCTCTCTCGGGGAGTTTATGAAATATTATGGCGTTAAGAATTTACAGAGGTGCCTTAAGGACGCGATACTTATTGGTCATAGATTTTTCGCCTATTCTCAGTATCTGCCCTCTTATGCATGTCACAATAATTACGTGTCAAGAAGCTCTTACACAAAAACATGTATCTGTTAGGCCATAGTCCACCACGCTGGCCCAATGCGCGTTGGCAGACTTCACATATAGGTACTCGAGAACATTATGGAAAACACTAATTGGAATGTAGGTTTCCTCACGATGTTTTCCATCACCATTAAAGCGAGCGATAATTTAACTATATAATTTTTACGTTATAAAACCTTTTCTACCAAAGTAATAGGTAACATCGCAATTCATTATGTATTAAATATTAGATGTACTGCACACATTTATGTAATAAGCAGAAAGTTATAAAACATTCAACGTGGAATGCTTTAACCAAGATATCGGCCACGGTTTGCGTAATAATGACTGCGCTTGGGCATCGCTCGTCCGCTTCAAACCGTTTCATGCAGTTTACGGTTCCGGTTTCAAATTCAATTTTCTTTTTCAATTTTCTTTGTTTATTCGACAAATAGCTGTTTTTTAAGTTATTGTTATATGCAGGGAGGAAGTTTTTTAGGGAACGGAATTGTATTTAATATGAGAGGATAGTAGGAAGGCAGGTGTTTGTTTTCTAGCCTGGTTCGGGTGGTAGATAAGACTGATTTTGGTAGATTTTCCGAAAGATCAGAAACCGCAAAAGAATTAAGCTTTTGCGCGCGGCTCCGCCCGCGTGGTACCTACATCAATAAATAGTAGCCTATGTCCTTCCCCAGGTTTTAAACTATATCTGTACCAAATTTCATCTAAATCGGTTGAGTGGTTTAGCCATGAAAAGGTAACAGACAGACAGACAGAGACAGACTGAGTTACTTTCGCATTTATAATATTATACTAGTTTTCACCTGCGGCTTCGCTCGCGTAAATGTAGGTTAGGTTAGGTTAGGTTTGCAACAGTTATTTTTTCTGGATGAAAGGTACCCTATGTCCTATTCTGTACCCCTGACAACGTGTATGCAAAATTTCATGTTGATCGGTTGAGTAGTTAAGGCGTGAAAGCGTAACAAACAAACAAACTCATTTTCGCATTTATAATATTAGTTAGGATATAGTAAGGATTTGTCTGTCTGTTTCTTTCACCATTACCTAGAACCGCTGTACATTTGGTAGCTTGGGGTACGACTTAATATCCAAGCCCCGTTACTATCCCTGTTACTAATAAAGTGTTTTTTTCTTTTTTGTTAGAATTGGTTAAGTAGCGCCGTGCCAGAGGTTAGACAATATTTTTCTATACATTTGTGCATAAGTAAATTATACATTAGCGTGAATGATATCTATACTAACATGTTTATGTTTGTTTGTAAGGATTTATCTCAAAAACTACTCAACCGATTCTAAAAATACTTTCTCCTTAAGAAAGCTATATTATCTCCGAGTAACGTAGGATATACCTTATTTAAAAAAGTACTGCTACTAACATAACCTAACCTACTTTAACGCGAGCGAAGTCGCGAGCATAAGCTAGTCTATACAAATAAATAAAATTAAAGTGTCTGTTTGTAATGTCAAAATAACAGCTTTTTATCTAATGCATATATATGAAAGTATTTAAAGTCTCAATACGAAAACATATATTTTAAAATTTTTGTCTGTCTGTCTGTTTGTTCCGGCTAATCTCCGAAACGGCTGAACCGATTTTGACGGCACTTTCACTGGCAGATAGCTGATGTTATAATGAGTAACTTAGGCTATTTTGATTTTAGAAAAAAAATAGGGTGAGACAAACAATTTTTAGTTAAAATCTACGCGGACGAAGTCGCAGGTAACAGCTAGTCGGTAATAAAATCGAGTGAAATGCGACATGAAAAAATGTGTTTAATCCGTTAATCGTGTATTACTACTATTAAACGCAATAGCTATTTAGATACGAGTACTTCATGCGTAACGGTTATTCTATTCGATATTTTCTACAATTTGTACTGAGTTTGCAACATAATAAACCTTCTATAAGTAATACAGTCAACGGTTTTTATTAATAAGTACTATTGTAAAAGCAAAATGACGATGCCTGGACAGAAAAGAAGTGAGGATTTAGAAAACTAATCAGGTTTGACTGTTTCGAGGGAAATCCTAAATAATATTATAAAAGCGAAAATGAGTTTGTTTGTTTGTTTGCTACGCTTTCACGCCTAAACCACTGAACCGATCATCCTGAAATTTTGCATATACGTTGTCAGGTGTACAGAAACGGACATAGGCTACCTTTAATCCCGAAAAAAATTACTGTTCCCGAGGAAAATAACAACGTTCTTATGATAATAGATGGCGCCACGTATCTTTCGAATCATGATTGAATTATATTATTACAAGCAGAGTAAGACCCGAATTGATTGTCAAATTCTAAATTAACGCGAGCGAAGCCGCGGGCAAAAGCCAGTATAAATATAAAAGCTAAAATTACACACTTTTTTTTTAAAGATTTCTACCGCACTAGGATTACTTCCTGTGTCGCGGGGGACTTTACAAACATTCAAACAACGGACACAAAGAACACTTAGACTTAACAACCATTTGTGGATCACACAAAGTTTTGTCTCGTGTGGGATTCGAACCCACAACACTTGGCGCAGAGGCAGTGGCGAGGCGACCACTTAAACCACAGCGCTATTCACGCAGTCGTTTTTAGTCTTTACTGGGTTTCGTAGCATGTAATTAATTAGTACATTCATATATTTTTATTAAAGTTTAGACTTTGTATAATTACTAGCTGACCCCGCGCAACTTCGTCTGCTTCACATAAGAGGATTTGCCGCCTTTTTGCAACATTTTTCATTGCTGCTCCGCTACTTTTGGTCGTAGCATAATGTTATATAGCCTATAGCCTTCCTCGATAAATGGGCTATCCAACACTAAAATAATTTTTTAATTCGGACCGCTAGTTCCCGAGATTAGCGCGTTTAAACAAACAAACTCTTCAGCTTTATAATATTAGTATAGACTATAATATATCCGCTGGTTAACGTGAGCAAATAATTTTGTCTGGGAATTTGCTCAGTACAGGACAATAGAATCGCTTCCTATTACGCCAACTCCAAAACAATTAACTAAATTTGAATATACACACTTTTACATTTACTCTTTCGAGGATATACAGATAAAGGCTATGTAAATATGAATCTTAACTACAAATCCAGAGCATTTAATCAACACTAAGGCTGGTTTCAAAGTCGCGCCGTCAAACAGCGCGATTCAACAGCATGCGCTTGACGCAAGGCAGACCTATGAGAAACACGGCGCGCTTCAACAGCGTGACTATAAAACGCTGCTAGTGAATTTACAAGCGCGCGAAGTGAATATACAAGCGCGCGCGTCTGGACGCGCTTGACGGCGCGACTGTGAAACCAGCCTAAAAGTGTTGTAATTTCAAAAGGTGGTATAAAAGAAACTAGTTCGACAGAAAACAGACTTTAAATTTCGCAGCTCTTATATCATAGTTTCGTGCAATATAAACGTTCCGCACTGATGCCTGACTGACGGGCACACAGTTTAAAATCGCGAATATACACTATACCTTGTGTCGGTATCGAGTTCGGAGCGTACACGGGACACTTTCCAGAAGTCGCATAATACGCGGCTAATATTAGATTAGAGCATGGTGTCTCATCGTACACCTAAATAGTTAAACTAAAAGAAATAGACATAACATCTTAGTTCATATAGTTCTATCATTTATCGAGTTCCTTATTATATTTATTAGCGGTATTATTGCGCATCGATAAATTTACCTAAGCGTTAACTAAGAAATGTATCGATTTTCATGAATAACATTTTACTTTCATACATTTCGATTTACGTATTATATAGCGTTCGTTCTCGTGTAGAACGATGAACATAAATATAACAAACTTTCACAATTGAATCAGCGCGTACGTGAGAAATCGTTTTGCCTATTTTCAGCGCTAGTTAAATCTG
The DNA here is from genome assembly GCA_963564715.1 of Catocala sponsa. NCBI lineage: Eukaryota > Metazoa > Arthropoda > Insecta > Lepidoptera > Erebidae > Catocala > Catocala sponsa. Next base: position 4,108,057 of record OY751349.1, read on the forward strand.
TTTGTAAAATTTAATTGAACGTGTTATTCATTTAATTAAAAATGTTGTCTTATATACCTATTTATTTTTTATATGGATTTTAGTATGGACACATTTTATGAACCAATTTTTATCATAATATATCTTTTTACCGAGAATCGAGCCCGTTTTCCTGAAAGGGCTTTTTAATACTTACTAATGTAAAATTAGGTACATTTTCAATTTTTAGGCTAACGATGAGTAATTTTATAGGTAACTAGCTGTCCCCATGCGGTTTCACCCACGTTTATGACTAGTGCTCCGCTTCTGTGGCTTGTAGTGATATATTATAATCTCCTGGATAATGTAGCTTTCTAATGGTGAAATATTATTTACATTCAGTGCAGTAATTTTTAAGTTAAATAACAAACAAACATACAAAAATACGTATCTTTCCTCTTTATAATATCTATATATGAATACGTGAAGCAAAAACTTTGAACCCCATTTTACGAAAATTGCGCGGACAGAGGAGTATGAAATTTGTCACAGTTAAAGTTTATATGGAAAAGGAGGGGCGAATCCTAATATTTTTATAAAATATGCATTAGAAATACATTAAATTAATGAAAAAACACTACACGCACACAACCATGCATTTGACACACGCAGTCGAAGCGCGTAACTATGGTTACGTATATAAATATTTAATGACATATCATACAAACTTTGGTCGAATCACTAGGCGACTGCTAGGTAGCATAAATATATCTTCTAAACTTATTTAAATTAAACTGTAGTTGGAAAGGGATACAATGAGAAAGTGAGTTTTTATTCGTTTATATAATAAGTTCAGCATTCTCCTAACAACAATCGGCTATGTACCAATTTCTTTACGCAACGCATATCACGCTCAACTGAATTCACGATGAAGAAAATCTACTATTATACCAGCGAAATAAAGGCATATTGGATTTCAAGAAAATGGAATACAAAAAGAACAATCCTTATTAATATTATAAATGTTTGTTCGAGACGCTTGCACACCTGAAAATAGTTGACTGATCATTATGAAATTTCGCATTGGTACACGTTGTCAGGGGTATAAAAAACCGCCCAAGTGCGAGTTGGACTCGCGCAGGAAGGGTTCCGTACCATTATCTATAAAAATGGCAAAAAAATCATGTCTGTTGTATGGGAGCCCCCCTTAAATATTTGTTTTACTTTAATTTAATTATTTATTTTTAAAGTGAATATATAACTAAATATTTTATGAATATTTCAAGCGTCTACCTGTTGCCGTTATCAATATCGAGCAAAAACGAGCAAAAAAATCACGTTAGTTGTATGGGAGCCCCCATAAATATTTATTTTATTCTGTTTTTAGTATTTGTTGTTATAGCGGCAACAGAAATACATCATCTGTGAAAATTTTAACTGTCTAACTATCACGGTTCACGAGATACAGCCCGGTGACAGACGGACTGACAGATGGTCCCGTTTTACCCTTTGGGTACGGAACCCTAAAAAGGACCCACGGACCTCGTCCAGAAAAATTGTTCTGTGTATTATATATTCTATCTTTGGTGTCGCAGCAGAAAAACAGCTATGTGTTTCACTAACATAGTATTAAGGTATATTTACTGACATCAAATCGGCCTCGATGGCGTAGTGGTTAATGTAACCGACTGCCACACCTGAGGTCGCGGGTTCGATTCCCGCACAAGTCAAACATTTGTGTGCATGAATATGGATGTTAGTCTTGGTCTGGGTGTTTCTATGTAGGTATAATATGTAGGTATGTATATACAAAACAAAAAAAGTATAATGTATGTATGTTTATCCATTGTCTAGTACCCATAGTACAAGCTCTGCTTAGTTTGGGCTAGATTGTGTTGTGAGTATGTATTATAAAATTTCAAGAGTCTACCTTAATTATTTTGTAGGCATATGCAACTTAGACAGGCCACGGCCCCATTAGCCAAATCCAGTTATTTAATTGCCAAATAACCAATACTGATTGAATTCATACCCCGAAACGTTAGCATTGACGAAAGCTCAGTATATAAAGAAAGAAAGAAAGAAATATTTTATTTTAATGTAACATTGCAACACACAATCAAAACTATTTCATAACAAAAATGTGTAACAGTAATAATATAGTTAAAGAGAAAATTATAAATAATTTAAAATAAATAATAAAACTTATATACCAACATCATTATAAATAATATAGAATACACATCTATACTAATATTATAAAGCTGAAGAGTTTGTTTGTTTGTTTGTTTACTTGAACGCGCTAATCTCAGGAACTACTGGCCCGATTTGAAAAATTCTTTCAGTGTTAGATAGCCCATTTATCGAGGAAGGCTATAGGCTATATATCATCACGCTAAGATCAATAGGAGCGGAGCACCAATGATGAATGTTTCAGAATCGGAGAGTATTATTTCCTTTTGAGAGCTTCCGCTGCGTGCGCTGCATAAACAGTTAAAGTTTCGCAAAAATCATGTATGACAGAATTGTTCCCCTTTAAAAGTTCTAAAAAAAAGTCCGCGACAGCATATGTCTATCTTTTAAGGTTGGCTCACTATAACCATTTTTATGCTAACGAAATTTGTTCTAAAATAATGCATTATTTGCGAAGGTATTTTTATAAACATGATATTAATCCTTATCCAAATAAATACGTTATTCATCACAAGTATTTAATTTAAAACAAAATTGCCCTTTACATCATTCGATTTCAATGAATATCTTAGGAGATAAAAATAATTACCCATTACAGACAGTACAAACGATGTTTCTCCTGGTTTATTCTGCGTGATTACTACTGGTTCGATTTGAAAAATTCTTTTAGTGTTGGATAGCCTATTTATCGAGGAAGGCTATAGGCTATATAACATCACGCTACGACCCACGGGGGAGGCGCAGTCACGATAAACGCGGGTGAAACCGCGGGAACATCTAGTAATATATATATGGAGTCCTTGCTGTTCAATGTGCGTCGCAGTGTTCATTAAAAAGAGATGTTGCTCAGCATAATGCCGCACCGCATGCGAGTTGCTATACAGCGCTGATTTTCAGCAACACCTCAATAGTGATTATGAGCGTAATAAATAATACAGTTCAAATGAATACCACCAAACCACAAACAAAACCCAAAAAAAAAAGTTTCCTTTATTATTACAGATAAAGAAATAGATTGCAGATAAATTAAATAAATATACCTACATGTCAATATTTTTATTATTGTAGTTAAAAACTATAAATGTGCCTGAAAATATGAGTAGGATTTAAATACTTGGCGATCTTAAATTAGGAGTCTATTTGTCGTATGTATATACTATACACGTTTGAAATATCTCTGGTCAAACAAAGGATTTTATAGTGGATAGTGCCCTAACATCGCGAGAACACTTGCGATATAAAAATACACGACAGTCATCTATACTAATATTATAAAACTGAAGTTTGTTTGTTTGGTTGAACGCGCTAATCTCAGAAACTACTAGTCCGAATTGAAAAATTATTTTAGTGTTGGATAGCCTATTTATTAAGGAAGGCTATAGGCTATATAGCATCACGCTACGACCCATGGGGCCGGCGCAGTAACGATAAACGCGGGTGAAACCGCGGGCACATTAGTGTTACATATGAACATGTTAGTGTACTATCCTTACTAATATGAAAGTGAGTTTGTTTGTTTATTCCTTTGGTACGCGTTCACACCTAAATTACTCAAACGATCGTCATAAAATCTCGCATATATATTGTCAGGGGAACAGAAAGGGACATAGGAGACCTTTCATCCAGAAAAAAAAGTACTGCTACGAGCTTAACCTAACCTAAGTTTCCGCGAGCGAAGCCGCGGGCAGAATCTGGTATCGAATATAAGGCATAGGGTGCATTAGAATTACACATTGTTGTAGGTACTATAACATGTAATAATATCAGCCCTGTATTATTCTGTCCCACTGCTGGGCACAGATCTCTTCTCAGTGTGACAAGGAAAGGCCATAGTCCACCACGCTGGCCCAGTGCAAGTTTGCAGACATCTAAATCATAGATAATTAATCATCATAGGGCAGTGATAGCTCAGTGGGGAGACCAACAGACTGCAATGCAGAGGGTCTCGGGTTCGAACCCACTTCGCGCACCTCTGACTTTCGGAAATTATATGACTTTTCGAAATTATGTGCGTATTGATTGACAATTATCGCCTGCTCCGTGCCTCGGAAAGCACGTTAAGCCGTTGGTCCCGGCTGCCATGAACATCTATGGCAGTCGTTATTGGTAGAGTGTCGACACAAAAAAACCCACTGGGTCGAAGTGTCGCCGGTCTGCGCTGACTGGCCCCCACATAAGATAAGATAAATCATAGATGCTTTGATGGAACAGTAGGTACTTTTAAAGTCACTGACCTCACGGGTTCCTGTGGCTTATCAGGATTCACTTTGACAGTGTTGGCGTTCTTGAAGATGTCCAGCTCAGCTAGCTTGGCAGCCGCCTCCGGGGCGCCCTTGAAGTTCGGGATCCTGTTGTAGACTGGACGCGGGAACATCGCCAGCCCGTTCGTCTCCAAATGACGCCATACTTTCAACCGAAATGAGTGCTTCGTCAACTCCTCGGGTGCTGCTTTCTTGGCTGGAAGTTATTTTTGTATCATTTTAATTATATTGGCAGAATCATGAATATGATATTACAAGCTGTTTTACCACTAGACTTTTTCTCAGTGTTAGAAGGATAAGTCATAGCCGGAGCTGGCCCAGTAGGTACAAATTGGCAAACTAAACATATCTTCGAGAACGACGAGAACTTTATGAAGAACTCTCAGACATGCAGGTTTTCACACGATGGTATGTAATGTTGCGTGCCTACACCAGAATTGTCCAGTACCCGCCCCAGTACGTAAGGACTCAGTAAAAAATTCTAGAACATTATGTAATTTATCGCCGTTTAGGACCTCTCCCCAAAGGAATATAACCATGAACCAGGATATCAGCGCGGCGTCAAGAGTAGTTGGTTATAGAGTCACATTCTACAAAGTATGATTTCAAGGTCGCGCGCTGTAGAAAGCGACCATATTGCCAGACTCCGTATTGCTATTAAGAATTACTTGATCTTTCTTGATAGAAAAACACATCAGTCATAATTTTTGTTTGATAGTGATTTAAAATTCGTAAATGCTCGTAGCTTCACTATTGCAAATCCTAACTAATATTATAAATGCGAATGTGAGTTTGTTCGTGTACTCTACCGATCATCATGAAATTTTGTATACACGTTGTCAAAGCAGAAGAAAAGGACATAGGATACTTTTCATCCAGAAAAAAGTACTTTTACAAATCTAAACAGACCGAACATACATTTACGCAAACGAAGTCGCGGGAAAAATCTAGTCACATAAATGTAGGTATAGACTGTATCGACATAGTAACTACCGATTCTCGATGAGTAATAGACAAAGAAGAAATGACAATTATATAAAGAGATACCTGAGATACCTACCTATCTTATAAAAAATATTATCTACAGATTATCTTTCGTTGAATGATTAATTAGTAATTCCATTAATATTTCGCCTCATTTGTCATCGATGATAAAGTATTTGTTATCTAGCTACAAATTCTAAGCTGTTAAAAGAACACAGCTGGTTCTACTATTTGCATCCTAGACCCCTCTCTATAATTTCTATTGGATAGACATACGACGGCAATATTTAGATTGAAATTAAACACGAATTAGGACGCTATTTTTTAAACCTATTTAAATTTTTATTGAGACTTTCTCCGACATTTTGGTTGCATTTTACACAGACAGCGGTGAGAATAAAATGGTGGTGATGAACGTGTCATTGTTCCTAAGTGTAGTTATTTTAAAGTATCCTAACACAATTTTTGTACACACAAATCGTTAATCATGATGACACTAAGGCCTTGAAAGCTATCGATTGTTCCCGGACGTGTACCGCGGACCGCGTAAAAAAACTATCCTAAATATTTGATTGGTTTGGTATCAGGACGTCCTAGTTTCTTCACGAGGCGCTGTACGACAACTTAAATTAGAGACAGTGTAGTGTAGTGCACTTACATCTACCGGGATCTGAAGGTACTATCTTTAAGTTCTAGGGTCTTGACTCTAGAAGTCTGGTAACCTTTAGGATAGGGCCTTGACTCAACTTATCATTTATGACTCATTTGATGATTTCTTAATTGGTTTCATTTCAGTCTTGTTTGAAAGATTAATGCACAGCTACCGCCCGTGGGCCTTTTGCGAGCGAAAATAAAATTTGCCACACTGAAATGTATTCGAATTTGAACTTCATTCTCTGAACCTGCGACCCGCCTTCCAAATAGTTGACTATAATATTTACAATTAAAGCGAGTACAGATGGCTAATTTTCGTTTTTCTAGTGAAGTATACCTTAGCCCAAATTCTCATATCATAGAACTAAGACATTTTGTAAACAGGACTGATAATGTGACCCGATTACAAGCATATAAAACTCAAGAATAGAATAATATTTATATAACAAGCCCATAAAGAAACATGGAGAAATGACCGCTGAATTCAATATAATATGCTATTGCGAAATACTTTTTTGCTTGATGCATACAACTCAGCAATTTCTTGGCGAATGGTAGTAGGTAGTCGCTTATGGATTCGGCTGTTTTTTCGGCATTTTAAAAGGATTGCTTAGAAAGTGGATGAATTGATATTAATCCAGTCTAAGCTATGCTGCCCTACAATCGAATTGAAGTTGATATAGATATGGAATCCCTGAATCTGCATTTGAAAATATTATCCATTTATTTATTATGACTGCACGGATGGTGTAGTGGTTTAAGAGATCGCCTCGCTTCTGCGACTGCACCGAATGTTGTGGGTTCGAATCCCACCCGGGACTAAAATTTGTGTGATCCACAAATGGTTGTTTCGCGTCCGGATGTTCTTTGTGTCCGTTATTTGAATGTTTGTAAAAGTCAAAATAAAATGTAGAAACTCAATATTTCAATTCGGCTAAACAGTTAAACACCCGGGCGGCGGCATAGCAGTCGCATTTGCACAAGCATGAACTCTGTAATAAAAAGTCACCGGCCGACGCTAGTCATATATTATGTACAGTGTTTTGCCTCGATGCGGAAATTGCGCGCCTAATATGGTCACTTAGTCTGCATGCAGCACGCGTAAAGTCGTCGCCGCGACATTGAAGTTTACGAAACATTTACGTATATTATATCTACACAAGCTACAATTATATCAAATGAACAAATTCGATTGTAAAAAAGCACTGACAAACTGGTTAAAACAATTATCTTATGCTGAAACTGAATCTCTGTTAGCAGTATTATCATAATAAAGCTAGCATTCTCACCCAACATAACATACATACATCCATATATACATATATAACTACACACATATACATACATATATTCACACACACATATATACATACATACACACATCCGCGCTCGCGCGAGCACACTTCTACACACACAAACCATGCATGCTATGATTATAAATTAGTTTTAATTGATATTTTTATTATTATATTGATATTTTTATTTTATTTTCCTTTTAACAAATTTTAATACAGAATAATATTTATGATATTTAATCAATGGATGGTTACTAGCACACGGCAGAGCGGGGCCTCCTGACACAGGCGATGTTATGCGTAAAAGGATCGCTCCAACAATATTCTAACTAGATTAAAAGCTCAGCTAATGAAAATAAATCATTTTTATTTATTATATTTTACAAGCGACCCGCCCCGGCTACGCACGGATAGTACACTTAACAAATTATACACCTAAATCTTCCTCATGAATCACTTTGTCTAATGGTGATAGCCGCATGAAAACGTTTTAGAAGTTTTTGAGTTTATCGCGAACAGACAGACAGACGCGGCGGTGGAGTTGTTTTGGCACAGACACGCTACCTTAAGAACACCGCGGGAGTACTTGTTATCTTGCCTTTTTAAACAGTAGAGCAGTTGCCTTTATGATTTTATACATTACTAGATGTGCCCGCGGTTTCACCTGCGTTTTTGATTACTGAGCCGCCCCCGTGGGTCGTAGTGTGATGTTATATAGCTTATAGCCTTTCTCGATAAATAGGCTATCCAACACTAAAAGATTTTTTCAATTCGAACCAGTAGTTCCTGAGATTCGCGCGTTCAAACAAACAAACAAACTCTTCAGCTTTATAATATTAGTATAGATAGATGTGCTCGCGGTTTCACCCGCGTTTATGATTACTGCGCCACCCCCGTGGGTCGTAGCGTGATGTTATATAGCCTAATGGGCCTTCCTCGATAAATGAGCTATCCAACACTAAGATTTTTTTAATTCGGATCAGTAGTTCCTGAGATTAGCGCGTTCAACCAAACAAACACTCTTCAGCTTTATAATATTAGTATAGATTTTACACACAAGCTAATAGCAATCAAAATAAATCTTTTTATCAAAATAGTTCATAAGGAGATTGATTAATATTTTACATTTGGATATTAGAAATGTGAGACTATAGTGGGATATCTTACGATCTCCCTCAGACAGCTGCATTTAAATAGCGTTTACGTCGTGTCATGCATTTTTTTCTGTTATTTGTCATTTACTCCTACTAACAGATTTGAATCTCTTATATTAGTCCGGTCAATTTAGACCAAAAAATGAGAGTGAAGTTACATAAAGTCCCAACAAGCTGAATTTCAGTGAAATTGTTCAAAACATAATTATAAACAATGTCTAGAAGTTCCCCATCATTCCCGTGTATGGAAAAAATTTTATTCAAGGTCAAAGGTCAAAAAAATGAGTTTTTCGCGATTTTCAACAAAACAGTAAGTTTTATCATAAAAGTACCTCAGACAAAAATTGTAGATCATAAAATTATCTATAAAAAATGTATCAACACTTTTTTTCTTACGAGCCACCGTTTCTGAGATATAACGATTCAAAAAGTTATAAAAGTTGTTATCGTCATAATATGCATGAGTACGCCACGTATATACATCTAGAGTTGTTATATTTTATAATATATATATATATATATATATATAATATATTAAATGTTTAAATATTTTTCTATCGGTCATTGTAACTTATACTTACAATATAAAATATACATAAGTTTTAACTATAAGAATATCAGGTAAAATGAAACCCAGTCCAATAATGTACGAGGCAGCAGCAGTTTTCCATCGTCCTCCTCATGTCCTACCACCAGAAAGTGGCACTCTTATTCAATACGTTGCAGATAATGCTGATATTAATGTAAATACGCTAGACGGCAATAACACGCTCCACATAATGGGTATTATTCAAATTGTTAATCCAAAACATTCAGTTTTACTAGAAGAACCTATGCCACGAATAAAAGAAACTCTTTCAGCAAAAGATTTCAAGGCAAAAGCTCATGTGCCGATAGAGACTTATACAAATGACGGTGTAGTAGGCTACAGTAAAATAAATGTTAAAGATTTTGTTTATGGAACTGAAACAGTATCTTTTCTCAAAAAAGCTGATGTAGTATGGTTTTATGGAAAATGGAAAAATGGTGGCTCGTAAGAAAAAAAGTATTGATACATTTTTTATAGATAATTTTATGATCTACAATTTTTGTCTGAGGTACTTTTATGATAAAACTTACCGTTTTGCTGAAAATCGCGAAAATCTCATTTTTTTTACCTTACCTTGAATAAAAAATTTTCCATACACGGGAATGATGGGGAACTTCTAGACATTGTTTATAATTATGTTTTGAACAATTTCACTGAAATTCAGCTTGTTGGGACTTTATGTAACTTCGAATGTCTAAATTGACCGGACTATATTTTATGAGTGGATTCCATAAATCTTTGTATTTTGTTATATTTCGTGTAACTATTTGACATTCTAACTAATATTGTAAATGCGAAAGTAGGTATGTATGTTTGTTTGTTACGCTTTCACGCCTTAACTACGCGACCGAACATCAAGTAATTTCGCATACGCGTTGTCACGGGTACAGAATAGGACATAGGGTAACTTTCATCCAGAAAAAAAAACTATTAGATACTAATCTAACGGCAAAAACTAGTAAATCATAAAAAAATAATATTCACGCATGTTATGTTCCCTGGCCTACATAGTATTCTACCCACATTTTGACATTGAAGTAATTAATTCTAAGACAACTTCAATATGAAGTTTATTATATTTATGAAAGGATATTTAGCTTTCAACAGTCACAATGACGCGTAGGAATAATCGCTGTGTTCTGGGGACTTTGATTATCCTTACTAATATTATAAATTCGAAAGTAACTCTGTCTGTCTATCTGTCTGTCTGTCTGTTACTTTTTCACGGCTAAACCACTCAACAGATTTAGATGAAATTTGGCACAGATATAGTTTAAGACATGGGGAAGGACATAGGCTGCTTCTTATTGATGTAGGTACCACGCGGGCGGAGCCGCGCGCAAAAGCTAGTAATTTACATAAAGAAACTTTGAAACAACTCCGTATCATAATATAATATTATCACAGTATTTTCTCGTGCGGTTATCATAACAGTAATATTCAGCAATTATAGAAACCTTGTTTTAATATAATGCCATATGCGGATAATTCACGTATAAATGCACTAGCTTTATTTGGACCCTACCGGCTTAACATCAGGTGGGATTAGGGTTTCCAGGGTTTTTGTACTAGATGTGCCCGCGGTTTCACCCGCGTTTTTTATTACTGCGCCGCCACCGTGGGTCGTAGCGTGATGTTAAATAGCCTATGGCCTCCCTCGATAAATAGGCTATCCAACACTAAAATAATTTTTCACATCGAACCTGTAGTTCCTGAGATTAGTGCGTTCAAACAAACAAACTCTTCAGCTTATATTCTATTAAAATCTAGATTTTGTCAATAAATTTATATTCCTCGGGTATATTTGTCCTGTAAGTTTTTTAGATGAAAGGTACCCTAAGTCCTGTTGTGTACCTCTGAAAACGTGTGTGCGAAATTTCATGATTATCGTGCTTGTAGGCGTGGAAGCGTAACAAATAACAAACAATCAAACACACATTTAATCAATATAATAAAGAACAGCCTTTTGAGTTTGTTTATTAGTTTGACAGCATGCTGTGGAAATATAAGCCGGGAGTAATCATATACTAGGGTGAAACCGAGGGGCGCAGCTAGTATATTAAATACTTCTAACATACTATTATTACTAGAGGTCGCCTAGTGGTCAAAATTCGACCAAAATTCCTAAACTTGTTACTTTGTTTTCTGTTTTTCTCTATTACATATAAATAAGGTATAAGTTACAAAGAATTGTACGACGTCAGACGAGTAGTGTCGAAATACTACGAATGCGATTCGACTGCGTGTGTCAAATGCATGGTTGTGTGCGTCTAGTGTTTTTCATTAATTTACTGTATTTCTAATGCATATTTTATAAAAATATTAAGATTCGCCCCTCCTTCTCCATACAAACTTTAACTGTGCCAAATTTCATACTCCTCCGTCCGCGCAATTTTCGTAAAAAGGAGTACAAAGTTTTTGCTTTACGTATTAATATATAGATTAGAAAATATATTTGTCAGCTTTTACATATTCAAACTGTATTACCCCAAAAATTGAAATAGCGTTGGTTTATACACATATTAGTGTTGATTGCATATTGTACCTATACTTGAACAAACATAGTATAGAAATCATATGCTAGTCAAGGTGAATATTACACTCATGTAATTCAACACCTGAGCATATATGACTACATCACATAACAACAAACAGCGTGTTTACTCAAAATGAGTTTTGTTGCTCACTTATTAAAACTACAACATTTATTGATAAGAAAAAAAGCATTGTATTTTATAACTCCATATATAAAGAAAATGTTTAGGGTTTAGTTTGTAGTACTTACGTAAAATTTATAGGATGGTTGATCAGTGTAACGGATTGTATTAAAGATGGATAATAGTTTGCTTTGGTGGCATACCGGTAATATATGCAGATCTCAGGTTAAATTCCTGGGTTGTGTGCATTGTGTTATTGCATGTTTCTGTCAAGTCATTTTCAGTAAGAGAACATGGTTAGGAATAGGAACTTTGACCAATTTTAACAGCAATAATATCTGTCCTCATGTTGTAAAGATGAGATGTGTGAGTGTCAGTAATAACAAATTAAGTCCATAAACAGAAGTTTCCAATATTTTCTTTGATTTTTGAGTACGGAGAGGAGATGAGAACCTCGAAAAGCTGATCGTAGTTGGGAACACGGAGGGCAAGAGAGCTCGAGGACGGCCCTCAACCCGATGGACCGATCAAGTAAAGCACTCATCTTCAACCAAACTCAGCTCGGTGGTCAGAAGTGCCATGAATAGGAACCGATGGAGGCAAATTGTTCGATCCAAGTGTGGATTATCCAATGATGATCACGATCCTCAGACATGAGGAACCGACCATAGAGAGAGAGATTTGATTTTTAATATTTTTATATGACTTTGCAGCTTAACTGCTCATTAATAAGAGCAAGTACTTCTATGTTAAATGCTGGATCTGTTAATATATTCAGATATACTGTTCTTATGGGATACTAGCTGTGCCCCAGTTTCACCTATGTTCAAGATTACCGCTCCACTCCCGTGAGCATGATTTTATATATCCTATGTAAAATCTAGATAAAGTAGCTTTACATTGGCAAAAGAATTAGATACATAACCAAGTATTTCTTTCTATAAAAGTAATCCTTTAGAAAACCTTGGCTTGGTAACTTATGCAACTTAAGGTTTAACTAGTTAATGTAACAGTCATAAACAGTAGTCATTAATTAAAAATAAAGTGTTGTTTTATCATGTTATGTAAAAAAATGTTGATAAGGAAAACACTTTTAAACATTCAAATAATGAACATAGAGAACACCCAGACTCGAAACAACAATCTGTTACGATTCTGGGTAAATCAAGACAATTAATTTTTTTTTGTCCCATGTGTAGTCATACCCACAGCGACAATGGTGAGGCTATCGCTTAAATCACATTGCTATCCATGCAGTCCATATGAGAACAGTATTTTAAAAATGGATGTTATAGTACCCATTTAACAACTAACAATAATATTTTTGTAGTTGAACTATCTTGAAAAATATTATAAGAACTTCATAATCATCAGTGCACGAGATAAGCAAATGCACGAACATACAGCAGTGACATAATAATATGTGATAAAGAAATATAAATACAGAGAGATAAATGGCAAGTAAATAATCAGGAAAGCTGACAAACTGATAAATATTTAACCATGACCTATGCATCGCCCACTCATAAATATCCACACAAATATAATATCAATATGTGGGTAGATAAAAACTTTTTTGTAAAAGGATTTCTAAATTTAAATATCTACAAAGGTAGATAGATGAGGTAACCACATGAATTAATAGACCTTCAAACTGATGATTCAATACAAATAGAAAATCTAATATGACCTCACTTACACATACATTATGAAGGTAAGCATATAAACTTTTTAAATAATAAATTGCTCAAATATTATACGGGCTTATATATTTTTTCATGTGACAGTAAGTAGCGAGTGCGATGTACACCACGTAATTCAACTGCCTAATAAATCAACTGCATTTTTACAAAAGAGGTGGGCAGAACAGAGGTATGTGAGTCATGTTTCACACTCCAATTAAGCTACCCACAGTATCAATAATTACAAGCGGAGGAAACAACCCAAATCGTGATAATCGATGCACGAAACACTAAACGCAAGTGAAATTACCACTGCAATCCGACTGCACCAATGCACATTATTTTTTAACAACAGCGTCGAAGAAACTTCGCAGTTTTCATCATCGATTACATGCGGGTATTTCAAAATACACGCGGTTTGTTACTAGAAAAACATTTGTAAATATACTTTGAACTTTTCCCACTAGAATTTTCTCTAAATTAGCGAATAAAACAGTGGAATAATGATTGTTATTCCATTATTTTTAAGAATCAATGTGAAACTTACTGTTGTCCGCGGCTATCGGCGTGCCCTCTCCGTTCTGCATTTTGATATTTTACTGCAATCGGGAGCTTGTCTGCAGGTATTACGATGATCTAAACGAAAATCATCAAAATTATTTGCAAAATAAAATCCTTCGCCGCCGGACGGAACCGTCACACACAAAAATAGAACGCGAAGTCGCGAATAAAAAACAAATGCAACCAACATGCCAATAAAAACAATAGTGATGTGCATTTACGACTAACTAACCAATTTAATATTGTTTACTATAGTATAATTTAGATAAAATGTTCGTTTTATACTGACTATGTTAAGTAATTAGTTAATTACTGAAATTGACATTTATTTATCTTTATTCTATTAGTGTAGAACTAAAGAGTACCTATATAATTATTAGTAGACCTTCAGTTCTTGACAGATATCACTTTAATAATATTTCTACGCGCATTGCGCAGCTCTATATACAGCATAACCAACATCAAGATAAAAAGCAGTATGTTTTCTGTTACCAAAATAAACTATGTGTAATAAAGAAGCTTGTAAATAAAACGGTGTCAAGGGAGAACACGATCATTGAACTTCAATTGAATCCAATTTGAGGATTTTAAACTCAAATTATTCATGTACGATTGAACATTTTCAGAGTAAAATATCAGGTCAATCAGGTTGTTGATATCAATACAACAGCATACAATTGCTCCTTAATTAAATTCAAATACCTACTAATGAATAAGTATTCATTAAATCAATGAATTACGAGTTTCACAGTTAACTCATACAATTTACAGCGAACGAGAAACGACAGCTGTTGGTCTATATTTTTCTTAAATTAGGTACCTACAATAAAGTATTTTGTTGCGTTCTACTTCGTTTTGAAATTCCTAGTAAACAGATTTATAAATAAAACTCACTATAACAACGTAAACATTTATTAAAAGCATTCAATCAATAAATTATCTGATTGTCTGGGACATATGGAGCGGAGTAAGCATAAGTTCGAAAGCTGCGTCTTTTAAATTGGCACCTCGTAGATTGGCTTCATGAAGATCACTGCCCGACAAATCACAACACTGCAAATAAAAATAGATTTTAGTAGACAAAACTTACGATAGTGAAACATTATTCTGATTGTTAGGTATATTTTAGACGCAATCAGCAGCGTTCTGAATTTTTAAACGTTGGTACCGACTGAGAATTTACCTTTACTTAAAAGTATATTATAATTACAATTATTAATCCACCACAAACTCGCTTAGTGACGTATTTTGGCTGATAAAACAATGACTTGTACCTATGTGATGGTTCAGATATTGATGGCGCGAATAATAGCCCAACGAACGCATATATATACCTACCTACTCATTCATAGCTTTATCAACTAAATGTTTAGCTTTCTATTTTTAAAAAGGTTCTACCATAATAGGAAGAACTTCCGTGTCGAGACTCGAGACATTTAAACAACGAACACAACGTATCCCCTCGTGTTCGTTGTTTAAATGTTTGTAAAGTCGCTTTAGAAAAATTCAAACAACGAATACCTACAGAATATCTACACCTAGACTCGGAACAACTAGTCTCGGATAACACAATTATTGCCACAAATATTATGTTGGTATGGAATCGATTACACTCGAGTGTTGTGGGTTTCATCGATGCAGATGGAGTGGTGAAGCGAGTAAGCGACCACTTAAACTACTACATGTATACACCCGGTCCTCGTTGCTTGTTAACGTTGTTACAAGTTTCTACATACTTCAAATCGCTTCTGTCTCATCGTCACCTATTTATAGGTACTTATATATACCGGCTATACAAGAACTACAAACCCTGCACTGCTATAGTGCCCCTAAGCGAGATTTTCTTTGTTAGTCTTTGTTACTGTACACACAGCGACACATCAACCTAGACTGTTTGGACTTTGAACTATTAGAAGTTGAACGCTGCGAATCGTGCGAGAGATTGCGTTATATTTTTGTTACGCTCTATCCTTATCATTACATCGACACCACTATGCATTTTCCCTTTCCAACAATTCTCTATTTTGTATGTAACGTAGTTATGCGTATAGAGGGTATCTAACTTGATGTGTGGCCGTGTGTACAAACAAACTAGTTCAGAGAGTCCCGCTGACAAAGTGAATAATCAGCGAAGTATTGATATTATATCTCAGTTTTATTTACACGGCATTTGGCGTCATTTATTATTTATATAAGTAAGGAAACAATCAGACACTAGTCAGTTCTTGGGTCTTGACGGAAGGACAAGTGATTTCATAGGAATTAGGATCGAAATATCGATCCATCGTTTGAACTTTCAGCAATACGGTAGCAGTTTAAAAGTAGAATTGATTGGATTTAAGAATGGAATTTAAGTTTAGCTGGAGGGGTCCTTTCGATTATGTTCGATTATTCGTCGTTTTTCTATTTATTTCCGGACAAAGTTTCTAGTTAAAGTTTTAATCATTAATTAAATGATATTACCGACAAGAACGTTTAGTGTTATTGAGAGTACGTAGTCATATTCGAATCATTGCATTCAAATGAATCGACAAGGTAATACAAAGGTGAGCGCCATGTCCATGGTCCAAGATCAAGGATGGTCTCGCAGTATATAGCGGTGGGACGACTGTATTCGAATATAATACTTACGTTTTTTTATAATTACGCACTACAACGAACAGTCTCTGGTTCTAGTTTTCCACGATATTCATAATTACTAAGATAAATTGAGACGTTAAGTTTATTAATTTTATTCATAATTATTATAGTAATTGTAATTGACTGCACGATTGGCGTAGTGGTTTAAGTAGTCGCATCGCCACTACCACTGCGTCGCGTGTTGTGGGTTCGAATCCCACACGGGACAAAACTTTGTGTGATTCACAAATGGTTGTTCCTAACCTGGGTGAATTTTGTGTAGGTTTTTTTAATTGATTGTAAAGTCCCCTGCGATACAGGAATTATACCTAGTTTACTTATAAAGAAAAAATAAATCAGTTATCAGCATAATACCTCCAAGTCAGCTCCAGCTAAGACAGCAGTCCTTAGATCACAGTTCTGTAAATTGGCATTCTTCAGTGTGGCCACACGTAAATTTACGCCCGCCATATTGCTACCTTCCAGATTTGCACCTGCACAAAAACATAATTTTACGTTTGTTCCTTTTTTAATTATGGTTCCAGGTTCCTCTTTTTATTCTAGCTAGCGGTGACCGTTACCCTATGGCCCTATTACCTCTGAAAACCTACCACTAGCATTTTATACAAGTTTATATTAAGCAGCTGCTAGCTAGCTATGTATTTTTTTTATACATCTAAGGTGGCAAACAAGCATATGGCATATGGCATGGACGCCTGCAACAGCAGAGGCATCACTTGCGCCTTGCTGACCCTTTAGCAAAGAAAGTGGGAAGGAGAAGGAGCGGGAAGGGGGAAAGACGGTGATTGGGCCTCCGGCACTCTCACTCACCGAACGAAACACAACAGTAGGAATACTGCTATTTCACGTCGATATTCTGTGAGACGGTAGTCCTTCCCCGGTCAAGCCGGCCCATTCATGCTGAAATCAGCGAGGCTCTACTACTCATAAACTTGTAATGTATAGGGACTTAGTCTGGCCATAAATACTGTTACAATAAAAAAAACATAATACTACATTTGAATTTGGAATCTGTCATTCTTATACGAATATTCATTGAATTTTCTCATTTTCGCGCCTGTCCGAAAACAAATGATTTTATCTCGGGAAATGAATATATTAGCACCTAGGACCACGTCGCGTATTTTAAAATATGACTTAGCTAGGACTTGCAGCCTATAAGAGACGCACTGGTCATTATTTAACTGATAATTTAAAAATGAATAGGGTGCTAAAATCAAAACAACTTCTTAAGCGGTACGCAAAGGGAGTTCACAGAAAATTTATTTACTGACGAGATCATTTTTACTATTGAGCAATGTTTTAACAAGCAGAATGGCCGAGTTAAAGCTCTGTCTATAGAAGCTACCTAATTAGTCGGCAAAGTACAACGTGGACATTATCCGACTTCAGTGATGGTTTGGTGCGGTATTAGCTGTCAAGGAGTGACTGAGCCATATTTTTGTGAAAAAGGTGTCATCATACAAGTGTATCAAGATACGATTCTTGAGAAGGTGGTTAAGATCATGTTCCATAACCAAGAATGGACCCGTCAGTAAGACTCAGCACTGGGTCATAAAGCTCGATCCACCCAACCGTGGTTGGAAACGAACATTTCGGACTTTATCAGAGCTGAAGACTGGCCGTCATCTAGTCCCGATCTTAATCAACTGGATTATGATTTATGGTCCGTTTTAGAGAGTATGGCATGCTCTAAACGCAATGATAATTTGAAGTCCCTAAAACAATCCATAAGATTGGCAGTGAAGAATTTTCCCATTGACAGCGTGCGTGTTTCTATTGATAACTGGCCTCAATGTTTAAAAGACTGTATTAAAGCCAATGGAGATCATTTTTAATGAGCTTCATATATTTTTAATGTTATTATATTAACTAGCGATCGCCTAGTGCTCGAAATTCGACCAAAGTTTGCCTGTAAGACATTGCTGATATATTGTCATTATATATTGATATACGTAACCATAGTTACGCACTTCGACTGCGTGTGTCAAATGCATGGTTGTATGCGTGTAGTGTTTTTTCATTAATTTAATGTATTTCTAATGCATATTTTATATAAGTATTAGGATTCGCCCCTCCTTCTCCATATAAACTTTAACTGTGCCAAATTTCATACTCCTCCTTTCGCGCAATTTTCGTAAAAAGGGGTTCAAAGTTTTTGCTTCACGTATTAATATATAGATGTGTAAAGTAACACACATTACAGTAATAAATGTTTTATGCGATAAAAAAATAAAAGATTTTTCTTTGTAACAATATTTAGTGCAATACTAGGTATATAACCTGCTTCAGGTTTTAGCTCTATTGAATTTTGTATAATATTTTTTACCTTTTAAATTCACCCCCTCCATGACAGCTCTCGATCCAGCCGGATCTTCCATGTTACAGCCTTTTAAATTGGCACCTAGAATACAAAAACAGTAATCTATACTAATATTATAGAGATAAAAGTTTTGTCTGTTTTTAATCATAAACTCTAAAGTCTAAACTACTGAACCGATTTTTATTATAATTTTACCAGTAGAAAGCTTATTTATCGAGAAGTAACACAGGTTATATAACACCATGCTACGACCTACGAGAGCGGAGCTATAAGCGTGGGTGAAACCGCGAGTGTCAGCTAGTATTTATATACTTTCTTTAAGCCTACTTTATAAGAAGGTCTCGGCAAACACCGGAGTAGTTAGTTCATTGGCAGTGGTATCATCAAAAGACAAAACAACGTAGCTTTATAGGGAGTCAAGTAGACCGAGCTGATACAGTCAACAAGTCGATAAACATTCGCTAGATTTTGATATGCTTTACCATCCTATCTTATCTTATGTGGGGGCCAGTCAGTGCAGACCGGCGACACTTCGACCCAGTGGGATCTTTTGTGTCGACACTCTCCCAATAACGACTGCCATAGATGTTCATGGCAGCCGGGACCGACGGCTTAAGGTGCTCTCCGAGGCACGGAGCAGGCGATAATTGTCAATCAATACGGACATAATTTCGAAAAGTCATATAACTTCCGAAAGTCAGAGGTGCGCGACGTGAGTTCGAACCCGAGGCCCTCTGCATTGCAGTCTGTTGGTCTCCCCACTGAGCTATCGCTGCTCTTTTTACCATCCTAACTAATATTATAAAGGCGAATGTGAGTTTGTTTGTTACGCTTTCACGCCTTAACTACTCGACTGATCATCATGAAATTTCGCATACACTTTATCAGGGGAACAGAAAAGGACAGAAGGCACCTTTCATCTAGAAAAACTACGGTTACTAACCTAACCTACATCTACGCAAGCGAAGCGGCGGGCAAAATCTAGTATTAAATTAACTTCAAATTGTTAAGTCTCAATAATGCCCGCGATACCTACTGTCACCTAGCCGAGAGCTGAGTTCGAAATGCCGATAATGAGATCTTCGTCGAACCTTAGGTGGAAATACTTTGCCAGTCACGGTGCTCCAGGTTTAAGCAGAAATAATAATAATGTCCTCCAGACCGAATATTCGGTCACGGCAGCCAATCTTAACGGAGACTGGCCATCTGCACAGGAGATATTATAGTGCACAAGTATGTGCGCAAACACAAGTGCACTCTCTGTTCCCTAACTCTCATGATCCGATGGGACGGATAATCCGACACGAGCGGAGAGAGATCAGGCGCAGGGACAACGGCTTTACGTGCTTTCCGAGGTACGGGGGTGTCTAACACCGCCAACTTCCTAACTCCGAGCTCGTATTGAGATTTCATAACAAAAAAACCCAATTCGTTTTTGTTGGCCCGACCCGGGATTCCAACCCGAGACCTAATGCACAGCAGTCGCATTCACTACCGCCACGTCCTTTTAAGATCCATTTTTAAACTACCTACTTATTGGAATGATTTCATACCTTAAATAGCCATGATGACACGGTTAAAAATTCAAATTATTTCATCTTTTAGATTAACAAAAAATATTGGTCACCTATTTTTTGTATTAACAAAACAATAAAAAGTTACTAAAATATAACGCATTAAAATTCGGTTGTACGGACTTGTGACGTCACTATTTGTTAAAATTTGTACCAGCAAGTTACGTAACATGAAATTTAAAGGTGTTGTACAGTCCGATGCAAACTTAATGGCGGCTCTGAACATCGTACGAGTCATTGCGCAGAACCCAATAATAGGTGTCAGCGGGACATAGCGGCACAGGGCGGCAGGGCACCTCCCCGCGCGCCCTTACTTTCACCCGCATTCGCCTTTCGCGTCTTGTATTTAGTGTGTGTGTAAGTTATACCTGCGCACGCCTGCACTCGCAGCTAACTTCCGAGCTGCCATTAAGTTTGCATCGTACTATATCTTCGTTGTTATTAGTTTGTGGGGCAAAAGAAAAATACATGTCCAATATATTTTGGTAATCTAAAAGCTTTAGTCATCATACCTGTTGCATAAGATGGAATACTAACCTTCCATATTGGCACATAGAGCTTTGACGCCCAACAGCTGGGCACCTTCTAGGTTGGCGTGGGACAGATCTGCACGCTCGAGACAGCAGTGCGATAGATTCGCGCCACTTAAGTTGCACCGTGACAAGCAGGCATACTGAAATTATTTTTTTAATTTTATTTTATTTGTTTTGCCAAAAGTAAATCTATACTAATATTATAAAGTTGAAGAGTTTGTTTGAAGCGCTAATCTCAGGAACTGGTTCGATTTGAAATATTATTTTAGTGTTGGATAGCCTATTTATCGAGGAAGGCTATAGGCTATATAACATCTCGCTACGAGCCACGGGGGTGAAACCGCGGGAACATCTAGTATATAATACACTGGAGTAATACACATGACACAAAATGAGTTTCTGATACATTTATTATACCTATACTAATATGACATGACACTGGTAAATTATTGATATTTCATAGTTTAATGTAGGTATGATATCTTTAGGCTGATCTGGACTAAAATGATAAGCTGCCATAATATATAAGAATAATATAAATAAAATAATAAGCGGCCTAGATGGCGTAGTGGTTAGTGTAACCGACTGACACGCCTGTGGTCGCGGGTTCGATTTCCGCACAAGTCAAAAATTTGTGTGCATGAACATGGATGTTTGCCTTGGTCTGGGTGTTTATATGTATAATATATGTATGTATTTACAAAAAAGAAGTATATAATTATGTATGTTTATCCATTGTCTAGTACCCATAGTACAAGCTCTGCTTAGTTTGGGCTAGATGGTGTTGTGTGTATGTGGTAGAATATAGTAATATATATAATTATAATCTTATCGAATGGTGCAGCCATTGCCATCATGCCAAGTTTTATGAGTTCGATCCCCAGACGGGACAGAAGTGATACACAAATAGTTGTTCTGAGTCTGGGTGTTTGTTTTATCCGTTGTTTAGATGTTTGTAAGGAACCTCGCGACACAGGATTTACTAGTGCAGATGACATCTTTAAAAAACAGAAAAGAAAACCACTAGAGGTTATTATGATTATTTATACATTTCAATGCACTTCAACATATTTGATGATTGAAATAACTATCCATACATTTTGAACGACCATGTTGCAAGATGCGCTTTTCGAAAATATATATAAATTAATGCTTTCATTTGGTTCAAGAATTTTTGTATCTTGTCCGGAGGGGTAAAGTAAGTATAAAACAAATTATTTTATATTATTTATATTTTTGTGTGTGTATGTGATGGTCTAGAGGGAACCCGTTGGACTGCCACACAGAGATCTCGAGTTTGATCACATGCCATGCAGCTCTGACTTTTCGAAGATATGTGCATATTAAAATAGTTAATTATCGCTTGCATTAACAGTGAACGAAAACATAGTGAGGAAACCTGCATGTCTGAGAGTTCTCCATAATGTTCTCGAAGATATGTGAAGTCTGCCAACCCGCACTGGGCCAGTGTGGTGGACTGTGGCTTAACCCTTCTCACATTGAGAAGAGTTTCGTGCCCAACAGTGGGACAGTTTAATACAGGGCTGATATTATTATTTGACATACTTTATGAAAATTGTAAATATTGATTATTTGATTTCTTATGTATAAAGTTATGTTTTAATTACACCACAACAAATGTGGTATTCTAAAATATGGATTCTGTGGTGTAGTGAATATTTTTTTGTCAATATTTAATGCAAAATTAAGTAAGGTGATAATTCCTAATACAATGTAGGATTAAGTAGAGTACATCTTTAAAAAAATAGTACTACACTCCACTACTTCAATTTCCTGATGGCAAAACCCAATAGCACCATGGCTTATTTTCCTTAACCAATAATATAGAAACAATTGCGCATACAACTTATATCATTGAAATTAAACTATTTTATATGGATTTTATTATTATATTAATATTTACCTTAAAATTAATATACCTAAGGTCCAATCGGTTTAAGTCAGCGCCAGATAAGTTTACTCCTTGGAATCTCAGTTCTAATTGTGTTGACGTAGTGATAATGGATCGTACTACGTCCATCCTGTTCAATGCATGGTTAGACCTACAATTGCTGCGTGATTCCTCGATCAGTTGGTTCAGTTGTGGTATCATTGAGTCTATGCCTGAAAATTAAATTAGTTGCTTACAATGTGATGATGATGTATGAAAACAAGTAAGGGTTTCTCGCTATTTCTCTTGCACATTATTGAAATAATGTTTATATAATGAAATACCTAGTATTATGAGTTCCTTTTTACATTTGAATGGTCATTTAACACATATCCCTTCTAAGTTCTACCACATTTAAAAGGGATTAGCCTTGTTTGTTATTGAATGGTGCTTTGTATTATAGATGTTAAATATGTAATTATTAGCTGATTAAGAAAGTTAGCTACTGGTTATATTCCCAGGCACCCATTTATAAATAAATCACTTAACAAAAACCCTTAGCACAATAGGTAATATAAGGATTTCTGTTCAGTAATTTTTGGTAGCAGCCTGGAGTCTAGAAATGTGGCTAATAGATGACAATAGGCTATTACATAGGAGGACCAATAAACATAGATGCTTAATTGAAGGTATAATACCAGTTATTGCACCTTATCCCGCCCTCCCCTTTCCTATCCAGAACAACACGTGCTGCACTCAGATGCCATCCTTACATGTTAGTCGACTAGAGCGCGTTCCAACAAGTTTGGTGCTCATACTTCTGCCGAACGACCAAGGCATGGAATTCTCTGCCAAGGCACGTGTTTCCTTCTTCCTTCAATCCTGAGTCCATTAAGCGGGGCGTGAAAAAGCACCTTCTCAGGCCGTCAAAGTAGAGACCTCAACATCGTCTCGGCTGCTATGAGGACGGTGTGAAGGCCACTGCTCTTAGACCACACGACTGTTTACCATCAGGAGGAGTGTGGTCATTTTAACAAGCAAAATAAAACAGAAAAAGAATGTTGTCAACCTGGGGAAAAGCTGCTTCTAATCTATCATCAGTTGATAGGTACTTACCATAAAACACAGCTTCTTCCATCACCCCTCTAGGGTTAACATGATTATCTAATATCACATTGCCATGCCTCAAATAGTTTAATATGGGCTCAAAATACTCTGGACTTCGGTCAATCATATATGCTCCTGTAGAATCAGTGGCACTAGGATTCATTAAGTACACATTTTTATCATCTGCAAACATTCTGGCTAACATAGACAGTGGCTCTTTAGCTAAAAGAGTTGCCCGAGATGTAGTGAAATGTTTCCCACCTACATTGAGAGTTATCCAGTCAGTAACAGCTTTACTATAACTACCAGTACTGTTATCAGTATCACTTATATTTAATTCTTGCATTGCATTCGCAGTTTTATCACAATTTCCAGCCTCCACCTCAGAATTTAAACATAAGTATATTCTGTCGTCATCACTTATTACTTCCAATTCCTCAATTTCACAGCCATTTAAATATAATTTAAAGTTATCTGAAGTCAATTGAAATAGTCGCGATATCTTCGTTTTAAATCCTTCAAGCGTGTCTTCCACTGCCACAATTTTACCATTTTTGTTCTCATTATTTCTATAAACGTAAACCCGTTTCATAGTATGTATGTAATGTATAATATATTTTATTTTATAATTTTATATTCCTCGTAGAAAATGTAGAAATCAATAGGTACGGCTTGCGAACTTTGCTTGCTTTGTATTTTGTATGTAAATAATGACAGTGACATCCGGATATCAGCTGCTGTCAAAGTTAGTAATTCGCTGTAATTTGATATACCTACACGTCTTATAGCATTAAACACTGCTGTAAGATATACGTAGATTAAAAAATATCATACTCGACTAAATAAGTTAGTAATACGATGTGTTTATTAGAATATCTAAAACAACAATAAAATAAATGTACATATTATGTTACAACTTACGCACACAAAGCAGCTGTAACACAAATCTTTTGCGCATTATTGCAAAAAGGTCGTCACTATGTAAGTAGGCAACTATTGCCGATGTACTACAAAACATGGAAGGGACATCGTTATACTGAAACCATATCGTTGTTCCACGTATTCATGCATTTAATGTTTCCTGCATACCTTTATTTAGTCCACAGATTGCAGGTATGAAAGCGTTGGCAATATATATAATAATAATAATAATAATAATAAATTTCTTTATTTTGTTCTCTCACACAGAAATTACAGGTTGAATGTACATACATAATAATAAAATAATATAGTGCATCAGTTTATCTATGTGAGAGACTGGTATCTGCACTAGGAGAACCTGTATGACAAATTACCAGCCTCTCCATTCTCTGGACATGGAAATGGTATCATTTTATCAGAGTGTACTTAGGTATTACTTAACTCATGTGTGAGCGCGCTTACAGTTGACGCGTATGAGTGTGTGTGTTTATGCGTGCGTGTTTGTGTGTGTGAGTGTATGTATGTATGCGTGTGTATGTATGCGTGCGTATGTATGTGTGTGTGTGTGTGTGTTCGTGTGTGTGTGTGTGTGTGTGTGTGTTCGTGTGTGTGTGTGTGTGTGGGAACGCGAGCGCGCATGTGCGTGCGTGTGTGTGTGTGCGTATGTGTGTACTACGGACCTACTAGAATCAATATTTCAGTATCTTCGTAGTTCAATGACTTTAGCCAATTAGTTAACACTTCTTTGCATTTAATTTTTGTTAGAGGGTATATTTTAATTTCTTTATTTATTTTATTATAAAGATATCCTCCCATAAACCCAAAAAATTTGTTGGAGAAATTTGTAGACCAATGTTTATCTGAAAAACATACTTTATGTTTAAGGCGTTTGTGTTGGTTCAGCAATGGATCAAATTTGAGTGCAGCGTGCTGTTTCAAGACGATGTGTAAAATATATAGTTGTCTGACTGTTAGTACATTCGAGAGTTCGTATAGGTCTTTAGTAGGGTACAGGAAGGGCAATGAGAGGCTGACTTTTAGAACAGCTCTTTGAGCTCTTTCTAATTTTATCAGGTTTGTCTTACACGCGCCACCCCATACTGTGATACAATATGACAGAATAGACTGGCATAACTATACTGTCCTAATTATTGATTTGTCAGCTACATTGCGAAGATTTTTAAACACAGCTGATAACTTACGAGTTCTAGCAGATAATAGGTCGAGATGTTGATTAAAGCTAAGTGTATTGTCTATAATTACACCTAGATATTTAATATTGGAAACTCTTATGAGGTGGTCACAGGAACAGGATTGGCCGGTAGTACAGGAGTGGGCCACGATACATAAACTTTCAGTTATAGGCTGCGAGTTCAATTTGACAGAGAAGGGTATATATTTACTTTTGTCTACATTGAGTGTAAGACCATTTCCTCTTAGCCAAGAAGCAACTGTGTTGAAGCCTTTTTGGGTCATGCTGAAGACAGAATCCCAGGTATTGCCATGAAAGATTAAAGCTGTGTCATCAGCAAAGGTAACGATTTTACCATTTAATAACTTTAAATTACAAAGGTCATTTATAAAGGCGAGGAAAAGTGTAGGACCGAGCACACTACCTTGTGGTACGCCGTAGGATATAGGTAAATCGTCACTCAAGATGTTATCAACCTTCACTCTTTGGATTCTATTAGAGAGATAGTCTCCGAACAACTTTACTTTACTTTACTGTAGGTACTTACATCTTGAATAAAGTAATTTTGACATTAACGTCGCACCTCTCACCTCACTAACTGCAGACCAGCATAATTATTGCATCTTATAGTGCCATCTCTACCATGAGTAGTATAAGTATAATAGGAATAGAGAGCCCACTCAAGTAAAAATTTTGCCACCTTTTTTTCAACGCCAGCTAGTGCCATCTTTTATTTGTTTCTAAGAACTATAGGCAAGTACCAAAGAGAAAAGTAATACATAGGGAAAAGAGAGCCCTCTTGTGGTCAATTTCAGCAAACCCTATTTTAAACAACGACATCTGGACTTTTGGCCCCGAACTAATCCTATACATAGCTATAGCTATTCCGTATTCTGTGCCTATAGCTATTTATATTATGTATTGCTTTGCAATTATTGTAATCCAGGATTCCCCCCTCCCCCCATGTGCAAGTACCTGCATAAAGATAGCTGTGTATATATATATTTTTGTAGCTATATCGTGTATTGTGCTATAACTGCTATATATTATACTCCGTCGAGACGTGGACTGTATATCGTCGGCATATCCACACACTAGACCAATTCCACCTTAAATGCCTGCGTAAAATACTTGAGATCCGATGGTCTGATCGTGTGCGTAACACCGAAGTGCTGCGACGAGCCAATGTTGGTGGCATTGAGGCTTACCTTATGCGGCGACAACTTCGATGGTGCGGTCACGTGTCTCGAATGGCGGAGGAGCGAGTGGCTAAGCGTATCTTTTATTCCGAGCTGAAGGAGGGGAAACGAAAGCAAGGCGGACAGTTCCTCCGATATAAAGATCTGCAAAAACGTCATATGAAAAAATGTGACATTGAGCCCTCGTTGTGGGAAAGGCTTGCGGTCAACAGACCTGATTGGAGATCTCTAGTCAAAAACAAAGTTTTTGACTTTGAGGAGCATCGTCGGTCAGAGATTGACTCTAGACGTGACGAACTGAAAGCCCGACCACCTGCGGCGATCAGTTATAATTATAATAATGGTGTGTTCACATGCCCGCAATGTGCGCGGACCTTCTCAAATAAGATTGGCTATTGTAGTCATATGCGAGCACACCAACGACAACTATCTGGACGGAGTTGAGGCAGTCGCCGTGACTGAAACCGATCTGGAGTCATCATCATCATCATATATTATGTATATATAGATATTATGCATAAATTATTCATACCAATTCTTTATTGATTACGGAAATTAATGGTTCACAAATACAACATATAAAGAGGTAATTGGAAAAGGCGTAGATTTATGCTTACAGTAGTACGATTGAGCTGCACTTTTTATTTTATCCTTACCATCATAGGTAATTTTTCCAGATAAAATTCTGTTTATTGAGCGTATACGTTTTTTTAATAAACTACCTATTAATATAATTAATTTAATAAGTCAATTTAAGCCTTTGCGTAGTCACAAAGTGTAAGTGTATGCGCTATCATGCCATCCTACTGGCTATTTTAGACTTATATAATATCTTAGCTCAAATTATTTCCTCTCTATAATATTATTAAGTTATTATTGTTATTATCTTTAGTTTTTTATAGTCAGTAGTATATGGCAATGGTTGTAATACCTTGTTAATCTGAGTTGTAAAATACTGAAATTATATTTAATTCGCGATTTAAAAGAGTGGCCGTGAGTTTCTTGCAGGTTTCTTCTCATAGGCTTCCCCTTGCCTGAACCTAGCAACTAACCTAAATGTAGCTTCAGTAACTTAGTAAACTCACTAACCTATATACTTTGATGTTCATAAGTGTTACTTTGTGACCTAAATGAATATATGATTTTTGACTTTGACTTTGACACCAGCTACAAATTAATAAATTTATTGAGACGTTCACAAAATAATCTTTTGTAATAAGTCGTGGGCATGTTGTGAAATTTTTGAATTGTATTGTGATATGTCAGAAATATCAAAATCCGTTTTGGACACTAGGAAAATAAGTAGA
The DNA here is from genome assembly GCA_963564715.1 of Catocala sponsa. NCBI lineage: Eukaryota > Metazoa > Arthropoda > Insecta > Lepidoptera > Erebidae > Catocala > Catocala sponsa. Next base: position 4,136,732 of record OY751349.1, read on the forward strand.
TGGCAAACATTCAACTCTTAGTTTGAAATTTTAAATTAATAAATCGAAGTCACATGATACTAATTAAGTATTATTATGAAACAATAGTAATAATTGTAATTTTTTATTAATAAACGAAAAATATTCTACAATACTTGTTTGACCAGTGACATCTATCGTGTTAAATTGCATAATACTAAGGAACCATATACGAATAGTTCTTAATTTGTCCGCTTTTGCGCTGCAATCGCCTGTCAAATGTATATATTCTAACTGTGATACCACTGATCTCTACTCTCATAGACTAGTTTATTATATTATCGGTAATAGACTGTCATCTTTGACATTTTAAGTAATTGCATCGCCATCTATAAAACTAGCAAGCAACTCTGCAATTTTGTTTCGTTTAAAATGGCGATAGATGTCGCTAATTTTAGTATTAGCTGTGTTGATTTATTTAACTTGTCAAGTATAATTACACGGAGTACCGAACTTGACGTGAAAAGACACAACACCGGTGAAGATGTTTGATTTCCTGGTAGACTCGAAGGAACTGATGCTCTACTTGACGTGAATATCACAGAAAACAACGCAAATACAGCGAAACATACAAATAATTGCGCAAGAGCATGTAAACAAATCGGCAGCCATTAATTTTGTGTGATGACAGCTAATGAAAGAAGATTGATGTTATGAAAAACTATATTTCTGCCATTCGGTTACAATACGAGAAAAAAATTGTATAAACATATACATATTTTGGTGGTTATAAAAATGTATTAAAATAAAGTATAGGACTTATATCTTCTATTATCTCATTACTAATTTTCCTAGTATCGATTTGAATTTGTAAGTCACAGAAATCATAAGCTAAATTCTAATAATAGGTAGTGTTTTAGTTTAACTGGTAGGATGGCTGTGACGTTTGTACTTACGAACGAAAATAGTTCCATGTCTAATAAAAAGAGGGCGACTGTGTCGAAGTTTTCCTTCAATGTAGGCAAGATGCCGACCCATGTCTACTCTTCGTTACCCAGTGACTAAGGACTAAGGTAAGTACTTGAAACATTTCACTATGTTGAGCTCTGTCACACAATTATTTTTATTGGGGAATGCCATTTATGTCTATCTCTCTGCGGGATAAGAATAGCAGTAGCGGAGGAAAAAAGCCCCCGTCCCACCGACTAAACCTACTACGGTGTGCGCACTCTTCTCTTTAATGGTGGATGGACCGCTGGAACTTAAGCTACTTCTGCAATCCACCCAGCAGTGCCCAATGCAGGCTACGCGGGCTCTTTTGCTCTTAGCCGACGCTCCGGCACAACAATGGGCATAGTTCCAACTCATTGGCCAGCAGACGGGAGATCCCTTTTCCCCCGCGCGCAGCTCTCTATGCTGGCGTCTTCCCATCGGCGATACTCTTTGTATCGATCCGCGAGGATGTCTGCAAGGATACGACCGCTACCCAATTCCTATCGTTGTTGATCATAGCTGCTTTGATCACGGCCGGCGCGAGAGTTCCTAATCGACAACATCCATGAGTTGTCGATTAGGCGGCTAGTCACGGCTTTGTACAGAGCAATCAATTGTAACACACGAACAATTTTTAACCGACTTCAAAAAAAGGAGAATGTTATCAATTCGTCTGTATATATATATATTTTTTTATGTTTGTTACCTCATAACCTTCGACTGGGTGAACCGATTTTGATGATTCTTTTTTATTTGAAAGCTGGTGCTTCCCTTGTGGTCTCATTTCATTTTAATCAAGATTTGACCATTCGTTTTCGAGTTATCCTTAATAATGCGTATTTGGCTACATTTATGATGTTCTCGTTTTTGGCAAGGTTCACTAAAAACCGAGAAATAAACAAAATTTTAACAAAAAAGAAAACCGAATTCAAAGAAGTATATTCTAAAACTTGCAAAATGCACTAAAAAGTTAATAAATAATTGCATATTCTTGTGAATAATTAAATTATTGTTATTTTTGGAGTCGGTGTCCTAAAAAAATTAAAAGAATTTAATTGAAGCAAACTACATTTTTTATTACAATATCTATTTTATCAAGTAATTAGATGAGAGTACCCTATAGTGTTGTGTTATTATTTCGAAAGAAGATGTCAAAGATAGGGCTGGAGAGAATGAGAGGAAGAAATTGTTTGAATGAGCTGTCCGAGCAATCATTGAAAACATTGCAGCCACATATAGCAGTAAAAATATACTTTATTTATTTATATATACTTAGCTTGTTTACAATCCAATTGACTCTTAAAATAAAGCTGTGAAAAAATGTTACTGAAATCACATGTAATTTTCCTTTTTATAACCATTTCTGTAAATAAAATTCTTGAATAATATCGGTAAATTTATTCCGTAACGCCTGACTATAATTCGGTAAACATTTATATTACCCACGAACAGTGATTGCTATTTGCTGGCTGCGTCATAAAAATAGGAGCATTGTATACTAATCGTGTAAGTAGGTTCTCTCCGGCGGCGTAATCATTATTAATAGTTTCGACACAGAGCTGATATTGATTGTTTTAAAAAATACAGATGGCCGTCGTAAACTACCTACATCGTCTTGTGATCTTCGGAGGTATTGTGTTGACAGCTCAAAGTATACATTACCGATGTGAAATTGCCAAGAAATGGGAAAGGATACTTCTCAGACATGCAAATCTTACGTTATTCTGTTTTATAATCAAAGTTAGATTTATATATAAATAATAGATTTTGCTTCCACTAGCCTTAGGGTATCATTAGCCTTCGGGTTGCGGAGGTCAGATGGCAGTCGCTCCGTGTAAAAACTGATATCCAGTCAAATCCGGTTAGACTAGAAAGCCGACCCCAAGTGACTTGGGAATAATAAAGGCTAGGGAGAAGAAGAAGACTAGATTTTGCTTCCAGCTTCGCTCGCGTAAATGTAGATCGGTGTGTCATTTTCTATCTCACGGGGCCACTACTTTTTACTGGATGAAAAGTACCGTAAGTCCTTTTCTGTACGCCTGAAAACGTGTACCTACATGCGAAATTGCATAGTGAGCGGTCGGTAAGAGGCATGAAAGCGTATTATACAAAAAAATAAACAAACTCACATTTGCATTTATAATATTAGTTAGGATATAATATTAGCACAGAATATTGTCCCATTGTTGGATATGGCCTCTTCTTATAATGAAAACTGAGAAGAGTAAGGCTATAAGTCCATCACGCTAGCCTAGTGCGGGTTGGCTGACTTCATACATCTTCGAAAACATTATGGAGAACTATGAAACATGCACATCATTTTGAAAATTCAGAGGTGCTCGCCTTGGAATCGGTCTTGAGACCTCTGCGTGGCATTCAAGAGGTCTCTCACTAGTCTACCGCTACTCTTTAAATTTAGTTACTTTGGTCTTCTTCGTTGGTTTAATTGCATAAAGAACACTTTTTCTAAATCTGGTTTCCAGTTTGAACATTTTTAGTAGCAACAGAGAGCCTAGAAATGTGCCTGAAAGCATTAAGCTCGACTTCTATTAGGTACGTGGGTAATAAACAGAGTCGACGAAATATACAGCTGTCCACCCTTACTTATTTAGGTATAGGTGTATATGTATGTATATTATTTTTGTTGTGACGGAGTTTTATACTTCAACTAGATTTTGCCGGCGGCTTCGCACGCCTTAGTCTAGGTTTTGTCCATGTAACTTTCGGGAACAATATTTATCTGGATGATAAATATTGTTAATGATCCCTATGTTCTATTATGTACCCATGACAACGATTGTGCGAAATTTCATGATGATGTTCGACCGATCATCGAGTGGTTAAGACGTGAAAGCGTAACAAAAACTTACAATTACATTTATAATATTAATTAGAATTTTATAAAACTGTTTTCGGTGGCGTCCTGTGACAAATCCTCGTTGAGAACAAACCGCACATGTAAAATATTAATATAGGTAGATACGTGTAAATGCTTGGTACCTTAAATAAAAACCAACCGATTTATCGTCACTAGGCTTCGGTGGAAATAGTGCTTCAAACCTCTCATATTTAGACGGCCTCGATGGTGTAGTGGTTAGTGTAACTGACTGCCACGCCTGAGGTCGCGGGTTCGATTCCCGCACAAGTCAAACATTTGTGTGCATGAATATTGATGTTTGTCTTGGTCTGGGAATTTCTATGTATAATATGTATGTATTTACAAAAAAAAGTATATATGTATGTATATCCATTGTCTAGTACCCATAGTACAAACCTCTGCTTAGTTTGGGCTAGATGGTGTTGTGTGTATGTTGTGATAGAATATTATTATATTATTATTATACCGCTTATATAAAACCACCGTTTCGGTCGATTAATTATTAATTTGTATAAGATTTACTCTTTAAGTGTGCTCTTTGGGGAAGGGTTATGTCCAGCAGTGGACTATTATAGCCTGATTATGATGATGATGATAAGATTTACAATCGGGTTGTTGATTTATTGTTTTAGTAGCTGTCGCCCACAGTTTCATCCACGTTTACGATTACTATTATATTCCCGTGGCTCATATCTTGATGTTATATAGCCAAATAATAAAAATAGTCCAATAATAATAGCACACGAAGAATACCCAGATTGAGAACAACTATTTGCGCAACACACAATGTTTTGAACCTTGTGGCGATTGAATCTACAACACTCGCCAACACTGGTGACAGGGGCAAGGCGACAATTGAGGCCATAATCGCCATTCGCGCAGTCGTATACCCCGTCTTCGAACGCTTATTTTCATAATTATCAATGGCCTGTTTCACTTGTCTTTCTAGCCTTTATTATTCCCAAGTCACTTGGGGTCGGCTTTCTTCTCTAACCGGATTTGACTGGATATCAGTTTTTACACGGAGCGACTGCCATCTGACCTCCGCAACCCGAAGGCTATCGATACCCTAAGGCTAGACTAGTGTCAGGATATTAGAGAGCGCTGACTTCCCAATAACGACTGCCATAGATGTTCATGGCAGCCGGGACCGACGGCTTAACGTGCTCTCCGAGGCACGGAGCAGGCGATAATTGTCAATCAATTGCCTGTATCACTTGTATTCTTACTTAATTTATTGTGGTATAAGTGATTAGGGAGTAATAAACTATAAGACCAGAATGGAATCAAATTGTTTTTTAATTTAGGTGTTTTTAATTATGGCACAAGTATCAGACAACATTTTAATTGAAGAACTAGAAACACCAGTTTTGTTAGGTCATATTTCAGTATAAATTTTTTAAAAAACTTCACGGCATACTCCATCGGCACCCATCTGTTCTCCGTCTGGACAATTCGTTGGTACCACTATAATATTCTTTAGTTTCGGTAGATATGAGTTCGCTAGTTTTGGAGATTGCGTGGAGGTGGTTGTTTCGTTCGCCACAGACTTCGATTGTGTCTTGATTATACTTGATGATGCATAGGTCTGAAAGAGACGAAAATAGTTTTAATAGTTAGTCGATAAATAGAGCTAGTCATGAAAAGAAATGAGACAATTTATTTTTGTGTGTTTACTTGTCAATATTTTTTAAAGAGTCTTATTTCTTTGAGTTCGAATAGTGATTACCTATGCAATTTCTATAATCTGGATAGGATGAACCTCCATGCGACTCAACGTAGAGGTCCATCCTACTAATCCTAAACAATAGGGTATTAGTAGCGTAGGATACTATACTACTAATATTATAAATGTGAAAGTTTATGAGGACGGATGGATGGTTGGGTGAATGTTTGTTACTCTTTGACGCAAGAACAACCGAATGGATTTTGATGAAACTTTACAGTATTATTGTTTATATATCAGAATAATGGTGGCAATTCTGTTGTCACAAAATTCTCTAAACTTAACTAAAAATCACTAAAACTTTTTTTAGTGCTGTCACTTTTAACGATTTTTGAATACGAAATGTCATTTGAGAGGATTAAACTAAATTTTAGTGATTTTTAGTTAAGCTTAGAGAATTTTGTGACAACAGAATTGGCACCATTATATAGGCTACTAAAATCTATCTTAGCATGAATCTACATTAACGCGAGCGTAGCCGCGGACAAAATCTAGTCACCTTATATCGACAGCTATGCATGCTTTAGTCCTATGTAATACGGACGAGTCTCATACTACTATATTATTTTTCATTCAAGGACAATGAATAATACCAAATTAATAAAAAAAAATACAGCTATGCTAATGATGCCCACAGATCTTATGATAGGCAAATGTAGCACCTTTACATTTATAATGGACCAACGAAATCTTACTTGACTAACCTACATTAAATATCTATACTAATATTATAAAAGGAAAGATTTAATTTTTTGTTTGTTTAAAAGGGTTCAACTCAAAACTACGCAACCGATTTTAAATATTCTTTCACCATTAGGAAGCTATTTTATCACCGAGTAACAGGCGAGTGAAGCCTCCAGGCGAGTGAAGCCGCGAGCAAAAGCTATTAGGTAATATACTACATTAATAAATAAAGAACAGACCGTTCTTTATTCAAATACGTATAAAAATAAAGAATTTCACATATTTATTAACAATTAGTATAAATTATGATTAATGACCCTATTAATTAAGACATGAAATCATCTTACATGAAACTTGGATAAACAAGTATGGCAGAAAAGAAAAGAGAATTTGTATTTACTACTTACTGATAACATCAACACAGCGACGACGATGAACAGAAACTTATAGCTGGCCATTTTACCTTATTGAACCTTCTTAAATAATGCCTTCAAATATAGTTGAGGTGTTTCTCTTATAATATTCCGCTGATAAATGACAGAAATGTCAGGTGCAAGGTAAATAGCTCTCGTTCAACAATTTCTCTGCATAAGCACCTATTGTAATTAGATACATAATGGGAACTAATAAAGATAATATAGTTTGACAAGCAATAATGAAACATTGAAAACGTGTCGTGATATCGAGAATAATTACTTTATTGCGTCACTTAAGGTAAAGTAGTAGCATACCTATTTTTTATGTGATACTAGAGAATCTTGAGATAATGTGTAGGTAGATAGATATGCTATTGAATTATTTACATCCTAATGTTATGACGTCAATAGCTGAACATAGGCTGGAACTAATTGTTTCACTGTAAACATTGAAAATACAGACAACAACTTAAGGTCATAGCACACAATCATATCAACTCGGAAAGGGATCGTCACCGTATCAACTCGAGCTGTGCAATATTCTTTGTATGAAACTCCCTACTGCAACACTAATCGGAATCGTAACGTAATCGCCTCGCCTCGAGACAATCTTGCAGTCTTCGCGCTTACGGCTCGTCGTCCCCACGCTTACGCCTTAAGCCTTACGCTTACCTTTAAAAGGAAATGCAGGCAGCGTTTCGTTCATTATATTTTAAATACTAGCCACCCGCTTCTGCTTCGCACGGGTAGTACAAAACATTAACAAATTATACACCTAAATGAATCACTCTGTCTATTGGTGAAAACCGCATGAAAATCCGTTCAGTAATTTTTGAGTTTATCGCGAACAGATAGACAGCCACGGTGGTTTTTTTTAATAAAATGTATCTATAGTAATAAGGACAAGGCACTTCATTACACGAGCCGCTTATTTAAAGGTTTAGTTTTCAAACAAACTTAGCAAATTTCACATTTCTTCCAGAACATTTTGAACGACTCTTAGACATGCAGGTTCTCTGTCTTTCCTTCATCTCTTTATATCTACATGTAAATCTCAACTCAGACTTATCAGTACGTGTAATATATTAAAAAACCTCGAGACTTCTGCGTGGTAGTCTACAACGGTATCCCACTAAGTACTTTTGGTTGAGTTGAACCAAGACTCTGTTATCATATTTTTTTTTTGTGTTGCTGGTGTAATAGATCGCGGTAACCGCCGCTCATGTTCATGGCTCTGTCTTCGTCGCATCCCAGAAGGATCTTTTTCCAATTCTAAGGAAATACAACAAAGCCTACCGTAAATAGATGAATGGTTACACATAGATGGCAGATAAGCTCTCGGTCTACCTAATGGTAGGTAGTTAGCGTAACCAATGTGAAGTTGGACGAGGGGATAAAAGGAAGAAGGAAACGTTTGGGGTTCCGGCGCTCATACCCATTGGATGAAACGAAACTGTAGGAAATTACGTCTGCTAAATTACGTGTATATTTATATCCAGAACGACACTTGCTGGGCTTAGGTGTCACCTTTACACGGTAGAATGCGTACCAAGAAATTGGCTGCTCATATCATTCTCATCATAACTGTTAAAATTTGGAAGTCTCTGACAAGGCACGTGTTTACTTCTTTCTTTGATCCTGGGTTCTTCAAGAAAACACCTTCATAGGCCGTCAAAGTAAAGACCTCGGCACCACTTCACGTGAATTCGTGGTGCTATGCTCGTGGACTACTCGACAGCTTACCACCAGGTAGTAGTTTTGTAATTTGAGTAGTCATTTTGATAGCCAATAATAAAAAAAATGAAGTCTGCTATGTGTGAACATGTGCAACAGGGGACCAACCACTATCTGAGATTTGACAAACCACAGATGCTCGCTAAAGAACAACGATTCCTACCAAGGATGCTTCGCGAGTCTATTGAAATCAAAAAATATCCTAATTTCAATAGAGAAGATGGTTGGAATGTACCACCAGCTTGGGATCCAGTAATTCAAATAGTCAAACACAAGAAGAAGCAAACCACAGCTAGACTTCATGATACTTTGAGCTCATTCTGCGTAAATAGAAACACCCATGTGTAAATTATTTATTTATTTATTTATTTTATTTATTTATTTATATCCAATGTTGTGTTCATCAATATTATGTTCGGGTACTTTGAAATAACTACATTGGAACATTGAGACAACTACCATATTAGTCTCCCCGTGACCATGGCTGCTAAAAAGCAACCGAAACGTCGGGGAAAGTGTAAACAAAAATATAATTAGTATAATAGTATAGTAATAAGTAGTTTTAATAATTTAATTAGCTTAACAATTAGTAAAGTTTAGTAGTAATAGTAGTGTAACAGCTTTCAAAAATTTTGTAATAAAGTGTCAAATAAACAACGCGATAAAATCCTTATATAGTAGAATAATTTTAAAAAAATTGTTTTCTTATGCAATAGAGTAGTTGTATTTGTTTGATTTGTAAGTACAACAAGAACAAATCGCAATTGGTCGGTAAGAGGCATGAAAGCGTAACAATTAAAAAAATTATAGGTATGTACATATGTATATATCGGCGATATTTCTCTCTCACGGGTATATTCCTAATACGTTAGGAAAATAGCTCCTTGAACCGACGGGCGTGTATGAGGAATGTGATGAAAGTGAATGAAGCCAGAGAAGTGTGTCAGGATCGTAGCAAATGGAAATCCGTAGTCTGCCTACCCCTCTGGGAAACAGGCGTGAATCTATGTATGTATGTATGTATGTTAGGAAAATACCCGGCCCTTTGGGAGGCTTACACGGAGACATGGGTCCAACGTGAAGAGGCCCTTCGAGAGTTTTAATCTAAGGTGGGATGGATCACCTACAGCGGCAGTAGCCGCAGCAGGCGTAGGAATATTGCTACGTATGGATTCTAATATGAATATTATTATTGTTATTATAATAATATTCTATCGTTTCAGTTATTTTCACAGTGCCATGTCCAGTATATTATTGTAGGTCAAGGCAGCTGATATTGAGACCAGTTTTATTATTCAAAAGCGTGCAGTACGTACCATTTATTATTTAGATCCACGACTTACCCTGAAAGATCAATTTAAAGAAATAGGCGGTAAGCAGCGGCTTTGCTGTGTCCTGACATTGCTGAAGTCCTTGAGCAGCAGTTACCACCAAAAACGAACACTAGATATAACCATATCTTATCTTATCTTATGTGGGGGCCAGTCAGTGCAGACCGGCGACACTTCGACCCAGTGGGATCTTTTGTGTCGACACTCTCCCAATAACGACTGCCATAGATGTTCATGGCAGCCGGGACCGACGGCTTAACGTGCTCTCCTAGGCACGGAGCAGGCGATAATAATACGCACATAATTTCGAAAAGTCATATAACTTCCGAAAGTCAGAGGTGCGCGACGTGGGTTCGAACTCGAGACCCTCTGCATTGCAGTCTGTTGGTCTCCCCACTGAGCTATCGCTGCTCTAACCATAAGTTAGTCGGTCGGTATCATTGTTTATATATTATTATAGTTTACGGTACGGTATACGATATTTTTACAAATTACGCTTTAATATCTATAACTAGATGTTCTCGCGGTTTCACCCGTGTTTATCGTTACTGAGCCGCCGCCGTGGGACGTAGCGTGATGTTAATAGCCTATAGCCTTCCTCGATAAATAGGCTTTCAACACTAAAATAATTTTCAAATCAAACCAGTAGCACCTTAGATTAGCGCGTTCAAACAAATAAACAAACAAACTCTTCATCTTTATAATATTAGTGTAGATTAATTTGCTATATTTATTATTGTTTAGGTTATTATTCAGGCAACAACTAGGACAGTCAAAGTACTACTACTAGTACTGTATAAGGCGTTATGGGTTCGAATCCAGTAATGGATTAATCCTAATCCTAACTAATATTATAAAAGCGAAAATGAGTTTGTTTGTTACCTTTTCACGCCTAAACCACTGGACCGATCATTCTGAAATTTTGCATATACGTTGACAGGTGTACAGAAACGGACATAGGCTACCATTCATCCCGAAAAAAATTACTGTTCCCGAGGAAAACAATAATAACGTTCTTATGATAATAGATGGCGCTACGTGTCTTTCGAATCATGATTGAATTATATTATTACAAGTAGAGTACAACACGAATTGATTGTCAAATTCTAAATTAACGCGAGCGAAGCCGCGGGCAAAAGCTAGTATTTGTATAAATTACTGATAATAATTTATGCAAGGCTGTGTTACTGTCAAATTGTGATCGCTTTAATGTATAATGAAAGCACATGTCCTTTGCGGCAGGAGAAATAGTATCTTTATCTTGTTTTTAGCCAAACGAAAACAATTAATACTAACATTCTATATGCTTAATAAGCATATAGAATATTAGTTTAAAATAATAATATCCTGTATTAAATGTCCCACTGCTGGGCACGGGCCTCTTCTCAGTATGAGTTATTTTAAAGATGACGAATAACTTTACTACATTAAATTATTAGTCATCTTTAAAATAAAGCAATGTCACAAATAGCAGCGATAGCCTAGTGGGAAACCGTCGGACTACCACGCTGAGGTCTCGAGTTCGAACCCAAGGCGAGCAAGCGAGCGATAATATGCATATAACTTTAAAAAGACAGAGATGCGCATTTGACTTTTAAAAGTTATGTGCATATTATCGCTCGCTTTAATTATGAAGGAAACATCGTGAGGAAACTTGCATGTGTGAGAGTCTTCCATAATGTTCTTGAAGACATGTGACGTCTGCCAACTCGCACTGGGCCAGCGTGGTGGACTATGACCTAACCATTTTCACACTAAAAAGAGGCCCTTGCCCAGCAGTGGGATATTATTTATATAACAATGTCTGCTTGGCAAGTGTCAAAATGTTTGGGATACTCAGGTACCTATCTATTATATTTCATATATTCCGAGAAAAGACATTAGTTTCAATGATTTATTTGGATTATATTTAGATATTCTCTGTTATTTCAATGCCAAGACGGCGGGAAGAAATAATTTGGATACCCTGTACGTGTAATAGTGGCGTGCTAGTTTTTTTGTTAACCCATTCAATGCGGCAACAAATTTTGCTTTCACTAGCCAGAATCGAGCCGATTGGATTATTTAACGTAAACGCCGATCGGCGTCAGCCGCACTTGATGAAATAAAAATAAACAAAATATCTAAAAACTACTCATATCAGGCATATCATTAGTAAATTCCAAACACATTTGTTGTTTTATTAATAATATCTTTAAATTTGGGTAAAATATAAAACAACTATACATGACGCCGATCGGCGTCCTCCGAATCTGAGTATGAAAAAATAATACGCCGATCGGCGTCCGCCGCATTGAATGGGTTAACACTGGTATGTGCTAAAATATCTAAATTTTAAATTAAAAAAATATGGCTTATATTGCAACACTACTCAAAAACCATAAAATAACCATACCTACCTTATACACCATTGCATTTACTGTAAACAGGAAATATCTGTTAATAAATTATATTGCTTTTCATCATCATCATTATCATCAGGCTATAATAGTCCACTGCTGGACATAGCCCTCCCCCAAAGAGCGCCATAGCGCCCTGTCTTCAGCTTGCCAATAATAATATTGCTTTTATTTATCTCTAATTAATCATTATATTACATACTTTGCTCGCGTAAATGTAGGTTAGGTTAGGTTTGCAACAGTTCTTTTTTCTGGATGAAAGGTACCCTATGTCCTATTCTGTACCCCTGACAACGTGTATACAACATTTCATGTTGATCGGTTGAGTAGTTAAGGCGTGAAAGCGTAATAAACAAACAAACTCATTTTCGCATTTATAATATTAGTAAGGATGTTTAGTAAATTAGGTTATTTTTAAAAGACATCCCACAATAGTTATAATTCCTGTGTCGCAGGGGCTTTAAAACATTCAAACAACAGTCACAAAAAACAATCAGACTCGGAGCAATCATTTGTGGATCACACAAAATGTAATACCCCGTGGGGTTCGAACCTATAACACTCGGCATAGTCGTAATGACGAGGCGACTACTTAAATCACTAAGCCATGCGTGCAACAATTCTAAATCTTTATTCTCATAATTTATCAATCAAACACATTTTTGATAAAGATTTTAAAAGATGGGTTAATTTATTTCCGTTGCAAATCTGTGTAAAATGTTTTGTTTTATTAAGGACTAGCAACCCGCCCCAGTTTCGCACGGGTAGTACAAAACCTTACCAAATTATACACCTAAACCTTCCTCACGAATCATTCTGTATATTGGTAAAAATCACATGAAAATCCGTTCAGTAGTTTTTAAGATTATCGCAAACAGATAGACAGACGCGGCGGGGGACTTTGTTTTTTAATAATATACTAGCGGTCGCCTAGTGGTCAAAATTCGACCATAATTCCTAAGCTACTTTGTTTTCTGTTTTTCTCTATTACATATAAATAAGGTATACGTAACCATAGATACAAAGAATCGTATGACGCGACGAACAATGTCGAAATACTACGAACGCGATTCGACTACGTGTGTCAAATGCATGGTTGTGTGCGTGTAGTGTTATTTCATTAATTTAATGCATGTCTAATGCATATTTGGACCGATGACCTGAAAAAGGTGGCTGGAGGTGACTGGATGGCGAAAACGGGAGATCGGGCCTTGTGGCGCACCCTGGGGGAGGCTTATGTCCAGCAGTGGACTGCAATAGGCTGAAATGATGAATGCATATTTTATAAAAATATCAGGATTCGCCCCTCCTTTTCAATATAAACTTTAACTGTGCCAAATTTCATACTCCTCCGTCCGCGCAATTTTCGTGAAAAGAGGTACATAGTTTTTGCTTCACGTATTAATATATAGATCTATTATGTAGTGAGAGTGACAAAATGGTAACGATTTGTTGGACAATTACTTGCGTTCTCTTCAATTAATTACACGCTTGTTGTCGGCAACTAATGTACCTTGTCTTCATTTATTTACATTTACAATGTTAACACTACTAACATTACAAATAAAATACATTTTATTATCTATCTTCTCGTCTACATAAATTTTATGAAGAGAAAAGATTTGTTCTTGTTTGTAATAAATAAACTCGAAAACTACTGGACCGATTTTTCTAATTATTTCACCCATAGATATAATTTTTATATTTCTATGATTTCACCATTAGAAAGCTACTTTATCCAGAAGCAACACAGGCTATATAACATCACGCTACGACTCACGGATGAGACGAGAGTGAAAGTAACACCTTCCTCGAGGATTGGTCTATCAAATGCAAGAAGAATACTAAAATCCTACATGTAATGACAGAGATTATCGCATTCAAACAAAATAACAAACAATCTCTTCAGTTTTATTATAGTAGTCTAGTATAGTAACTTCCTAACTTTCTAATCTATATCTATACATCTATACAAATAAATAAAATTGAAGTGTCTGTTTGTAATGTCAAAATAACAGCTTTTTATCTAATGCATATGAAAGTATATAAAGTACATACACGAAAACATCTATTTTTAAAATTTTTGTCTGTCTGTTTGTTCCGGCTCCGAAACGGCTGAATCGATTTTGACGGGACTTTCAATGGCAGATAGCTGATGTTATAAGGAGTAACTTAGGCTACTTTGATTTTAGAAAACAAATAAGGTTCCACAGAAACAAACACTTTTTAGTTAAAACCTACGCGGACGAAGTCGCAGGTAACAGCTAGTCCTAACTAATATTATAAATGCCAATGTGAGTTTGACTGTTTGTTTGTTACGCTTTCACGCCTTAACTACTCGACCGGCCATCATGTAATTTCGTATACACGTTGTCAGATGAACGGAAAAGGACATAGGGTATCTGTCATCCAGAAAAAAACACTGTTACTAACTTAACCTAACCTACATTTAAACGAGCAAAGCCCCGGGCAAAATCTAGCAGCTTGTAACTATACGATCTTAATATTTGCGATGAAAATTAAAGAGTATTTAAACACACATAACAAACAGACATTCATAGACACATTCCTTAATACTTTCACGCATTCACATTCCAAAATATTTTCAGCTAAATCGATGTCAATAATTTTGGCACAGTGCCCGCACAGGCAGTCAGAAGGACAAAGCTAACTTTGCAACCAGTGGCATTCATTTTTACTGCACCAGAATACGATTTAGCAGCGATAGCCTAGTGGGAAACCGTTGGACTGCCACGCAGAGGTCTCGAGTTCGAACCCAAGGCGCGCATCTCTGACTTTTCGAAGTTATATGCGTATTAAATTGTTAATTATCGCTTGCTTTATTTATTTATTTATTTAAAGTTACACCATCGACACATCACTATACAATTATAATTTAAAACAGTTAGAGAATGGTTCAAGGTGAAATGCCTTTACAGGTGTATACAACACTTACGATTAAAAACAAACATATTTGATAAATCAAAAAAGAAACAAAAACGGAATAACATAGTTCTAATAAGAAAGTAAAATAATGATTTTGTTAAAATATTATAAAAAATAACCAATACATTATGTTCCTAAAACAAAGTACATAATATATTAGGAACACAGTACCTGAATACAAAGATTTCTAAACTTATTGATGTCTGCCATGTGAAAAATGTCTTGAAATTGAAATTGAAATGATGCTTTAGCGATGAAGGAAAACATCGTGAGGAAACCTGCATGTCTGAGAGTTTTCCATAATGTTCTCGAAGATACGAGAAGTCTGCCAACCCGCACTGGGCCAGCGTGGTGGACTATCGTCTAACCCTTCTCACATTGAGAAGAGGCTCTTGCCCAGCAGTAGGACAGTTTAATACAGGGCTGATATTTTTATCTATCTATACTAATATTATAAAGCTGAAGAGTTTGTTTGTTTGTTTGAACGCGCTAATCTCAGCAACTACTGGTTCGATTTGAAAAATTATTTTAGTGTTCGATAGCCTATTTATCGAGGAAGGCTATAGGCTATATAACATCACGCTACGACCCACGGGGGCGGCGCAATAATGATAAACGCGGGTAAAACCGCGGGAACATCTAGTAAAGAATAAAGAAGGAACTTCTATTGTAAGTAGTTTTGTTTCGTTACGACATTTTAATTCACTTTAATCTTCAACATCACGCTACGACCAATAGGAGCGGAGCAGCAATGAAAAATGCAACTGATGACAAGTCCATCCGAACTGTTGATTATCTCTTTTGCACATTGGTAATTCGTTTGAGCCCAGCGCGACATCAATTGAACTCATAAGACTGCCCAGATGACTTAGTGGCTTAAGTGGCCACCTCGCCTCTGCCACTACGCCGAGTGTTGTTCGAATCCCACACGGGACAAAAAATTTTCGATCCATAAATGGTTGTTTCGAGTGTGGATGTTCTTTGTGTCTGTTGTTTGTTGTTTGAATATCTGTAAAATCCCCCGCGATACAGAAATTATTCCTAATGCCTTATAATTGAGGAGTCCTTTATAAAAATAATAAATCTGATAAAATCGTTTCTTATATTTCACTAGCTGTCACCCGCGACTTTGTCCGCGTAGATTTTAACTAAAAAGTGTTTGTCTTTGCGGAACCCTATTTTGTTTCTAAAATCAAAGTAGCTTAAGTTACTCCTTATAACATCAGCTACCTGCCAATGAAAGTCCTGTCAAAATCGGTTCAGCCATTTCGGATATTCGCCGGAACAGACAGACAGACAAAAATAATAAAAATAGATGTTTACGTATAGGTACCTTATATACTTTCATATGCATTAGATAAAAAACTGTTATTTTGACATTACAAACAGACACTTCAATTTTATTTATTTGTATAGATTATGTCCATATTTCCTCTTAAACTAGATCGCAATATAAAATCCTAATTCGATAGTTCTCATTAAAAACGAAACAGCGCAAAATAGCAACTTATCAGTTCTTGAATAGAAATATTTTCATGACTAACAAAAATCGTCTTAAGTTTATATTGCTTCGTCACTGGAATCTCAAACAGAACTGTACCAAGTTTATATGGTTCAAGCATGTACCTAGAATAAGCGACAGCATCAATTCAGTAGTGAATCATAGTCGTATTAAAATTCTGTGCTTTTGTAGGTACTATAAAGTGGCAAACAAGCATATATTTTTTTATCATTATTTATTATAAGGGATTTTTGTACAAAATAATGACAATGTCAATCCCATCGTACCTTATTTTAAAAAACAACTGCTACAACCATTGCACAGGCTAATCTTAATAGCTATTTATTCTAACATTCTGGCTGTATCAAAGTTTGGTTCGGCTAGAATACTATGAAATATACCGACATTATATAAATTTATTAATAAAATTCATAAACAAGCATATAGCAACCGTAGTCATACGTTCTAATAAGATCGCCTTTTTTTCATACAACTAAGGTGGCAAACAAGCATACGGTCCACCTGATGCTAAGTGGTCACCGTAGCCTATGGACACCTGCAACACCAGATGCATCACTTGCGCGTTGCCGACCCTTTAGGAAGGGACGTGGGAAGGAAAGGGTGCGGGATTGGGGAAACGGGGTGACTGGGCCTCCGGTACTCTCACTCACCGAACGAAACACAACAGTAGGACTACTGCTATTCCACGTCGATATTCTGTGAGAGGGTAGTCCTTCCCCGGTCGAGCCGGCCCATTCATGCTGAAATCAGCGAGGCTCTACTACTCAAAAATATATATAGTAAAGTTAGTAAAATAAAGTAAACAGTATTGCGATTGATTGAATATATACAATTCTTATACATACATATTATATATATGTTTAATAATGTATCTACTCAATGAATGAAGTATATCTTAATATTTACAATTATACATATTAACCATTACATAGTTTACCATACCTGTAAAAAGGTACAAATACAGTTACAGCTCACTGTATTTATTTATTAAGGATCTCCGACAAAGAATCTCACAAACAAATGAACATACATTTTGTATAATGTACTCCTTCAGTTATAGGAGACCACAGCATGCATGTACATATTATATGAATATAACAACAAAGCATATAATAAAAAATAAAAAAATTAAGTCTAAAAAAAGCTACACGTTAGGAATGAACTTAACTGAAGAAATAATCAATATAAAACTTAATGGAAAACTTAAATAATTTCTTCTAAGCGTCCTTTATATTTTTGTAAGTTTTGTATTAAGTATAAAAAAATACATTTGGTCTTATGTTGGTCGACGAACTACCACTACAGGACGGTTTAGTGGAACTCCATATAAACGTGGTCCACTTATACATAAACATGTTTAAGCTTGTTTCTTCCAACACAGAATTCTTTTAAATTTCGCTTAGAGATCAACTTGGGGAAAAACGCAATACAGGTCCAGTCTTCACAAAAAATCGTCGAATATATTAAACGGGCAACGACTTTTGTTTCGCTGGAATTGAGAGTAATCTGAACATGAGATCATCGAAACGAACATTCCAAAGTTTCAATTGAAAGCGAACAATATTTAAATAAATTAAACATTGGATTGAAAATAGTGGATATTCCTAATGGATTAAGGAGAGGTTATTTTTCGAGTTGCCATCTAGCCGAGGCTACTGCTATGTAGCCGAGGCTATTGCCATCTCATCCAGCACTTGAGGAGTTTTTTTTTTAGAATAGATGTATACATTTGAAGCTACTTAATAATAATAATAATAAAAATAATTTATAAAGGTAGCCACCAAGGAAGCAAAAGAAGCGATTACAAAACATGGTGCGTTGCTTTTGTTGCCGATTGACGGGGTTAAATTGCCTTTTATTCCGCGATAAAACTGGGTTAAAGCTTAGGAGTCCATGCTGCTTAAGAATCGTTTGCAATATAAATAGTTGTCGTACTGTTAGGACCCTTGCTTCTTTATACAAGAGCGTTGTTGCATACCGAAATGCTCGACAATAAGACACTTTCAACATGACCCTTTGCGCACGTTCAATTTCCAAAATTGTGTGTTTTGGAGCGCCACCCCACTTGCTTGATATAACTTCAAAAGTTTTAAGAAGATCCTGTGCTTAATTTCCTTCTTAAATCATTATTCTACTGATATTATAAATGATATTATAAATGTGTGTGTGTGTGTGTGTGGATTTGAATGAAACTTGATACACAGATAGACCTTGATCTAGATTAACCCACAGGAACGGCACGTCGCGCTGAGGCGAAACACGTCTCGACGCATGTTTTGTGTTCGAAGCGGAATACTGCAAGTTGGATTACGTCCGGATCCCGCGACGCGGCTGTCCCTATCCAGAGATGTTCGGTTTCGTCAACCTTTTTCTACTACTACAGTAGGTGGGGTGGGCAATCCGAGGATGCGTAGCGGGTTCCTCTCTTTCCAATAACTTTATTAGAATGGTTTTTCGCCAAGTAACGCCTAATTCCATCTAATAAAAATAATAATAAATAAATAATAATATATATTTTTTATTCAATATATAAAAGTCTTTACAAAATATATTACATGCTACTTATTGTATTAAATACACATTAAAACTGTATTTAATCTAAACAATATATTTAACCCACAGGATAATAAAAAAATTATCTCAGTATACGTTCACTTTGACTGGTATCGTCTAGCAGGCGTCTATTGACTACAGCAAATGTTTAGCATCAAGCGGGCTGTATGCTGCATTGCTATATATTTAATGATATAAAAATCCAACACTGAGATTTATAATTGGTAATGAAAGCAGCGATAACCTAGTGAGAGACCAGTGGATCGCCACCCAGTAACATCAAGTTCGATTCCAAGGCAAGCAAATCTGACTTTTCAACGTTATGTGCGTATTAAAAAGATAATAATAATGATCGTTCGATGTAACGATGAAAAAACAACATCACGAAGAAACCTGCATATCTGAGAGTTGTCAATAATAATCTTCTCGAAGATATGTGAGGTCTGCCAAGTCGCACTGGGCCATGGTAGACTATGGTCTTATCCTTGTAACACCGAGAAGAGGCTCGTGTCCAGCAGGGGGACAATTTATATACGGGAACAATTTATAAATTTTAATGAAGGTCGGCGTTCGCATTGGCAATTTTATCCCGAAATAATAAAGCGCATATATCAGTCCAAAAATAACCTGTCAATCTGCTCCAAAACATAACAAAGTCGCGGATAGTGACAGTTTCCTCGTGAGTAATCCGAAATCGAGTGAAAACATAAAAGTAAAAATAAAACAGAGTGACTAACTCATTCAATTAGTGTCAATGCCCGTTGATTCAATTAGATACAGTCTTGTCATATATTGTGAATGAGCAGCGATAGCTCAGTGGGGAGATCAACATACTGTAATGCAGAGGGTCTCGGGTTCGAACCCACGTCGCGCATCTCTGACATTCGGAAGTTATATGACTTTTCGAAATTATGTGCGTATTGGTTGACAATTATCGCCTGCTCCGTGCCTCGGAAAGCACGTTAAGTCGTTGGTCCCGGCTGCCATGAACATCTATGGCAATCGTTATTGGGAGAGTGTCGACACAAAAGATCCCACTGGGTCGAAATGTCGCCGGTCTGCACTGACTGGCCCCCACATAAGATAAGATAAGATATATATTGTGACGTAGGTTATTGAGACTACGAGAGTATTAAACTTATACAAAACTAGCTTTTGCCCGCGGCTTTGCTCTGTAGCAGTACTTTTTTTCTGAATTAAAGGTATTCTATGTTCTTTTTCGAACCCCTGACAACGTGTATGTGAAATTTCATGATGATTGGTCGAGTAGTTAAGGCGTGAAAGCGTAACAAACAAACAAAATTACATTCGTATTTATAATATTAGTTAAGAGTAGTTAGGATTCTAGTTTTTGGCCGCAACGTATCGATGAAAATATAGACTTAGGTTTTGATGGTGCAAAGGTTTAAGATGCAGTCATATTGCCAATATTAAATATGGTTGGTTTAATTTATACACAAGACATACATTATATTATATTCCACAAATAGGTGTTACGTAATGATTTCTTTGTGCTCGTTGTTGCAATATTTGTAAATACTCCACCACAAAGGATTTTTCAAAAAACTAAAATTATCTGAGAATCGCCTTCCACGCGTTCCACCCGGTAAGATTGCTTTCCTTTCATTCTGAAAATAACTATGCCAAGGGTCCTTTAATAAAAAAACTTCACATGTTCAGAAACTATTGAAGTTATTTAGAATTTTCATTCACGATCGATTATCTGTAAGTTTTGATTACCTTTATTTTTGCCCTCAACCAGCAAGGATTTAAAATAAAAATTAAATAAAATCTCCCATGCTAGGAATAATTTTTGTGTCGTCGGGACTTTAAGGACATTCAATCAACTGACACAAGAACACCCAGACCCATACTAATTTTTGAACCAGGTGAGGATTGGCAAGGCGACCACTTACCTAAACCAATACGTCATTTTTGAACCAGGTGAGGATTGGCAAGGCGACCACTTACCTTAACCAATACGTCATTTTTGAACCAGGTGAGGATTGGCAAGGCGACCACTTACCTTAACCAATACGTCATTTTTGAACCAGGTGAGGATTGGCAAGGCGACCACTTACCTAAACCAATACGTCATTTTTATGAAGTCATAGACCAAAACATGAACGGTAAAAGTGTTTAAAATATAGATACACTAGATTTTGCCCGCAGCTTCGCTCGCGTGAATCTATATTTTGTCAATAAATCGCTATCCTCGAGAACAGAACTTTTTTTTGGATTTAAGGTACCCTATGTCTTATCCAGGAAAAATGAGTTGCCGACATAGCTCTCCGGATAACCAAGATGAAGTGGCAGTGGGCAGGGCACATAGCACGCAGAACCAGTGGCCGTTGGGGCAAAAAGGTTCTAGAGTGGCGGCCACGCACCGGAACACGCAGCAGGGGTAGGCCTCCCACAAGGTGGACCGACGACCTGATAAAGGTCGCGAGAAGCGGTTGGATGCGGGTGGCTCAAGACCGGTCTGTGTGGAAAACCTTGGGGGAGGCCTATGTCCAGCAGTGGACGTCTTTTGGCTGACATAATGATGATGATGATGATGTCTTATCCTGTACCCGTGACAGCGTGTGTGCAATATGCCGTAATGATCAGTCAAGTAGTTATGGCATGAAAGCATAACAAACAAATTAACATTCACATGTATAATATAACTTAGGATTAGGATTCAATATTTAACATGTCATGTTTTAGAATACCAGTGATAATTAAATGCTTTCTATGTAATCAATCATATTTTTATGACATTGCATGCCCATTCTAATCCTTACTAATATTATAAATTCGAAAGTAACTGTCTGTCTGTCTCTGTCTGTTACCTCTTCACGGCTAAACCGCTCAACCGATTTAGATGAAATTTGGTACAGATATAGTTTAAAACCTGGGGAAGGACATAGGCTACATTTTATTGATGTATGTACCACGCGGGCGGAGCCGCGCGCAAAAGCTAGTATTTTATAAATTATTGACATTTCCTCATTATTATTATTATATGAAATTTAGACATTTTCAATAATCTATGTATTTTCTTTATTTTATTTCATTTTATAAAATGTATTGAATAGCCTGATTATACTTTTCGATGTCTAAGAATTTAATGTGTAGTAAACTTTCACATGCCAATTGTGGCAAAATAGAAGGACCGTGTACCAATCTGACCACCTAATGGGACTCTATTTTGTGTGAAATAAAATATCATTTCATTTCATTAAAAATCTATTGTCTGGCAGCAGCGGCACACAGGTGGCCAGGCACAAATTTTAATTACGTTTAGTACCTATTTTAAGACCTGACAGATTAAAATCTAAAATCCAAAAGCCTGCTGTGATAAACCTTTTTCATTAGATTTAGTTTTAAAACCTCTAGTAAGGATTTATCACTGACGCAAATTATCTTATGAAGTATTTTTTTGGTTTTCATGAGATATATTGGAAAAAGGTTGCTTGAGCTATGTTTGGAGTGGAATCTCTGTGTGACAAACACTATGTTTGCCCACAAAAGAATCCACCAGTATACAAGAGAAGCAAAGAATGTAAGAAGTAGTATGATTGACTTTGTTGTAGTGGATGAAAGATTGAGAAAGAATGTCCTAGACACTCGGGTATATAGAGGTATTGGTGTCCATACCGACCATTTTTTGATTATGAGCCGGATACGTGGCCTCTTCAAAGGATGGCGACACCGTATACCTACCCGAACAAGTGTCCAAGAACGAATAAAAGTAGAAAATTTGCAAGATGAAGTATTGAAAGACGAGTATAAAAATCAATTGAGGAAAAGATTTGAAAGATTTTGTGACACTGATGATATAGAAGAATTATGGCAGTCGTTTAAGCATGAAGTGGTTGTTGTAGCGTCAGAAGTATGCGGTGTGAGCAAGAAGAGGAAAGTTATAAAATCGAAGAATGCGTGGTGGGATAAAGATGTGCAAGGGGTAGTACGTGAGAAGAAGCAGGCATGGTTGGACTGGCTATCTGTCAGAGCCAATGAAAGAATGCAAGAAGCAACGAATGAGGATGTGAATGAAGCTAGGAATAAGTTTATAAGAATGAATAAGGTAGTGAAAGATGTAATTAAAAGGAAAAAAGAGGAACTGAAAGACGAGTTTGATAGAAGATTATCTGAAGATTTCCGGACCAACGCGAAGTTCTTCTGGAAATCCATTCGCTCGGTTCGAGGTAAAACCGTAACCACAGAGCTGAAATCAATCAGAGATAAGAATGGAAGTTTACTGAATGAAGAAAAGAGCGTACTGAAGAGATGGAAGGAATATTTTGAAAGTTTATTTGAAAGAGAGGAATGGCAAGGGCAAAGTTTCGAAATGAATGATAATGATAGTAGTGATGAAAGCCCTATTAGTATGGATGAAATAATGAAAGCATTGAAAAGCATGAAATCAGGAAAGGCTGGTGGGTATGATAGGATTACAGTCGAAATGCTGACAGCTGGACAGGGTCTTATAGCAACTCAGTTGTGCCGCCTTTTTAACTTGTGCTGGAATACCGGCCGTGTACCAAGTGATTGGTGCAAGGCCGTCATAGTACCTTTATACAAGGGAAAAGGCTCACAGCAAGAGTGCAAAAGCTATAGAGGCATTAGCTTGCTCAGCGTCGTCGGTAAATTGTATGCAAAAGTGTTAATTGAAAGGATTGTGAAAGTAACCGACAAGAAAATTTGGGATGCACAAACGGGATTTCGAAAGGGTATGGGATGTACGGATCAGGTCTTTTCCTTACGGAGCATAGCCGAAAAAGTTTTGGCCAAAGGTCAAAAGGTCTATTGCGCATTCGTGGATCTGGAAAAGGCTTATGATAAAGTGGTGAGGAATGAACTTTGGTCGGCATTGTCCATGTATGGAGTGAATAGCAACCTCACGCGAGCTCTGAAATCTCTTTATGATGATTCCAGAGCTTGTGTTAGGATAAATGGGACCTACACAGAGTGGTTTAGCATCGATAAAGGTGTTAGACAAGGATGTGTAGCGTCACCTTGGCTGTTTAACCTATACATGGACAATTGTTTGAAAGATTTAAAAGATTGTGAATGGGGATTAAGAATGAATGAGTTACTTGTCAAATGTCTTCTTTATGCCGATGACCAAGTAATACTTGCGTCATCGGCGGAAGAGTTGCAGGCGATGGTAACTATTATGCATGGTGCTTTTGAGAGTAAAGGAATGAAAATAAATGTAAGCAAGACGAAAGTAATGGTATTTGAAAAGGAAGAGTACGTGACGATGTGTAATATTATGATTGATGGAGAAAAAGTGGAGCAAGTGAAAGAGTTTGTATATTTGGGTACTTTGTTTACAAGGGATGGTAAACATGACGGAGATATTGAAAGGAGAACGATTGCTGGCAACAAAGTGAATGGAGCCTTACGCGCTTTTATGAACAGTCGAAATGTATCCGAAAAGGCACGTTTGGCTGTTCATAGAGGACTATTAGTGCCCACACTTATGTATGGAAGTGAAAGTTGGGTATGGCAAAAGAAGCATGAGAGCAGAATAAATGCTGTAGAAATGAGAGCGTTGAGAAGCATATGTGGTGTGACTCTGAAAGATAGAATAAGAAATAGTGTGATTAGAGAGAGATGCGGCATGAAAGTGGATATAGTTACAAGAATAGAAAAGGGTATGTTAAGCTGGTTTGGACATGTAGAAAGAATGGACGAGGAAAGACTGACTAAGAAAGTTTATAAGGCTAGTGTGAATGGAACAGTCGCAAGAGGAAAACCTAGGCGAACGTTTCTCGACCAGATCGGAGGCGTCCTGGACAAAGGCCAGGTTAAGAGCTCCTTGAACCGACGAGCGTGTATGAGGAATGTGATGAAAGTGAATGAAGCCAGAGAAGTGTGTCAGGATCGTAGCAAATGGAAATCCGTAGTCTCTGCCTACCCCTCTGGGAAACAGGCGTGAATCTATGTATGTATGTATGTATATTGGAAATTGTGGATAGGACAGCGAGAAAGTAAACACATTTATTATAAACTAGCTTTTGCCCGCGGTTTCGCTCGCGTTAATTTAGAATTTGACAATCAATTCGGGTTGTACTCTGCTTGTAATAATATAATAGAATCATGTTTGAAAGACACGTGGTGCCATCTATTATCATAAAAATGTTATTGTTCTTTTCCTCAGGAACAGTATTTTTTTTCGGGATGAAAGGTTCCGTTTCTGTACAGCTGTCAACGTATATGCAAAATTTCAGGATGATCGGTTCAGTGGTTTAGGCGTGAAAAGGTAACAAACAAACAAACAAACAAACTCATTTTCGCTTTTATAATATTACTAGATTAGACTAGACTACATTTTGCCCGCGGCTTCGCTCGCGTAAATGTAGGTTAAATTTTCAGAAGTACTTTTTCTGGATGAAAGGTTTCCTATGTCCTATTCTGAACACCCGAGAACGTGTACATGAAATTTTATGATGATCGATCGCATAGTTAAGGCGTGAAAGCGTAACAAACAAACAAATAAACAAACTCACTTTCGCATTTATAATATTAGTTAGGATATATAGTTAGGATAGAAATATAGTTAAGACTACCCCATTATCTGAATATTATGAACGCAGCAAAAGAGGTCTGGATCGTAGCAAAAATTAATCCTTAAATAAGGCAGATACTATGGAGTATCTGCGTACATTTCTAAGAAGCAATCACTAGTTTATATTGTACTAGATGTGCCCACGGTTTCACCCTCGTTTATGATTACTGGGCTGCCCCCGTGGGTTGTAGCGTGATGTTATATAGCCTATAGCCTTCCTCAATAAATGAGCTATCCAACGTTAAAATAATTTTTCAATTCGGACCAGTAGTTCCTGAGATTAGCGCGTTCAAATAAACAAACTCTTCAGCTTTATAATATTAGTATAGATATGTGTGTATAAATACTAATCATGGGCTTAAAAAGCCTATGTAGCCTTTCCCAGTAAACCATTTATATGTGTATTATTTGTAAAATAAGTATCATGAAAATTAAAAATTCTGCCCAAAGTAACTGTTCCACAGTCGCGGGCAAAAGCTAGTAATATATAATAATACCACAAGCATTTGCTCGCGGCTTCGCTCGCGTAGGTTATGTTAGTAATAGTACTTTAAAAAAGCAGTATTGCCTATATTATTCGGTGATAATAAAGTTTTCTAATGGTGAAAGATTTTTTAAAATCGGTCTAGTAGTTTCTGAGTTTTTGAGTTCCTTACAAACAAAATATATCAAATCTTTCCTCTTTATAATATCAGTATAGACATAAATAACGAAGATATTTGTGTTCACGGTTTTGTTTAACTATGAGCTATGATCAACTTTAAATGAAAACAAATTCCAATTTGTCTATTTTGAAGATATCTGTTGACACAGATTTTATAATTAAACCGTTACACTTGTTTACATTCATGCCAATACCACAGTGAAAACAAACCTTTCATTGTGTATTCATGCATTTCATTTTAAATTTACTGCAGAAAATTACATCGCTAATGCGAGAATTGAAATGTTTATTAATTGTGTGATGTTTAACGCTTTTAAAAGCGATTTAACATGTTTTTGCGGTGATTAGCAGTCATTTGAAGATATAATATAATATATAATATTCTACCACATACACACAACACCATCTAGCCCAAACTAAGCAGAGCTTGTAATATGGGTACTAGACAATGGATTGATGATGAAACATACATATATACCTTTTTTTTTTTTTGTAAATACATACATATTATACATAGAAACACCCAGACCAAGACAAACATCCATGTTCACGCACACAAATGTTTGACTCGTGCGGGAATCGAACCCACGACCTCAGGCGTTACAGTCGGTTACACTAACCACTACGCCATCCAGGCCGTCAAAATTTTAATAAAATAAATCCTATCATATTTTATTGACGTGACGACGTCTAATAAATCGATGAACGCCGGCTGCACGCACGAAATAGGATGACTCATTGTCCCGTTACGCTCATTGTCCCGTTACGTTCATTATAACGTTACGATCGGAGCGAGACTACACGAGCGAGCGAAAGGCACGTTATGACGTTGTCACGTTAAACTATCGTCCGTAAACCGACTTTACAGACAACCAATTTTTGACGTGACAACGTCTAATAAATCGATGAACGCCGGTTGCACGCACGAAAAAGTATGACTCATTGTCCCGTTACGCTTATTGTCCCGTTACGCTCATTGTCCCGTTGCGCTCATTGTAACGTTACGGGAAAGAAATTTTGTTATGACGTTGTCACGTTAAACTATCGTCCGTAAACCGACTTTACAGACAACCAATTTTTTTTTTGATTTGACAACGTCTACTAAATCGATGAACGCCGGCTGCACGCACGAAAAAGGCTGACTCATTGTCCCGTTACGCTCATTGTCCCGTTAGGCTCATTGTAACGTTACGAGAAAGAAATTTTGTTATGACTTTGTCACTTTAAACTATCGTCCGTAAACCGACTTTACAGACAACCAATTTTTTATTTTTGCTTATTTATTTTATAATTCCACTTTTTGTTGCGATCTGTCACTTTATGGACATTTGGCAACATTTATACGTGTTATGTAATATTAATCGTTTGAGGTCTCAGTCCAGTGACTCGCCCACTTTGTTGAAATATAAACTTTCTACTTGGAGTTTATGGTTTTGGTATTATATAAGTAGATCAGCAGGTATTTTCCTTTTCAGCCTCGAAAATCTAACGCTCGATTTCATTAGCTCAACAGCAAGCTCGTTTACATGATTTAGGATACGGTCTCTGTATTTGGGCATTATTTTTTTATTTCCTTCTTTATGTATTGAGGGAATTCCTAAATCACGGTGTAACCTTTTATTGGTTATGTACCAAGGAGAATTAGTTATGATTCTTAAGAGTTTCGACTGGAATCTCTGTAATATTTCGAGGTGTGAGTTTGCGGCAGTATCATATTATTACCTGTAATTCCTTTTTAAATTAATACTGCATTAGGAATGGTTTTCTGTGTTGTGGCGGACTTTATTAAAATACGAGGTACACCCAGAGTCACAATTAATAATTATTTATTTCTTTTCTCACCACAATATAAACATTATTTACATTTAGTAGGTTACATAATTATTTCAATTAGCAATAGCTCAGTGGGGAGACCAACAGACTGCAATGCAGGGAGTCTCGGGTTCGACCCACGTCACGCACGTCGTGAGTTTTGGCAGTTATATGACTTTTCGAAATTATGTGCGTATTGATTGACAATTATCGCCTGCTCCGTACATCGGAGAGCACGTTAAGCCGTCGGTCCCGGCTGCCATGGACATCTTGGCAGTCGTTATTGGGAAGTCAGTGCCCTATAATATCCTGACACTGGTCTAACCTTAGGGTATCGTTAGCCTTCGGGTTGCGGAGGTCTGTCTGCTAACCCGCACTGGGCCAACGTGGTGGATTATGGCCTAACCCTCTTCCACTGAGACAGTTTATATATAGCATTGATATATTAGCTATGGAATACAAAGTATCATATCAAATTCGACATCTCGTAATTTTTGTTTTGTAATTTTCTGATAGATATTATCTATCTGATAGATAGGTACGCTGGCCTCGTAGTTCTTGTTTTGTAATTTTCCTGATAAATAGGTATCTATCAGAAAAATTACAAAACAAAAATTACGCGATGTCGAATTTCATGATAGTTTGAGTACAATATCTAATATTATCAGTAAAATTAGTAAAAATAGATATAGGTATATCTGCAAGGCTTTTTACTTTTATACTGCAGGAGTAAGTGTCAGTTGTATTTTATAAAAATACTAGCGAAACGCCCCGGCTTCGCACAGGTAGTACATATCCTTAACAAATTATACACCTAAACCTTCATGAATCACTGTCTATTGGTGAAAATCGCATGAAAATCCGTTAAGAAATTTGTGAGTTTATCGCGAACAGACAGACTTACGCGGCGGGGGACTTTGTTTTATAATATGTAGTGAAGTCAAATTCGTATAATAGGTAACAAGCATGTACTTTTTCAATTTTTATCTTTCTACTAGTTACTACATTACCGAGAATCCTAACTCCTAACTAATATTATAAAAGCGAAAATGAGTTTGTTTGTTTGTTACCTTTTCACGCCTAAACCATTGAACCGATCATCCTGAAATTATGCATATACGTTAACAGGTGTACAGAAACGGACATAGGCTATCTTACATCCCGAAAAAAATTACTGTTCCCGAGGAAAACAATAATAACGTTCTTATGATAATAGATGGCGCCACGTGTCTTTGGAATCATGATTGAATTATATTATTACAAGCAGAGTACAACCCGAATTGATTGTCAAATTCTAAATTAACGCGAGCGAAGCCGCGGGCAAAAGCTAGTGTTATATATAAATCATCCAAAATATAAACCATTAAGCTAAAAAATTTTATTACAGTCTCTATTATTTTTGGTCAACTTAAATGCGGCCATTTTGGCGCGCTTATTCTGTGACTTCAGGTTACACGAGTTCCATGATGATGGTGATCAGTGAGAACGAAGTGTTTGATTCACAAAGTTACAGAAAGTTAAAAAAGTGTGTGATAAAATCAACTTATTACACAAAAAAGCACAGAAAAGCTTATTATAAATATTGTTATGTTTCTATGTGCCAAAGTAACATTAAAACTGCACCCGACAAAGTATATTTCTTTATGCCGAAAGATGCAGGTATAAGGATAAATTGGTGCAAGGCGATGAGAGACAATGTGTCGTGTTTGAGCTGTTTATACTGTTGTGAAGCTCATTGTAACGTAAGTTTTAAAAAGTGTTAAATTAGGAATGTGATGAAAGTGAATAAACTCAGAGAATTGTGTCAGGATCGTAGCAAATGGAAATCCGTAGTCTTTGCCTACCCCTCTGGGAAACAGGTGTGAATCTATGTATGTATGTATGTAAAATATTTTTTACTTAGTTACCTGCACATACTTGTTTTGTTTACAAACCTCCACGAAAATATAATCAAGTTTCCGAAAAGTTCGTAAAGATGTTTTCAATATCTAATACATAGTAATTTATCCATAAGAGTATTACCGATGAATAAAAAACATGTAACTTATTAGAGTTCGAAAGAAGTTCGAAATTATTACCTTTCTATTATTTAAATGTTATGTTTATGTTATACTAGCTTTTGTGCGCGGCTCCGCCCGCGTGGTACCTACATAAATAAAAAGGAGCCTATGTCCTTCCCCAGGTTTTAAACTATATCTGTACCAAATTTCATCTAAATCGGTTGAGTGATTTAGCCGTGAAAATGTAACAAATAGACAGACAAAGTTAGTTTCGAATTTATAATATTAGTAAGGATTTACAAAACCATGAAAACGATCATTTATTAAATATATATTACCTATTTGCCTCCTAGCTTTTACTCCTCTGAGTTCAGCAGACGTCAAATCAAAATTAGATGCGAAATTCGTCTACTTTAGGAAGATTATCCGTCATTGTGTTAGTCATTTTTCACAAGGATTTAATAATTTAACACAGAAAACTAGTAACTTATCTTATGTGGGGGCCAGTCAGTGCAGACCGGCGACACTTCGACCCAGTGGGATCTTTAGTGTCGACACTCTCCCAATAACGACTGCCATAGATGTTCATGGCAGCCGGGACCAACGGCTTAACGTGCTCTCCGAGGCTCGGAGCAGGCGATAATTGTCAATCAATACGCACATAATTTCGAAAAGTCATATAACTTCCGAAAGACAGAGGTGCGCGACGTGGGTTCGAACCCGAGACCCTTCTACATTGCAGTCTGTTGGTCTCCCCACTGAGCTATCGCTGCTCAAAAAACTAATAACTTAATATGAAACAAATGCGAAACAATACAGATAACCACTAGAAACCACACAAACAACTTGTTGACATGAGACGTCGAGTGTAAATAGACTTCACGTTTTGTTCCACCAATTATAAAACATGGCCACGTAGACTATGTGATATGACGAAGTCTTGGATAAATACATATGATACTTTTATCCCGGCATGCGTCCCCGTGGGATAAGCGCGAGTGAAACATCGGGTGAAATTAATCTAAGTTCAAAAATGTACGAGTGTTTTTGTTTGTTTTTAAACTCTCAGACTATGTTATAAAGAAATGGGGCCTTAAACATTCAAAGATCGGAACCAGTATTGGAACTTTTTATTTAATTTGGGTGATTCCCATATGAAACAAAAAGTTTCGATTCTGGTTTCCACAACTAGCAGTAGCGTAGTTAGGTAGGGGACTACGGAAATCACTCGCGCCATCCGTACAGTTAGTTTTATTAAACATCAGGTAAACGTAATCGAGCCCTTTTCCAAGTAAAAAAAGCTATGTCGGCGCCAAAAATTACGCAAGGCTGAGAAAATTCTACTAAATCAACAGCTTCTAAAAATGCCCACTCAAATAATTTCTTTGAAAGAAGACTCAGGTGCTTACGCATCAAGTTCAGGGAACTCAATTTATTTGGCAATGATTAGACTTACGAGATAACCGGCAGATATGGGCGGATGACACGACGGGAAGCACTCGCTAACTCCCGTTTTATTTATAAAATCAGTGTCCAGCCACTACGGGCATCAACGCACGTCTGCCGAAAACTCACGCCGGCAATTTTACCCATGGCAATATTACATTAGAAACTATTTCGACGCCGGCGCTTAGTGAAATTTTACTCGCGAATACGCGCGCAGTGTCAACAAACAGTGCAATTACACCGCGAAGATGGATAATGTGGACGCTCCACCTACTTATGCGCCTCCTCCGCCGCCTAAAAGGCCAAGACCGAAGATCACCCTACAAATACCTGATACTATAGTCTCTATGACACCTAGAGGTGGTACTACAGGAGCTTCGATCTATCGAGGCTCGCCAAGATTCGTTGGGATAGCTCCAGGAACGCCAGGATCTCACATATCAGACCCTCACAATCCATATCTTATGCATCTGTATCACAACAAGGCTTCCGAATTCATGTTTAAACAGTTCGAGGGTTTCAAAGACTTTACTATGAACACAGCAAAAAGTGGTTTGAGTGCTGGTGAAAAGTCAGCGTTTTGGTTTTATAATAGGTTAAAACTGTTGTCGAGAAAGTGGTTCACGCATCTTTTCCTGAGTTTGTTGTTGTGCCTGTACAGTTTTGTTGGTGCTACTGTATTTGTGGCGTTAGAAGGTAAGTAACATTTTTAATTATTTTATACTGATCATAGTTCGTGGCGGTAATAAAACAGAAAATTATCTTTTGAACAAAGTAAACGTAAGTAGACAAATTGATTTCGAGAGACTTATTTTTGTGCAAATTATACAAACCTCTTACCGTGCAAAATCCATCTCGTTATAATAGTTTGGTATATTTAATTAGGATAACTGGTTATAAAGAGAATGAAAGAAAAATATTATTCAGACGAATTCGCGGCTACACATCATAAAAACAAGTGAACGTAAAAAAAAGCAAAATGTACAAACATAAATAATAATATAATTATACATAAACTGCACATGTAATCATGGTATATGTTCACGGTCGACTCAAATAAGATTAAGCATAAATATTTTAGGTGAACGTCTGGTTATGCTTTACAAGGGCTAAAATCAAAGACAGCCGTTTTTTTTCGTATATTTTTAAGCAGCTGATGGTTACAATATTACGCGGACTATGGGCAAGTGCAGACATTGCTCAGCTCTTTAAAGTCCTGCGATTAGAAAAGCCTTATAAAGCTTTTAATATAAACCTGTCCGCTGATTATCGATAATGCGATAAGATTACACCATAGTTGTAATCTGTACTTGAAGTACTAGAAGTACTTGAAGTAAGTACATTAAATGGATTGGTGTTAATTTTTTTTATAACATCCATAAAATATTGCAAATATAGCATAAAAGTGCCAGTAAGGTGTGTAATAATAAAATTTATTTTGTAAATCTAGAATAGCTGTCATTTATTACCATCTTTGTCAGTCGAAAATAATAATCATGTTTCTTGATCCTATTCTCGTTAATTTTTTTATTGATTTGCACGATAATTTCCTACCATATCCGGATTGTCATAAGACAGACAAACACAGAAAAAAAAAGTACAATGAACACAAATAAACATTAACAACACACAATGAGAATTAAAAAAATTAGAAGAAATGCGTAGCATAGTCAAAAGCATTTAAAAACCTGTATGTGGTCCGTGTGTTCTTTTAAAAAAGTTGGATGCGTGGCGGCTGCTTCTATTTACAATCATTTTAGTACAATGGATTTCTGTCAAGTAACGTTGAATTCGAATTAATATACCTATATATATATATGTAACATATGTATATTTGTAAATGACGTTTACGCTCACATCTTCGCTCCTTCGGGCCACAACGTGATTTTATATATCCGCAATAAACGGGCTGTCTTACGCAAAATTATTATTTCAATCGTACTGAGTTCCTGAGTTTAAAGCATTCAAATGTCATGAATGTTCCTATGTATTTAATCTTTAGTTTTATAAAATTGGTGAATATTGCTCTAAATATAATTATTTCTCAGAGCTGGCAATGAAAAAGTATAATTATCTATATATTAATACGTGAAGCAAAAATGTTGTATCCTTTTTTACGAAAATTGCGCGGACGGAGGAGTATGAAATTTGGCACATTTAAAGTTTATATGGAGAAGGAGGGGCGAATCCTAATATATTTATAGAATATGCATTAGAAATATAATTAATGAAAAACACTACACGCACACAACCATGCATTTGACACACGCAGTCGAATCGCGTTCGTAGTATTTCGACATTGTCCGTCTGACGTCGTACAATTCTTTGTAACTATGGTTACCTTTACCTTATTAATATGTATCTAATAGAGAAAAACAGAAAACAAAGTAGCAAGCTTTGGAATTTTGGTCGAATTTTGACCACTAGACGACCGCTAGTATTTATTAAAAGACGTCTTAGAACAGTAGTCGAAATTCTACCACAATTATTATTGAAACTACCTACATACATATATGAAATTATAAAAAATACTAGTTGTTTCCATACTCTAAAACTCTATAATAGCTACAAAAAAAAACAACATCGGTCGTCAAACAAAAGAAATGTCGTTCTGAAGTGTTGCGTTTTTGCCTATTTATTATATACCTATAGATATACATACATTTATATGACGATATTATATCATGGACATGAATCCTAACTAATAGTAATATTATAAATGCAAAATGCGAATGCGAATTTCTATCCCTCGGGAATAGTACTTTTTCCAGAAGAAATAATAATAATAAATAATAATAATAAAAGTTATTTATATTGTAGTTACAATGGTGTTACAAAAATGTATATGTCCATAATATCCTGCCGTTTCCAGCGTACAAATATTCTAAAAGAAAATAGAATAACTTATTTTTAACACATTCAATGCGGCAAGAAATTTTGCTTTCACTAGCCAGAATCGGCTCATATTTAACGTAAACCGCACTTGATGAAATAGAAAAAAGACGCCAATCGGCGTTTTCAGCATTTTGTTATGAATTTGAATTTATTTATATAATATCTTTAAATTTGGGTAAAATATAAAACAACTATACATTACGCCGATCGGCGTCCTCCGAATCTGAATATGAAAAAATAAGACGCCGATCGGCGTCCTCCGAATTTGAATATGAAAAAATAAGACGCCGATCGGCATCCGCCGCATTGAATGGGTTAAATGTCATAAAGTTCAATTTACCCTATGTCTTTTTCCGTTCCCCTGACAACGTATGCGAAATTGCATGATGATCGGTCAAGTCGTTAGACCGCGAAAGCGTAACAATCAAACTCTTATTGGCATTTATAATATTAGTTTGATTCTTACGCTTTATTTTATATTATATATTAGTATGGATTATCAGTGCTTATCACGCTTACTATTATTAAAATACTAGATGTTCTTGCAGTTTCACCCGCGTTTATCGTTACTGCACTCCCCTCCCCCCGTGGGTCGTAGCGTGATGTTATATAGTCTATAGCCTTCCTCGATAAATAGGCTACCCAACACTAAAATAATTTTTCAAATCGAACCAGTAGTTCCTGAGATTAGCGCGTTCAAACAAACAAACTCTTCAGCTTTATAATATTAGTATAGATGTACACGTTTTCTTTTTAATATGAGAGCTCACTCTTTTCAGTGTGGACACTTTTTTGTGCGATGTAAGTACGGTGAGAGCAAATATTATATGTTTTAAAAATTATATGTTTATAGTCTCCTACGTTCAGCCAGATATGTTTAAGTCCTACGTAGTAATACCGGTGGCCAATTGCCTTATACTCTAGAAATAGGACACTTCTAGACTGTATACTCACCGAGAATATTTTGGCAGAAAATCTCAATTACATGTTGCCAGAACCGCGAATTGAACCAGAAACCACGCGAACAGTAGTCGTATCCACGCCAACACTTTTAAACTAGATGTTACTTATACTAAGACTAAACAAAAAAAAGAGTAGGTACAGCAACATAAGAAGCTAGTCTCTTTTTTCTTTTCTTTTTTCTAAACGAAGACTACTCCCGCTCTAGGATTAATTCCCGAGTCGCGGGAGACTACAAACGTTCAAACCAGGGACATAAAGAACTATATATGCGGATTTCACAAATGTTTGACTCGTGTGGAGTTCGAAGCAATAATACTCGACGCTGTGGCAGCGGCGAGGCGATCACTTAAACCACTGCACTATCCGTGTAGTCGAAATACATAGATGGCGTATTTTTACTGCACGGATGCAGTCTGTATAGACTTTACAAATATTCAATGTTAACATTGAACAAATAATTCATAAAATCAAAAATGTTTTATGAATTAAAAATCCTCATGGTTAAATCACGTTTGGCCATATCATTAATGTAGGATTCACGAAAAGAAATGTTTGAAAGCTGAAGAGTTTGTTTGTTTGTTTGAACGCGCTAATCTCTGGAACAACTGGTACGATTAGAAAACTTATTTTAGTGTTGGATAGCCTGTTTATCGAGGAAGGCTATAGGCTATATAACAAGAACTTAGCCTCATTGGACCAGCAAAGTATATATTACAGATGTTCTCGCGGTTTCCCCCGCGTTTATCGTTGCTGCGCCGCCTCCGTGGGTCGTAGCGTGATGTTATATAGCCTTACTCGATGAATAGGCTATCCAACACTAAAATAATTTTTCAAATCGATCGAGAAGTTCCTGAGATTAGCGCGTTCAAACAAACAAACAAACTCTTCAGCTTTATAATATTAGTATAGATGGGTATGGGTGTTTGATGGACTGGTATATTGGTAACTATGGATGAAAAACGGCGTCTGCCCTGAATACTTTAATAGCTTCAATCGGATGGGCAGACGGTGACTCGCCAACTCACTATTATTATTATTATTATATATCGCTAGATTTTGCCCGCAGCTTTGCTTGCGTAATGTAGGTTAGATTAGTAACAGTACATTTTTCTGGATGAAAGATACCCTATGTCCTTTACATTTCCTCTGAGGACGAGTATTCGCGGAATTTCGTGGTAATCAGTCGAGTAGTTAAAGATAACAAACAAACTAACTCATATTCGCATTTATAATAGTATTTTCCAACGAGGATCTATTCTGAAGCCTTTCAAGAATAGCTCCAAGAAAAGGGAAAAATCTCGAATTTATAGTTCAACAATTATCACACTTGCAATGTTCATGTTGATGTTAAGGTTTATAAAGAAACTTAATAAGTATATGTTGTCTTTAGAAACTTAGTTTGTAAGGATTTAATATAAACCTACAGTATTATTGTATTAATATATAAAAATTAATTATATAAAATGCAACTCACCCACAGTTAAACCG
The DNA here is from genome assembly GCA_963564715.1 of Catocala sponsa. NCBI lineage: Eukaryota > Metazoa > Arthropoda > Insecta > Lepidoptera > Erebidae > Catocala > Catocala sponsa. The sequence goes on from OY751349.1 coordinate 4,173,702, forward strand.
CTAAACCGGTTTTGTGGGACATTATATATTTGTAAAAGACTGTACTTCAAAGTTATAACAAATAAATAAATAATAATAATAAGCAGAAAAAATTGATTATTAATTAACTATTGCATAACTAATTGAAAAATTGTGGTAAAAAAAAAGATTCCGCTGGATTATTGTTAATTTATCTATACATTAGGCCCCTGAATATTTTCGTTTCTTAAATTTTATATTTAATACGTTTAAATAAGTTTTATTGATAAAGTGTCCGAAGTAGGCGTGGCTTGCGCAAGCCAGAGTACCCGTTTTTGGCCGTATTTTCAACCCTCTGGGAAAATTATAAATATTGGTCCTAAAATTCTGGGGACGAGACTTTTTTTTTGGAAATTTCCTCCTCCTTTTGAATCTTTTTTTAAATTTGAAAAATCTCAATTAGTTTCTGAGATATTTTCAAAAAACGAAAGCCCTTGTTTTTTTTAGTTAATTGTTTATAACTTTGCAATTTAAGCAAGCGGAATTTGATTTTTTCAAAAATTATCTATATGCCATTCCGAACCGAATGACATCTCGTTCATATTTTTCCGAGACTGCTGAAAAAAGTCAACCAAAAAAGCACTTATTGACTAGATTATTAATTACTGGACCAATCATCATGAAATTTTCTATACATGTTGTCAGGGAAGCAGAAAAGGACACCTAACCTACATTTACGCGAGCGAAGCCGCGGCCAAAATATATAATAAAATCGTTAGAAGTGGAAATCTGAAATTTTGCAGAGGTTTCCTTTATCATGTAGACTTGTAAGGCCAGTTTGATCGAAATAAGATTTATTATCGCTTTATGTTTTCTTTAAAGTTGCCTTGTAATTATCGTGTTATGTATTGTTACTACATACTTTAAATTTCGCTTGTAGGTCGCTATAGCGGTAGTGTCAGGCGTGCAGTCAAGCACTTAAATAATGTCCTCCAGATCGTATTTCGGTCACGGCGGCCAATCTTAATGGAGACCAGCCATGTGCGCAGGAGATATTATAGCGCACAAGTGTGTGCGCAAACACAAGTGCACTCTCTGTTCCCTTACTCTTATGATCCGATCATCCGATGGAACGGTAATCTGTGATGACCGAAATCAGGCGTACGACCAAAGGCTTTACGTGCTTTCCGAGGCATGGAGTGTCTAACACCGCCAACATCGTAACTCGGGCTGCTGTTGAGATTTTTTAACAGAAAAACTCAATAACTTTTTACTGGTCCGACCCGGGATTCGAATCCGAGACCTCATGCACAGCAGTCGCATTCACTACCGCTGTGCCACGAAGGCAAGCCAACCACTTAAAACTGTTGATACAACTAGTAAACATACATTGTAGAGGTAAAAGCTTGCTCCCTTTTGCTTTCCTTTTCATTCGTTTCAACGATAATAGAGGTCAAGGAATATGCCAATCTTCGTTTCCATTGACGCAGTGCTACGACAGCTTTATCCTTTAACTTTCTTTTATTGACGTACTTGAGCTAACGCTCTTAAAAGTGAGATTATATCTACAGTTGATAGATGATCGATTGAATTAAGAACGGAATGTATCAAAGAAATGGTTTTAAAAAAGGAAGGGTATTCTGTCTGGTATAAAGTACAAATGTTTTAGCATTGATTTATTATAATAATATCAGCTCGGTATTAAACTGTACCACTGCTGGGCACGGGCCTTGTCTCAGTGTGAGAAGGGCTATGCCATAGTCCACCACGCTGGGCCAGTGCGGGTTGACAGACTTCACGTACTCATATCTTCGATAACATTATGGAGAACTCTCGGACGGTTTCTCACGATGTTTTCCTTCACCTTTGAAGTGAGCTATCATTCGAACGACTGTGCTTTGACTGCTTTGCAAGGGATTCTGTTAAACCGATTTTATTTTGAGAACTACAGAAATACGACTGGATTGTTTTTGAGTCTTCACTTTTCGTACATTAGAAACATATCAGCTTCTTTTCTGTATATAATATTATTATATACAGAAAAGAAGCTGATATGTTTCTATAGTTCTCAAAACAAAATCGGTTTAACAGAATCCCTTGCAAAGCAGTCAAAGCACAGTCGTTCGAATGATAGCTCTTTATCTCACGTAAGCTTTTTGTTATCTATTGAGCTACTTATCTCAACACAATTACACGTATGTAGGTATACCTATAACAAAATTGTATGGATCAGATTTTCAAGGGATCCCTTCTTTTCGCATAATGTATTTTGCCCTGATATACTTTGGCTTAACTATTTTGGCATAATAATACTTTGCCATAATCGTCTTTGGCATACAATTTATGTTGATATTATTATCTTAGTGACAACCCAAAAAATAGGTTCAGGTTGCCGCGCGGTGGTCCTTAGCCACCTTAAGCGGCCAGTTGTGATAATATACAATTCAACATTAGGCTTATGCTTAAAAAAATTATGATATTAAACTGTTATGCGTAATTTAAGAGTAGTAGAGCCTCGCTGATTTCAGCATTAATGGGCCGGCTCGACCGGGGAAGGACTACCCTCTCACTGAATATCGACGTGAAAAAGCAGTATTCCTACTGTTGTGTTTCGTTCGGTGAGTGAGAGTGCCGGACGCCCTATCACCCCCTTTTCCCCATCCCGCTTCTTCTCCTTCCCACTTCCTTTCCTAAAGGGTCGGCAACGCGCAAGTGATGCCTCTGGTGTCGCAGGCGTCCATAGGATACGGTGACCACTTACCATCAGGTGGGCCGTATGCTTATTTGCCACCTTAGTTGTATAAAAAAAAAGAAAAGAAATATCAATGGCGTAGTGGTTAGTGTAACCGACTGCCACGCCTGAGGTCGCGGGTTCGATTCCCGCACAAGTCAAACATTTGTGTGCATGAACATGGATGTTTGTCTTGGTCTGGGTGTTTCTATGTATAATATGTATGTATTTACAAAAAAAAAGTATATATGTATGTTTATCCATTGTCTAGTACCCATAGTACAAGCTCTGCTTAGTTTGGGCTAGATGGTGTTGTGTGTATGTAGTAGAATATTATATTATTATTATTATATGTATATTATGTTTAAATATAATTAGGACGGACAAAAGTATGCTATGTTAAATCATGTCTTAAAATTTTATGCATATGTATAGAGAACCGATTGTCAACGTCCATTACTATGAAAGTGACTTATCTAGTGTATTATATTATTGGTTATTAAGTAAGGAGACATCTCAAGTATTTTTTTGTAACACGAGTTCATTCTCCCAAGCTCACTCGATCTGAGCTAGGCAATTACTGGTATGACACGTTTGAGTACAATATTAATTACTAGCTTTTGCCCGCGGCTTTGCTCGCGTTAATTTAGAATTTGACAATTAATTCGAGTTGTACTCTGCTTGTAATAATATAATTCAATCATGATTTGAAAGACACGTGGCGCCATCTATTATCATAAGAAAGTTATTATTGTTTTCCTCGTGAAAAGTAATTTTTTTCGGGATAAAAGGTAGCCTATGTCCGTTTCTGTACACCTGACAACGTAAATGCAAAATTTCAGGATGATCGGTTCAGTGGTTTAGGCGTGAAAAGATAACAAACAAACAAACTTATTTTCGCTTTTATAATATTAGTTAGGAAGTTAGGATGCAGTAGCGTAATACACATGATGGCATGTTTTGAATATTAAAATTTTGCATTTTGTCGATGCAATAATCGACTAAGTGAGTCAAAATGCTTGCATACTCGTGCTACAAAAATTACATGATATATCTCCTTTAGCATGGAGCACATATTAGTTGGTTATCTACGTCTTAGGTATTTTCTGGCAATTGCCGAAAATCAACGAAAAATAAAAATTGCCTTTTACCAATTGGTAAAAGACAATGTCTTTATTCAATGGCATGAGAATTAATTTATTGTTGTTGGGTTCTGCTTACTTGATAGTTTAGGATTCTCTCTAGCTAGCTTCTTCCAGAACTTTCCATTTGGTCGCAACCCATTATCAAAATGTTAAATTTTGCTCGCGGCTTCGCTTGCGTAAATGTGGGCTAGGTTAGGTTAGATTAGAAACAGTACTTTTTTCTGAATCAAAGGTACTATACGTCCTTTTTGTTCCTCTGACAACTTTCATGCAACATTTCATGATGATCGGTCGAGTGGTTAAAGCGTAAACAAAACAACTAAACAAAGAAACTCCCATTCGTATTTATACCTAATATTAGTTAGGATTTAACTTCCATTTATTCATTGTGAAAAAGTATTCTCATTGCCCTTCGTATATATTCTAAATGTTAGACAGACTATGATATACTCAAAATCTGTATGCTATAACAAAGTTCATTGACAAATAACGTACAATCATTGCCAAGTATTAAAAAAATACTATGTATATAGAGATATCAATACTTCTACACTTTTTTTTTTGACTGTCACCTATTTTTAAATATATTGGAGATAGGTCAGGCACAGAGATCCACACACATTAGAATAGCGAATTACGACACACTAATGTGCGCGAGGATAATCTTAATTCTAACTAATCTTTACTAATATTATTAATTCGAAAGTAACTTTGTCTGTTTGTCACAGCAGCCGCATTCAAAACTGCTGCGCCACCCAGGATGACAAGTCTTTGTTTTTAAATCGACATATAAATTTTTATGATGTGTTTTTATACATGTAGAAGTTTATGTGTCTAGCGTTTTTAAACTTACACAAAAACTGTAATTGATATATAAAACATAGGTACTTCAGACGATGTTAGGTTAGATCATAGATATAAAATAAATATTCTCTACATAATATCTACGGTAGAATTTTATTCGACCAAAAACTAATAAAATTGTACTTACAATTTCAAAGCTTGCGTTTTGTCTGTGGCGGTATTCAAAAAGTTTTTACTTCCTAACCACATGATGCCCGATTCTATTATTCAAATTTCGAATAGAAGGTGTGGCCATAAAACAGGAGTTTTTTGTTTTTTAATTAATTAGGTATATATGTAAAAATATAGAGCATCACGTTTCGGTAATGTTCAATGTGTAAATTATTTTGAACCGTGTGTTTTGTGCGGAAACCGCAGCCTTTGATGAGGCGGACGTTATGGTCGTACTGTATACAGTTACACGCGCAATCATGTGGTACAGTATTTGTTAAAACCACACTATGAAAATATTTCATTTAGTATTTTACTTACTTACCAAAATTTTTTATAAAATAAAAAAATATCAGATTTATATTATATATTATTGTTCCTAACCTGTTCTCACTGTGAGAAGGGTTAGGCCATACTTCACTACGCTGACCCAGTGCGGGTTGGCAGACTTCACACATCTTCGAGAACATTATGGAGAACTCATACTGAACAGACATGCAGGTTTCCTCACGATGTTTTCCTTTACCGTTAAACCGAGCAATATTGAATTATTTAACGTATTGAGTTGCAGTGGCGCATTGGTGGCTAGACACACACACACGGTAGGTATGTCTGGTATTTTAGGACCAATCTATCAAAGATTAATAAGTCTTAGAAAAGTTAGAGATGTGTGCCTTGGTATCGATCTCGAGACCTCTGCATGACAGTCCAAGGGTCTCGCCATTGGAATATACTGCTTCTTTGTATGTCAGTATTAATGGCAATGTTTAATACAATTCTCAGTAAGTGTTAGGTAAATAGTGGAATTCTACGAAAAAACTAGAAACAAATATTAAAAAAACAGGAAAGTAAATGTGGAAATTTTAATTTACTGTTGCTAATAAATTGAAAAATACTATTTAGAATCGTAACTAAGGACATACAATATATTTTAAACTATCAGTTATTCTGCCACAACACAACAAGAATAACAAAACAATCTGCTCTCAGAACATGCTTTTCCCGTGAATATAATAATAATCCTAACTAATATTATAAATGCGAAAATGAGTTTGTTTGTTACGCTTTCACGCCTTAACTACTCAACCGATCAATATGGAATTTTGCATACACGTTGTCAGGGGTACAGAATAGGACATAGGGTACCTTTTATCCAGAAAAAATAACTGTTGCATACCTAACCTAACCTACATTTACGCGAGCGAAGCCGCGGGTGAAAACTAGTATATAATATAATAATTTATTTATTGATTTCAGTGGTAAAACATGAATACAGTCCATAAAGTACTTAACATAGGTAACATAATATGGGTGCCTGTACTAGGTACACCTGTGCCACACGCGTTAAGGGCACTTACAATATACTATGAGGAACTAAGTTACATACAATTAGCTATACGTATTATATAAATATATGCAAAATAGCCCAATATTATAATTATTATGATTTAACTTATTTAACAACAATCAACAAATCTTCGGTATTCTCATAATTTAAAGTTTGCAAGTACCGACAGATTATCCGCTTACACTTACGCTTATGGCGTCTACATATTACAAACTCAAGGAAGGCTAGGTAACTATTTATTAATAAATATTATTTATTTTAAACCTTGGGTATGGTTTCGTTTTCATAGATTCAAATTCCAATGGGAGATGGGTCAGTCGTTAAAAATAAGATGTCACAAACGAGCACATTACCAAACAATCTATTCTTGTCCGTTCGTCAGTTCTTTTTAACAGAGCATGCATCATGTTAACTTATTACAAGGGAACTGGCGCAAACAGAATCAATATCAATATATTGTAGGTACACACGTGGTATGGTATATAACGTTTGCCACATATTGGTACGAGTATACTTTCGAACAAGTTTACTGTTCGCTCACGCTATGTTGCCTCAAACTTACAACTTTATAACAAGAAAGATCTTGAAACACGAACATGTTAAACTTATGTTCAAAGTTTAATTCGTTCACGCCGTTTGCCATTAATGTAATAAACTTTTAATATCGTAAGCCTCTTACTGAACGTCGCCTCGATTTAATATGTTAACAGTTCCCACCAACTTCTAAAGCGTTTTATTAATATTATAGATTAGAAAGTATTGTTCTTTTTATACTCAAAACTTGATCTTGGTTTAGTTAATAGAATTCACAATTTATTCCTGAAAATTTCAACGTTCGAGTTCAAAACTCCATTTAACTTTCTGAGCCATAAATATCATCCGTCAAATCTGCTTATTCAGATTTAAATTACGAATGCGTATGACTAATTTTGCGAAATGACGTGAAATTTCCGCGGCACCACCATTAGTTTATTTCCACAGATTATGCCACATATTTTCGCGCTAATACGTATGTCACTGTCAACAATTCTTCTTGCTAAAACGTCACTTTGCTGACAGAAAACTGTTTATTTAAATGCTTAGTAGTTTTAAAACTACTGTTTAAAATCCGATCGCAGTTAAAATAGAACGCGTCAGAAATACGCAACAGAATAAAATTAGTAATTACTCTTGAAGTATTACGTCTGTAAAAATGTTAGCACTTAGAAGTTTCTAGTTAAATAGTTTTTACATAAACAAAGTTCTCGTACCTGCGTTCGGTTTCACGGATATTTTTAGAATGAACATTCTTTAAATACTGCGGTTAAAAATAAAACATAGATAATGTCACAGTCGGTTTGTGAATGTTCTTTTTACTAAAGCGTGAGTTAGGTATGTAATTTTACGTTGTAATTTTATTTGTTATAATTATAATTATGTATGCGTTCAGCTATTGTTCACTCACGTCTAGGAATATTTTGAACGCGTAGTTCAAAGGTGTCACATGACGTGTCAAAGCGTGTTAAAAAAACATACCACTTTTTTGCCTGTTTCGTGTCGTATTGGAGTAAAAATAGTGTTGGAAATTAAGTTATTTATTTTATGCATTGGTACATAAATGTATTAATAATAATATATGACCATTATTACCGACAAAACCATACACTACAATAGACCAGACATAACTATATTAGACAAAACAAAAAAATCTGTTTTCATAATTGACATCGCAGTATGTAACACACATAATCTCCTCAGTATGTACGCACGCGGAAAAAATGTCGAAGTATGTTGATTTAGCTACCGAAATAAAAAGGCAATGGCTCGTAGACGCCGTTAAAATCATCCCTATTGTCATATCTTTTGAATGCGAGAGCGATCCGATAAAGGTGTGAGGAACACAGCGGTGATTTTAGTCGGTTCAGCCCAAATTTCCATTTTGGGCTGGATCCCGACATATCCCCATCGCCCGCTCCAAAACCGGCGATGGGGAATGTGAAATGCGCATTTCCCCGCGTTAAAAAAAAAAGTTATATATATGATAATAATAATTTTAGGACATTTCACAAGATAAAATGGTATGGGAACTGCTTCCGGTAGACAGCAACACCATTTTTTATTTTTTTAGTTCTTATTCAGCTTGCGTTTGACCGTGATCTCACCTGTTGTAAAGTGACGATGCAGTCGACGATGGAGCTCGCTTGCCTAGAAGATACCTATTCACTCGCGACTTGAAGACACCCAGATTGTACTCATCGGGTAACACAGACTTAGATAGAGAATTCAAAGTCAAATTATTAATTTTTGCAGAAAGCACTGTTACAATGGTGTTAATAAATGTTCATGTTTTCAGCGAGTTCCACTCCTTTGCGGTACGCATTATCAAAGTGGAAGCAAAGCGCTTCGTGCGTAAATCTATACTAATGTTATAAAGCTGAAGAGTTTGTTTGTTTGAACGTGCTAATCTCAGAAACTACTGGTTCGAATTGAAAAATTCTTCTTTTGTTGGATAGCTTATTTATCGAGGAAGTTTATAGGCTATATAACATCACGCTACGACCCACCGGGGCGGCGTAGTAATCATAAACGCGGGTGAAACCGCGGGCACATCTAGTGTGGTATATCCACCACGTACCTGTGGCGCTGCACTGATTATTATCTGCGACAAAGCTGCTGAAATGTGGGTGTAATACACCTCTACTTATACTTTGAGACTATCTTAACTAATATTATAAATGCAAATGTGTGTTTGTTTGTTACGCTTTCACGCTTTAACTACTCAACCGATCGTCCTGAAATTTCACATACACGTAGTCAATGGTACGGATTAAAGACATAGGTAACTTTCATCCAGTAAAAAGTACTGTTCCCGAGCAAACAAAGCCGCAGACAAAAAATAATAAACTATAGTGTCTATAATTCTTAAAAATATCTATCTAGTTGAGAAATGTTGACGAACCCGAGCTCATAAGTGTTATCTTACATCAAGACATTGTAACAACCAACATTTTGGTGTCCCCTTAAACATGGCTACTGAAAAGCAACTGAAACGTCAAGGAAAGTGTAAAATTAAATCTAAATAGCTTTTAAAATTTAAATAAAAGTATATAGTAACCAGTAAAAGTATTTAACAATAGTAGTTTTAAAGTCTCAAATTATGTAATAATAGTGTTTTATAGAAAAACTAGCTTTTGCTCGCGGCTTCGCTCGTGTTAATTTAGAATTTGACAATCAATTCGGGTTGTACTGTGCTTGTAATGATATAATTCAATCATTATTCGAAAGACACGTGGCGCCATCTATTATCATAAGAACGTTACTATTGTTTTCCTCGGGAACAGTAATTTTTTTTGGGATGAAGAGGCTTTCTGCCTATGTCCGTTTGTGTACACTTGTCAACGTATATGCAAAATTTTAGGATGATCGGTTCAATGGTTTACGTGTGAAAAGGTAACAAACAAACTCATTTTCGCTTTTATAATATTAGTTAGGATTAGGATAAACAACGCGTAAAACCCGTTTATAGTAGTTTAATTTTAATTTATAGATGTGATTGAACCCTTGTTTTAAAAGTGAGTTTGCCTTATAATTAATAATATGTATCTTATCGCTTGTAAGTTGGACTGAGTTCTGAGATATATAATATTACTTTCATCATCGCATTGTTCGCGTACAGAGAGATTCTCAATCACGCACGTGAGGTTATAGTAGACCGTAGACGCGATGGCTTTCCAATTTCCAGAATATTCTTTAAAAGTATAATAAAATAAAATAAAATATATTTAAAAGAAAACGTATATAAACGTATAAATTAAGTCGCGGTCGAGGCTGCGCTCTAGATGGGGCCCTAAATAAGCTTTAAAAAAATTATGCGCTACTAGCTGTTACCCGCGACTTCGTCCGCCTGGATTTAAACAAAAAGTGTTTGTTCAGTTCCCAGAGTTAACGAAAACTTTATATTTCTGTATGCTTCGTATAGAAATACCTATGCTCAAATTAATGTGATTCTTCTACTTTGTGAGTCGGTTTTATTTTATTATCGAATGTTGTTCACATTGGTTTTCAATTTTCTCTATTAATCTGTTGTTTTGACATTACAAACAGATACTTCAATTTTATTTATTTGTATAGATGAACAGAAATTGTTCGCTATTTCATTGGTTTTAATTTTTTGCCGCGGATCCCATTACTTTTTCAAAATAAAAGTAGCCTAAGTTACCCCTTATAATATCAGCTATCGGCCAATGAAAATCCCGTCAAAATCGGTTTAGCCGTTTGAGAGATTAGCTGGAACAAACAGACAGACAGACAGACCGACAGACAATTTTTTTTTAATATTAGTACGTACGTTATATACTTTCATATGCATTAAGTAAAAGGCTGTTATTTTGACATGACAAACAGACACTTCAATTTTATTTATTTGTAGGTATAGAAGATATGAACACAAAAAAAATCATTTGGCTAAGATATTTTGTTGGGTAGACTTACTTCTACCGTCAGCCAGTATCAAAGGATATAGAATTCTCAGTAGGTACCAACCCTAGCACTCGTAAGACGAGACCACCTGGTAGAGGCGCCCGCGCAGTTCATCTTAATCCGGATTTCAACACCTTAATATTAATCAAATAACCAGTAGCGATAGCTAAGTTGGGAGACCAACAGACTGCAATGCAGAGGGTCTCGGGTTCGAACCCACGTCACGCACCTCTGACTTTCGGAAGTTATATCACTTTACGAAATTATGTGCGTATTGAGTGACAATAATCGCCTGCTTCGTGCCACGGAGAGCACGTTAAGCCTTCGGTCCCGGCTGCCATGAACATCTATGGCAGTCGTTATTGGAAAGTCAGTGCCCTCTAATATCCTGACACTGGTCTAGCCTTAGGGTATCGTTAGCCTTCGGGTTGCGGAGGTCAGGTGGCAGCCGCTCCGTGTAAAAACTGATGTCCAGTCAAATCCGGTTAGACTAGAAAGCCGACCCCAAGTGACTTGGGAATAATAAAGGCTAGGGAGAAGAGAGAGATAGAATATTAATCAAATAACCGTAAATTTAGCGTACATACGCAGTGTAAAATATCACGGTTTCCTATAATATTTCGTCTTACAACTCATGATACGGTTTTTCAACGGTGACTCATATAAAATTATTCAGAAATTAGATATTTATTATTAAATTTGTTTAAAAATAAATATACTAGACTATATTTACATCGTTTTAATGCCAATAGGTTTTTATTGCGTCGTGGGCGAATCACGGCCGAAGACTTTTTTTTTCTAAGAATTCTCACGGTGTGACCCTGATTTTATATTATAATATATTATTTTGTGTTTATATACTTTTCACGCATATTCATATGAATGTGAATGAGACAACGATTATTAAAATAGTATGTCAAGATTATGTAATGGTATATTGCAATTCATTTAATAGTTGTAACAATATTTCTTATCGCGTACCTATAAGTCGTAGAACTTTGAATAAAGTATTTATTCTGATACTTATTATTATATAAAAACTAGCTTTTGCCCGCGGCTTCGCTCGCGTTAATTTAGAATTTGACAATCAATTCGAGTTGTACTCTGCTTGTAATAAAATGATTCAATTATGATTCGAAAGACACGTGGCGCCATCTATTATCATAAGAACGTTATTCTTATTTTCCTAGGGAACAGTAATTTTTTTCGGGATGAAACGTAGCCTATGTCCGTTTCTGTACACCTGACAATGTATATGTAACATTTCAGAATGATCGGTTCAGTGGTTTAGGCGTGAAAAGGTAACAAACAAACAAACTCATTTTCATTTTTATAATATTAGTTAGGAAGTTAGGATTAGGATAAGGATAGGATTAGGATTCTAACATATCTATACTAATATTATAAAAAAGAAAGATCAGATTTTTTGTTTGTTTGCAGGGATTTACCTCAATAACAAAACAACCGATTTTAACAATTCTTTCACCTTTAAAAAGCTATATTTTTATTTATTACCGAGTAACATAGGCTATGTTTTATTTTTGTAAAGTGTTGTTACTAACATAATCTAAACTAATTTACATTTATACGAGCGAAGCCGTGGGCAAAATCTAGTTAGGTTATAAAAGGGTAACTAATATGTCTTAAAACGGTTGTATCAAAATTAATAAGGGAGACAAAGCCAGAGACAGGACTACACATATTGTTGTAGTTTTTATTTATTAAGTAACACGACACACTCACTTGCAGAATTAATATATTATTGCATATGTTGTATTGTGGACATCGAATCTACGACACTCCACGCCGCATACTAGCGAGGCACTCAAACCATTGAGTCATCTGTGCAGCACTGGACCAATAAATAATAATAATATCGGCCCTATATTAAACTGTCTCATTGCTGGACACGGGCCTCTTCTCAGTGTGAGAAGGGTTAGGCCATAGTCCACCAGCCGGCCCAGTGTGGGTTGGCAGACTTTACGTATTTTCGAGAACATTATGGAGAAGTCTCAGACATGCAGGTATCCTAACTATGTTTTCCTTCACCGTTGACTGTCTGGCAAAAAAAAGTGAAAGGAAAGTCCTTGGCGCTTATGAACACCAGGTGTGCAAAAAACACACGAGTGGTCAAAGCAAGCGACAATATTTGTTTTTTTTTTTAATTTTTTGTAATATTCTATCACACAGACACAACACCATCTAGCCCAAACTAAGCAGAGCTTGTACTATGGGTACTAGACAATGGATAAACATACATATATACTTCTTTTTTGTAAATAGGTACATACATATTATACATAGAAACACCCAGACCAAGACAAACATCCATGTTCATGCACACAAATGTTTGACTTGTGCGGGAATCGAACCCGCGACCTCAGGTGTGGCAGTCGGTTACACTGACCACTACACCATCGAGGCCGACTGTTAACTATTTAATACGCAAATTACTTCTAAAAGTTAGAGATCTTGGGATAGAACTCGAGACCTCTACATGATAGTCCAACGGTTTCCCACTATGCTATCTCGCTGCTGACCAATGCGGACCAATAAGATAGTAGGTTAAAACAACATTACGATGCAATGTTTTTCGTTAGCTAATAAATCAAAATATATGGCTCCACATTTATTTACTTTTAAGCTCTGCCAGTCATTAAAAAGTTTATAGTTACCTACATTAGTACAGTCTCCATATATTAGTTGTTGCCCAAGATATTCTTAACTGGTAACATAGAATAGTGAGATAACAAATCAATGGAAATGACATCAAACTTCACATGTTCGGAAACAATCGTTTATTGGAACGACAAATCTTTTTGGTTACTGGAATAGTCAATATTAAGTAGCTTTATCTAATTTATACAGAATTTCCGCCATTAGTAATAAGAAAGTGAGGGGAAGAATGTGATGGAAATACAGCGGATGATAGGTGTTAAGTGGGTGTTTGGGGTGGCTACTATCATTCGACCTAGACAGTCATAAATGGCGCAGATTATACAATCCTTCGTCTTTCGATTTTCAATCGGATACATTTTGGTGAGTTTGCAGATAAACTGCATAACTTGAATCCCCCTTTGACATACTACCATCGGAGAAACAGACCAGCGTCACAAGTACATGCCACCATGTACCTGTGGCGCTGGTCTGGAATGTGGTATATCCACATGTACCACATTTACGCATAAAGCGTTTTGCTTCCACTTTGAATGCGTACTGCAAAAGAGTGGAACTCACTACCTAATTCTGTGTTTCCCGATGAGTACAGTCTGGGTGTCTTCGCGCAGCCGCGAGTGAATAGGTATAAGCGTGCTCCATCGTTGCCTGCATCGTCACTTAACATCAGGTGAGATAGCGGCCAAACGCAAGCCTATTACAATTTTAAACAAAAAAATATTGGGCCAGTCTTTGGAGACTGCCGATAGAAGTGAAAACTTTAATCCTTGATCATAAACACTTGTTTATAAACCAAAAATAATTCAAAAATGGAAAGCGTTCGGTGACGATGACACGAGTTCTATGATTTTTGTTCACCCAAGAAGTGTTCAACGCGCCTAAAGAAGTTTTCACTTCAAAAATATTTAGTACTGTTTGAGGAGTAGAGCTTTCATGAGAAGAAGCAGGCAAGAAACTCATGGCCACTCGTTTCAATCGCGAAACGTTTATTAACAATTAAAATTTAATTTTATGAACAGTCGAAATGTATCCGAAAAGGCACGTTTGGCTGTTCATAGAGGACTATTAGTGCCCACACTTATGTATGGAAGTGAAAGTTGGGTATGGCAAAAGAAGCATGAGAGCAGAATAAATGCTGTAGAAATGAGAGCGTTGAGAAGCATATGTGGTGTGACTCTGAAAGATAGAATAAGAAATAGTGTGATTAGAGAGAGATGCGGCATGAAAGTGGATATAGTTACAAGAATAGAAAAGGGTATGTTAAGCTGGTTTGGACATGTAGAAAGAATGGACGAGGAAAGACTGACTAAGAAAGTTTATAAGGCTAGTGTGAATGGAACAGTCGCAAGAGGAAAACCTAGGCGAACGTTTCTCGACCAGATCGGAGGCGTCCTGGACAAAGGCCAGGTTAAGAGCTCCTTGAACCGACGAGCGTGTATGAGGAATGTGATGAAAGTGAATGAAGCCAGAGAAGTGTGTCAGGATCGTAGCAAATGGAAATCCGTAGTCTCTGCCTACCCCTCTGGGAAACAGGCGTGAATATATGTATGTATGTATGTAATTATAAAGTTTAATACTCTGCCGTGTCACAGATAGGTTATAAAGTCTGATTGTTTCCAGCTGATATGAACATCTATATTAGTTATTAGTCAATATGAAGAGCAGCACCCTTAGCTATTCTGACAAATGTTCCAATCTTAGTTATCCTCTTAAGTTATTGTTTGTGGTAGTCACTCCGTGGCAAAATTGATATTTGGCCGAATTTGGTTGGACTACAATACTGATCCAATATAGGGTATAAGGTATCCTAATTAATATTATAAATGCGAAAGTGAGTTTGTTTGTTACGCTTTCATGCCTTAACTACTCGACCGATCATTATGAAATTTCACATAATATATATTCCAGGGAAATAGAAATGGACACAGGGTACCTTTCGAAGCCGGAGGCAAACTCAAGTAATAATATAAACATAAAAAATTTATGATTTACGAACTTTTCTTCCGACTGCCGAGTTTCTTTGTGTCCCTTGTTTGAATATTTGTGAAGTCTCGCGCGATCACGATTTTATTAGAATAAAATTAAAATTTAGAATTCCTTCTAAATTTTAATTTTATTCTAATAAAATCTAAAAATATTATAAAGAGTTTTAATTTGCGCAGATTTGAATTGGCTCTTCTTTCATCTTCTTTATTCCATGGTTGGTAATCTAGTACCGCTATTAAAACTACTGAAGTTGAAGCACTTCGTGTCTTTAGACTCACGATCATCCTTAAGTTAGGTCCTTGAATAACTTACGTAGTTACTGGAACCATAAGTAAGCAAGTTGAGTCGTTAATTGTTTAAACTATGAGTTAAAGTTTTTGAGTAGGTTCAAGTTGGTTAACTGTCTGTAAATCTTAGCTGATAAACTATCATTTAGGTAATCTAAACATATAAATAAAATTGAAGTGTCTCTTTTTAATGTCAAAATAACAGCTTATTAGTTATTACATATGAAAGTATACACGGTACTTAAATCGGAAATCAATTTTAAATGTTTTTTGTGTCTGTCTGTTTGTTTCGGCTAATCTCTCAAACGGCTGGACCGATTTTGAGAGAATTTTCATTAGCTCATGTTATAAGAATTAACTTTGGCTACTTTTATTTTAGATGTTTTTTGTTAAATTACTCGCGAGCGAAGTCGCGGGTAACAACCAGGTTATAATATATTAATATATCTGGTCCGCTGCACAAATAAATGGAAGTTAGCTTTTAAAAATTATTAGGAATCGTGCATGTCTGAGAGTTCTCGATAATGTTCTTGAAGATATGTGAAGTCTGCCTACCTGCATTGGGCCAGCGTGGTGTACTAACGCCTAACCCTTCTCAAGCTGAGAAGATGCCCGTGGCCACTGGCATAGTTTATGTATAAGACTGATATCTATATATTAATACGTGAAGCAAAAACTTGGTACCCCTTTTTACGAAAATTGCGCGGACGGAGGAATATGAAATTTGGCACAAGTAAAGTTTATATAGAGAAGGAGTGGCGAATCCGAATATTTTTATGAATTATGCATTAGAAATACATTAAATTACTAAAAAAACACGACACGCACACAACAATATTGATACACGCAGTCGAATCGCGTGCGAAATATTTCGGTATTGTTTCGTCTGACGTCGTACAATTCTTCGTAACTATGGTTACATATACCTTATTTATATGTAATGAAGAAAAAGAAAACAAAGTAGCTAGCTTAGGGATATCGTCAATGAAAGACACATACATTACATTATATTACATTGTGACATTTTGACTTATAAAAACAATTTTCATTTCTGTCATGTTTTGTTAAATATTTAAATAATAATGTCTTAATGCATGGTCTATTTTAATAATAATACATTTTTTTTTGATACTGTAAATGTACTGACGATATTTGCATGCCTAGATGGTAGAGCAAAGAGAATCAATATTGTTAATTTGACATCTATGTACACATTTGTTCCGCAAATAAATAAATCGAATTGACAAAAAAAAACAAAATACAGAGTATAGTTAAGTAAGTAATAATTTAAAATAGGTAAATTAACCTGTACTATAGCCTTGGCGAAATCTGGATGAAATGTGATTATAAGGGTAAAGTTATGGACAATAAAACGATAATAATAACGATCAAACTTAAAATTTAAATCAATTAGGGTCGAATTTTGACCTCTAGGCGACCGCTAGTTATTATTATAACTTGTTACTAATTTTCATGTGAAAATGATTTGACCAAAATAACAACCATTTTATTTAAGCATAAAAATACTAAATTCACTTCAGCACGAGTAATACAAGCACTGGTCAAAATAGGTTGGTATTTTAAGTTCTTTTGTAGCAATCATATCTTTTGTAGCAATCATAAAAACACCAGACCCATTATTTTCTTTTGGTTGAATTCTTCTTGATATATTATCAAATAAAATTAACCATTAACAGCGTCGTTAACGCTTTTAATGTCCATGTTTGTGGCGAATTCAATGTCACCCTGTGTCTGTCGGCATTGCTAGTATTTATTCAATATGATTTACTGGAATTGGATAGCCAAAACTTGCTTTTACAAGGTGACAATCTTTAGTTTAATTCTTTAATTTGTTAAAAAGACAACTCCCGCACTAAGAATGAATCCTGTGTCGCGCGGGACTTTACAAACATTCAAACAACGGACACAAAGAACACGCAGACTCGGAACAACCATTTGTGGATCACACAAAGGTTTGTCCCGTGTGGGATTCGAACCCACAACATATGTAGCTGCTTTCTGGGCGGCAAATATATAATTTAAATGTGTTTGCCAACCATACACTAAGAAGAAGAAGAAACACTAATGCGTTGTCAACCCTTCATTGAAGGAGTTTTTCTGCCAGCGTGAGGTACATGACACTAGTCCCTCATGACTACACAACGGCGCTTTTAATAGCTTAGATACCCTACTCACTGCACAAAATAATAAGTTTAGGTTGTTTGATTGCTGTCTTTTGTGGGGTCAGTGAACTACAACAGTTGGACTGTTCTAAAACACATATAATAATAATAATATTCTGTCACATACACACAACACCATTTAGCCCAAACTAAGCAGAGCTTGTACTATGGTTACTAGACAATGGATAAACATACATATATACTTTTTTTTTGTAAATACATATCATACATAGACACAGCCAGAGCAAGACAAACATCCATGTTCATGCACACAAAGGCGTGGCAGTCGGTTACACTAACCACTACGCCATCGAGTCGTCAAACATCAAACATCATCAAGAGTTGTAATCTGCGATTCATATGGGGATCCCGTTGTTGCTTATTAATTTATTTATTTACAATAAGATGTAAGTGAATGTTAAGAGTGAATGTTAGATGCCATGTAAGGAGGTTGAACATTTTTGCCTGTTATCTTAGATAATATAATTGCAGTTGTGAGTTTGTTATTTTACGCTTTACGCCTTAACTACTCGACTAATCATCATAAAATTTCGCATACATTTTGTCAGGGCTATAAAATAGGATATAGGATACATTTTATGCAGAAACAAGTACTATTCCCGAGCGGCCAAAACTTAGCATATCCTAATCCTAAGTAATATTATAAAAGCGAAAATGAGTTTGTTTGTTTGTTACCTTTTCACGCCTAAACCACTGAACCGATAATCCTGAAATTTTGCATATACGTTGACAGGTGTACAGAAACGAACATAGGCTACCTTTCATCCCCAAAAAATTACTGTTCCTGAGGAAAACAACAATAACGTTATTATGATAATAGATGGCGCCACGTGTCTTTCGAATCATGATTGAATTATATTATTACAAGCAGAGCACAACCCGAATTAATTGTCAAATTCTAAATTAGCGGGAGCGAAGCCGCGGGCAAAAGCTAGTGTACATATAAGTTCCAAAGGTAATCCACCAGAAAAATGGAATTCTCTCAGTCTGTTTTTATTTTTTACATTTTATTACCTGAACTAGGTCAGAGACCTGTGTTTCAGGCTGTCGCCTACTATCTCCTAGCAACTAGACCAAATCTAGACTAGTATTAGTCATAAGGATCTATTTTCTCTTACTGAAAACTTTTCAACTCGTTATAACGAGACTATAAATATTATAAATCATTTTTATGACGCCATTTTGATTTGCAATTCCAAGCTTGGTGAGTTTTATGTGTCGCCGGCGCTTTTAATGTTTAACCCATGATTGTTTTCAAAGGAGAATTTAAGAATTGTTTTTCTAGGAAAAATATATTAAGTACGTTATAAAATAATGGCTGTTAAAGAAATATACATCGCTAAGCCAAGCAGGAACATGCGACCATTCGATGTTTAGTGAAGAGGTATCCTAGCAGCGATAGCTTAGTGGGAAACCGATGGACTGCCACGCAGAGGTCTCAAGTTTGATCACAAGACGCGTTTTGTATACTTAAAAGGAAACCGTAACCACTAAGTCAAGAAGGACTAAATATTTACGAAAATATAGATATTTTATTTATATATATATTTTTTTTATTCTTGCCTAAGTATGGTAAAGAAAGAACGCTAGTATTTTTCTATCTTTATTAACTTTATAGTGTTACTAGCGACTCGCCCCGCAATCACTCTGTTTATTGGTGATAACCACATGCAAATCCGTTCTGTAGCTTTTGAGTTAATCGCGAACAGACAGACAGAGGCGGCGGGAGATTTTGTTTTATAATATGCAGTGATAAAAAACATTTATCGTGTCTAATGAACTTGCGTGTTGATAACATGTGCCTACTAAATTATTTTATGAACCCAAGAACATTTAGTTTGTTTGATAGACTGACCTGTAAAAACTACTAAACATTCGGCGGATTTTCTAGTTAACGTCAGTAAGTATTATGATTTATGTATCCTGTGTGTATTTGTTTTTGTGTGTCTGGTGCCGTTTTTTTTGTATCAAAGTCTCGAAATGACTATAGTACCTCAAGTATATTGATGTGCGTTGATCGATTGTAAGTCGAATTATTCGAATGAACATGTAAAGCGAATACTTAATTCGAAAGCTTGATACTTTTCGATTGCATCGTTGACGTTAATTTATTATCTGTACATACTACATTCAAATAAATAAAATTGAACTGTCTGTACTATAAATGCATATGAAAGTATATCCAGTATTCATACCAAAAAATCAATTTTAAAATGTTGTCTGTCTGTCTGTTTGTTCCGGCTAATTTCCGAATTTGACGTGACTTTCACTGGTAGCTAATGTGATGTTATAAGGAGTAACTTAGGCTACTTTTATTTAAGAAAAATAGAATTCCGCGAAAGAATAATAAAATATTTTTGTTAAATTCCACGTGGACGAAGTCGCTAGTAACAGCTAGTTTGATTATACAGATTGTCCTATAAGTCGACTTCAAGCCGGAATCAGGTCAAAGTCAAAAGTAAAAAATCATTTATTCATTTAGGTCACAAAGTAACGCTTATGAACATCAAAGTATATAGGTTAGTGAGTTTACTAAGTTACTGAAGCTACATTTAGGTTAGTTGCTAGGTTCAGGCAAAGGGTTGAGCCTATGAGAAGAAGACTTCAAGAAACTCAGGTAACCGGCTAAGTTATAATAGGTAGCTATAAATTTTTAATTTTAAAATACGCAATTTTTTTTTTTTATCTGAATACTATTATAACTTAGCCTGTTACCTGATTTCGGCTTGACGTCGACTTCTGGGGCATTCTGTATAGTCCTATATCAGCTATTTGATCTCATTGTCTAATTTCACGAGTCCATAGGGCATTACAAATAGGTATAAGAGGAGACATATAGGTACCTAAGCCTGTCTAACACATTTTATCAATCGTGTCATCATCGAATCAAGTTTCGAATGAATTGGGATAAGTATAAAAAGAATCAATTATAAATCAATTCAATTACGATTTCAATCATAATCAGTCATGTAAGACCAAACTATTTTCGAATTTCTTTTTTCGTATCAGTTGCACATCGCTAAAGGCATGAGTAAACTTGTCTATAAATATATTTTGGACAGTAATGACGCATATTATTAATTTAGAATGTTTCCTCAGGGCTTGACGAATCATATTTTATTTTTGTATACCAGCAAATACATAATTATATTATTATGTACAGCCGCGGATCGTGTGACATAAAAAGACATTCGTATTGCCGACTGGTAGTATTATGTTTTAATGGTGGTATTCAATTCTGAAATATGGAAGCAAGAAACAGTTGGGTAGTTCACTCTTACATTGGCTATAGCCAGAACTAGCTGCACATATTTATATCAAAATGAAAATCAAAAATCAAAAATAAATTTATTCAAGTTAGGTTATGTACAAGGTAACACTTATGAATGTCAAAGTTACACTAAATTTTTTCTATGAATTTACATTTACTATCACGTTCAGCAAAGCAAGGGTGTAGGGCTCATGAGAAGAACCGGCAAAATGGCCACTCTTTTTAATCCTGACTAATATTATAAATGTGAATGTGAGTTTTATTATTTGCTTGTTTGTTATGTTATCATCATGAAATTTCACATACACGTTGTCAGTAGAACAGAAAAGGACATAGAGTACTATTCATCCAGGAAAAAGTACTGCTTATATTTTTTTCCTTTTTTATCTGTTTGTTCGATAATTTAATGCTAATATTTATTTTGAGTTTATATTAAATAATAATAATAATAATTTATTTTCATAATTTGATTTTAACAATTGTTCTCTTAATGTAATACATATATTTTCTAAAGCGTTTAAAATATGAAAAGAGAATTCGATGACGACCGTACTAGTATAAACTGTGCTACAGTCGCCAGCGCCTTCCACCCTGAGATTGTTACAAAACATTTAATAGTTTAGGCACATCAAGAAAAGAAGGAATTAAAATTAAAATCTGAAACATTTTGGTTTTGACTTCACTAGTACATTAACATAATAGGTAGTATAATATTTAAAAAGATATTGGTAACTTCGTATGACTTTAGCCCTGTGGGGTGATATTGGCCCTTAATTGGAAAAAGCTGTTTTACTGACAGTTTATACGTAGTGCTATCTATTGATTTCCACGTGTATTTTTTCGACAAAAAGTATGATAGTCGTCTGGTGGGTGGTGCTTTTTCCAATTAAGGGTCAATGTCACCCCTCAGGTCTAAAGTCATACGAAGTTACGGTATAGTTAAAAACTGTTACCACTCGAGTGATCAAGAGCATCAATAAAGGTAATTACAAATAATTATTGTCCATGTGAGTTAGTGTGATTTGTGTGAATGTATGTATGGTTGGTGTGTGTGTAGGTGATGTGTATGTGTTTGTGTGTGTATGTGTGTGAAATGATGATCGGTCGAGTAGTTAAGGCGCGTGAAAGCGTAACAAACAAACAAACTCACATTCGCATTTATAAAAATAGTTAGGAGTTAGGATTAGGATATTTATTCTTCTTCGTGTCAATGTATGAACACCCTTAAATTTTGTCTGCCCAAAATCCCGCTACAGCCACGGCATCGTATATTATTATATCGTATATTATAGGATCTCCCCCTTTCCCCCATCCCGCTCCTTCTCCTTCCCACTTCCTTTCCTAAAGGGTCGGCAACGCGCAAGTGATGCCTCTGGTGTCGCAGGCGTCCATAGGCTACGGTGACCACTTACCATCAGGTGGGCCGTATGGTTGTTTGCCACATTAGATGGATAAAAAAAAAAATTATGGGTTTGGTCTGAGTTTTGTGAATGTTATACATTTAAATTTAAAATTGAATGTAACTACATATAGCATTCCGTACGTAGCAAAATTCAGCAGCAATCAATCAGTGTAATACCATCGGATAGACACCAATAGCTCCGTCACAAGTGCTATACGTTGAAAATAGTTGCGAAAGCACGCACTGAAAGATTAATTACTTCAAATAAACTATGAAACTACCCATGGACGTCTATTAAATTTTAATCCGAACTTTAAATTAAAGGACTGCACGGATGGCAAAGTGGTTTAAGTACTTTCCTCGCCACTGCTACTGAACCGAGTGTAGTGGGTTCGAGCCCCACACGGAACAAAAATTTGTGTGATCCATAAATGGAATCCGAAATTGGAATCCGAATTTCCGAATCCGAATCCGAATTTCCGAATCTGGATGTTCTTGGTGCCCTTTAATAATAATAATAATAATAAATTCTTTATTTGTTCTCTCACACAGAAATTACAGAGTATTGTATAGTATATTTAATTAATACATTAGTTTGTTTGAATGTTTGCAAAGTCCCCCAGACATACAAGAATTATTTAATATTGTCTTACGTTTACGCGAATGTTATACATTGTAATTAGAACTACCTACTTTATACGGATTTAGTCGGGGAAAAGTATCTATATATTAATACGTGAAGCAAAAACTTTGTAACCCTTTTTACGAAAATTGCGCAGACGGAGGAGTATGACATTTGGCATAGTTAAAGTTTATATGGAGAAGGAGGGGCGAATCCTAATATTTATATAAAATATGCATTATAGACCAAGGCTGAACCCTTTGAAAAAGGTAAAAAGTGAAAAAAAATAATAGTAGGATGAAACCCATTGGAAAAGGAATGTAACAAAAATGAAAGGAAAAATAATTTACGGGCGATCTGAGGTTGGGCAGTGGAACGGTTTATCTCGATTTCCAGCAAAACTACAAGTCCTATGGAAAAAAGTTAAATCGCAAAGATGTAGGTAATAAAAATATCTACAACTTTTGTATTTACACTTTTTTCACATAATCTCAAAATTTATGTGAAAATTCAAATAACAAAGTTTTGGGTTTTTTATTTTTATGTTACAAAAAGATTTTTTGTTTCTCGAAATTTGGTGAAAACTTACCTTTTTATGTCCCAAACACACTGTAATTTTTTTGATTTAAAATATATATTTTGACTTAATAATCGAAAAAGCACCCTAATTTTCAATCGAAAATTCTCCCATCAAAATATCTGCCGTTTGAAAAAAGTCGGTGGGCTTTTTGTTCTTTGAAATCTCTACTTTCTGATGGTGTAAAAAAGTGTACATTACTATGGTAATTTTTTTCAGAAAATGCAAAAATACGAATAAAACTCGCTACCGAAAAATTTTTTTAGTCATCTTGTACAATTTTTACCTATTTATTAAAATTTACACTTTAATTACTCGAAAAACGTAAGATTCCATGTGATGTAAGATTCTATGTCTAGTGCGATAGATGTATTTTTTAAATAAAAAGAAAAGTAAGAGGCCTAGTAACATCTAATTTTCATTTCATTTGTACGCTGGCAAAGTGTTAGTACGCTGACGTCCAAACACAATGCTTTTGTCACTATGCACTATGCCTCATGCACGGATGGTGAATTGGTGTTAGTCGCTTTGCTTCTGTGCTAAGTATTGTAGGTTCGTCTGAGCTAAAATCACGCATAGAACGTGTAACAAAAAGGTGTAAAATATAACAAATAATTTACTCTTTTTCCTTCTTTTTCTTTTCGTGTGGTTAGTGGCCACCCTGTTATCAAGAGTTGATCAAGCCGCCGTAGGCCTCTGACATGGCTTAAGGACTGCTATCAATTTGACAACAACCGGGACA
Source organism: Catocala sponsa (assembly GCA_963564715.1). NCBI lineage: Eukaryota > Metazoa > Arthropoda > Insecta > Lepidoptera > Erebidae > Catocala > Catocala sponsa. The sequence continues at coordinate 4,198,123 of OY751349.1, forward strand.
GACTTTTTACGTGCCCTCCGAAGCACGGAGACGCTCAGATGAAATACCACTAAGCGGTCACCCATCAATTTTTTTTTTACCTGGGGTAATGCATTGACGCATACCTCTCCGCGAGGGCGGGTGGAGGGGTTATGTCGGACTCGCCGGGGTATAAGATAAGATGGAATAATGAATAATGTACCTCCCGGAATACCGACTAAACCTACCACGGTGTTCCTTGACAAACCACTATCGGCGAGGCCGCGCGAATCACTTTCACATGCGGTCGCGACCCCGCCGAGGTTTCGGCCCGCCGTATGAAACGGCAGGCCACTACACGACAAAACCTACCCGATGGTCACCACTAATCAAAATTCCCTACTGTCCCCAGACGGACACGACACAGAGGTGCGCGTAGGAACACGCACGCCGCCTCTCGGACCTGGTGCTGAACGGATGGCGGGCAGGCCCATAAAGCTCGCCACCCCCAGGTCAAATCTCAGGGTGACTGGAGGTTGTCTCGCACCCTCCGGCGCCCGGTTCTGCGGTTGGGGAGTGGGTTTAAACGCTCCCTCTCCCGCTCCGCCGCCTCCTTAATGGAAATCACTTCCTCACAGAAGGAGGCGTCGGCGTTCCACGACCTCTCACTCCGGACCATAGACTAAACTACGGCCGGGAGCGAGAAGGCAAGCGGTTATCCATCTATAGACTGACCGCACCCAACGTTGCTTAACCTCGCTAATCGTTTACCGATCAGTGAGTGCAACTTATGACAATTTTATGACAATTTTAATTTAATTTTTTATTACTAGCGAAGCGACCCATTCCGGGTTCGCACCGGTAGTACAAAACCTTAAGAAATTATACATATAAACCTTCTTCATGAATAACTCTGTCTATTGGTGAAAACCGCATGAAAATCCGTTAAGTAGTTTTTGAGTTTTTGGCGAACAGACAGACAGACGCGGCGGAGGACTTTGCTTTATAATATGTAGTGGTCGTGATTTAAACATTAAAAACAAATGCATTACATCACTATCAAAGTTGTAGCTGGCCATTTCTGAGTTTACAGAGGTCACAGAATTAGGTATTAGTGTTTCTTTAGTATTGACGGGAATGTGCTGATACTGATAAGTCGATAAAAAAGAAAATGTTATATCTTAGAAAATAATGTAATGGATTTATTTGTCGCGATTTTCCATACGGGCAATATTATGTGACGGTTACATAATATGACTACACTTTTTTGTTACACAATGTATATTGCGGTGTTAGACAGCCCCAGCCCCGTTTCGGAAAGCACGTAAATGATGTTGTTTCTGCGCCTGATCTCGCTGCGGTTGTGTCGGATCGCCCCATCAGATCACGAGAGTTAAGGCACAAAGAGTTCACTTGTGTTTACGCACATACTTGTGCACTATAATATCTCCTGCGCACATGGCCAGTCTCCTTTAAGAATGGCCGTCGTGACGAAAATTCGTTCTGGAGGACATTATTATTATTATGGTGCTGATAGACTTCATCAGTAGCCACCTGCCGTCCGTTCCTATTTCCTACAAGCTTGTTATATAAATCCTGCAAAGTAATGACTGTCCGTCAAATCTTTATTAGGCACACAATACTAAAACAACATGCGGTGTTCACCTATAATGCTGACATAACTAACAAACGACTGCAAGATATAGTCTGCACCACACAATCTTGCTCAAAACATATTTGTACAAATAGATTTTTTGCATTTCTACGGCCATTTTTGTACTAAATAGAGAATTAAGCATTTATAAATTAACTTATTTTAGCTGTAAAAACTTAATTACTGCATATATTCAGACTCTGCCTGTAAATAAAAATTTGCTAATTTAGTTTTAAAGTAGAATATTAAACTTATTTTACTTGTTTTTACTTTTACCTTTAGTTTATTATAAAAGTTATTATAATGTAAATTTATTTATACTGATAATAGTATGTAAGCAGTTTGTCGCTCGAAACACAGGTTTAACCTAATTCGGGCAAATATCTATAAGTGCACTTTACGTTATTGTTAAGATGCGATTGTAAAACTAAGAATTTATACTAAAATAAATAAATAATTATTATTATTTGTTTCTCTTTCACGGGTATATTCCATGAGACATGGGTCCAACGTAAAGAGACCCTTCGAGAGTTTTAATCAAAGGTGGGATGGAACACCTACAGCAGCACTAGCCGCAGCAGGCGTAGGACTATTGCTACGTATGGAATCTAATATATGGGCTATGGGTATGGGTGTTTGATGAACTGGTATATTGGTAACTATGGAGGATTTATTATTATTATTATCATTCACTTGTAACAGAACATCGAGCTTTTGCCGTTTTTATATTGTCGAACTGAACAACGAACAAGGCCAAGCATAGAGCCAAACATCGCTACGAAAATTTTCACGATCTGTCTGGCGAACGATCTAATTTCGAAGCAAATTTACTGTCCTTTTGATAGAATGCTCGCTAGAACGCTCCCGTTCATTTTTCTGTAATGTAACATTCGCTAGCATATAACATAACAAACCTTTTTAGCAGCGGTTGTCACAAATAATGTTAGAAGAAAAAAAATTAATATCTACCTGTCACATTTCATATTTCGATCTTGGTCCATCATCCATACAAAGCAATTATCATCCACCAAAACTGATATAAATAAATAAAATGTAATACAACAATATATACAAACAGAATCAAGAAATATCCTACCATCACAAGAAGTAATCCTACGAGATTTTGGGATTGAATTCATCTGTAGCAAACGTTACTTGTAAGAAAAATGGGGAGAAAATCAAGTAATTCTATTTTTAAACATATACATACATACATACATCCTCGCATATCTTCGAAAAGCTATATAATATCAGCCCTGTACTAAATTGTCCCACTGCTGACCACAGGCCTCTTATCAGTGTGAGAACGGTTAGATCATAGTCCACCATGCTGGCCCAGTGAGGGTTTGTAGGCTTCACATGTCCTGTCTTCAAGAACGTAAAGGAGAATTCTCAGACTTAGAGATGCAGGTTTCTTCATGTTTTCCTTCACCGTCTCCATTCGGAACCACGTTCGAAAGGCTAAGCAGACTGAAATTATACTTAGGGCAGCTTTTAAGCCTAGGCATCATTGCGTTGCTTCTAAAGATCTGTTCCAAAGAAACCCTGCATTTAGCCTATATTTGTTCAATAATAATGTATTTATTAATTTCATACATAAAACATGAATACAGACCATAAAGCAATTAATATAGGTAATAGGGTAAACCTGTGCCACAGGCCACTACCAGCCTTGACCAGGAGACCAGGAGTGGTGCCCAGCTAGAACCAATAGGTTCCACCAAGAGTATAGGAAATTAACCAGTATATTAATCAGAAATTGAGTCTAAAATCGCATCCGGGCACGGACACAAAGAACACCTAGACTCGGAACAAACATTTGTGGGACCACACACAGTTTTGTCCCGAGTGGGATTTAAACTCACAACACTCAGCGCAGTGGGAGCGGCGAGGCGACCACTTAAACCACTACGCCATCCGAGCAGTCATGATCAGTCAAGTAGTTCAGGCGTTTTTATTAAGTAAGGATACTGATGCTACTTTTTGTTCTTACAGAAATGAGTGATATGACCTGCTTATCATTGGCTGGCGTCGAAGATAACTGGCCAGATTTTATAGGCATGTTCCAACAGTGTTGCATGTTATGTTGCTTATTTTCTTTTAAATGTATGGTCTACTTCTGGTATCTTGTCTTTGGTATGTGCTATATTACTTTTCAGGTAGGATGTTGTTTCTTGTTCTGTTCTTAATAGCAATATAAACAAAACTTGTAAAGTCAGCACGTATGAGCATTCAGGGGATCGTCATTGCAACTTTTTCATCTGTAAAACTAACACATGACCTCTTTTAAATACAATACGGAAAGTGATTATAAAACACATATTTATTGGTACTATACAATAATTTATATAATTAGAATAATGAATTATCACGAAGAATTTGTTATTTAAAATCTATATATCAAAATACCGATCACCGTCTGATAAGTTAATTAAAAATGATTATTTTTTAATACCTAGCAGATAATAATTTAAAAGATAATAAATAATAATTAATTGATAATAATTTAATTGTTAATGGAATAATGCAATGTACTTGTAACACGTCCAAAATCACACGAATGCGTAGCATATTCAAATTAAATATGTCTGCGCGAGCCTTACCAATGATTACTGTGAATTAAAGTGATGTAAAATGTTAGGGGAGACTAGCTCAAAACGGGTAAGCTAAGGTCAGATGAAAAATAAAACGGTTTTTATTATATTTTAACTTGTATTTTAATTATTACAATTCCCCAATTATGAACTTAAATTAACAGTATTGGTTTAAAGTGTTGGCGTTTGATGTGTTGGGCACATCAAAAGTGTCTTTCCTCATTTACGGCTGAATAATGGTTTGGTTCTAGTCGATCAGACCTAGTTGATGGCATGTAGTCAGAATCTCCAAATATGTACCCATTTGTGGGCCATATTCCGTTACACGTTACACGATTTGAGATATCAGGATGGCGTGCCCTGAAACCTATGTACCAGTCTTAACCTGCTTTTAAATGGATGTTTTATTTTGTTCTTTACAGCATATTGGAAGACTAATTCCAAGAAGTATTTTACAGTCAGTAAAAAAAAATATCGTTATGAAAAATATACTCTACCAGGTCTAATTCCCGAGCTTTGCTGAAAACTGGTACAAATCATCCAAGGGTTTTCGTTGCAGATCCCTTCTTTATGTGTCTCTGCAGTGTTGACAAATTGATATCATATTTTTTGGTAGCTGCATTGAGTTTTTTTAGCTTTATCTATTGCAAGTTCCATTGTTTTCTCGACCCATGATGCGTTTGTAGTTTTTCTTTTATACTTATTGACCATCTACCAAATAAGAAAACACTGTCACACAAAACTTATGCTTGGAAAATCTACCAGGGCAAAACGGATAGGGGCAAATTAGGTACCAGTTTTATCCATACCCGATTTGCTCAAAGGCACACTTTCGTTTCACACATTCATAACCACAAAACCAAAACAACAGGTCATAAATCACTTCACTGATGAGAAACTTCAAATATACCAAGATAATATTAACAAACTAGTAATCACATCTAACAAACCACAATCGAGTAATCAGAATCAAAATACTCAAATATTTTTTTAAAGCAGCAAAAATATTTGATTTCAAACTACCATGCAACCGCGTGATCCGTGCGTACGGGGCGACTGCCTGTGATTAGACGACACCTGCGCCATCCTTCTACACGCACACATTGAAACAAATGCGAAAGGCACGAAATTAAAAACGCTTAGCCGTTTTAGGCGGTGTACCCGTTTTGGCCTAGTCAAACCCAAAACCCAAGTCCAAAACAATTTTACACATTTATATATATATATAAGTGAAACATGCTGTATACAAAATAAATTTTTTACATAAATATTATTTGGCGTTTGCTTTACCTACGTAAGTTGATTAAACCATTTTGGATATCACACGTCGCTAAGAACCATAAAAATAAGTTTTAGTCCTGATGCTTCTGCACGATTCTCATATTGCAATCCATTTTTTTTGTATAAAGACAGCTCCCGCACTAATAAATATAATAAATAATTCCTGTGTCGCGGGGACTTTACAAACATTCAAACAACGGACACAAAGAACACTTAGACTCGGAACAAACTATTTGTGGATCAACAACAAACTTTTGTCCCGTGTGGGGATCGAACCCACAACACTCGGCGCCGTGGCAGTGGTGACGCGACCATTTAAACCACTACAGTCAAACCTCTACCTATAGTAAGTAGATTTAATAAATTTGGATATCACAGCCGGTCGGTAAGGGCCGTAAAAATAAATTCCAGGCCTGATACTTACGCACGACTCTAATATTGCGATCCATTGCATTCGATATTGCAAAATAGTAGCGAGAACAGAATGCCTAGTGCGACTTTGTTTTACGTTAACACGATCGATACGTTTGGCGTTTGGCGCTCCAATTGGTCCGCTCCAAGCCTTTAACCAATCGCAATATTAGATCGCGTTAACGTAAAAACAACTCTCAATAGGCACCCATCTCTGATAAGTTACTGACATAATTTTGAAATCACAATGCGTCGTAAAGTTGTCAATACGCGCGTTTGATACCGCAATCAATCAGCGAGAGACTAAAATAAGACGCAACACTGATGCGAGACTATATTATATCAGCTCTGTATGAAACTGCCCCATTGCTTTTTTTATTTATTTATTGAACTCAAAGAAAATGTGCTACAATTATCCTTTTACATAACTTCGCCAAACTGTGTAACAGTTTGTTGGCGAATACTGCACTCATTTAACAAATTAAAATTATGTATACACACTTTTAAGACACATTAGTTTAGTATTAGGTACAATATAGTTATTGTTAATGAAATTAAACTTTACAAAAAAAAATAAAAAAATAAGAAAAAAATTAAGAAGAGACATTTAACAATAGTAAGGCTGTTTAATCTTCAATTTGATCATTAAATATTTGAAACAATGTTTCTTTTATCTTTTTCTTAAATATATTTAAGCTGAAACAATTTTCTGGGATACTTATTTTGTTATGTAGTCGTGGTATTATATACATATGTGTTCGTTCACCGTAGTAATTACATGAAACAGGCTCTTTGTACTTATTTCTAATAGCTTGTCTAAGCATACAATGTGGAGCTTTAGGTATTTTAAACTCTTCTTTATTATACTGTTCGAGCACGGGCCTCTTCTTGGTGTGAGAAAAGGCCACAACACTAGAGAGCAGATTGACAAACATGATATATCTTCGATAGCATTATGAAGAACTTTCGATATTTTCCTTTACAGTTAAAAAAAGCGATAATTAACTATTTGATAGACATATAACTTCGAAAAGTCAGAGATGCTTTGGGATTGAACTTGAGGCCTCTGCATGGCAGTAACGGTCTCCCACTAAGCTATGGCTGCCTATCGATGTAAGACTAAGCACACAGTATTGATCCTGGCCGTAAAGAGTCACGGAATGCATCATCGGTACAAAAGCAGAAGCCTTCAATCATCAATGCTTACAGTAGCATGTTTATACCATAAATTTGAAGGCAATACTCAAGGGTACAGTAAAGTTATCCGCGTATTAAATATCACTAGTGTATACACGTCAGAAGCAAGCGATATCGATCACGAGGGAAGGAAGGAAGCTAGAAATGTGTTTATTCTGTTATGATTGATCATCGGCAGACGTGCCCGTGAACTTCCGTGACATTGGCATTGATCATTGTCAGATAAAGCGGTTAGGGATGCTCAAATCCTGGAAGAGTCTCGTTTAAAGACGGAGCAAACGCACTAAGTTGTCTGGTTTTCGTATCGTTGTGAATTAAGACTGCGCCGAGCGTAAGACAGATAATGACAGAGCTCGTGCGGCGCATATTCAAATCGGCATGCGGCCGCCATACATCCGTTTTCAATATCCTATCTATCTCATCTATCTGTTACTAGCGATAGGTATTTGACATTAGCTCCATATAAGATACGTCAAAAGTATATCTCCAGTAAACAAATCCACAGATAGATAGGATATTGAAAATAGTCGATAGTAAAATTGTATGGAGGATTTGAAGTGCTTTTTTGATAAATATGTATATTTATTATCAACCGATGAATTTAATATTTGGGACGGACAAATTGTAATATAACTATTTATGTTTCGTTTAAGCTGTAAAATAGGATAGATTTTTACTGTTATAATTTAAAATCACGTAACACGAGCTTACGTTTTTGCATTTTTCGTGAAAATGTACGTAATTTTGTAGGCGAAAATATTAATTATTTTAAGATTTTTACACGGAGTAATTGTAAACACATTCATTGTTTTGGTAAATGTATATTTTACATTTGTATTAAACAAAAAGTGTTGATTTTATTCACTTAAGTGTGACCGCCTGTTTTGGCACATTTCGCCCTGGCGGAAGTTACTATCCTAACTAATATTATAAAATAGGTTTTGCCCGCGGCTTCGTTCGTTCGTTCGTTAGTAACAGTACTTTTTCTGAATGAAAGTTATCCTTTGTCCTTTTATGTTCTCATGAAAACGTGTATGTGAAATTTCATGATGATCGGTTGACTAGTAAAGGCGTAAAAACCCTTCGTGTTCAACTCCGAGTTGCGCTTGACATGATTTTTTCTATTCGAAACCTTTCAAGATGCATATTCACATTTATGGTTTATCTGGTGATAGAAACATCAACTGCTGTCTCGCATTTAGTTTGGCTTGTAACATTATTTCCATAAACGTATATTATCGTTTAAAATGCTTCCATTTTGTACATCCAAAACCAATTTATCATACTCAATACTGAGATGCGATAATGCATCCCAACCCTATCCTAAAGCATACGCCCCTATTTTTCCCCCTTTTGTATGAAAGAGCTTATTTTTATTGCTTGTAGCGTGGGAAGCCATTAGTTACAACGTAAGCAGATCCGATGAAAAATAAAGTGCAGCACATATATTGGAACTAATAGTGTATTAAGATGCCTAGCATTTCATTATGTCGTATAAATCAGCCATCTAAATTAAACATTACACACATTTACAGAATCTTTAGCGATTGCAAGTATTTTTTTTATTACTCTATTTATAAACTGCCCCACTTCTGGGGTCGGGCTTCTCCTGAGTATAAGCAGGGTTAGATATTTTGCAGGAAACACGTAATTGAGAATTTCATGGAGAACTTGCAAGCAGATTCCTCACGATGTTTTTCTTCCCAGTTAAAGCTGACTATAATTATTATTAACTATTATTATTATTTATTATTATTATTATTTTCTGCCTGTATTGTCCCACTGCAGGGCAAAGGCCTCCCTCTCGCTTTTCCACATATCCCTATTATGCGCTAGTTTGCACCAGTCCCTCCTGTAGTTAATTAATTCGTCTTGCCATCGACGTTTTGGTCTACCACGTTGGCGTTTAGCACCGTCTGGGATCCAATCTGTGCTGATGTTAGCCCAAAGCTCCTGCGGCATACGGCAAACGTGTCCAGCCCAATCCCATTTCAGTTTGGCGGCTTTCTGGGTGGCGATTATTAACTAGATATAATAAAAAATACATATATTTAAAAAGCCAGAGGTGCATGCCTGATTTACCTATAATTATACTTGACCTTGGGATCGAATTCAAAACCTCGTCCTTACAAAATTATACATAAATTAAATATGGCACTCCAAAATTCGATGTTTTTTATAACATCTCCGCCAGTTAAAACCTCTGTTGTGAGGGACTTGCAAACATTCAAACAACGGAATTAAAGAACACCCACACTCAGCAAAAAAATTGTAGGTCACACAAGTTTCTGTCCCTTGTGGGGAAACCACGACACTCGAGGTGGCAGTGGCGAGGCCACTTAACCTATTGAGTTGCTTCGGCACACCAGTGGCCAGAAGCAATATAACTTTAATTATGTCTGGTATTCTGAGCAGTGATAGCTCAGTGGGAGACCAACAGACTGCAATGCAGAGGGTCTCGGGTTCGAACCCACGTCGCGCACCTCTGACTTTCGGAAGTTATATAACTTTTCGAAATTATGTGCGTATTGATTGACAATTATCACTTGCTCGGTGCCTCGGAGAGCACGTTAAGCCGTCGGTCCCGGGTGCCATGAACATCTATGGCAGACGATATAGGGAGAGTGTCGACACAAAAGATCCCACTGGGTCGAAGTGTCGCTGGTCTGCACTGACTGGCCCCTCCATAAGATAAGAGATAAGATAGGGCCCTCTAATATCCTGATACTGGTCTAGCCTTAGGGTATCGTTAGCCTTCGGGTTGCGGAGGTCAGATGGCAGTCGCTCCGTGTAAAAACTGATATCCAGTCAAATCCAGTTAGACTAGAAAGCCGACCCCAAGTGACTTGGGAATAATAAAGGCTAGGGAGAAGATTCTAAGAGCACCGACGACCTGGTAAGGATCGTACGAAGCGATTATATACGGATAGCCCAAGACCTGTCTGTGTGAAAAACCTTGTGGGAGGCCTATGTCCATCAATGGACGTCTTTCGCCTGAGATGATGATTCTAAGACTTAATAATCATGTAATTTTATTTTGCCGTCAAAGTAGAGACCTCAACATCGCCTCGGCTGCTATGAGGGCGGTGTAGAGGCCACTGCTCTTAGACCACACGACTGCTTACCATCAGGTGGAGCGTGGCCATTTTGAAGAGCAAAAAAAAAATTTTTTAAAAAATCTGCTGAAGGATTTATGAGAAGCTAAAATCTTAAAGTTAAACATCCGTTCCGCTATCGGCCTTGTAAACTAAAGTTTATCTTTATATCAATCGTTGCTTCTTCAATCCTCTGCGGTCCATTAATCCTATGAAATGTGCTACCAATCCGTCGGCATTTACTTTGCCTTACTAATTAGTGTTTGTTGATTAATTGGTAAGTTACTATGTGCTATGACGTAATTGACTGCATGGAGAGCGTAGTGGTTTCAGTGGTCGCCTAGCCACTGCCGCCGCTTCGTTGTGGGTTCGTTCCCGACTCGGGACAAATATTTGTGTGATCCACAAATGGTTGTTCCGGGTCTGGCTGTTTTGTGTCCGTTATTTGAATGTTTGTTAAGTTCCTCGCAACATAGGAATTACTCCTACCGCGGGAGCTGTCTTTAAAAAAGAAATACCGTGTGTAACATGAAAGATTGATTGTATTTTTTTTAATAGGGTAGCTGACTAACATTTTTTATTTGTTACAATACCGAAACTTAAAAATACAAAAAAATTTGAAAGTTGCTCAAAAATAAGGAAGGTTTCAAATGTGGTAGTAGGGCTATTTGTCAAAGGGTAGTATTTAACTGTTCCTCAATTTTTTGCCTTTGTTCCACCAAATATTGCAATGTGTAAGCTGTGGTAAACGGTATTAGTGACACAATTGTCAGCACCTTGTAAAATGGACTCCTTGTCTATATGTATTGCTGTCACTGTTTGTTTACCCACATAAAGAGAAAAAAAAAATACTAATTGCACAGCAAAATATATTTAAAGAGATCCAACTGAGTCGAGGGAGCCCCGCGAAGCGGACAGTACTTATTTTCTGGATGAAAGGTACCCTATGTCCTTTTCTGTACCCCCGATACCGTTTGTGCGAAATTTGATGGTGATTGGTTCAGTAGTTAAGGCGTGAAAGCGTTACAAACAAACAAACTCATTTTCGCTTTTATACTATTAGTTAGGAAGTTAGGATTAGGATTAGGAAGGATAGGATGATATAAAAAAATATATATTTAAGAAACTGGTACTTGACAAATAAATAAATACAGATAAATTGTTTTCTCACTTCATGAGATTTTTCTACTAAAACATAATCGTAACGCTGGAAGAGTATAGAAAGTATAAAAAGCGGGGGGTACCACGGGTCAAATAATTTGTTCATAGTACCCCTTTGTCCCACTTGGGGGTTCCTCGGGCAAGAAAATTTGCTCGTGGTACCCCATGGGGGACTGGCCCGGGGGGACCACGGGCAAGCACAGTGCCCCAACACTCGCGCAGTGGCAGTGGCCAGGGGACAATACAATGCAGGGTGCAATCTATGTTGTAGTATATTTTGATTAAAACGTCAAAACATATTCTTAATGTTTAAAGCAGACCACTGAACTATACATTTGCATCTATCCACTCACAATAAAAGAACGTAAACGTTCCCTAGAACGCTGGCTGAAGACTCTAGACTATCATGCAACTGAAAATCTATTAAGGACATTACATTGAGTCATTTCATTTCAAATCAATTTTTCTGTTAACTATGCGCACACGCAACAACATTCATTACTCCTTATCCTGACACATTTTACATACACATACACATAACATCTCATCACATTAGTGAGAATTTACTAAATTAGTCAATTTGGATTACCAAATTGACTTATTTAGTAAACAAATTTATTACGAATTTTTAATTTTTCTTTAACTAGCGTATTTTCTATTGTATAATATATTCAAGCCATATATAATAAAATTAATATATTAAATTAAAATAATAAACATTGTAATGTAATCATATCCAATATTACTTATTAACTATTACTATACCTAATCACACTCATACAGAATTAGTCTATGCATAGTGGAAGGCGCTGGCACCTGTGATACAATGTATACATACATTAGTACAGGTGCTAACGTTTCACATTTAATTGTTTTTATATATTTTCTATTATCTTTGTTATAATGTGATGATATTTGTAAGCCCTTTTTGTGTACAAATAAATTATTATTATTATTATTATACCTAGTTGAGTTAGTTAGTATAAGTGTGATAATGTTACCACATTATCAAACTTAATGTAACGGAAGGCAAAACGCTGCATTTCTAACCCAAAAACCCGAATTTTAACAGACAAGAGTTCTTTAGCTAAAAATTCATTAAAGAATTTTCAAACACGCGGAAGATGCGGTCGAGAACATAAATAAAGTCATGAAAACGTCATATTGTAATATTTATGTTTAAACTCAACGATTGCTGGATTTACTCAGCTAATATAAATGTTTGTTCAGACGCATAATAAAGTCAAATGAACGGCGGTACTCAAATTATATTGTATATACGTGTGAACTAGATACTTAGTCAGTAGCATATTGACTGTTAACTATTTTTATGTAGGTATGAAATTATAAAATAATTCCGTGACAAGCTCAAACAACAATTCTTAAATATTATTCTTCGATAACTCAGTGGGGCGACCAACAGACTGCAATGCAAAGGGTCTCAGGTTCGAACCCACGTCACGAACCTCTGACTTTCGGAAGTTATATGAATTTTCAAAATTATGTGCGTATTAATTGACAATTATCGCCTGCTCCGTGCCGCGGAGAGCACATTAAGCCGTCGGTCCCGGCTGCCATGAACATCTATGGCAGTCGTTATTGGGAAGTTAGTGCCCTCTAATATCCTGACACTGGTTTAGCCTTAGGGTATCGTTAGCCTTCGGGTTGCGGAGGTCAGACGGCAATCGCTCCGTGTAAAAACTGATATCCAGTCAAATCTGGTTAGACTAGAAAGCCGACCTCAAGTGACTTGGGAATAATAAAGGCTAGGGAGAAGAAGAAGTTCCTAAGATTCATATTACAACCCACAATTATTTCTTTTATTACTATTAAATATCAAAAAAACGCAAAAGAAAATATCAATTTTAATAGACAGGGTTAAGTAAAGCATACACTACAAATGGTTAATCCAAGTCATCATTATAACTCTGGCTATTCCGATCTCTGGTTAATTTTACATACAAATTAAAGTCAATTAAGTAGTTCTGAAATTTGTACTCAAATCAAATGACGTGCATTTATGAGTGTTCGTATGTAAGGAAGCGTACTAAGCATATAATTTGCTACTGATAATATGCGAGTTGGCTGGTTTAATTTTAACAATGCAAACTAATATTATATACTCGTGTGTTACTTTGTTTGATTGTTACGCTTTCAAGCCTTAACTACTCAACTAATCATCACGTTATATATGTGAAATTTTCATACACGTTGTAGGTGAAATTGCATGATGATCGGTTGAGTTTTTAAGGCTTGAAAGCGAAACAAACAAACTCACATTTTCATTTATAACATTACATACATACATAGATTCACGCCTGTTTCCCAGAGGGGTAGGCAGAGACTACGGCTTTCCATTTGCTACGATCCTGACACACTTCTCTGACTTCATTCACTTTCATCACATTCCTCATACACGCCCATTCAGGGTACTGTTAACCTGGCCTTTGTCCAGAAAGCCTCCGATCTGATCGAGAAACGTGGTAAAATTAGTTAGGATTTAAAGCCCCACTTGTTACCTTTGTCAGAAAACGTGCATAAAATCACCTAATAGTATGCGTATACTTTTCGCCTAGTCCGGATACACCCTAAACTGTAATATTACATTTACGAGTCTTCAGTCATGTCCCATCACCTATATTAAAGTTTGATGTTCGTTAATAAGTGTTTATATAATCGTTCCGATTTATAATGAGTTCGCATATTATATGTTTACGGCATATGCGTGGGGTACGTGTAAAATATGCAATTTACTTTTATATTGATAATAGTAAAACCTTGGTTTAAACAGTGGCAAATTTTATGCTTTATGTGTTCAGTTCAGTCGTAAACTTGAAACGCTAACTTATATTATAAATCGTATTATAACGCTAACCTAAATTATAATTTTTTTTGACACACACTCACCCCGCCGCGCGGGCGGGCGCGGCGAGTTGCCTTTTAAAAAGAAAAGAAACGTCTCCCGTTTCTTTTCTTTATTAAAAAGAAAATTCCTGCACTATGAATAATTACTGTGTTGTTGAGGACTCGACAAACATTCAACCACGGACACAAATAACACCTAGACTCGGCACAACCATTATTGGATCACACAAATTTTTGTCCCGTGTGGGCATCGAACCCAGAACATTTGGTGTGGCGGCAGTGGCGAAGCGATCACTTAAGCCACAACGCCATCCGAGCAGACAATATAAAACTGTCATCGCATGTCTACTTTAAATCTAATGTTAAATAATAATATTAATAATAATATTCTATCACATACACACAACACCATCTAGCCCAAACTAAGCAGAGCTTGTAATATGGGTACTAGATGGGTATATACTTTTTTTTTGTTGTTGTAAATACATACATATTATACATAGAAACACCTAGACCAAGACAAACATCCATGTTCATGCACACAAATGTTTGACTTGTGCGGGAATCGAACCCGTGACCTCAGGCGTGGCAGTCGGTTACACTAACCACTACGCCATCGAGGCCATTATTAAAATAATTGTCTTTTGGAGGTTATAATATCTCCCCGAGGGTAAAACCGGCCCGGAGAGGAGTTTATTGCGACACAGTGCGCTCTGCTATTTGATACAGAGTTTAAGATAGGAATTTAAGTTATAATTTTACAGAGTTTGTAATAAAGAATTTAATGTATGCATATTGTTTCTTAGTCTAGGTTATAATAGAGTATGTTTTACAATAGTAGTAGGATGATGATAATAATAAGTTTCATTTGGAATTTCGCATGCCGGGATGTTAGTATAATTGATTTACAAGTCAAGATGGCATATTCAATATTATTTTTATATAGTTATCATCGGTGTATGTGTGTATGTTAGTAAAGACCCTAGAACTCAACGACAATTTTTAGTGCGACAGCCATCTTTAAAAGAAGAAAAAGAATACTCCACATTACCGATCAAGTGTAGATTGGCCGAATGCGAGAACATGTTTCACCAAGATGTTTTCTTTCAGTTATAACGGACAATAATTTATTGTTCAACGCATGTGACTACGAAAAGATGCATGCTGTATGCAGCATGCATCTTTTCGTAGTTAACTAATAAAAAACATGTTAACTAATATTATAAATGCGAATGTGAATGTTTGTTTGTTTATTATGCTTTTACGTCTTAACTACTCGTCCGATCCCCATGAAATTTCAAATAGGGTACCTTTCATCCAGAAAAAGTACTGTTGCTTATTTAAACTAATCTAAACTACATTTACGCGAGCGACAAAATCTAGAGCAAAGAACGCGAGCGAAACCGCGGGCATAATCTAGTAAGTTTACAATCGTCAATATTATAACTCAGCTCAGTTTCACAAAGTGAAGCTATCACTCTGTTGAATAGCTAATAAAAATGGCTAGTTACATCGTTATACGATCAATTTGTCTGTGTAATGATAGTAGGTAAACGATCCAACATAGTTTCGCAAATAGATGCGCATGGACGCGTTTATGTGCATACTTTTGGAGTTAATAGGTTAGTCTATATTCGTGCATACACGGAATAACGATGAAGGTAGATGCGCCGTCAGTTTCTTAGCGTAGGCTACTGTTATGCACAAACGAGCATAACTGAGTGAACTCGCTTTGGAATACATGCGAGTAAATATTGTTGACTTGATTTTGCCCGCGGCTTCGCTCACGTAAATGTAGGTTAGGTTAGTAACAATACTTTTTCTAGATGAAAAGTACCCTATGTCCTTTTCTGTTCCCCTTAACAATGTGTATGCGAAATTTCATAATGATCGGTTGAGCAATTAAGGCGTGAAAGTGTAAACACACAAACAAACTCAAAGTCGCATTTACAATATTAGTTACTTTTTTATGTAATAACATAGCCAAATTCATTATCGTTAAGCGTATTTGTAAGCGGGCAGATCAATTTGAAAGCTCAATCAGCTCTTAAAAATAGGCTAGTACTAATATTGTTTACTTATAGATTACCTACTAGCTTTTGCCCGCGGCTTCGCTCGCATTAATTTAGAATATGACAATCAATTCAGGTCGTACTCTACTTGTATCTAATAATATAATTCAATCATGATTCGAAAGACACGTGGCGCCATCTATTATCATAAGAACGTTATTGTTGTTTTCCTCGGGAACAGTACTTTTTTTCGGGGTAAAAGGTAGCCTATATCCGTTTCTGTACACCTGACAACGTATATGCAAAATTTCAGGATGTTCGGTTCAGTGGTTTAGGCGTGAAAAGGTAACAATCAAACAAACAAACAAACTCATTTTCGCTTTTATAATATTAGTTAGGATTAGGATTAGTTAGGATGTGATTAATATTGATCCACTGTAAATAATTAGCTTTGCTAAAATTACATCGGTCTAGCGGCTCTGGAATCTCGGCCTATTAGATAATTATGTTATTTAGTATTAAAATTATATTTATAATACCAACTTTAATATTATTTGACCGATAGTTCAGACTTTAGATTAACGTGTTATTTAGATTACAATTAAACTACGTGAATTTTATCACAGTTTTTGTTGAAAACACTACTATTAGATATTTTATAATAGTAGGTATAATAGTTTTAAAATATCTACTAATAGTAGTGTCTTAAACAAAAACCGAGCGAACAGCAACGAAACGTCGGGCAAAGTGTAAATTGTAATAGTTCAATTTACACTTTTCCCGACGTTTCGTTGCTTTTCAGCAAACATGGCCACGGCGAAACTGAGGTGGACATCTCATTGTCTTATTTATATATTTGGCTGCCAAGTTTTCTTCATATACTTAACTTACTATACAAATTTATTTGTATTTTGTACAAATTTATTTTATTTTATTTTTTTTGGCGTCAGTAAATTATTTAAGATAACTTTTGCTGGCGGCTTTGCTCGCGTAAAATATTAACTATGTTACTCGGTGATAATATAACTTGTTAATGGTGAAAGAATTTTTTAAATCGTTTGAGTAGTTTTTGAGTTAAATCCTTACAAACAAAAGGCCGGCAACGCACTTGTGACTCCTCTGGTGTTGCGGGTGTCCATGGGTGGCGGTAATCGCTTACCATCAGGCGATCGGTCTGCTCGTTTGTTTAGAGGGCCAACGATACCCATAAAAAAAACAAGCAAACAAAAAATCAAATCCTTCCTCTTTACAATATTAAAGAATAAATAAAAATTATACAGCGTTTCTAACAAGTTATCTTTTCATTATTCCATGGTTCCAGACAAGCTGCGAGACGTTTTAATCGTACCTATATCGTTAATGTGAAAGTCTACTCTCATACGTCACGCTTTTGTGTGTACAGAATAAAAACTATAAAAGTCTAGCAACCATCTGTTGCATTGCTTACTTATTTACTTCTAACCGGACAGAGGGGAAAAGCTGTTCATACATAGGGTAGCATAACTGGGCAACAAATCTACCGTATAGAGCAACAAAATACCCTTGAGCGACTTTGTTGTTTCTACGGTGCATGCAGCGGATTTCATCTATGAGAAGTGTTCGCCTGTGATAACAGATGGCGTTGTACTCAAGTCCATTCTTCATACAACTTGTACCAGATCCAGCGTCGCGCATGCGAAGTTTGTACTGGAAGTCTCTATATAATATACTGACTGCATGGATTATAGGTTAGATTTTCACACAAATAATTAATTTTGTGTGATTCACAAATGCTTGTGCCAAGACTGTCGTTCTTTTTGTCCGTTATTTGAATATTCGTCAAGTCCTCCGTGACACTGCAACTATTCCTAGTGCGAGAATTGTCTGTTTAGAAAACTGAAAATGTAACTAATAGGCTAATATTGAAATCAAACAACTTTATACGTTTTGTTTGCGTTTCAGCAGTCATGTTTACGGGGAGACATGACTACTGAAAGGCAACCGAAACGTCGGGGAAAGTGTAAAATTAAATCGAAATAATTTTTATAATTTAAAGGGATTAAATATAATGACCACCAAAAATACTAATTGCGCAGCAAAATATGCTTACTAAAATATATCATAACGAGCGCCTATACACCTAAAATCACTACATTCCGTCTCGAAAGGGTTAGGTTATGTTAGGTTCCTTCTTAAACCCACTTAAAAATAGGAGCCCCGCGAAGAAGGGGCTCCGTCGACTTAGTTCGATCTCTTTAAATATATTTTGCTGTGCAGTTAAATACTACTCTAATTTAAATAGCTCAAACAGAAGTAAACCGTAACTAGTAAAAGTTTTTAACAATAGTAGTTTAATGTTTCAAAACTATGTAATAATAGTATTGTATAAAAACATAAACAACACGATAAAATCCGTATAAAGTAGTTTAATTTCGATGTATAACATCCACATTAATATATTATGTAAAATGCTTATATACAAGTGTCTGATATCAATCGCTGGACTACGGCAGTCTTCAAAATGCTGAAATAATGGTTTTGTCAAAATCGAGGTACACGGCTCATTTCGCTTATTATTAATATCACAATCATTGTTACATTTACCGTGTAGATTTTGAATAACCTGAATATTTTCGAAGAGTCGCTCATAGCTAACACATGCCTGTTATAAATCTAAAAACGACTCCAACTTTTGAATCAGAATCCTCACAAATAGCACTTTATACACACTGTAACAGAATTATAAACACTACTTTAGAATTCTGAACCGATAACAAGTTTTCGAGTCCCAAACATCTACTTTGTTTTACGAACAAAAACACCAATGTTTGCCAAACTTCTAACATCAAATACTTTGATCCAATTACTGTTCAAAAACATGGTGTAAAACTTGTGAAAAATTCAAACAGAATGTTAAGACTATAAATAAAAAGTTACTTTTTTAATATTTCACGACGTCAAACTTGAGCATCACAAATCACGAGTTGAAAGTCAACACGTCTAAGTAGAACAAATGTAAACAAACAAAAACATAAAAAATAAGAATTTCATACAATTTTTATGAAGTTCTGTAAAGTATTTTACTTTGGCGAGCTTCTTGTCTCAAAACTTTTCACACGTTCTTGTAAACATGAATTTAGAGAATTACTTGGATGATTCGTCTTTGTCTATCATCATCATATTATAAACTATTTCCAAGGTTTCGCTCGTTGTTTTAGAGATCTAAACCACGGAGCAATGTAGGAATCATGCGTAACGTGATATGTAGTCTTTGGCCCGTAAACACTTTTTGCAATAATTAACACGTTCCCTGTCCGATGAACCACATTTATGGTACATAACAATTGATTTTCTATTGTGTCTATCACGGCACTGTGCTGCGTAAAAGAATGACAGATGAGAAGTAATATTTTTCCCCGATTCTTGGTGCTTTTTGCTATTTTTTGGTTGATAGTATAGTATATTTCATAGCCGAAAATGAAACATCTCCTTTCACGATGATCGATCGAGTAGTTAAAACAACAAACAAACTAACTCATATTCAAATAAACAAAATAATCCACATTTATAAACTCTCTCGGCATGAAGTTAAGCGAGAACTACATAAATGGTTACAATCCCTCACATATGATAATACGGAAAGCATACTTATCATCCTATGCTAATATACACTCATACACAAAACTAGGTACACGCATATACACACACTTTACTTACTTTTATATATACATAACACATAACACACGCACACAAACATCCACAGTACTCACATAGCCCACACACACTAAACTCACCCAAACACACTGTCACACTCACTCTTCACTGTCAAGATACAGGATAAACTGTCTCTGAAATGTCGCGGTTGTATTTATCTGTTGAAATCGTAAAAAAATCTAACTCCTAAGATACAGGTCTGCGTACCTAGTTTAGGTGTTAGATAATTATTCACCAACTTTTGATCTTGATGTACAACGTGCTGTATTCATGTGCCTTTATTGTTTTGTGTCTCTTATGTACTAATAAACAATTATTATTATTATTATTATATTATTCGATTTATAATATTAGTTAAGATAATGACAAACATAAATAAATAATAAATAAATAAATTTCTTTCTTAAAAGTATGCTATAATAAATATTACTAAAAACCATAAGAATCTTAAAAGCAGTCTATCTCATTAGTTCTAAAGAATGTTTCACAAAAATACCACATTTCTTATTCACAACAAAAAGTAGCGGCCTGAGATAATAAGCTTCAATTTATTAAGATAATTGAAACTGAATGATAACAGATTTACTGCCAAACTGTCGTAGGGTATAAATTCAAAAGAGATTTCTTTCAAATATAATACAATCAAGCTTTGTGTCACCTCAGTAAGTGTTATGTGAGACGCGAGTAATATTATATGAAAAGAATTTCACGCCTTTTTTAACAATTTATGTTTGTGTGTTAAGCTTTATTTGTATTTCACATAACCTTACTTAGGTTAGGTTATGTGAAATACATATAAAGTACTATAAATGTGACAGTGTGACACAATCCTAACATTTATTATAAATGCGAATGTGAGTTCGTTTGTTTGTTTTTACGCCTTAGCTACTCAACTGATCATCATAGAATTTCGTATCCACATTGTCAGGGGAACAGAAAAGGACATAGACCTTTCATTCATAAAAAATGTACTGTTACTAACCAAACCTAACCTACATTAATGCGAGCGAAGCCGCGGGCAAAATTTAGTTATTCAGAATTTTATATGAATATCCATCCAAAACTTAAGTGCTTTGCACTTGTCGGTGTAGCAAGTTTTCAACTTTCACAACTTCTTTCAGATGATCGGTGTACCTTTTTCTTGATCTTCAGCTCTTCCTTCTTGCTTCTATCTTCCCTTCCATTATGTTTGTGTTAAATTATCAATACTAGGGGTCGCCTAGTGGTCGTAATTCGATTATAATTAATTACAATTTTAATTAGTTATTACGGTTTTAGTGTCTAGAACTATATAATCACATTTCATTTAGATTTCGATCTATACAGGTTACTTTATCTATCTTTTGTGACCACCAAATTGTTGTTCCAAACTTGTGTATCCATAGTGTGTTAAAATGTTGTTAAAATCCTTCGTGATAAAATAATTACAGACAGTGCGAAAATTGTCTATTAAAAAAACAAGTAATCTCCGACACATAAATACCTAAAGAGTAAAAAAAAAAATTTTTCTCTCGGCTTTTTAACTTTAAAATAAAAGTGATATCCTTGTGGAAAACCCCTGGACTGCCACGCAGAAGTCTCGAGTTCGATCCCATGGCGCGCATCTTAAATTTTTCTGTGCATATTAAAATAGTTCATTAGCGCTCGCTTTAACGGTGAAAGAAAATTGCGCGAGGAAACTCGCACATGCGAGTTTCCTCCCGTTGTTTTCGAGAACGTTATGGAGACATCTCCCTAATGTTCTCGAAGATATGTGAAGTCTGGCAACCTGCACAGGACCAGCGTGGTGGAATATGGCCTAACCCTTCTTCCACTGAGAAGAGGCCCGTGCCCAGCAGATTAATACAGGGTTAATATTATACTATTATATAAACTGCTTTTAGATAATTTTAACTTTAAACAATCTCTATTTAACCTAATAAACTATTTAAATTTACACTTTCTTAGACCTTTCGGTTGCTTTACAGCAGCCATAATCACGGTGATAAAAGCCGTATGTGGTTTAATTGCCAGGGTCTCCAATTACCTTTCTACTTGGCTAAGTTCAGCGGTATTATATAAATGGGTAGTATTTAACTGTTCCTCAATTTTTTGCATTTGTTCAACCAAAAAATACTAATTGCACAGTACAATATATTTAAAGAGATCAAACTAAATCGACGGAGCTCCTATTTATGGGTGGGTTTAAGAAGGAACCTAACATAATCTAACCCGTCCGAGACGGAATGCAGTGATTTGAGGCGTATAAGTGCTCGTTATGATATATTTTAGTAAGCATATTTTGCTGTGCAATTAGTAATTTTGATGATTATTATATTTAATCCCTTTATAAATTGATATTTCTATATTATTTCATATTATTCTGTTTTACTGCGAATGCCACAACATCTCAACTAATTGAGAAATATTTATAGATAGGTACTATTTTACAGAAATGTACAATCAAATTTAGTATTCGAAGCAATTGATTTATTTTAATTGCATACCCATTCGCTGAATAATTTGTATTAATTCAGACTAATGATGTTACTTTGTTGAGTATCGGATTTGCATTTTAGTTTAACTATTGGCGTTGTAATTGGATGAAATAATAATGTTTCAAATAATAATTTATTGGCTTTAAATGATGATAGCCAGGTTAAAATTCAAAGTATATTTGAATATGTTGACAGCACTATACATAATTATACGTTGTGTTCTTGACT
Organism: Catocala sponsa; assembly: GCA_963564715.1. Taxonomy (NCBI): domain Eukaryota; kingdom Metazoa; phylum Arthropoda; class Insecta; order Lepidoptera; family Erebidae; genus Catocala; species Catocala sponsa. The sequence goes on from OY751349.1 coordinate 4,220,749, forward strand.
ACCTATGCAATGTAGGAATAACATTGTGCACGGGTAGGGTGCTTTGGGCACGCCACGATCGTGGCAGTAACTCTCGTGTTTGAGGAGTGGCTGGAGAGGCGGCATGGCGCTCTCAGCTTCCGACTGACACAGGTAATGACTGGCCACGGTTGTTTTGGCCAGTTCCTGTGTCGTATACGCCGGCAAGAGACGCCCGGTTGTCGCCACTGCGGCGACTGCCGCGACGTTGTTGAGGACACGGCGCTGCACACTTTGACGGTTTGCCCCGCCTGGGCATCGCAGCGCCGTGAGTTGATCGCGGCAGTCGGATTGGTTGCCCTCTCGCTCCCGGCCGTAGTTCAGTCTATGGTCCGGAGTGAGAGGTCGTGAAACGCCGTCGCCTCCTTCTGTGAGGAAGTGATTTCCATCAAGGAGGCGGTGGAGCGGGAGAGGGAGCATTTAAACCCTCTCCCCAACCGCAGAATTGGGCGTCGGAGGACGCGAGATAACCTCTAGCTACCCTGAGGTTTGACCTGGGGGTAGCGGGCTTTGTAGGCCTGCCCGCCATCCGTTCAGCACCAGGTCCGAGAGGCGACGTGCGTGTTCCCATGCGCGCCTCTGTGTCTTGTCCGTCTCCTCTCTAGGGAGGGGACAGTAGGGATTTCTTTTAGTGGTGACCATAGGGTAGGTCTTGTCGTGTAGTGGTCTGCCGTTTCATACGGCAGGCCGAATCCTCGGCGGGGTCGCGACCGCATGTGTAAGTGATTCGCGCGGCCCCGCCGATAGTGGTTTTGTCGAGGAACGCCGTAGTAGGTTTAGTCGGTATTCCGGGAGGTACCTACATTATTCTTATTCCATCTTTCTATTTTACCCCAGTGAATCCGACATAACCCCTCCACCCGCCCCCGCGGAGGGGTATGCGTCAATGCATTCAAGCACGTAAAAAAAACGGTTAGGGTGCTTAACAACAATCAAATCATCTACATATATCTAATATCAGCCGTGTATTAAACTGTCTAATGCTGATCGATGGCTTCATGGATGATTCTCTGACGTGGCGGTTTCCTTACGAAGTTTCGTTAGCCATTGATAGATAACGATATATTTAAAACGTAGGTTACTTACGTAACTTTTTACTTTCACTTAGCCGTGTTTACGGAGAAACTCCCCACGAACAGTAACTAGTAAAAGTGGCGATTATCACACGGCACCGCGCACCGCCGCGGAAGGCAGTGGCAGTAAAGCGAAAGAGCACCGCTCGACCGCGCGGTCGGGCGGTGTTCGAGTGGTAGGCATCAATGGATTTAGTAGAGGCCAATGCGACATGAGATCCGCTTCACCGCCTACCGCGGCGGTGCGCGGTGCCGTGTGTTAATCGCCTTAGTTATTTAGAAGTTTCAATATTATGTAATAATAGTGTTTTATAAAAAATAAACAACACGATAAAATCTGTATAAAGTACTTAGTTTAATTTTGTTGTATTAACATTCGTGTATACGTTAGACAATATTATGTATAGTATCAAGTGGTTATCTTTGCGTGGAACTTTGTTTTACCACAACATTTTCTAATGTTTTGCATAACAACACTTCTGTTTCGTAGCAACCAAAGGATAGAGACTAGGCACCACGTCTTACACCCCACAACCAAAATAAATTGCTCCTGAATTCTCGTTTGCATAGCGGTTGTTCATGCGATAGTAATGCACGAGGTTTAAATTTAAGGCATTTATTTAATCTGTAAAGTAATTCTGAAATAGCTCGCTTGGCAGAAACAGGCTCGTTCCCTATTACGTATGTCCTAAAAGCATTCCTACTTGCCAATATGTACGTGTAAAACATCTTTGCCCTCACTTTGATATAATATATAGACTTAATGTAGAATATGTATTTTCCATTTTATACAGCTAATATGACAAGAATCTAAAAAGGAATATTACCATAAAATTAGGTATTTTGCGTAACTTTACATAACTGAACTCACTTGAGATGAGTTAATGAATTGTTCGTAGTACTCGTATACCTAATTGCAATAATGATATTCTAAAGGCGCGACCAGATATGATCGTTTCGCCGAAAGCCGAGCCAAACATTCGCCGAGTCGCGAGTAGAGGGAATCCGTCTCCTCACAAACAACAATAGTCAGTGTTCGGTGCTTTAAATGGTCTGAAATCTCGTAGAATTCACAAAATCTTGGTGTTCGGACAAGGCCCATATATACATATATATAGGTAGACATACTTAATACATAATACTTACTTATTTACTTATCGTGTCGATGGCAACACATTTTATGTAATTTTCGACCAGTTTTCGGCAACGCGGATTGCATTTGGTTTAGCCTGGTACAGGTCATCCAGTGTGCACGATTCTGGGCTCATGGGGCACAACAACAGATGCCTCATTGTCTGTGGTGATACGCCGCAGTCACATGCATTCGTGCCTGTGTCTATATATCCCCACCTTGACAGATTGTCTTTACATCGGCCAACCTGGGTACGCAACCTATTGAGTGCCTTCCAGGTTGGCCAAGGCAGTTTGGCTCCCGGAGGTAACTTTTCTGCCGGTGTGATAAAAGCAGGCAGTAAGAATTTTTCGCACCACAGGTTTAATAATAATAATAATAATAATTCATTTATTTGCATAATACAGGTCAGTTTACAGGTCTTACAGTATTTTTAGGGTTTCACCATATTATTACCATTTGGTGTGCAAATGCTTCAATTTTTGAAAAGTGACAAAATAGTTACTTATTATTATCACGTAAAAATAAAAAGTAAAAATGTATTACATGCAAACAGAAAAAAAAAAAATTAATACTACACAAACAGCTTTAAATATGCAATAACAAACAGATGTCAAGTTTAATTTAGTACTTACTTCAAAGTGTCAATAGAACTGTACTAATAGTAATAGAATATTCGTCATAGGTATATTACAAATAATTAGTATGTCAATATTGGATTAAATTAAATTGTATTGAATGAAATCTATTAATAAAAATAAAAAAGGCTTGATTAAATAAAAAATACTCATTAATTATAAAATTATTAAGTTATATTAACATTGTCAAGCAAGTAATTACGGATGTCATAGTAACACTTGTTGATCAAGAATTTAAACAGTTTTAACTTGAACTGTGATACAGGTAATGCTTTAACGTGATCTGGCAATTTATTATAAATAAGCGATGACATGGCAGAAAAACTCTTATTCATGAGGGCAGTGGCGCCATACGGTACTTCTACCGCTAATTTATTTTTGTCTCGCAACTGTCTATAATAACTTTTAAATGCTAGGTTGTAAAAATTAGAGTTACATTTTACAAAAATGTTTACTTCGTAAATATATAGCGATGGAAATGTTAGCAGATTTAATTGTTTAAAACAAGGTTGGCAGCTAGTCATACTGTCAATATTGCAGATTGCTCTTATGCATCTTTTTTGGGCTTTGAAAACGAGGTCTTTAAGGACAGAGTTGCCCCAAAAAATTATGCCGTATCTAAGTATAGATGCCACAAGACCATGGTAAGCAGTAAGCACTACCTCTCTATTTACTATTTTCGAAAGTTTATAAAGGGCATATGCTGGTGTACTAAGTCTTCCACATACATTTTCAGCGTGTGTTTTCCATGATAGATTGGAATCGATATGTATGCCTAGAAATTTGGTTACAGTTGCAGGTAAAATGACTGTATTGTGGTAGGTAATATTAATATTTTCTATTTGTTTTCTTTGATTAAAGTGCATAATTTTAGTTTTTTCTATATTTATTCTAAGTTTATTACTTGTGAGCCATTGTATTATACTATGTAATGTTTGTTTGATTTCGTTTTCGTATTCATCCCGATTCTCACATTTTATGACAACTGTGCTGTCATCGGCAAAAAGGACCATTGGGTATTTGATATGCTTAGGAAGATCGTTAATGTACACTAAAAACAATAAAGGGCCTAGCACACTCCCTTGTGGCACGCCACAATTAATAGTTCTGATGTCAGACACATATTTTTTCTCATGAAGTGTTTTAGAGCATATTCTAGTGACTTCCGTAACTTGTTTTCTGTTGCGTAAGTAGGATGAGAAAAGATCTAGAACTTTACCTCTCACACCATACATACTTAGTTTCTGTAGTAGTATATGATACTGGACACGGTCAAAAGCTTTGCTCATATCCATGAATATAGCACAAACCGGAGTTCTTTTGTCCATATTAGTAATAACATGTTGTACTAAGTCGTGTATAGCGAGGTTTATAGTTTTCCCTTTACGGAAACCTTTTTGTTCGTCTATCAAGATTTCGCGTTTTTCAAGATAGCTACTCAAACCATTATAAAGAATCTTTTCGAAAACTTTAGCAAATATAGGTATTAGTGCTATGGGCCTATAGTTTTTGACATCATGTTTATCATCTTTTTTATAGAGTGGTATTACTACACTAGTTTTAAGCCTCTCTGGAAAGATACCATTACTTATACTTAAGTTAATGATATGACTTAAATGCTTTGATATTGACTTCGAGACATACTTAACCACCTTGGTAGCTACACCATCATAACCCACACTATGAGTATTATTAAGTGAGTTTATTTCTTTTTCTATGTCAGTAGGCACTGTTGGGTAAAGAAACATAGAGCCGCTACAAGATTGAAAGAATTGACTTTGGTATGATATAGCTTCTTTGGAATTAAATGATTCATTTGTCATTTGTTTCTGCGTTTGATCAATAAAGTAGTCATTAAAATAATTTGCTATTGCGGTAGGATTTGTAATGCTAACGTTATTTCTCAAAAGTTCAATTATAGGTTCTTTAGGAAAAAATGATTTTGTTGAATTGATGACGGACCAACTCGCCTTTGATTTATTTGGTGCAGTTTTTATAAAATAGTTATTTTGAGACTTTTGCGTGCAAGATATAATTTTTTTAAATCTCGCTGAATATGTATTATAGGCGTGCTTGTGATTAATTGTTTTATGTTTCCTATATTCCCATAGCAACATTATTTTTCTTTTACTACAGATTTTGATCCCCTTTGATATCCATTTTGTTCTTTTTTTTATGTATTTTGTTATTTTTATTAAACTTTTTACTCATACATAATATAATATCAGCATCAATATCTGCTGGGCACGGGCCTTTTCTTAGTGTGAGAAGGATTAGGGCATAGTCCACGCTGGTCCAGTATCAGTTGGCTAGGCGGAGCCCTATTTTCGGCGTTGAATTAAAATTATAAATAATAGAGATAGAGTTCCGGGAGATAGAACAATTTTTTTAAAGTTTCTTCCTCTTTAAGCATCTTTTTTCAAAATTCCTTAAATATGAATAGTTTTGAGTTATTAACAAAAAAACGAAATGGTATATTTTTTTTTATCTTAATTTGTTAATAACAATTGCAATTTTTTATGTGCTAATACATACTTTCGAAACATTTTTGTAGAAGTCATTCCGAATCGAATGAGCCATCGCTTATATTTTTAGGGGCTTTATCAAGAATTAACACGTTTTTAACTTGTTGACTAGCCTACTATTTAATACACACATAACTCTGAAAAGTTAGAGATCGAACTCGAAACCTCTGCGTGGCAGTCCAACGGTGTCCCACTAGGCTATCATGGCATATAGGTATAGACATGTTTACTATTTAATGAATACCAAGCCGACCATAACGGCATTCGGCGTATCTCGCACATATAGACGCACCTTAATAGAAGCGTAGTAGGTAATGCTGTTAACTAAAGTAGTAAGTCGTTCAACGCGAACGTTCTGATATTCAACGAATGTGCTCAGAAATTAATTGAAAGCATTAGCAAATCACGAGAGACCGATCTGCCAGTGACGTATGTGTATTAACTGCGAGTTAGTATACGCCTTTAGCCATGATTCCAGTAAAATTGTTTACTGCGCAAGTATACTTCTCGTATATGTATAAATTTCGTAAGAACCTTGAGATAAAACATCGCATCTACTGTCTCATGTGGCGTGCTGGATTTTCGATTGGCGATCTTTAAAGTTCGCCAAACACGCGTCGGTACCTCTGTCTGGGTGCTCTTTGTGTCCGCTGTTTCAGCGTTTGTAAATTCTCCGGCTACACAGGAATTATTCCTAGTGCGAAAGTAGTACCTATTTAAAATAAAAAAAAACATTAAGGGGACACCGCGAAACGCGACGCCCATACTCATTGACACTCATTGTGTACCAATCGTTAAAGAGCGGTCATAAAGTCTAAAATTGCGATGCGCCCGCAATGATCGAGGGCGCTTAGAAATTGTTTGTTAAAATCTTAAAATATTATTTAAAAATGATTGGTTTTAATTATGGAAATAATGAGCTAGCAAATTACTAATATTGATGTTACGAATATATTTGAGTAATTCCTAAGCATAATGATAGTGTAAATTCCTTGTAATTTCAAAAATAGTAATATTTCAGAGGTTTTTTCGAAAATAATTATGATCGAGCCAAAATCGCAATATTGTGTTTTTGAGTTAGGAAATTCTAGTTAAAGACATCAATTTACCTATATCAAAATTCTAGATTAATTGGTCTTCTCATAGTCCTATACTATTCGATGAAAGTTAGTGCATTTTTTCAGTGTATCCTCTTAATTAGTATAATTATAAATACGCTCCTTCAAAAATTGTTTGCTTTAAGTTACAATGAGCTATTTTTGTTCTCAAAAATAAATTGAAAGATTTTTTATATACGTTCAATTTATTTTCCAATAATGATAGCATTCTACTGCATTATTGGAAAAATATTACGAAGTGTTCATCTTTAAAATGATATATTCGCCTGGAAAGTCTATTACACATGTCGTTTATTTATTAAAGAACGAAAATATATAATTTGTCTCTTTGGACTCTTTAGAAAAGAAAAGAGATGCATGATACGGCGTAGTGGCAGTAGCGAGATGACTACTTAATACACTTATACCTGTGATTTCCCCTTCTCTGAGTCTTTAATCTATACTAATATTATGAAGCTGAAGGGTTTGTTTGTTTGAACGCGCTAATCTCAGGAACTACTGGTACGAATTGAACAATTATTTCTGTGTTGGATAGCCCATTTATCGAGGAAGGCTATGGGCTATATAATATCAGGCTACGACCCACAAGGGGCCGCCCAGTAACCATAAACGCGAGTGAAACCGCGGGCACATCTAGCTAATTTATAAAAATACATTTGTAGTTCTAATAATATTCTACCACATACACACAACACCATCTAGCCCAAACTAAGCAGAGCTTGTACTATGGGTACTGGACAATGGATAAACATACATACATATTATATTATATTTTTTTTAATAAATACGTACTTATTATACATAGAAACACCCAGACCAAGACAAACATCCATGTTTATGCATGTTGTTTGCCCGAACTAGATTGAACCTGTAGCTCGGGCGAAGAACTGCTTACAAACTATTTTACCTGTATAAATTTACATAATACAATTCAATAATAACATTTCAATAACCTGCGTATGCAACTGGCAGTAAGTAGGTAACGGTAATAAGTGGCTCAATAATAATAATAATGCCGTAAGACAGTTCAGCAAATATTTATTTACATACTTGAAGTAACTGCTCAGTCAGTCTTTGTATGTATGTCGACTACTACGTTTAGAATTTACAAATACGAGGCGAGGATTTACTGATTTAAAATCCCTTTTTTCAAACAAATTAAATCAATTTAATAGGTACGCAAACACCATTTATTTACACTAACCTGCGGTCACCTGCATAACAAAACGGCAACGTCGCATTCTGTTGTCTTTAATTATAGTTTAATTGTTGTTTTTCTTTCATTGTTTCATTGTTGTCACGGGTATCCTGGAACAATTGCGGCGGCAGAGCGGCAACGTCTCCTACTTTTTTGTTGCTTTAAGGTGCATGACCTTAGATACCTATGCTTAGACTCTCGGTCAGATGTTAGGTCAGATACATGTTGTAGTTAGCAAAAACTAAAAATCTATCCTGTGGCTAAACTTCTGCTCCTATTGAACTGAAATTTGGTGCTTGTTTGTGGTACATACTAAATGTAGATAGAAATAAAGCCTCACTGTTTAATCAAGGTTGTATGTACATACTACCCACGCCTGAATATATCCAAAAGTGAGCACCGGTGTGTCATACCTACATTTTAAATCTATGTGTAAAGTTTCATATAATAGCCGGCGAGCAATATTGGCTGCGTAGACTTATAAGACGACATAGTTCTCTATCGTAAAAAACAATATTATGCGACTTATATAGTCTACTTATCTATCATTAATTGTTAATTTTGAAGACATCTCCTATTCTATGTATTATTCCTGCATCCCAGACGACTTTAAAAACAACCGACACAATAAAAACGGATCGGAACAACCATTTTGGGACTACACAAATTCTTGACCCGTGTGGGATTCGAAACCTCGCCGTAGTAGGCGACCTACACCACAACACCATTTGAACAGTTTTTCAGCGACCACACGTTTTAGTTAAACTCGTTGTAAAACTTTATATATCTTGAACAAAATTTAAGATCTAAGTCTTATCCCTACTTAGACTCTAAATAATAAAGTAAAACTTCGGCTGTGCAGCGAAGCTTAATCCGGCGCAAAAGTTTGCCAATATAGAATTTCTTCTCAGCAGTTTTAATATGGTGCCAATCGGAGGCACTATGACGTGAAAGGTCCTAGGTAAAGGATTTAGTTTAATCAACTTAGCTAGAACTAAGATAATTCCAGTGCTTTTGAAATCCTTCTTTAATAGTTAATGTGTTTAATTTACATCAAATCAAATTTTTTTTTTTATGGCATAGGGGGGCAAACGAGCAGACGGATCGCCCGATGGTAAGCGATTACCGCCGCCCATGGACACCCGCAACCCCAAAGGAGTCACAAGTGCGTTGCCAGCCCTTTAAAAAGGAATGAAGGAGGGAAAAGACAAAGGAAAGGATAGGAAAAGGATCAGGGTAACTAAGCCTCCGGCTCTCTCACTCACCGATACGAAACGCAACAGTACGGGTATTTAAGTAACAATGGGCTGGGCACGGGCCTCCTCGCAGTGTGACCCTTCTCACACTGCGAGGAGGCCCGTGTCCAGCAGTAGGAGTTTAAGAGGAAACACCAGGGCCGTTTTTCCATACAAACGTAGTCCCCCGTTTCTTCCATGGATAATGCCAGTAGAGCAACAATTTTTTCCAAAACATGTATGGCCTCTATTGGCATGTTCCTATGTTTTCTTTTTTTTTTTTCATAAATTAATTATTAAAAGAGACATGAGCCTTCAAAAACCTCAAAAATTGGCCAGATTTTCCGCTGTGTTCAAACATCCAGAAAACAAATTTGACTAGATTATATAAAAAAAGAAGAAAACATGGGAACAAGGCCAAAGCCTTTCTTTAATTTTGAATGAAAAAGGTAGTTAAATCGGTCAAGTTTTGAAGAAGGAATTAGGAGACTACGAAACGTTGATTTTGTGTACTTTTAATATGTATTTTCGGTCCAAGCTGTAGTTGTCTCTATCGCGCTCATGATACATACATATGGCTCTGCACGACAGCAATAGATTTTGCAAATACCTATTTTTCAATTCTCTCGCCCTTAGTGTTTCCTCTTAATACAGGGATGATATTATTTACTCCAAAGATTTACTCAGATTAACGTCACATTACATTTATGAGGAAAGATTGATGTCATAGATACTGTGACTACTTTGAAATATGGCCTTTTTAATCTGGACGTTAAGTTATCATCCGAGACATAATGCCAACATAACGATTTGAATCTATAATTAATATTATAAAGCTGAAGAGTTTGTTTGGTTGAACGCGCTAATCTCAGGAACTACTGGTTAAAATTGATAAATTCCTTTAGTGTTGGATAGCCCATTGATAGAGGAAGGCTATAAGCTATATAACATCACGCTACGACTAATAGGAGGGGAGCATCAATGAAAATGTTGTAAAAACGGAGAAAATTCTCTTATGTGTAGCAGACGAAGTTCGAAGCGCGGGTCAGGGTTCTTTTTAATAAAATATAATTCATGTTACTCGGTTATAATATAGCTTTCTAATGGTGAAAGAATTTTTAAATTCGGTTGTGTAGTTTTAGGGTTAAATCCTTACAAAGGAACAATATAATATAATCTATAGATAAATAAAATATAAATGCCAGACTCATCTGGCAATGCGATCTTAGATTAATAGATGATAATACATTAGCTGACTATGACGTGCATATAAATACACTATTGCCGAAAAGTAATTGCACGTATATTCATCTCTACTTATTACCTTATACAACATATTTTATCACAGAATTCTCGACACATTTTTCTCCGAAATTCACTTGTACATCTTCGTAAATTAGGGTCTTAGTAGACATATAGCTGTCTTTGCCATCATGTCATGCCTCAGCTGAAACGAATTATTCAAGTTCAGCACTAAATCTGCTAGCATTTCTATATTGTGTAATTTTTCTACTCGTTTTCCATACGTCAAGATCTATGTGTCGCAGACAGGCTTAATGCGAGAGATATCTACTTGTCTTCGTTTCGTTCCAGACGAAGTAATATTATAAGTTTTAGTAATAAGGCTGAAAGGTACGAATGTGTTATAGAAAATTGTTTTGAAATACAGTTCTTTTATCATATAATACATACATACATAGATTCACGCCTGTTTCCCAGAGGGGTAGGCAGAGACCACGGATTTCCACCTGCCACGATCCCGACACACCTCTCTGGCTTCATTCACTTTCATCACATTCCTCATACACGCCCGTCGGTTCAAGGAGCTCTTAACCTGGCCTTTGTCCAGAACGCCTCCGATCTGGTCGAGAAACGTTCGCCTAGGTTTTCCTCTTGCGACAGTTCCATTCACACTAGCCTTATAAACTTTCTTAGTCAGTCTTTCCTCGTCCATTCTTTCTACATATAATAATAATAAAGTAATGTCCTCCAGACCGAATTTAGGTCACGGCAGCCAATCTTAACGGAGACTGGCCTTCGGCGCAGGAGATATTATAGTTCACAAGCGTGTGCGCAAACACAAGTGCACTCTCTGTTCCTTAACTCTCATAATCCGATTGGACGGTAACCCGACACGACCGGAGAGAGATCAGGCGCAGAACCAACGGCTTTGCGAGGAACGGGGGTGTCTTAACACCGCCAACTTCCTAACTTCGGGCTGCTATTGAGATTTCTTAACAGAAAAACTTGGTTTTGGTCCGACCCTGGATCAAACCCGAGACCTCATGCACAGCAGTCGTATTCACTACCGCGGCGCTACGGAGGCACGTGAAAAGAAAACTTGGTACTTCTTTTAAAAAGTATAATTAGTACAAGTATATTGCGCGCATGGAGAAAATTTTACATAGTTTACCTATGTAGAATAAGAGCAGAATGCTAAAATTCATCTAAAATAAAATTTACTAATTATTATGTCCGTACTTTCGCCGCGGTTTAGCTCGCTTAGGATAGTAATTTTTACTGGATGAAGTCAAAGTCAAAGTTCAAAGTCAAAAATCGTTTATTCACTTAGGTTACAAAGTAACACTTATGAACGTCAAAGGGGTTAGTGAGTTTATTAGAGATGAAAGGTATATATCCTTTGCTGTTCACTGACAACCATGCGATGTATCTAATACTAGCCTTTGCCCGCGGCTTCGCTCGCGTAAATGTAGGGTACTAACATTGCTACTACTGCTAGTAGGTACTACTGTTAGTAACATAACCTATATTATAAACTAGATGTACCCGCGGTTTCACCCGCGTTTATCGTTAGTAGCGTGATGTTATATAACCTACATTCTTCCTCGATAAATAGGCTATACAACACTAAAATAATTTTTCAAATCGAACCAGGAGTTCCTGAGATTAGCGCGTTCCAACGAACAAACAAACTCTTCAGCTTTATAATATTAGCATAGATTTTATTGATTTAATGTTTTGTTGATTATATTACTATGTATTACTTCTAAGAAGGCGGTATGATCGCTAAGCGACAAAGCCTTCCAAATAAATTGAAAAATATATAACCTATATGTTACTAAAAGTAATTTTTGGATGAAAGGTATCCTATGTCCTTTTCTGTTTCCCTGAAAACGTGCATGCAAAATGTCATGATGACCGGTTGAGAAGATAAGGCGTGACAGCTAAACTCACATTCGCATTTATATATCCGTTAGGATGTCTGCTATATTACCATATTCATAGAATTGCTTTATACTAGAATTTTATTGCTATTTTTATCACAATACTGCCGCCACTGGCATAAAATTACTTTGACGTACAGAGTGACTACAATTTAAGCTCAAGAAAATACATCTTGAAACAATGTTTCAAGTTTACCAGCGCAATAAATATGCGAGGTTTTGGAACGTTCCAGGGAATGAATTCACAGTGACTCGGTACATCCCAAATGCGCGATGTCGACTCAGTGCAATCGGTATTTGTTTGACTAGCCTCTGTGTTATTTCCTTAGCAATGTTGAGTCAGATACTTGCATATCTGAGTCATAAAAATGACATCTCATATGTAATATTTCATATATCATCCTTGGTTTAGTAATGTAGAGAGAGATTATTGTGTATGAGAGAGCAAAAGCTAATTAAATAATAATAATAATATCAACCCTGTATTTATCTGTCCCACTGCTAGACACGGGCCTCTTTTCAGTGTGAGAAGGGTTAGGCCATAGCCCACCACGCTGACCCAGTGCAGGTTGGCAGATTTCCCATATCTTCGAGAACATTATGGAGAACTCTTAGACATGCAGGTTGCCTCACGATGATTTCCTTCAACGTTAATTAACTATTTAATACGCATATAACTTCGAAAACTCAGAGATGCGCGTCTTGGGATCGAGTTTGAGACACCTGCGGCTATCGCTGCTTCCTAAAAGAGAATTAAAACAATGTTATTCGCAGGTAATTAATGTATTTTAAAGATATATGTATTCTTTAATAATTCTTTGATCATGGTATGGAAACGTATGAAAAATTCCTCTTGTCCTACTAGGAGGAAAGCCGGTAGTGAAATAGTCTAGACTAGTTAAATATTAAGGTCGTAAGCGATAGCGTTATATATAATAACGTACAAAGTCTAACATAGCTAACTATATAAGTTTATGAGTAGTAGAGCCTCGCTGATTTCAGCATGAATGGGCCCGGCTCGACCGGGGAAGGACTACCCTCTCATATATCGCCGTGAAATAGCAGTATTCCTACTGTTGTGTTTCGTTCGGGGAGTGAGAGTGCCGGAGGCCCAATCACCCTTTTTCCCCATCCCGCTCCTTATCCTTCCCACTTAATTTCCTAAAGGGTCGGCAACGCGCAAGTGATGCCTCTGGTGTCGCAGGCGTCCATAGGCTACGGTGACCACTTACCATCAGGTGGGCCGTATGCTTATTTGCCACCTAAGCAGTAAAAAAAAAACTATTCTATACTGTCTTGTAGATTACGTAATTTGAAAAATGCTTTGCTATTTACGTTTAAAGATTAATCATTGATATGCTTTGATATCTAGCGTCTACCATGATACGCATTTCCGAAGATTCGTATGGTTTTATGCGATTTGTGCCATAAACTTTAAGCGTTCCTAGCGTTTATATGCTACGATAACCGTGGTAATATAAAAAGCCCTAGCTAATATTATAAATGCGGAAGTAAGTTTGTTTGTGACGCTTTCACGCCTTAACTACTCAACCCATCATCATGAAATTTCGCATACACGTTGTCAAGGGTACAGAGAAGTACATAGAGTACCTCTCATCCACAACAAGTATTGTTACTAACCTAACCTACATTTACGAGAGCGAAGCTTGGGGCAAAATCTAGTCATAATCCTAATCCTAACTAATATTATAAAAACGAAAATGAGTTTGTTTGTTTGTTTGTTTGTTACATTTTCACGCCTAAACCACTGAACCGATCATCCTGAAAATTTGCTTATACGTTGACAGGTGTACAGAAACGGACGTAGGCTACCTTTCATCCCGAAAAAATTACTGTTCCCGAGGAAAACAATAATAACGTTCTTATGATAATAGATGGCGCCACGTGTCCTTCGAATCATGATTGAATTATATTATTACAAGCAGAGTACAACCCGAATTGATTGTCAAATTCTAAATTAATGCGAGCGAAGCCGCGGGTAACAGCTAGTCTTATATATTATGACCGTGAAACATAATATTAGTTTTCTTAGAGTATAATTATGTTGGCATAGCAAATAAGTCATATCCATTTCTCAAAATCACCTCACCGCTGAAATTTAGGTGTATGTACGGAACAATCATTTCTCGTATTTGCAAATTATTGTTCTACGTCTGAATTGATTAATTGATTGAGTTAATTAATTGTATGATCCTGATCCTGGATTGAAATCAAGTACAGGCACTGTCCATTCTAACTACATATCCTGATATATTATATTCTATTATAACTGATATTATAAATGCGAATGAGAGTTAGTTTATTTGATTGCTACGCTTTCACGTCTAAACCAGCTCACCCAGGGAAGATGGTTAGTCCCAGGTACTACCGACTAAACCTACCACGGTGTGCCTACTCGCTGCCGTGAATGGTGGGTCAGCCAGTTAGTAATGTTGAGGGTCAAGATAGGCATATGCCATGTATATACATGTTAGCCTATCTTGACCCTCAAAATCCTGCTTGATTATGTCATTGCAATAGGTATGATGACAGGGTTGAAAATAAATAATTCTAATAAGTCTATGCTTTAGATTATCAAAAAATATTGGACATCTATTTTTGTTTCAACAAATTATGATCTTATCTTAATTTATATTCCAAAGTTTGAGAGCGGAAGCTTGTGACGTCACACTTTTGGAAAATTTGTACCTACGATACGAGTGACGTAAACCGAAATTTAAACCCGTTTTATCTTCATTGTGTTAAAGTGTCAAATAAACAACGCAATAAAATCCGTATATAGTAGTTTAATTTCAATGAATAACATTCGCGTAAACATAAGACAATATTCGTTGTTATTAATTTGTGGGACAAAAGAAAAAGACAATATTTTTTACAAATCTAAAAGGCGGACTAAGACCTTTTTTATGCCTATTGTTAGTTAAAATTACTAGAATTACTTTTAATTTTAGAAGACAGTGTATTGTAATGAATGTGAAATGAAAATGATACATAAAGTAATATGAATTTTCGTAAATATTCTTGGCGACAAGGGACTTCTATTTGACTTATGCATCGTACTTTTTCATTACATTAGCGTTGGTGCTCGGCGGGCATATTTAACGACATGGCTATAATACGTCTTATAAATATAAAGGAATATACACACTGCAGACAGCCAGTCATTTTTTATGCAACATTTGGAGGAAAAGTACCGTTCGTTCCACCTGATGATAAGCTGCTACCGCTTGCAATACCTGGGATCTTCGCAATTTGCTTACTCTGGAAAACAGGAGTTAAAGATGGAAAGAAATGGATGAGGTATGAGAGTGAGATGCTTACCAACCATTCTATATTTTTTAATTTTACGTGTGGCCATGCAGTAACGCATACCCGTCCGCGGGGGCGGGTGGAGGGGTTATCTCGGGCACACCCGGGGAAAGATAGAAAGTCCCGGGTTCTGCCGACTAAACCTACCACGGTGTTCCTTCACACGGTCAATGGCTGGCAGGTATCACTCGCGCATTTTCCTGCAGCCCCGGCAGATCCTGGCCGCCACTGAGTCGTGGCAGCTTCGTCAAAATAACTTTCCGTCATCTGTAGAGGCGCGCGAGGAACACGATGCGCCGCCATCTCCGCTTATCAACCTGGCGAAACGCAGTAACGTTGTTAGTATACTTACACAGGTTTCCTGCAATAGGGAGGTGTAGTTGCCGCAGCATGGCTCATTCCTAACGTCATCCCTGAATAATTGGTAACTTATTTAAATTATTAGACCGTAAGAACCATACAAACCTATTTGCATGGTAAAGTAACAATTGTTATCATATGATATCCGAAAACATCCATTCGTAGCCGATAAACAATCAATTTTAAGCGTTAAAGTCAATAAAATAAGGTTCAAAGTGGCGTGCACTTGGTAGCTCGTATCCGAGCCGTTGCCTGGTAAATAGAGATATACAATGTAGCGGCTCGTATGCAAGCCGCTGTCAAAGGACAGGTATTATAAATGCGAATGTTAGTTTCTTTGTAACGCTGTCACGCCTTAACTACTACACCGAACATCATGCAATTTCGCATACACATTGACAGGAGTACAGAAAAGGACATAGAGTAGTAGAATTAAGTGAAATAGCTAATCAAATAGCCTAACCCAAACCTAAATTTTGGAGTTTTGTCGCCACCACATTCAAAATGCTTTATAATTGTTTGAATAAATTGACAAGCTCACTTAGAGCGACTGTGTTTGTTTAAACAACAAAATGTTAAATTGACTACTTTTTCGTACTTGACCGATCATCATGCAATTTTGCATACACGTTTACAGGGGAACAGAAAAGGAAATAGAGTACCTTTCATTCAAAAAGTACTGTTACTAACCTAACATAAACTTTTTTTTTTTCGTACCCAGGAAAAATGCTTGATGCACTATCCGCCGGCTAGGGGACGGCACCGGCGGGGCGTGTGGGACACCCCATTCTGGTATAGCCACTAAAAAACCTGGGGTGTTCCCTCTCTCACCCAAAGGAGGGGCCTGTTGGGAGCTCTTAAAAGAATTGAGTCATCCATAGCAGGCCCCCCCGTGTGTGTTACCTAACATAACCTACATTTACTCGAGCAAAGCGGGCAAAATCTAGTATTAGATACATTGCGTGGTATATTTCGGCTTGCCTTATGAAGTCTCGTCAGTTCACCGACGTGGAATACCAGCTTTACAAATACAATAATAATGATATATTTTCTCTTCTACAAAGCTAACTTAAAAATATAATTAAAATACTTAAACAAAACAAAAGACCCTTGCGGGAGACTGGTATCTACACTAGGAAACCCTGTCACACAGATTACCAGGCCCCCTAAAACAATGTAAGTATTATTAAAATATTATTTTCAAAGTTGAGAAGCATATGTGGTGTGACTCTGAAAGATAGAATAAGGAATGGTGTGATTAGAGAGAGTTGCGGGATGAAAGTGGATATAGTGATAAGAATAGAAAAGGGTATGTTGAGCTGGTTTGGACATGTAGAAAGAATGGCCGAGGAAAGACTAACTAAAAAAGTTTATAAGGCTAGTGTGAATGAAACAATCGCAAGAGGAAAACCTAGGCGAACGTTTCTCGATCAGATCGGAGGCGTTCTGGACAAAGGCCAGGTTAAGAGCTCCTTGAACCGACGGGCGTGTATGAGGAATGTGATGAAAGTGAATGAAGCCAGAGAAGTGTGTCAGGATCGTAGCAAATGGAAATCCGTAGTCTCTGCCTACCCCTCTGGGAAACAGGCGTGAATCTATGTATGTATTTTCAAAGTAGAATAGCATACAATATATCAGTAGCTAAATGTTACTGATATATTATATGCTATTCCACTTTGAAAATAAAAGCGTAGAGCGTACACAAGGATCTGTCCACTTGTGTATAATCCCTAACAGAATTGTGTTTTCACTGAGTACTACGGACATGTCGCAGTAAGGAATTACTCTTTATATTTTGATGAAACACACCTGCTTCACTGTTATGTCTACACGGATGGCGTTGTGGTGTAAGTGGTCGCTTCACCACTGCCACTACGTCGAGTGTTGTGGGTTCGAATCCCACGCGGGACAAAACTTTGTTGTCACAAATGGTTGTTCTGAATTTGGGTGTTCTTTGTGTCCGTTGTTTGAATGCTTGTAAAGTTTCCCGCGACACACAAATTATTCCTAGGGCGGGAGAAGCCTTTTAAAAAATAAAAAAGTAAAGGACTTCGCACATAAGACGTAGTAGAAATCTATCGTATGCTCTTCGGTTTCGTCTATATTCGGCATTACAACAATTAATAGGTTAATCTATCAAATCTATGAATACTAGGTAGAATTAAAAATCTATTGTGTTTAGCTACCTACCCGCTATGTGCCGCTGCGACACAATAGGTCTATCCCTCGGGCAAAGTGCTTTTATCTGAATGGAAGGTTGGCTATATCTTTTTCTGTATCTCTGACAATATAATGTGAAATGTCATGATGATCGGTCGAGTAGTTTAGACGTGTAAGCGTAACATACAAACAAACTCTAATTCGTATTTATAATAATTACTAGCTTTTCCTCGCGGCTTCGCTTTCGTAAAGGTAGGTTATGTTAGCAACAGTACTTTTTATTTTACCTATGTAACTCGGTGATAATATAGCTGTACGAATTTAGAATTTAAAATCGGTTGTGTAGTTTTTGAGTTTAATTCTTACAAACAAACAAAAAATCTAATCTTTCCTCTTTATAATATTAGTACTAGTATATATCAGTTAAAGAAACATGTAGAAACATGAAATTATATAAAGAAACATGTAGAAAGAATGGACGAGGATAGACTGACTAAGAAAGTTTATAAGGCTAGTGTGAATGGAACAGTCGCAAGAGGAAAACCTAGACGAACGTTTCTCGATCAGATCGGAGGCGTTCTGGACAAAGGCCAGGTTAAGAGCTCCTTGAACCGACGGGCGTGTATGAGGCATGTGATGAAAGTGAATAAAGCAAGGGAAGTGTGTCAGGATCGTAGCAAATGGAAATACGTAATCTCTGCCTACCCCTCTGGGAAACAGGCGTGAATCCATGTATGTCAATTATATATATGATCGCAACGCTCTCACGTGCAAAGTTCCTTACTTACTGAGACTATACGCGGTGTGACTATATTGAAGAGCATCGCTGCGTATTTTTTCAGGAGTATGTTAAAGTCTTGGCTGGAAAATAAACTCATTTTCTCACACAAAGGCAAGTACGGTAATACTTGCATTGAATAAGGTATAAAACTGTTTTGAAAATTTTCCAGTGCGCAAGTTATATGAGATTATATTGTATGATTGTTTAGTCATAGTTAAAGAGCTTCTTCTGCCTAGCCTTTATAATTCCTAAGTCACTTGGGGTCGGCTTTCTAGTCTAACCGGATTTGCATCTGTTTACGAAGATAATTAACGTTTTTTTAAATTATTACGTGGCAATCTTACAGTTATAAGATTTTTTTAATACTTTTATATGGCAAACAAGCATACGGCCCATCTGATGGTAAGTGGTCACCGTAGCCTATGGACGCCTGCAACACCAGAGGCATCACTTGCGCGTTGCCGACCCTTTAGGAAAAGAAGTGGGAAGGATAAGGAGCGGGAAGGGGGCAAGAGGGTGATTGGGCCTCCGGTACTCTCACTCACCGAACGAAACACAACAGTAGGAATACTGCTATTGTACGTCGATATTCTGTGAGACGGTAGTCCTTCCCCGGTCGAGCCGGCCCATTCACGCTGAAATGATACAGTAATCAAAACAACATCCGAACTAATATTATAAAAGCGAAAATGAGTTTGTTTGTTTGTTACCTTTTCACGCCTAAACCACTGAACCGATCATCCTGAAATTTAGCATATATGTTGTCAGGTGTACAGAAACGGACATAGGCTACCTTTCATCCCGAAAAAAATGACTGTTCCCGAGGAAAACAATAATAACGTTCTTATGATAATAGATGGCGCCACATGTCTTTCGAATCATGATTGAATTATATTATTACAAGCAGAGGTGCAACCCGAATTGATTGTCAAATTCTAAATTAACGCGAGTGAAGCCGCGGGCAAAAGCTAGTAGTATATAAGGCCAATTGTAAGTTTTCACAAACTTTCAGTACCATTGTCCAAAATGTTAGCTTATCTTATTAATGAATGATAATAAATAATGTTGGAACATTTCAATTGCACGATCACGTATTATTACCGCTGCATATGCATTAATACCTGCTGCGAATGTTTCCGGCAACGCGCAGGAAGCTAACATCTGGGCCAACTGTTGTTAGGGCACCTCCATACTAACATACGCTGAAAACAGTTCTGCTAAACCTATTTACATGTTTATACTTTACATATTATTATACTTGTGTTTGAAGTGAATTATATTCGAGCATTAAAATTGGGATTAAATATAATGACCACCAAAAATATTAATTGCACACCAAAATATCTTTACTAAAATGTATCATAACGAGCACCTGTACGCCTCAAATCACTGCATTCCGTCTCGGAAAGATTAGGTTATGTTAGGTTCCTTCTTAAACCGTCGACTTATTTTGATCTCTTTGCTGTGCAATTAATATTTTTGGTATCGAAATGCGGTTTTAATTTTGGTGATCTTTTACTATTTTTGGTGATTATTTACTATTTTTGACTGTTACATTTTACTATATCTGATGATAAGTTAAACATAAGCCATTAAAATTATTGAAAATTTGAGGGAAACATATGAATTTACATACATACATACATAGATTCACGCCTGTTTCCCAGAGGGGTAGGCAGAGACTACGGATTTCCATTTGCTACGATCCTGACACACTTCTCTGGCTTCATTCACTTTCATCACATTCCTCATACACGCCCGTCGGTTCAAGGAGCTCTTAACCTGGCCTTTGTCCAGAACGCCTCCGATCTGGTCGAGAAACGTTCGCCTAGGTTTTCCTCTTGCGACTGTTCCATTCACACTAGCCTTATAAACTTTCTTAGTCAGTCTTTCCTCGTCCATTCTTTCTACATGTCCAAACCAGCTTAACATACCCTTTTCTATTCTTGTAACTCTATCCACTTTCATGCCGCATCTCTCTCTAATCACACTATTTCTTATTCTATCTACACATGAATTTAAATTTTGTCAACATGTTTTTCACAGTAAAAAAACATAAAACTAAAACTCACATTAGAGTTATTAACGTGTCATAGAATTCACGCATCACAATCGACTGATAGTTTACCCAGAAAACTGGCTGCACTGCCACATTGAATAATAATAATAATAATATTCTATCACATACACACAACACTATCTAGCCCAAACTAAGCAGAGTTTGTACTATGGGTACTACACAATGGATAAACATACATATATGCCTTTTTTGTAAATACGTACATATTATAGATAGAAACACCCCGACTAAGACAAATATCCATGTTCATGCACACAAATGTTTGACTTGTGCGGGAATAGAACCCGCGACCTCAGGCGTGGCAGTCGGTTACACTAACCACTACGCCATAGAGGCCGACAATGGCAATGCTTACATGTTTTATGTTTTACATTTTTTCATTGTATATCACAGAATATACATACACCGTTTTACATATAAATACTGATAAGCGGATGACAAAAACAGTAGAAAAAGGGTACTGAATTGTTTTGCACTTATATATATCTGATAGAAAAAAATAACTATTTCTAATTACTTTTTATTGGTCAGTCCGTCCGTGTATGGCTACTCAATGTGTTGCCCTCGGATAAAATACGCAAGTATTGTCGAAACGTTTGGAAATATATTATGATATTAGGCTTAAAATTAAAATAATTTTATATAAAATCATTACGATACATACTGCATTGTACTTTAATTTACACACGTTTTAAAATTTTACTTCTAGTTAACTTAAAGCCATTATGATAAAACCAATAATAACAATCTTATAATCTTCGTTTAAATATAATATAAACAGTTATCAGAAAATAATAAAAAACTAAAATTCGTTACAGATAACAAGTACGGTCACTTCGGTCATTCAATGAAAAGTGTAAAAAGCACTTATTTTTATGTTCATTGAAAAACTTTTACATTAAATTTACTTTATTCATTTACGAGATTATGTAAATTATTTGTTGAATAAATTACAGTAGTCACTCAGACTATCAATAGTTCGATCGACGGGTTCAATTTAATCCGATCTCCTTTGATCGCCGGCGATACAATTTTAGAAATACAATAACTTTAAATACTCGTCTAGACTGATATAAATTTTTCGTATTGTTTATTTAACACTTTTTGTACAGCCAAGGTCATAAGCAATCGTGAGATCGGCCCGATTTTAGCAGATACCGCAGCGTACATATTTTTTATATATAAACACCATTAACAAAAGCCATAATTTATGAACCCTTTGTTTTTATTTCTAAACTTTTAGCCACACACAGCCATGTCAGCCCCCCCATCAATCATACATAAATCAAAACTTAGTAATAATTCATATTCTACCTGAAGTATACCTTATCTATTATCTTATAAACTACAATAGCTGCTTAAGACAGGGGCTCAGGTAAAATACTTATAAAGGCACCAACATTCATAATACAAATTTTAAGAAATTTAATCATAATATCTCTTAGCTTCTGAGTTTTGACGCACTCTACAAATAGGTGATGAACATCGTCAAGAGTGCCACACTCTGGGCAATTCGGACTGTCACTTTACCCCATGAGATGTCTGACCCATACAAAGTTTTCAGTTGGTATGCAAAAGACTATAATATAGTCTGGGTATTGTGTGAGAATGATTATCTCGATAGCAACATTTGCGATTAGATCCCGCGACCTCTCGATCGCACACACAATACCCATGCATCAACCTAATTTTAAGAAGATAAGAACGGTTAGTTTT
Source organism: Catocala sponsa (assembly GCA_963564715.1). Taxonomy (NCBI): domain Eukaryota; kingdom Metazoa; phylum Arthropoda; class Insecta; order Lepidoptera; family Erebidae; genus Catocala; species Catocala sponsa. The sequence continues at coordinate 4,243,298 of OY751349.1, forward strand.
ATATACATTTAAGCCATGTCCATACAGATTCGTTACTTACCATCAAAGCACCGATAGCGTAAAGGTTTAAGTGGTTGCCCCGCCATAGCCACAACTAATCTTGTGGGTTTGAACACCATACGGGACAAAATATTGTGTGATTCATAAATACTCGGTCCGAGACGTGGTGTCTTTTGTGCCTGCTGTTCTTTTTTATTTTTAAAAGAAAACTCTTGCTCTACGAATAATGCCTCTGTCGCAGGGGAATTAAAAGCATTCAAACAACGGACACACACCACTCAGACACAAAACTACTATTTGTTCATCACAGAAAATTTTATAGAATAAGCATTGTCATTCAACGTGGCAATGCTGCCAGTGTTCTGGGCATAATACCAGTCGACTGTGATGCTGAGCAATTCTATAATAATAATAACTAGCGGTCGCCTAGTGCTCGAAATTCGACCAAAGTTTGCCTGTAAGATATTGCTGATATATATTGTCATCATTATATATTGATATAATATGTAACCATAGTTACGCGCTTCGACTGCGTGTGACAAATGAATGGTTGGTGCGTGTAGTGTTTTTTCATTAATTTAATGTACCTACCTATTTCTAATGCATATTTTATAAAAATATTAGGATTCGCCCCTCCTTCTCCATATAAACTTGAATTGTGCAAAATTTCATACTCCTCCGTCCGCGCAATTTTCGTAAAAAGGGGTACAAAGTTTTTGCTTCACGTATTAATATATAGATAATTGATTTGCGTAAAATATGGTAGTTACAGAAGTAGGTGTAGGTAGGTAAGTACATAATAATAATTATAGGCGCTGAGCACATTTCGCCATATTTCAATAGCATACAAATTTTTATACATTTACACTTTTAGTAAATAAGAACACTTAACAAGGAAATAGTACTTTACATAATGCAAATCATAGATCACAGTCACTTTATATTAATCCTAAATCACGCCTATTAGAGGGTTTAGTTTTTCTTTTTTATTTCTGTTTTTTAATATTTTAGGCATACCTTAGTTTTACAGAATTGTGTTAATTGATGATGATCTTACAGTAGATAAACATTTCTGGCCATTTCTGTCCTAAGTTAATATTAACACAAAATAATTAGTATGATACATTTGTCTTTCACAAACGTTCTCCATGACAACATCGCCCTTACTTCCCGCTTTACAACGCGTGCACTCACTACTTACCTACGTATCGTTTCATTTATTAGCCTCGCAGCCTACGAGCTATGTGCGGAACATTCTAGAACAGTTTGCAGATCAGCGGAACATTCTAGAACAGTTAGCAGATTGTCGCGGGATCTTGCAGCTTATACGAAATAAGCGTCTCTTTAAGATTTACTTACAGATTAGAGTTGGATTATTTTTATGATATAAACTTCTTTAAATATAGTAACACGCTTGTATATTCTTAACCGGTCAATTGTTGGAATGCTTAGTGATTGGCCGCCGGTGTCCCGCTGCGACTAAACAGGTTAAATCACTCATATGAACGACAACATTACATTGATAAACAAAAATTTTAATCATAGATATGCCTACGTTAAAATATTGTCAACTTTCTGGACATTAAGTTGTTATAATGCCAACATGACGATTTGATTTATTAATTATAATATACTAGCTTTTGCCCGCGGCTTCGCTCGCGTTAATTTAGAATTTGACAATCAATTCGGGTCGTATTCTGCTTGTAATATAATATAATTCAAACGTGATTCGAAAGACACGTGGCGTCATCTATTATCATAAGAACGTTATTGTTGTTTTCCTCGGAAACAGTAATTTTTTTCGGGATGAAAGGTAGCCCATGTCCGTTTCTGTACACCTGACGACGTATATGCAAAATTTCAGAATGATCGGTTCAGTGGTTTAGGCGTGAAAAGGTAACAAACAAACTCATTTTCGCTTTTATAATATTAGTTAGGATTATTACGCTCATTAATATTGAAATCATCATTTCAGCCGAAAGACGTCCACTGCTGGACATAGGCCTCCCCCAAGGTTTTCCACACACAAACACAATATTGAAAATTGTACAATAATGTAAGAACTAGACATATAGAAATATCACGAGAGTTGCAGACTTTGCTTTAGGAATAATTAAAATTTTCACTGCACAGATGACGTAGTGGTTTAAGAGGAAACACAAGGGCCGTTTTTCCATTCAAACGTAGTCCCCTCTTTCCTCCCTGGATAATGGCAGTAAAGCAATAATTTATTTTCCAAAAAATGTATGGCCTCCATCGGCATGGTTCTATGTTTTCCTTTTTTCATAAATTAATTATTAAAAGAGACATGAGTCTTCAAAAACCTCAAAACTTGATCAGATTTTCTTTATAAGTCAGTGAGTGCCCTCTAATATCCCGACACTGGTCTAGCCTTAGGGTATTGTTAGCCTTCCGGTTGCGGAGGTCAGATAGCAGTCGCTCCGTGTAAAAACTGATATCCAGTCAAATCCGGTTAGACTAGAAAGCCGAAAGTCCTTAGCGATACAGGAATTATACCTAGTGCGAGAGTTGTGGTAGGCATTTGTTAATTCTGTGGCATAAGCTTGTGCTTATATTTTCATTTGATTGCCAGGTCCTGTTTAAATGCCCACATAGGGCAAACTATTATTGGAAGAAGTATCACAATTATAACAGGCTTCGTTTCAGGAATGATTAAAAGTCTCTTGTAAAAGTAATTATTTAGTCCCGTAACATAAGCTGGTTTTTATATCTTCGTGGGATCGTCAGGACCTGGTATTGGATATTTTGTTAAGAAAATATCGATTCTCGATCAGATCGGAGGCGTTCTGGACAAAGGCCAGGCTAAAAGCACCTTTAACCAACGGGCGTGTATGAGGAATGTGATGAAAGTGTCAGAATCGTAGCAAATGGCAATCCGTAGTCTCTGCCTATCCCTCTGGAAAACAGGCGTGAATCTATGTATGTATGTTAAGAAATACTCAGTGGCAGTACAGAATTTTGGATATAGGTAAAAGTGGAGCTTTAGTAGACATCTCGCTATCTCTCTTACAGCTGCATTTGAATACCGTTTGCGTCACAGTTTGCATCATGTATCCTCTTTCTGTCAAGTTTCAAGTTTCATTACAATCGGTTCAGTAGTTTTTGCTCGAAAGAGTATCACACATCCATCCATCCATCCGCACAAACTTTCACATATAAACTACCCTATTTCAATACATATTTTTAAACATATATTTTAATTTAAAATACAAGTAGCACTGCCTTAATTTGAAAAGTGTTTCGTATGGAAGCTACGCAGTAGGTATACTTTAGAACGCAGACGGCGCATTGTGAAAAGTCTAAGATTAATTTCTACCATTCACCGTTGTCTATCAAGCATTGTTAGCCCACTAAGTTATCGGCGGGCCATTCAAGCTAAGATCCAACTGATAAAGAGACTTAACAATAGTCTAGAGGCGAGCAGTGTGTACGGACAGCTTTATACCTGTATTTAAGAAGAATGGCTACTTAGGTAGCTTTTAGAATATGATATAGGCAACCTTGCATTGATCTGATAACATACATTTAGGCATGTAGAACGAGAACTAGTATGGAAGAGACTTAGATATAAAATAGGCGCCAATTATGTTGGCGGAATAGTCAGGACAAAAAAAAGAAAAAAAAGATAACACATTTGAGCTTGAATTACGCTTTCATAAATTACTACTTACTTACTAATGCAGCCTAACTTAAACGTAAATTTCTGTGGTGTTAAGGTAAAGGAGGCTGGATCCCTAATATTGAAATTGAGTTGTTTACATAATTTGATACTAAACATTAATATGTAGGTAAAAAGAAGATTGATATTAGTACCAGTATATTTTTACCTAACTTTTGTAATCATTCTCTTATTAAATATTACTATATGGGTGACTAAATTTTTCCCGCTACTTCGCCCGCTTAATTTAATGTACCTAAGTCAGGTTAGGTTAGACTAGTACCTAACATTACTTTTGTCTGCACGTAAACTCACTGACCTATAGATTTTGATGTCCAAAAGCGTTACTCTGTAACTTAAATGAATAATTGAAATTAAACTACTATATACGGATTTTATTGCGTTGTTTATTTGACACTTTATTACAAAATTTTGAAAAACTGTTACACGACTATAATTACTAATAAACTTTACAAATTTTGAAGCTAATTGAATTATTGAAATTATTAAAATTATTTATACTATTACTATACTATTATACTATTTATATTTATAAATGAATTTAGAACACTAACGCGATAAAAACTGTAATTTAACTTCAACGAAAATTTGATTTGTGTGTAATCAAGCTTATCTTAATAAAACCACATGTAAATCGGTGCCGTCATTGTAAAGACTAAATGCACAAATGCACAGAAAAACTGAGATTGGTCTATTTACGTTTATAATCAAATAACCTCTGTATTAAACTGTCTCACTGCTGGGCACGAACCTCTTCTCAGTGTCAGGAGGGTTAGGTCACACTTCACATTTCTTTAAGAGGATTTCCATTATGGAGAACTCTCAGTCATGCAGGCTTACTCACGATGTTTTCCTTCACCGTTAAAGCAAGCGATAATTAACTATTACTAATACGCACATCAATTCGAAAAGTTAGAGATGTGCGCTTTGGGATTGCACTCGAGATCTCTGCATTGCACTCCAATGGTCTCGCACTAGACTATCACTGCTCTTATATATGTTTATATATGCTGTTTATTTATTGCATAAGAATAATCTGTATACATAGGAGCTGCTTTGCAATTCGCTGGCATCGATCCCACGACTAAATACCGCGATAAGCGCGCGAAGCCGGCCGGCTGTCATCGAATGTGCGCCCGCGCTAGTCGGCTTCCGTACAGTGCGTGCATAGCCGACCGAGTTTCTACAAGTATACGTGCCATACAAATATTAACTTTATCTACTGTGTATAGAGTTTAATTTCCTTCACCACGACGAAAATCACGAATAGCTCTGTTCGTTATACATATATGTATATTAGAATATTAACTACATACATTCACCAAGTGATTGGTGCAAGGCCGTCATAGTACCTTTATACAAGGGAAAAGGCTCACAGCAAGAGTGCCAAAGCTATAGAGGCATTAGCTTGCTCAGTATCGTCGGTAAATTGTATGCAAAAGTGTTAATTGAAAGGATTGTGAACGAAACCGACAAGAAAATATGGGATGCACAAACGGGATTTCGAAAGGGTATGGGATGTACGGATCAGGTCTTTTCCTTACGGAGCATAGGCGAAAAAGTTTTGGCCAAAGGTCAAAAGGTCTATTGCGTATTCGTGGATCTGGAAAAAGCTTATGATAAAGTGGTGAGGAATGAACTTTGGTCGGCATTGTCCATGTATGGAGTGAATAGCAACCTCACGCGAGCTGTGAAATCTCTTTATGATGATTCCAGGGCTTGTGTTAGGATAAATGGGACCTACACAGAGTGGTTTAGTATCGATAAAGGTGTTAGACAAGGATGTGTAGCGTCACCTTGGCTGTTTAACCTATACATGGACAATTGTTTAAAAGATTTAAAAGATTGTGAATGGGGATTAAGAATGAATGAGTTACTTGTCAAATGTCTTCTTTATGCCGATGACCAAGTAATACTTGCGTCATCAGCGGAAGAGTTGCAGGCGATGGTAACCATTATGCATGGTGCTTTTGAGAGTAAAGGAATGAAAATAAATGTAAGCAAGACGAAAGTAATGGTATTTGAAAAGGAAGAGTGCGTGACGATGTGTAATATTATGATTGATGGAGAAAAAGTGGAGCAAGTGAAAGAGTTTGTATATTTGGGTACTTTGTTTACAAGGGATGGTAAACATGACGGAGATATTGAAAGGAGAACGATTGCTGGCAACAAAGTAAATGGAGCTCTACGCGCTTTTATAAACAGTCGAAATGTATCCAAAAATGCACGTTTGGCTGTTCATAGAGGACTATTAGTGCCCACACTTATGTATGGAAGTGAAAGTTGGGTACGGCAAAAGAAGCATGAGAGCAGAATAAATGCTGTAGAAATGAGAGCGTTGAGAAGCATATGTGGTGTGACTCTGACAGATAGAATAAGAAATAGTGTGATTAGAGAGAGATGCGGCATGAAAGTGGATATAGTTACAAGAATAGAAAAGGGTATGATAAGCTGGTTTGGACATGTAGAAAGAATGGACGAGGAAAGACTGGACGAGGAAAGACTGACTAAGAAAGTTTATAAGGCTAGTGTGAATGGAACAGTCGCCAGAGGAAAACCTAGGCGAACGTTTCTCGATCAGATCGGAGGCGTTCTGGACAAAGGCCAGATTAAGAGCTCCTTGAACCGACGGGCGTGTATGAGGAATGTGATGAAAGTGAATGAAGCCAGAGAAGTGTGTCAGGATCGTAGCAAATGGAAATCCGTAGTCTCTGCCTACCCCTCTGGGAAACAGGCGTGAATCTATGTATGTACATTCACAGCACATATCTAAGCAAGCTATACTCTTGCTTACTTCTTTTGAGATTTGGCACCGACATATCTCATACTACTATACTTTTAAGTCCTACGTAATAAGAGGCGAGTCTATTGCCGTTTATAGGGCAAAATTCCAGATCCCGTGTTGCTATTGAGATTATCTTGCCAGAATAACGATATTCCTGACCTGGAAATCCAACCGAGTCATCATGCACCACATTCACTGCGACTGCGCTAAATAGAGGCAGTTCTGAAAATCCTAATCCTAACTAATATTATAAATGAGAATGTGAGTTTGTTTGTTTGTTACGCTTTCACGTCTTAACTACTCGACCGATTATCATGTAATTTTACACACACGTTTTCAGGGCAACAGAAAAAAACAGAGGATACCTTACATCCAGTAAAAGTACTATTACTAACCTAATCTAACCTACATTTACGCGAGCGAAGCCGCGGGCAAAATCTAGTAGCAATGTATGAACAATATCAACGAAATACAAATAATAATATTCTTTATAAAAACTTTAATCTTTAAAACGAAAAATACTTTCATAAGCACAAAGTCTCATTTTACATAATGCGAGGTCGGCCGACAAAAGATAACCTTAACATTAATTCTCCAGAATAGATGAACATAAATTATCTTCAACAATTCACTGAAAACAATTTATTTTCAGATGATATTAATGTGACAAAAGTAAGCGATCGATTATGATTTTAATCTTCAAACTTTATTTTCTAATTTTCGAGCTTGAATTTTGTAGAAAACTTATCCATTTACTTTATCAAAGAAAAGATACTGTGGTGTCTAATGGATTCTTTAAATAAATTCGAGCTATCATTATTCTGCAGGTTCCTTTATTTTGAAGGAACTATTCATTTATCTAGTTAATTATCGCTCGCTATAACGGCGGAAGAAAATATCGTGAGGAAATCTACATGTCTAAGAGTTATTTATTTATTTATATTTGGAAGACCAATAGCACATACAACTTTCGAAATAAACACAATAAGACACAAAAGGCCAATTACAGGTCTCCACGAATAAGTAATAAAATACTTAATCAGACATGTGAACATAAAGATTACATATTACTTTTTGAGTAGTAGAGCCTCGCTGATTTCAGCATGAATGGGCAGGCTCGACCGGGGAAGGACTACCCTCTCACAGAATATCGACGTGGAATAGCAGTAGTCCTACTGTTGTGTTTCGTTCGGTGAGTGAGAGTACCGGAGGCCCAATCACCCCCTTTCCCCCATCCCACTCCCTTTCCTTCCCACGTCCTTTCCTAAAGGGTCGGCAACGCGCAAGTGATGCCTCTGGTGTCGCAGGCGTCCATAGGCTACGGTGACCACTTACCATCAGGTGGGCCGTATGCTTGTATGCCACCTTCGTTGCATAAAAAAAATAAAAAAAATGTTAACATTAAGTACATAATATTAAAACTAAACATCAATTAAAAGCTATGCTTTGAGAAAAAATTAAGACTAAGCACCCGTCTCAGTGGTTTCATTTTACAGTTGAATATATCAACGTTTTCCATAATGTTCTTGAAGATATGTGAAGTTTACCAACACGCGCTGGGCCATCGTGGTAGACAATGGCCTTTTCATACTAAGAAGAGGCCTGGGGGCCAGCAATGGGACATCATACTATAACATCAGCCCTGTATTAATATACAGCGCTGATGTTATATTATACTTATTCATTTATCAGCTGAAAAGAAAGCTTATGTCACTAGATTTCAAGATGAAAGTCATTTATTTCCATAAAATACGTCCAAATTCGATAGCCCTTGCAAACTATCTCCATGGCAAAATCACAAAAAAAAAATAAAGCTTACTCATGAATCATTCTATTGGTGAAAGTCGCATGAAAATCTGTACAGTAGTTTTTGAGTTTATCGCGAACAGACAGACAGACGGACTTTGTTTTATAATATGTAGCGATAGTCATGATAGTGAAGTATAAGAAGTAAATAGTATAATAATAATGTTTTCTAGACCGAATTTCAGTCACAGTGGGCTACTCTTGACGGAGGCTCGCCATCTGCGCGGGAGATATATTGGTACACAAGTGTGTGCGAAAACATCAGTACACTCTCTATTCCTTCACTCTCATATTCTGATAGGATAGCCATCCACAACCGGAGAGATCAGATTAAGGTCCAATAGTTTTAGGTATGTGCTTTCCGAGGCGAGTGTCTTACACCGATAACTTCATAACTCGAGGCTGCTATTAAAAGATTCTAGGCTAAAATTCTCAATAACTTTTTGGGCCATACCCGGAATATAAGTAAAGATGTAATAATAATATAAGCCCTGTATTAAACTGTCCCACTGCTGGGCACGGGCCTCTTCTCAGTGTGCGAAAGGCCTTAGTCCACCACGCTGGCCCAGTGCGCATAGGCAGACTTCACATATCTCTGAGTACATTATGAAGAACTCTTAGACATGCAGGTTTCCTCACGATGTTTTCCTTCTACGTTAAAGTGAGCGATAATCAGTCAGCAGTCCAACGGTATCCTAATAGGCTCACAATCGCTGTTAAAGAATAATTAATGTTATGATATTGCCACAATGTTATCTCAAATGGGATTCGACAAATTGGCTCTTATTGATTTTGCAAATATTACAAAGTTTTGATTTCATTATGCTCTGTCTGTCAAGCATTTCCGAGGTGAACGATGAATGAATACGTTATTGCATAAAATGTATATATATATATATATGTATGTATGTTAATTTTACTTTATTTGTTATATGTTGGTTGTTTAGGTGATAAAATAATTGCTGTCCACGCATTGTTATTTAAGAGTTGGTCGTGGAGACCTATTATTATTGGCTCTCTGTTGCATCTTTATTTTCATTACTATGTATTTCAAAGCTGTTGGTCTTCCTAATACATAAATAAATAAATAAAATATTATGTATGTAGGAACAGGAAGAGGAGTGGGTATGACTCACATTTCGCCATGTATATTTAGGTCTCAAGTAATCGTTTCGCTGTTTAACAGTCACGGTTTCAGACCCCACGTTGCTACTCAAAACTTTTTGACAAAAAGTCTTTTCCAATTCGGGAATGATGGTAGTAGATAATAGACCAACAACACAGAAAAACTCCAACTACATCAAACAAAGCTGTCTTAAAGACCACCCTTTTAGAAATAACACATTGTTTCAAAGTACAAAAACACCGCAGCTGACCTAAATGAAAACGTACTCAGACACTTTCCTTCAAGTCTTTTAAAGAAAATATAAAATATAGCGATGGAACGCTTTCTCCATCGTTGGCGTGTTTACCTCGCTCCACTTTATACACGAACACGTCTTCATACAATACACCTACATCACTTCTAGGTGCAATAGTAGTAGTGCAATGAAAGAAAGGGGAACTGGGAAGGTCCACCCCATCGTAAAATAGGAATAGAAATTATAAATGTACAAAACTAAATGATTTGGGAGGTAGAGAAAGAGAGATATAAATAGATAAATAATGATAACCAGAGGAAGATAGCGAACAGATAGATATACCTACATAGGGAAAAAGAGATGACGAAAGAGACAGATATGGGTAGAGAGCGTAAAAGAGATCGAGAAATGTAGGTGCCAGTATTTTATAAAAATATAATACTGTATTCTTGCATAGACTTGAATTATTAATTAAATCATGAAAATAATTATATTTATAATTTTTGAAATTAAACTACTATATACGGATTTTATCGTGATGTTTATTTCACACTTTATTACAACATTTTGAAAACTGTTACACTACACTATTAAACTTGACAAATTTTTAAGCTAATTAAATTATTGAAACTATTAAATTATTATTAAATTAATAGTAGTGTAACCGTTTTCAAAATTTTGTAATAAAGTGTCAAATAAACAACGCGATAAAATCCGTATATAGTAGTTTAATTTCAATGATTAACATTCGCGTAAACAGAAGACAATATTATTTCGTCAAAATTTGCAACAGATTTAAGTAAGTGACGTAGAAATAAAATATACTGCATTTTATTCTAATATAGACAAATATATGCCTATAGATTGCCTATACTCCTATAGTCTAGTGACTCTGGAAACCCAACGGTCGTCACTAAACTATAGGAGAGTCTGTGACGACCGTTGGATTTCCAGACATAAAGTCTCAAATTTAATTCACGGCTCGAATCTTTGACTAATTGATGTTCGTATTAAATAATTATATCGTTGGGTATTTTGATTTTTATTTATCTAGAGGGTTTAGTAGTGAGGTAAAACATCGCGAGGAAAAAATATGCATATATCTAATACTGTTAGATATTAGTCACCGGAGTACTCTCCATAAAAATTTTCAAAATGTGTAAGTTCCGCCAACCTTAGGCTAGCTTTGTGTGGTATTAAGTAGAATTTCCAGGGACTTTCAATATACTAGTCTCTATCGAATTGTATAGGTGTTCACGAGGTGGGGCGCTTAGAGGCCATTAGCTATTATCCGACTGCAAAGAAGGTGAGAGTTCTAGAGTGTTATTTGTCTTCTGTTTACATTACTTTGAAATAACTAAACTTCAAGACTTTAAGACAATCACTATCTTAGTCCCCCTGTGAGACTAAGTGTAGGATAGCCCATTTATCGTGAAAGGCTATAAGCTATATAACATCACGCTACGACCAATACGGGCGGAGCATCAATGAAAAATGTTGCAAAAACGGGGTAATTCTCTTATGTGACGCAGACGAAGTTAATAATATAAAAATAGAAAGCGTTCGGTGACGATCACGCGAGTTCCATGATTTTTGTTCACCCAAGAAGTGCTCAACGCGCCTAAAGAAGTTTTCACTTCAATAATAATAATATTCTACAACATACACACAACACCATCTAGCCCAAACTATTTATATTTATGTTTAAACTTTCCCCGACGTTTCGGTTGCTTTTCAGCAGCCATGGTCACGGGGAGACTAAGACGGTAAAAGTACCCGAACATAATTTAATCATTAGTGTTTCTATTTACGCAGAATGAGCTCAAAGTATCATGAAGTCTAGCTGTGGTTTGCTTCTTCTTGGGTTTGACTATTTGAATTACTGGATCCCAAGCTAGTGGTACATTCCAATCATCTTCTCTATTGAAATTAGGATGTTTTTTTATTTCAATAGCCTCGCGAAGCATCCTTGCTAGGAATCGGTGTTTTCCTATCGGTGTTCTAAATTATGTAATAAAGTGTCAAATAAACAACGCGATAAAATCCGTATATAGTAGTTTAATTTTAATGAATTTAGGCGTTAGTACTCTTTAGAATACAATACAAGTTATTTGTATATACATACATACTTTTTTATATATCGTACTAGAATTTACCCGCAGCTTCGTTCGCTTAATGTAGTAACAGTACCTTTTTTTTCTGGATGAATGGTACCCTATGTCCTTTTCTGTTTCCTTGACAACGTGTATGTGAAAGGAGGTGTGCAAATTACGGCCTTAGTGGACAAGAATATAATTTATTGTAAAAATATCTCATAATATTTTATTTGTCGCTATCGTTTTCTTTTAACCGAACCTAGCGGGAAAAAGGATTTAATTTTTTTTACATTTTATTGATTCAGTAAACCATTGTGGCTTGGGACAACATTGCCAGTGTTGAACAAAAGGTATTTTTTATAAGAAGTGAAATTATTACGAAACATTATTATTTATATTAAATTAAGTTTTTACTAACACAAGTAATAATATTACTTGTGTTAGTAAAAACTCCACATATTATGCGGATTAAACAGGGATGTAAAAGTATCAATTTATTAATGTTGTGATTTATTTTACTAATCAATAGATTGACCAATTCAATGTAATGGCGTTATTCAATATGTGGTAGTGGCAACACTTTTCGTTTGGCACTCGATCTTTATTGTCATTTATCATTCGTGATGTGACAATGTTATGAGAGAGCTATAATGTACAAATGCCTAGATTTTAAGAGGCAAAATACAATCCAGGCATGTAAGCCGTAAAGTATATTATGTGTACATTTTAATTGATAACAGCATTACTGTAACTGCATAGTAGGCAGAAGAACAGTAGGCTGCTGTGCACATATATAATGTCCATCATATGGTATTTATGTTGGGCAAGGTTTCAAAATAATGTAGCACCTCCTGCACCGCACCTCGATAGTATGTTTAGTCATGATGAAGGTAATGTAGTGGTTGGAGACTAATAAACTAATACCAAAATATACTATTGTTTACTTTAGCCTTTGTTTCTTGGGCTATTAATTAAGCTTTAATAATAAATGAATAGTAACTATAGTTATTTGATGGGCGCTTGCTTTGCAGAGCGAGCACTGGCTACCTGAGTTCAGTTAAGTAACTAATTTTACCCTAGTGAGCTCTGTAAACCAGCTATATAAACTGATTCTTGGTTTTTAGACAGAAACAAGTATAATTAATACATTCATTTTGAAAAAATTGCTTTGTGCCGAAGTATCACCGGAGCAATTCTGTTCATTTTGGATGCATTATATATCTGAAACTTGGGTTTCAGATATATAATGCATCCAAAATAATTAATAATTACAGAAGGTTATAGAATACTAATAGTTCTTCGTAAAACATACAGTTTTATTTTTGTCCATGCGAGGCTGAAGTTGTATGGGTTTGTTGCATATCTCCTTTCATGATGATTGGTCGAGTACTTAAGGAGTGAAAGCATAACAAACAAACAAATTTACATTCGCATTTATAACATTAACTTAGGATTTTAAAGAAAACTTATATCTCAGAATACAACTTTAATAAAAAAACTATTTATTTTTATCTTTTTAAAAGACAACTCCCGTACTAGTCTAGTTCCTGTGTCGCGGGGGACTTTACAAATATTCAAACAACGGACACAAAGAGCACTTAGAACATCTCGTCTCTCTACGACTAGTCCAGTTTATGATATAGCATTCCCCTACACCAATCGTTAAGGTTATATTAGGTGGAGCCGCTGTACCTTCCAGTGTCCGAGAGCACCATCCAGGACTAGTTATAGACAGGTCTTGTCCCCAAATCTCGGCTCTCCATCCTAACCTCAGAGATCCGGTTCTCGTAAGCGAGCTACCTCGTGCCCAAGTGACACTAACTATTCTCCAGATAGGTACCGGAACTATATAAGGCACGCTCACTCCCCGACGTACACCCATACGCCTACCCAAATAGGTCTACAAACCGGGTGTGGCCCGAGTCATTCCAGCTATGACTCTTACTAACTGAGCAGGCAAGCGCCCGAGATGCGTTGTGGCAGTGAAACACTGCCACTTCGCTAAAGACAACTTCATGCCTCGCGCGACCGGCTGGTTCGCACTAGCCACGCCTGAGTCCGACAATCGAACGCCAAGTGCTTGCCGAGTAACAAACATATCGTCCTCAACGGCTAACCACATACCCCTGCGAGTGCAAAACCTGTCAGGCACCGCGCACTCTAATCAGCGGTCGATAGAACACGCCTTTCGAGGCGCAGTGGGCTTCCTCACCCCGCAGTACCCTGGTCCAAACGGGGAGACCCGTAGTTCTCCCCCTGAAACCCTATCTACTCGGGTCCAATATATAGGGAAACACTCGAAACAATAATTTGTGGATCACACAAATTCTCTCGTATGAGAATCGAACACACAACACTCGGCGTAGTCGCAGTGGCGAGGCAACCACTACGCCATTCGTGCTGTCTCGCCTACCTGTTACGTATTGCCGTTAATATTTAAGATTCGTTTTCCAAGACTCCACTGATATAGGTCAGTGGGTCGAACTTTACTTATTTCGAGCGCATTCTGTAGATAGCGCAACTATGAGCCGCTATTCACTCACATAGACGAGGTGCATATGAAGACCGCCCAGTATAATGTGAGTGGCCACTTCAATAGGCTCGCCATTTAGAAATTTCTAGAATAATCGGTTAAAAGTAGCAGTATAAAAGTTACAAAGTAACAAAGTGAATGTTATCACTATCATGTGAAGGCCATAGATGTATATAATAAGTTACCAGATAAATTCAAAGAATTACAGCTTACTATGTTTAAGATAAAACTTACAGTGTGGCTTGCAGAAAAATGTTTCTACACTTTTTGAAAGGATTTTATGACATATAAAGTGTTCACAATATAACATTGCTGCGAGTGACACATCACTACATTACGAGGGGTATGGACGCGAGCGCGGGGCGGACATCACGGGCCGTACGGCGCAAGAGCTGATTCGAAGATTCGAGACAGATAACCGACGCCATTGTGAACGATATCCAAACGTTACAGTTTTGAAAAATTATAATATTATGGTAATATAACCAATAACCGTGAAGCAAGCAGTATTATTTCAATGACCACAGAAGAAATCCTATCTTCAACATAAAGAAAATGACGTAATTAATTAATCTTGAAATTCCTTAATATCACTGACATTGCAACAAAATAATTGACTTCTAAATTTGTTTTCACTTGACATTCCTGTACAATTACCTTATTTATTACAATAATTATTGACGGCATAAATTTTGACATTAATTAACTAAATAACTAAATACAAATCAATTAATATCAAACCAATATTATGATTAACATATTTTGTACAATATCTGTCTATAACTTTAACATATTTACGCACCGTTGTTATGGTAGCATGTGATAGGACCACAATTACCTTACCACCCCTATGTAACCACATTTCTTGTGAATAAAGGATTATTATTATTATTGATTGTTTCTCTTTCACGGGTATATCCCTAATATGTTAGGAAAATACCCGGCCCTTTGGGAGGCTTACAAGGAGACATGGGTCCAACATGCAGAGGCCCTTCGAGAGTTTTAGTTTTAAGTGAGATGAGACACTTACCGAGACACTAGCCGCGGCAGGCGTAAGAGACTATTGCTACATATGGAATCTAATTATCCTGGTCTATAAGGATGGGTGTTTGATGGTTTGGTAAAAAAACGGCGTCTGCCTGATATACTGTCCCTCTACAAAGTGGGAATGGCAGACGGTGACTCGCCGACTCACTAGATGGGCTCCCCAAATAGTCGCCATAGACATACAGGCCTTAAAAGCAGAAAAGGGCAACACCGGTGTAAGCGGCTAGGGGTGTCGAGCGGTGCGGCGCAGGTTTCACCATCACGGGTCTTGTGACAACAGAGACCCGGAGCGGGCTTCCCCGTAGTTATGTCCTTGAAAATGATACTTCCACCCTCAAGCATATAGCTCTAGCGGCCTCCCTCTGACCGGCCGACCAAGGCAAGCCAGAGTTGAGAGTCCTACAGGCCCTCTTGGGATTCCACCCCAACCAACCAGTAACGGCAAGCCGGGGACGAGGCCCTAATCGACTCTCTGAGGCATTCTGGACCGCAGTGTCGCCACTCACATTCAGCTCGCCACAAGCTGCCCTGCGGTTTGTTTATATTACAAGGCGAAGGTGATAGTTTAAAAGCTAAAAGGTATACTGTACCCTCCGATATCGGGTTAGTCTCATGATGAGATAACGACTGTCCCAGAGAGGTTTATTATTATTATTATTATCAATTACTTAGTAATATTAGTAGTATTGATAATTATAATATTATAAATGCGAATGTGAATTTGTTTGTTACGCTTTCACGCCTTAACTACTCGACCGATCATCATAAAATTTAGATTGTTGACTCTGATCAATTACGTTGACTCAGAAATTTGGAATTCAGCAATATATGTGCTGAAACAATACAATATAAATAGTAATTTCAGCAATATTAAGATATAAAGGATTATAAAAAAAAATAAGCGAAATAAATTTAAGAAATTTTCTTGTTTACTTTGAATATTTTATCGTCTCGATAAGATATCATCATAGAGAAGTAGTGTGTACACTCATTTACTCACTGTACACTCATCACTAGGCTCAAATACTCTTCGACTAGCCTAAATAGTGTCTTCTTAGAAGGCTTGCGGATACTACACCATGGCTGCTGAAAACCAATTGCAACGTCAAATAGTTTAAAATAAAAACAAATAAAATACTTAAAATTTAAAACCTTACCGACTATTTAGTGTAGTTCAGCGGAAACACCGCTGCGTTTTCTTCCTTTAACAAAAGTTTGTGCCAAGTTCTTGCTCACACATTAAAATAGTTCTTTTTACATTCCAGCACCAAGCGAGAACAGCTACGATCGTAATCTGACGGAGACACGGAAGATTGTTGTGACGAGGATACGTAACTTCTATGCTAAAAACCAATCGCTTTTACTGGTAAGTACTAGCTTGTAGTCCTTTTCTTTATATACTAGTCACCCACAATCTCTCACTCTCCTTTCTGTACTTTTTGACGTGACAACGTCTAATAAATCGATGAACGCCGGCTGCACGCACGAAAAAGGATGACTCATTGTCCCGTTACGCTCATTGTCCCGTTACGTTCATTGTCCCGTTACGCTCATTGTCCCGTTACGTTCATTGTCCCGTTACGCTCATTGTAACGTTTTTATCAATGTTTTGTTATGACGTTGTCACGTTAAACTATCGTCCTTAAACCGACTTTACAGACAACCAATTTTTTTGCACAACCAAGGCACTCTCACTGACTGCACGGATGGCGTAGAGGTTCAAGTTGTTGCCTCGCCACTGTCTCTACGCCAAGGGTTGTGGTTTCGAATCCCACATGAGACAAAACTGTGTGTGTTCCACAAATGGGTGTTTCGAGCCTGGGCGTTCGTTGTGTCCGTTGTTTGAATGTTGGTAAAGTTCCACGCGACATAGGAATTATTACTAGTGAGGAAGTAGTCTTTTATACGAAAAAAATACCTATTTTTATATGTACTTGTTTGTAACAAGTATAAAATTTTACTGGCTATTTAAAAAGAGAACCACTCGCGATGTCATTATGAGGTGCCAGTTGAATACAGATTATTGCCTTCTCACAGCGTCATTTTAAGGGCGCTTGCCAAGCTTGCACCATTTTAGGCATATATTTTAACATTATCTCTGTTCTTTGCCGTTTTCTAATACAACGATGTTGTCTTAAATTTAAGGTATCGCCTTAAATTTAAGGCAACATCGTTTTATTAGTGTGGCTGCTTGCGCATGTGGTGTCCATTCATCATCTAAGTAAACCGCGCAAATGTAATACCACATTTTCCAGTCATATATACATTCCACACTCAATGTCGTTTCAAAATTCTACACCGCTACATAAAAAAAATCTCATAGAAGTTTACTGACCCGAAGGCCGAAACTTCTCGGGCTTTTATATACAACTAGCGGACCCGGCGAGCTTTGTTCCGCCTTAGAGGCAATAAATGAGTAGATTTTGGATTTTATTTTTATTAGGATAATAAATATAAATAAAAAAATCAAGTATTTTAATGATTCTTTATTGGCCATGTATTTTGGTGCATGGGTTGCACTCTTCAGTGAAGCACCTTGTGATAGACGACATTTTTCGTTTTATTATCAGGCGCAAGAACAAATAACGTGCTGCTTCTGAAAATTTCTTGACAGAAATACCAAATCACTTTTTGTAAACCCAACCCGAGGTTTGAAGTCTCATGCATAATAGTCGCATTCACTATTGCAGTCGAGATAGTCTTTCAATTTTACCTTATCTACACTAATATTATAAAGCTGAAGAGTTTGTTTGTTTGTTTGCTTGAATGCGCTAATCTCAGGAACTACTGGTCCGATTTGAAAAATTATTTCAGTGTTAAATAGCCCATTTATCGAGGAAGGCTATAGGCTATATATCATCACGCTAAGATCAATAGGAGCGGAGCACCAATAAAGAATGTTTCAAAATCGGAGGATATTTTTTCCATTTGAGAGCTTCCGCTGCGTGCGCTGCGTAAACAGTTAAAGTTTCGCAAAAATAATGTATGACAGAATTATTCCCCTTTAAAAGTTCTAAAAAAATCTCAGGGACTACTGGTCCGAATTGAAAAATTATTATAGTGTTGGATAGCTCATTTATCGAGGAAGGCTATAGGTTATATAACATCACGCTACGACCCACAGGGGCAGAGCAGTAATCTTAAACGCGGGTGAAACCGCGGGCACATCTAGTACAATAATATCGGCCTTACATGTAAACGGTCCCACTATAGCAGTCAGACCGTTTTAGAGTCAGTAACAATAATGTTCCGATTGAATATGAAGCTCCTTCGTTGCTTCTATCGCATAGCACTGATAGTTTTCAACAAAACCCACTCAAATTCGATTAAATTAGCTCACAAAAGTAGCAGTTTGTTGCAAACACCGCTAAAATTGACCATTTATATTATGTCTTAAATGTTTTTTTTGAGATTTACCATTATTTTGTGAAAAGTATTTTAGAGATTTCTTTTTAAATTATAATAATATTCTACCACATACACACAACACCACCTAGCTCAAACTAAGCAAAGCTTGTACTATGTGTACTAGACAATAGATAAACATACATAATATATACTTTTATTTTGTAAATACATACATATTATACATAGAAACACCCACAACAAGACAAACCATGTTCATGCACACAAATGTTTGACTTGTGCGGGAATCGAACCCGCGACCTCAGGCGTGGCAGGCGGTTAAACTAACCACTACGTCATCGAGGCCGACAAATTTTGAAACTAAACTACTCATCTATTTTAACCATCAGGACGACAATTTCGACATCCTACCGTACATAGAGAGCGACTTGCAAGCGTATGAGACGAACTACACCGAGTGTATGAAACACATCAATAACAACAACACCACGAAGAAGACCTGGACCTTCTGGAACGCGATGTTCTACGCTGGCACACTTTATACTACTATAGGTGAGTATTTTACAACCTCATCATCATCATCATGTCAGCCAAAAGACGTCCACTGCTGGACATAGGCCTCCCCCAAGGTTTTCCACACAGACCGGTCTTGGGCCACCCGCATCCAACCGCTTCCCGCGACCTTTACCAGGTCGTCGGTCCACCTTGTGGGAGGCCTACCCCTTTACAACCTGTTGTTTACATAATATTGTCTTCTGTTTACGCGAATGTTATTCATTGAAATTAAACTACTACTATGCTGCTTCGTGAGGCTATTGAAATCAAAAAACATCTTAATTTCAATAGAGAAGATGGTTGGAATGTACCACCAGCTTGGGATCCAGTAATTCAAATAGTCAAACCCAAGAAGAAGCAAACTACAGCTAGACTTCATGATACTTTGAGCTCATTCTGCGTAAATAGAAACACCCATGATTAAATTATGTTCGGGTACTTTGAAATAACTACACTGGAACATTGAGACAACTACCATCTTAGTCTCCCCGTGACCATGGCTGCTGAAAAGCAACCGAAACGTCGGGGAAAGTGTAAACATAAATATAAATAGTATAAAAGTATAGTAATAATATAAATAGTTTTAATAGTTTCAATAATTTAATTAGCTTAAAAATTTGTAAAGTTTAATAGTAATAGTAGTGTAACAGTTTTCAAAATTTTGTAATAAAGTGTCAAATAAACAACGCGATAAAATCCGCATATAGTAGTTTAATTTCAACCTATTGTTTCATAAAAAGAGAGCATATGTTCATAAAAATGATGCCCTTCACGCATTATAATTTTATATGCAACTACCCGCGACTTCGTCTTTTTTTCGTGGAAGCCTTGTTTTTTCTAAAATAAAAGTAGCCTTATTTACTTTTTATAACATTAACTATGTGCCAGTGAAAGACCAAAATCGGTCCGCAGTTTCAGAGATTAGTCGAAAAAAACAGACAGACAGCAGACAACAAAAATATTAAAGAAATAATTTTTTGAAGTGAAAACTTCTTTAGCAGCGTTGTGCACTTTTTTGTGATGGGTAAAAAATGTTAAACTCGCGTCAGGACACTTGACCTGATCGAAAATTCGTAAGACGGAGGGAGAATTGTCATGTTTGTGTCAATAAATGAATATTGTATTTTACCACATAAATGATAGTACTTTTATACTGATAATTAAAGCAATTCGTGCAAAATTATTCCCTAACCATTCCAAAATAATAAAAAATGCACAACGTTAATATTCAAGTTTTCACTTCCGACGGCACTCCCGGAGTGCAACCCGTTGATTTTTTTTATATAAGTACCGTATATACTTTCATATGCATTTAGTAAAAAGCTGTTGTTTTGACATTACAGACACTAAAATTTTATTTATTTGTATAGATAGTAACCTTCCCTTAATATCCATAGAGTTATTGACAATTAACTAGGGCCACAAAATAATTGTTTAAGGGCTCAACCCTATCAACAATACCATTGAGGGGCTTGGACACCGCCAGGTCCAATGGAATTGTCGCTAGTGTTCGTTATCTATACAATTACCGTTTTTGTGATTACATCCAATTATTCATATATATCACAGGTCTAACCCAGTTCAGGCAAGTAGCTTATAATAACTTAAAGATGTTTAATTATCGTTTATTGCCATAACAGATTACTATAATTATTATTTTGGTTATAAACTAATTTATTAAGACATTGAATTATTGTTAGATATTGAGATTTAATTTTTGAAGTTGATTTAATATTTAAGTCCACTATTGTACTCTTTTTTTTTAGCCGAATAAATTTTATTATTATATTATTATTATACTATATAATTATTATCTTTATTTAAATCGTAGGTATACCTAGCTTAGATCGCACGCAAAGTGTCCACGCTAAGAATAGTGAGCTCACTCATTATTATAGGCAGTTACTGTTCCATTTATTTTTTGAAAACACCGACTCTATTATGTTGCCTACGGGCAACATAATTAATTCAAATTCAAAAATTATTGATGTTGCTTCATATTTGTGTTGGTGAGTAATGTATTTTAAGACGAAGAATCAGCGAAGACAGCTTCGGAACAGACGGATACGCAATGCCAAATTACATCCTTTTACAAGTTTACTGTATAATTTTATTAGCTGTTATCTGCGACTTCGTCCGCGTAGATTTTAACTAAAAAGTGTTTGTCTCCGCGGAACCCTATTTTTTTTCTAAAATCAAAGTAGCCTAAGTTACTCCTTATAACATCAGCTATCTGCCAATGAAAGTCCCGTCAAAATCGGTTCAGCCGTTTTGGATATTACCCGGAACAAACAGACAGACATACAACATTTAAAAAAATATATGTTTTCGTATAGTTACCTTATATACTTTCATATGCATTAGATAAAAAGCTGTTATTTTGACATTACAAACAGACACTTCAATTTTATTTATTTGTATAGATGTATAGAATTAATTAAATAACATCGTTTTGATATAGCTGAAATCAAACTCGATAACCCTACGTTCTTTTAAAAAAAAACGGGTAATGAAACATCTCAATCTTCATAATACCCAGCTTGAGAACTCCTTGACAGAAAAAAATACTTTTCGCTGACACCAACCTGCATCAAAACTCGAGACCTCGTGATCCGCAGTCAATAAACAAACGCAACAGCCAAGCGACAAAAAAACTTGATGCTATAAACAAATGAAGACACCAAGTCTCCATGGTACCAACGAATTTATTTTAAACTAAATCGATAATCATCTGATGATTCATCTCTCACCAAATGCTCGATTCAATCAGTAAATAACGACGTATCGATTGACAACTGGCACTGATATAATTATTTTCTTTACTCCCTCATAAATAAAACAACAAGGTTAAACCAGATCAATGCTGATTTATCTCAGCCCAGAGAGACATAGTTTAAAAAAAACGGCGATAGCCCAATGGATAAAGCATTGGACTTGCGATGGAGAGGTCGCGGGTTCGAATCCCACCCATTGCAATAGTGACGTGAACCTACTCCTAATACAAGAATTCTAGCTTAAAAGCAAACTGCTAGTGTAGGGACACATGTAAGTATGTAAGGTTGAGTGCAAGGCAAGCAGAAACGTATGTGTGCGTGAATGTATGTGCGGCCGGCCAGTTACTGCGCACTGGTCGGACTAAAAGGTTCTCTCGGGGATTTCACGTGAATAAAGGAACAGTTGCATAATCGGGAATATTCTTTTAATTCGATACTCCCCAGAGATACCTGTTGATCAGTGCACTAACTCATATAACGCTCATTAGTATAGTACGGTGAGTACGAGCGTTAAATTGGTGACCCCGACGTGATTAGTGTAGGGACACATGTAAGTATGTAAGGTCGAGTGCAAGGCAAGCAGAAACGTATGTGTGCGTGAATGTATGTGCGGCCGGCCAGTTACTGCGCACTGGTCGGACTAAAAGGTTCTCTCGGGGATTTCACGTGAATAAAGGAACAGTTGCATAATCGGGAATATTCTTTTAATTCGATACTCCCCAGAGATACCTGTTGATCAGTGCACTAACTCATATAACGCTCATTAGTATAGTACGGTGAGTACGAGCGTTAAACTAGTAATCTTTTCAAAAAATAAAGAATAATTGCTTCTTGAAACGGTTTTTATCTTCTGCATTGAAATGTGGAGATTCAGCAATTTATTTACTTAATCAAGACAGCGAGGTTAACAAAATTTTTTACTTCTATCTGTGCTTATAGGAACATAAATAATAAATCTAACTATATAGGATTATATTGTCGGCCTCGATGGCGTAGTGGTTAGTGTAACCGACTGCCACGCCTGAGGTCGCGGGTTCGATTCCCGCACAAGTCAAATATTTGTGTGCATGAACATGGATGTTTGTCTTGGTCTGGGTGTTTCTATGTATAATATGTATGTATTTACAAAAAAAAAAGTATATATGTATGTTTATCCATTGTCTAGTACCCATAGTACAAGCTCTGCTTAGTTTGGGCTAGATGGTGTTGTGTGTATGTGATAGAATATTATTATTATTATTATTTGTAACAACTTCAGATTTCAAGAACTTGAGACGAACTACTACTTTGATTGTCTTGTTATACTTATGGCTGTTGATCTAAAACATTAGGGTAAATGACTTATGAATGTAAAACTTGTAACCAAAATATACAATAAGTAAAAATATATCTAGTGTTCATTCTGATGAACGGCAAATATTACTAATTATAAGCAAATTTTAAAGTAGACTATTTACATACCTAAATGTATTTGAGAATTAATTATCTGCCCTCAATTAATTACTGCCAAGCAGTTCGATCTTTTAGCTTCTTGTTAAGGTCCATAAAAGTACTAATGACCTGAACGTAACGAGGAAATTGTAGTGCCAAGATACACCCAAGAACATTATTAAAAGCTTGTAGTTTTCTAGGAAATTTTAATAAAGCGCCTGGCGTAAATAAATTGCAATACTTTACAAAACATCATGTTTCTATAAAAAGAGGCTAGGCGGTGTGTATTATCGCTTTGTACATTTTAGAAGGAAGGATGCAACAAATAATAATACCATTTATGAAAATGGAGACCAAGTGTTGCTTTCTTTGTTTCGTCTGCATTCGATGTTAACACTTTCAAAGCTTTAAAGAGGAACGATTTGTTTGTTATCTTTTTAAAAGTAGGCTAAAATGGCGATGCAACGCAATCCTTTTATGTCACTCCATGCAAGTTTACACAAAGCGGCACATGAACATTAGAAATAAAACCTTTATTCTGGCTTAATTTTAACTAGAATTCGAGTTAAACTTTGCTTGTTTATCACTTATGGTGATCATTTTGCTTTGTTTATATCTGTTCAAATATCACCACAAAAGTGTTTTCATCCCAGGACTTTCAATTTATGTAAACCCTATTTTTTATTACACGAATAGCATTGTATTTAATAGACACAGCATATTGTTATTATTTTGAACGAAGTTGTTGATATTCGACGCAAAATATTTACCTGTCGGCAACAGATTTTCACACTATAAAATAAAAGCAGTATAGAAAACTACGTTTTATAGCGAATTGTATAAAACAATATATAATAAACACTTGAACAACGACGCCTATTTTTAACTCGCACTCAAGTGTTGATACAGACATTAGATATTTCACGTGATTCCAGTCTAAGAAGACCTTCCAAAATGTAAACTTTCTTATAATCTCTTAGTGTCGTTTGAACACGACGTATCTAATAAAAATGGTCGCAAATGTCGAGAACATTTTCTAGCGTACGATTGCAAGCACGAACCGGACTGAATTTAGGTGTAGTTGTTTTAAATTTGGAACATCGCCCGGCGGGCTTGGCGCTTTTCCGCTCAGTTCTTACGCGTCACAAACGCTCACTGTATTACGAAAACCGTGACAAACATTTATTCTTTCACGCGAAATTCTTTGTTAAATTAGTTAACATCTATAGAACCGCCATCAAACTCTATAACTACTACTGTGATATAATCAAAATAAAGATGGATTACATTGCCTTATCTATGGACGTTTGTTTACGTCCGAAACCGTGGGGTGGCCAAAATAGATTCTTTTATTAGAACCTGCTATGACCCCGTTCAAAGGAGATTGTTATTGGATTTGCTAACGAAAGGTAAGTTTATATTTTATAAATTCTAATCCGTGTTGGCTTGCCTCATCTTATTTGTGTCATAATTATTGGCAGGCGATTTATTAGACACTGCCAAGTTTGATACCGGTCTTCTCTTTTGATCGAGTTCAATTCCCTTAGTCCATTGCGAGCCGTTGTGATAACACAACTTTTGTTTCAGTTTGCAGTGAGTGAGTGAGATTTGGTGGTGATGAGTGAAAACGAAGATAAGGAAGATATAGCAGTGACATTTCAAATTCCTATAATACGAGCTGAATCCGAAACGCAAACACTTGGTCAATTGGTATCAAGATCGCCTGATAGAAAAAACGACGACGAGATGGAGACCACGCTTGATAAACAGACTATGTCTATTAGAAAAAGACGAAACTTATCTAAAAATAGAGGGCCTACTGCAAGGCAGCGAGAAAAGACTCCTGAACCCGGTAGAACGCCTGTACCTCACGAGGATACACCTACTTCTGACGATGAAGATTTTAAACCACAACGAAACTCAAGAGAAATTGAAGCGGATAGCAATTATGAAGAAATGAAACGCTTAGTACAAGAAAAAGCGAATGTCAAGGATCCTGTGTACGACCTTGACTCAGATCAACTAAAGGAAGCAAGGGCAGTGGCCGCACATGAACGTAGACGTAGAAGTATTTCCCCTTTTGCCGTACCAGATAAAGTTGATGCTGATTCTCCCTTAGAACGTAAAGGAAGTTTTATAGATCCAACTAATAAATTGTTGTCAACTAATTATGCCCTTAGTCCAAAAGATGAAGGATCTTCTCGTCGTAGTTCTTTAACTATTGAGCCTCCAAAAGAAATCAAGGGCACTATTTCTTCTTCCTCTCCAACCAATAGCTCACCAAAAGATGGCAACTTTCCATATCCTAATACGCCGAAAACACTCGAAGAAATTATTTACCCAGATGAAAAAAAAACAGAGGCAAAAAAGCTTAAAACACCAGTTAAGAATGACATTTTTACATTTGAAGATAAAGATGTGAAACAAACTATGAGAGCCACCACACCGAAGCCTGACACACCAACCTCACCTGGTGAACTGGTGACAAAGGTGATACAAATAGAAAGAACTCCAAGTAAGAAATTGGTGGCAGATAAAAAACCAACTGTGGAAGTAAGGGAAAGGATTGTTAGGACTCCTAGTAGAAAATTACCAGCAGACACTAAACCTACTATTAGTAAACAACAACCATCTAAACAAATGAAAGATGAGCCTCAAAGCCGCGCTCCTCCTGTCAAACCTGCCCGCAGCAAATCTGCTTCTAGATTTGCGGTCAGTTTTTATATGAAATTATTTTTGATACTGTTTGTCGCTTTGTTAATAGCCCTTTATTTTTTACTGACATAATTCCGACCCATGCAATAAAATGATCATCATGTATATAGTTTGCCATAATTTAGTAGAATGAGAAGAATAACTAATAATATATCCATAATAACATTTACAGAGTAAGACTAGTGAAAGTGAGATGAGTGAAGATCAACATATTGCCAGAACAGATGCATCGAAACGTAGAGCGATACCTGTACCACGACGATATACGAAGAACAAATTGTCACCAAAACAAAATCGTTCACAGTCAGTACATCGTGTTGCTGATAATCCTGGAGTAGTAGATAAAACTGGAACAGGTATGAGCCAAACAAGTCGAGAGATTATCGAACTAATGCAGAAAGCTCGAGCTAGAAGCTTATCGATACCTAAAGAAGATCCAAGACTTCCACCAGAGTATAAGGATTATCACAAAAGTTTAAAGACTCCCAATAAAACTCCTACTACACTAAGAGGCAGGCAGGCTAGAGGAATGTCATGTCCTAAAACTATACAGATTATAAGTGAAAAAGAAATTCTGTCAAGTTTGTCTAAGAATAAAGAAGAATTAGACAAACGAAGTAGACAGAGCTCTGGATATATCGATGCTAGTCAATCTGAGTACACGTCCAGTTGTTATTCAACATCCCCTAGTGAAAATGAATACGACTTTGATCTATCGGAACGAACAGCGGAATTGACACGTAAGTTAAATGTATTAAGTCAAGAAGTTGATAGACATGAGATGATGACAGGGATAATTTTAGCACAAAACGACAATGAAACTAATAAAATCGAACAAAGTGAACCAAAGTCAGTATTAAGGAAAAGGTCAGTAGCCGATTCAAAAATCGTCGCGAGGAAAGAAAGTAAAGAAGTTTCCCAAACAACACAGAAAACTGAGAAAAAAGCAAAGAGTCAATCGCAAGATAACAAAACTAGAAAAGTTGTCAGATCAAGATGGAAACTAATTGCTAATTGGCAACAATTTAAAGAAGAACAGGCTATACACTGCGAAGCGATTAAAGTGCATAGGAATAAATGTATGATTAATGTACTGATACTGATAATAATGTGTGGTTTGGGTGGAATGATGTTTAAAACATTGGAGGGGTCTTTTGAAAATGCATATAAGTGCAGTACAAGGAATGTAAAAAGAGATTTCATAGAAAATCTCTGGCGTGGGAGTCATTATTTGCGTGAAGAAGACTGGAAGTCAATGGCGAGGAAGAAGCTGTTTGAATTTGAAGATCAACTGCATACAGCCCACGAAGCAGGCGTCACATCTTACAGCGGTCAGCGATCTTGGAATTTTATGAACTCTTTCGTCTACTGCTTGACGTTAGTTACAACTGTCGGTAAGATCAAAATCCGTAAATATATTTTTGTAGTACTCAGACAAATTCCAGAAATATGTCTTATTCCTGCTGCAAATATTTCAATTAACGAACGCCCCATTAAATCACTATATTTTATATGTGTGTTGTGACATACTGACACTTTAATAAATCAAACATTCGTATCTTTGTTTTTTATTTTTGTCGACATAATCACGTGTACGTTATATTTGATTATTCTCTTTGTGACCATTTTAGGAGAATCTTAAAATTATTCATACTATTTACTTACGAATTCTTCTGGTACTTTTCAGGTTATGGTCATATAGCGCCGAAAACCACATATGGTCGAGTAGCGACCATCGTGTACGCTATTATTGGGATCCCGTTATTCCTTATATTGCTGGCTGACTTCGGCAAGCTCTTCACAAGAATCATCAAGTTCTTCTGGGCATTCATCAGACGGTTCTACTACACAAGAAGCTGTCGTAAAGTCAGACGAACTGGGCCTATGCAGGTAAATACAATTATATATAATACTCTTTTCTTTAATCATTATAATAATTTTACATTTACAAGTAATACTCGTAATATCAGCCCTGTATTAAGCTGTTTGATATATAACTGTTCCACTGCTGGTCCCAGGCCTCTTCTCAGTGTGAGAAGGGTTAGGCCATAGTCCACCACGCTGACCCACGGAGAGTGGCAGGCTTCACATATCTTCGAGTACATTATGAAGAATTCTAAAATTATGGAAAAGTCATTTACAAACACATTTTATAATAAAAAAACACATTAAAATATGAAATTATGAAAACGCACCTGCATCAGGAATAGTCTAAGCTGCCGATGGTTAGGTATCCATAGACAGAAAACTCATCACAATGCATGCTTTATTTAGAGACACTATCTTCTGCATTTAACGCTCTTAAGGTAATGATCGAGGCTCTTGGCAATTAGGCTATTCACGGTTGACTTTCGGCACTGTGATTATTACATCACATCATTTATCGATACGTTTGCCGACATTGAAGTCACAAGAGAATTAAATAAAAGTGACACTTTGAATGGCATAAAAGTAAAAATGTTTCAGATAGGAGAGTTACAGTTGTATTATCCTACCTCTCATTTCTAGAATATTTTCCTGAGACCTATTTCAACTGAGCACCTGAATGCATGACTTGCACAATAAAATTAATAAAAACACAAATGAAAAATTATTCATCTATTCATTCAGTCTACCCTTTTGCTGCAAGAACTATTAAATTTAACCTTTATACAATCTATTTTTCTTGTCTAAGTTTGCGAGTGTGTATTACTCTGCTGTAATAAAATTATTTTTATAAAAGTATTAGATCGCTCGCGTAAATGCAGATTAGGTCTGGTTAGTTTATCTTATCTTATCTTATGTGGGGGCCAGTCAGTGCAGACTCGCGACACTTCGACCCAATGGGATCTTTTGTGTCGACACTCTCCCAATAACGACTGCCATAGATGTTCATGGCAACTGGGACCGACGGCTTAACGTGCTCTCCGAGGTACGGAGCAGGCGATAATTGTCAATCAATATGCACATAATTTCGAAAAGTCATATAACTTCCGAAAGTCAGAGGTGCGTGACGTGGGTTCGAACCCGAGACCCTCTGCATTGCAGTCTGTTGGTCTCCCCACTGAGCTATCACTGCTCTTTTCTGGTTAGTTTACTGACAGTAGTTACTTTTTTATGGATGAAAAGTAGGTACCCTAGGTCCTTTTCTGTTTCCCTGACAACGTGTGTGCGAAATGTCATGATGATCGGTTGAGTAGTTAAGGCGGGAAAGCGTAACAAACAAACAGACTCACATTGGCTTTTATAATCTTAGTTAGGATTTAAGAAAGCCTTCATTCCATCAGAATGTATTCAGTAATTATCCTCTAGTATAAGCCCGGCAAAATGTTGATAATTGAGTCACAATGAAAAAAGCATTATGTCTGAAAGCCTTTTCATTTAAACGTCTAATTTAAAAATCTGGCTGCCTTCATAACGAATGAGATTTTTGTTAACAATGATATATATATTATTTCTATATATTATAACACAAAGATGTAAAATGTGTTTGTTTGTATATATATTATTTGATTATTTGAAAAATACACTAACCCTGAGTAACGTCGACTAAGTTTTAATGAGACACCGAGTAAAGCCGCGGGTGGCACATAGTTTTAACTATTTGTTAATATTAGACAATTCACTGTAGACCACACAGATAGCGTAATGTTTTAAGGTGACGTCTCGCTCTAACTCGTGTTACAGTTTCAAATACCACACGAGATAAAAAAAACTGATTTGTAATGGTTTTACCGAATTAATATCTACCATATGCTTATTTTAGTCGGTCCGTTGTTTAAATGTTAGTGAAGTCTCGCAATACATTTAATATTCCTAGAGCTGAAGTATTATTTTATTAAAATAAGTCATAATAATATCAGCCCTATATTAAACTGTCCCGCTGCTGGGTACGAGCCTCTTCTCGCTTTGAGAAGGATTAGGCCATAGTCCACCATGCTGGCCCAGTGCGGGTTGGCAGACTTCACATATCTTCGAGAACATTATGGCGAATTCTCAGACATGTAGGTTTCCTTACGATATTTTCTTTCACCGTTAAAGCAAGCGATAATTAACTATTTAATACGCATATAATAATATAATAATATTCTACTACATTCACACAACATCATCTAGCCCAAACTAAGCACAGCTTGTGCTATGGGTACTAGACAATGGATAAAGAAAGAAAGAAAAAAAGAAAGAAAATAATTTTATTTGTTCCACGCTTAAAAAGGTAACAGGAAAAACAACCATGTTTAGGAACAAATAAGGTCCTGCGTAAACAATGTTGCAGAATATCCACAACGTACATATATAATTTTTATTTTTTGTAAATACATATACATATATCTATATATTAATACGTGAAGATAAAACTTTGGATCCCTTTTTACGAAAATTGGGCGGACGGAGGAGTATGAAATTTCGCACACTTATAGTTTATACAGAGAAGAAGTGACGAATGCTAATATTTATATAAAATATGCATTAGAAATACATTAAATTAATGAAAATCCACTACACGCACACAACCATGCATTTGACACACGCAGTCGAAGCGCGTAACTATGGTTACATATGTCAATATATAATGACATATATCAGGATACAGGCAAACTTTGCTCGAATTTCGAGCACTAGACGACCGCTAGTTATACATAGAAACACCCAGACCAAGACAAAATCCATGTTCATGCACACAAATGCTTGACTTGTGCGGGCATCGAACCCGCGACCTCAGGCGTGGCAGTCGGTTATGCTAACCACTACGCCATCGAGGCTGACGAAAAGTCAGAAATGCCTTGGAATCTTTGCGTGGCAGTCCGACGGTTGCCCGCTAGGCTATCGCTGCTTCCCAAATCAAAAATTCATACCTGTACATTTATAGAGATAATATATATGCATCATTATAAACAGCACCTAACTCGTGATTTGAAACATATATATAATATACGTAGGCATTAAGAACTCATGTGACATAATGTGACTAAATATAAGTTACGTGGGACCTAAAGTATAATTTTTAATGAGAATATCTTGCCAAAAAGCGTTAGACTATTTTGCTACTAGCTATTGAATAGCGATTAGAGCTGGTTCACATGGATTGTTGAGTGGTTATTGGCGCTTGCTTCGGAACATCACATTGTATGTCAGTACTAGATTTTACCGCGGCTTTATTTGCTAGTCTAGATTCAGTCAATAAATTTCTATGCCTCGATAATAGCACTTTTTCTGGATGAAATGTATTGCGGAATTTGTCAAAAGTCAGTGCCCTATAATATCCTGACACTGGTCTAGGCCTTAGGGTATCGTTAGCCTTCGGGTTGCGGAGATCAGATGGCAGTCGCTCCGTGTAAAAACTGATATCCAGTCAAATCCGGTTAGACTAGAAAGCCGACCCAAGTGACTTGGGAATAATAAAGGCTAGGGAGAAGAAGACTACTCATATATAAAAACTTATTAACATTATGTCTTACTTAAATCAGTTTATATAATGTTTGTTCTATAATAAAAGTTGGCCATACTTTTTGTTGTATCTTTGTATGTATCATCATCATCATCATCATCAGGCTATGATAGTCCACTGCTGGACATAGCCCTCCCCCAAAGAGCGCCATAGCGCCCTGTCTTCAGCTTGCCGCATCCAGCATCTGCCTGCAGTCTTTCGCAAATCGTCATCCCACCTGGTCGGAGGGCGTCCTACACTACGTTTGCCGAGTCGCGGTCTCCACTCAAGAACACGCTTACCCCAGCGGTTGTCTGTTCTTCGCGCGATATGGCCAGCCCACTGCCACTTCAGCTTGCTAATTCTCTGGGCTATGTCGATGACTTTGGTTCTCTGTCGGATGTATTCGTTACGAATCCTATCCTTCAGAGAAACTCCGAGCATAACTCTCTCCATAGCTCGCTGACTAAGTACAAATGGCGATGCAGTAATGTCATTGATTTACGTCGCATTGGCCAAGTCTTTCTAAGTAATAATCAAATTATTGCGATGTCATTCTTTTTTTCAAATAATAATAATATTATAATAATCCTTATCCTTACTTCCTTACTAATATTATAAATTCGAAAGTAACTCTGTCTGTCTATCTGTCTGTCTGTCTGTCTGTTACCTTTTCACGGCTAAACCACTCAACCGATTTAAATGAAATTTGGTACAGAGATAGCTTAAAACCTGGCGAAGGACATATACTACTTTTTATTGATGTAGGTACCACGCGGGCGCAGCCGCGCACAAAAGCTAGTATAATATAATAATATTCTACCACATACACACAACATCATCTAGCCCAAACCAAGCAGAGCTTATATTATGGGTACTAGACAATGGATAAACATACATATATACTTCTTTTTTTGTATGTACATACATATTATACATAGAAACACCCAGACCAAGACAAACATCAATGTTCATGCACACAAATGTTTGACTTGTGCGGGCATCGAACGCCGTCGAGCTCGTCGTATTGATTAATTAAATAAATTGGATATTCAAAGATAATATTGTCTTACGTTTACGCGAACTTAAACTATTGTTTACGGATTTAATCGCGGCTTATTAAAAAGATACACTATTAATTAATAGTATTATTTTAAATTATTACTATTTATCAAATACACTATTTAAATTGATTTATTTCGTTCCGTAAACAGCAGTTTAATTTCTAATTGGATTCTCATTTTTGGTATTAATAGGATTGTAGGTTAGTTCTTCCATATACCAGCTGTTACGTAAGCAAACATATTTTCATAAATAGTCTTTACCACACGCAGTTTAAAAAAAGTCATGTATGTTTATTTATACATTCATACAGTTCAGATCAATTTTGAATTACAAGATAAACCTTGACTGGAAAGCTAATATGATGAAAAAGCGATACGCTTTAAAAAAAATGGATTATTTTGTGGTATAAATAAGTCCAGGAATGTCACCTGGAGAAACTATTCACTTACAAGAAACTGGCGTAATAGTCATAACACTGTTACTGAGTTTCGCCCGGTGGGCAATATCTCCAGTGGATTCCGCACCTATTCGTTTAATTTTATACTACTAGTACTAGATCTTGCCCGTGGCTTCGCTCGCGTCAATCTAGCTTTTGTCAATAAATGTCTATTTTTTTTTCTTTTTATTGAATAGGTACAGTAACAGATTACAGACTAATACATACACACCTAATCTTAAACAGTATACAATACTCAAATCTGGAGTCCAATTATAACTTTACACATCATTTAGTTAGAGAGAGTACATGCGAGTGAAAATTCGATATAAACAATCGGTTATGTTCATGCACTTATTATATAAATATAAAATAAATATAACAAAAATTTTACATAGGTATTAGTTGATTATTTTATTATTTCCTTAAGGTTTCTGCTATCTAACTGTAGCTTACACTCTTCCAAATATATTTAGTTTGTTATAAAATATGTCAACCCGGGAACATACATCTATATCTCTCGGGAACGCTATTTCCTAGATGAAAGCTATGTTATGTAAGAAAATACATATACAGGAAAGCTGTTGTACTCCTAACATCGTGTGTGCAAAATTTCATGGTGATTGGTTGGGTAGTTGAGACGTGAAAACGTAAAACATTCGAGTAAACGTAAGACAATATTACATTTTATATTATATTATTTTATTATATTATACTAGCTATTGCCCGCGGCTTCGCTGGCGTTAATTTAGAATATGACAATCAATACGGGTTGTACTTTGCTTGTAATAATATAATTCAATCATGATTCAAAAGACACGTGGCGCCATCTATTATCATAAAAACGTTATTGTAGTTTTCCTCGGGAACAGTATTTTTTTTCGGGATGAACGGTAGCCTATGTCCGTTTCTGTACACCTGTCAACGTATATGCAAAATTTCAGGATGATCGGTTCAGTGGTTTAGTCGTGAAAAGGTAACAAACAAACAAACTCATTTCGCTTTTATAATATTAGTTAGAATTAGGACTAGGATTACATAATTGTACATATTTGGCGATGAATAATAAATCGGTCCTTAGAGATGTTAGCGTCAAAAACCTAATAAAAATATAAAGTTTTTTTTGCTGTTATTCGTATGATCTATAACTAACATCTGGTGTTTTGATAGGCACGGTTTTTATTTTTGTATTTGATCTTAGTCATAACATTATAGTATAGTATCTGTAGTTATGTGGCAGAATAGTGTAGGGTGACACGGCATTATTAGTAATATCTATTTGTATAGATTTCCTGAAAGAAAATATAAAAAAAATTGATTTTTAATTTTCGTTAGTATACGTCTTCACATATTACCTACTACTCAGTCAAAGATATAAAATATGTACAATGAGGTACAAATAAACAAACCCATTATAATTTTCTAAGTGCTTTGTTAGTAAATAAAAATGTAGCGATACCGTAGTGGAAGACCGCTGAACTACCACACAGACGTCTGGAGTTCGGTCGCAAAGCAGCTCTAACATTTCGAAGTTATATGCGTATTAAATAGTTCATTCATCGCTTGCTTTAACGGTGAAGGAAAACATCGTGAGGAAACCTGCATCTCTGAGATTTCTGCATAATGTCCTCGAAGATATGTGAAGTTTGCCAACGTGTACTGGGACAGCGTAGTGGACTATGGACTAACCCTTCTCACACTGGTAAGAGGCCTATGGCCAGCAGTGCGACAGTTTAATACAGGGCTGATATTATAATGAATATCCAGCGTGGTGCATATGTTATTGATGTCGATCTCACCCGTGTTTAGCCGTAATTGTGCGGTCTACCGCAGCTCCTGTCAACGTGCAATGTACATTACGGCGTTTTAGTCTAATTATGGATTATAAATGTTGTTATCGCGAACAATGGGCTAGTTGAACAAACTATAGGGGAATATCGGTTTACTTACTGCAAATTTTTTTTTATTATGGAGCTGAAAGTTTCGTAATATTGTCTTACTAGCTTTTGCTCGCTGGCGTAAAATTAGGATAGGGTATTTTAATAACAGAATTTTTATAAAATAAAATATGGCCTATGTTACTCGGTGATAATATGGCTTTCTAGCGATGAAAGAATTTAAAAAAATGGTTGAGTAGTTTTTGAGTAAAATCCCTACATACAAACAAACAAAACATCGAATCTTTCTTCTTTATTATATTAGTGTAGATACATCTTGTTATCGCGGTCAATGGGCTAGCTGAACAAACTATGGAGGAATTGCGGATTACTTACTGCACATTGTTTTATAATAATAATAATAATAATAATAATCATTTTATTTCAGATAATAATCCATAATTTGTTAGTAGTACTTATAACTATGTTAGTAAACTTATTAATCAAATTATTATTTTATATTAAAAATTACGGGGCGAGATGCATGAATGAAATTCCAGTGTTTAACCACCGGACAATCCACTCTATGCAAGATAGTGCTTAGGAGGCCGCTAGTACTGTCCCGCACGCGACGCATCAGGGAAGCCACCCTTTTCCTAACTATCGTTCTAAAACAATCTGTATTGG
Organism: Catocala sponsa; assembly: GCA_963564715.1. Taxonomy (NCBI): domain Eukaryota; kingdom Metazoa; phylum Arthropoda; class Insecta; order Lepidoptera; family Erebidae; genus Catocala; species Catocala sponsa. Next base: position 4,278,939 of record OY751349.1, read on the forward strand.
CCTCTGCAAACATACCTGATGCGCTGCAAAATCGAGGCAGCCCCAGCAGCATCCTAAAACCATTATTGTATAGGACCCGCAGGGCACTGATAGATTTTTGCGTATACCTAACCCACAGGCTACAGGTGTAAAATGTCTGACAATAGGCCTTAAATAGATCTATTTTGACATCCCTTGTACACCTTGCAAACCTGCGAGCCAGCATATTGCACCTCACTGCCAATGCCCTACGTTCCCTCTCAATATCCAGGTCATCTGAAAGGTCCTCGGTGACCCAGTGTCCCAGGTACTTAAATTTGGTGACTCTCTGTAATGAAACTTCTCCCAGTTTGATCGGTGGAATTTCTTTAGGTGACTTATTCCCAGCCTTAAAGATAAGTAGTTCACTTTTATTACAATTATACCTGAGACCATGTGCCCCCGCATAACCCTCACAAATTTCAATGAGCCTGTTAAGGGCCTTGACAGATGGGCTCAGCAGCACCATATCGTCCGCGTAACTAATGTTGTTGACACATACACCGTCTATTGAGCAACCAACTCCGGTGCTACTGAGCTCCTCTATCAGCCCATTTATGTATAAGTTGAAAAGCCGAGGTGAAGTCAGGCCTCCCTGCCTCACTCCACATTCCAACCCATACTCTGCTGAGTAAGATCCCGCCCACTTAACTTTATTAGTTTGATTGGCGTACCAATACTTAAGCAGATTTACAATTTCTGGCGGTGTGCTAGTTTCCCCTCTAAGCTTATTCCATAGAGTACTATATGATACCAGGTCAAATGCCTTCGACAAGTCCAAGAAACAGGCATAAATAGGCGTCTTTCTAGTTATATAGTACTGGACCGTATGCTTGAGCCTCAATATTGCAGTTTCCGTCGATTGTCCGGTTCTAAAACCAAATTGGGCCTCATGAAGGTCTATGTGTTTACTGAGCTGATAATCAAGCAAACCGTCCAGCACTTTTGCAACTACCGTAGCCAACGAGATCGGTCTGTAGTTGTTCTTGTCGGAGGCATCCCCTGTCTTATTTTTTACAATAGGAACAACGGTGGTTTTCATAAGCTCCCGGGGTAAATATGCATGTCCTATACACAAATTGAACAGCAAAGCAAGTACTCTTGGCAAGTGTACTCCAGCATGCTGCAAGTGCTCGATACTCAGGCTATCGTGTCCTGGAGACTTACCCCTGGACATGCCCTTAATAATACGCGCTACATCCTTCGCTGTACAAATGAACCGCTTACCCTGGACAACCTCAGCCTCGAACACCTGCCACACACAATTCTGTGGGGAGACCACTTTAAAATGTTCTCTGAATACTTCAGCAATCTGTTGTGGTTCATTCTTGCCATCAACGCTTACAGGTATGCATGTACCAGTCTCCAGCTTCTTCGTGTGCTTCCAAAAACGCTTGAAGTCCTTAGCTTTGTGGTGTGTAGCTAAGATGTCCATTTTAATTTGTTCTGCATTGTCTTGACACCATTTAAGCTTAGACTTAAAGCGCTTTCTGGCTTCACGCATTGTATCAAAAACATACCCATACATAGGTTTACCATACAGTATCCAAGTCTCAAAACTGGCCCTTGCCTCCTGATGAACTGCTTGAACATGTCGATTCCATCCAATCACATGTTTTAGCTTTTTAAATTTCCTTATTTCATAACTACTTTGTGCAGCTTCCGTTAAACTGTCAACAATTCTCTTATATAATTTATCAATTATTACATTATGATTAATATTACTGCACACATAATCTGCACACTGACTAAGTTCCCCTGGAAAGTCAATTTGTCTTAACTTATTACAACAGATCTCACTAAAAATATTTATTTGCTCAGCATTCCTTTCTCCCCATCTTATGTTATTGTAGACATTATCTGTATATTGTATTTTACTCGTCAGTCTCCCTAAATTACAATATATTTCCAGTGGAAAATGGTCCGACCAATACACATCATACCGCACCTTAACCTCTAACACACATTGCCAAGCTGCCTCTGTTGTCACACAGTGATCAAGCCATCGTTTACAGTTGTCATGGCTTTCACTTATGAAAGTGTGCGTATCAGTCAACATGTTCAATTTTAATATGTCAGCACAGAGCCAGCTTCGCTCATCACTAAGCAACAGAAAGTTTCATCATGCTTACACGAGAGTTACAAAGCTTTTTTAAATACAACTTACACTATATGTATGATTGTATCGCAGGGATTTTACAATAATTGAAACAACGGACACAAAGAGCACCCAGACTTCGTTCAACTCGAAAGATTAATTCAAAGCTATAATATTTGGCTTAGTGGCAGTGGAAAGGCGAATTATTAAACCACTACGATCGACCATTCATGCAGTAAGATATAATAATACTAGCTGACCCAGCCACGCGTTCCTGTGACTCAGTAAAATTAAGATATAACTATTCTATCTTTTAAGTTAGATCAAATTACAGTTACGAAGTTTGATTAAAATCGGTTTAGTAGTTTCAGAGTTTATCCCGAACATACATCGTGACACGAGATTTATATATGACGGCGATAGTGGCCTATCTTCATTTTTTACTTGGTCCACGTGGTGGTCAGACATGAGGGAAATTTCGAAATAACACTAGGGTAATGTTCGTTACACCGATGTTTATTGATAACCTAACTTTAGTCACAAAATCACTTAGGATGCTCACAATTTTTCACGATTGAAGTGCTATTTTAAAATTACCATCACGTGGAATGTAGTGAGGTTAGTTGTAACACGGTATGACCGACCGCTCCCAGCGTTCTTGATAGAATGAATGTCGTGGACGTCTGTCACTTCAAATTGACTACCTGTCATCTGTCAGTTGTCATTCGTTAGCTGTCATCGTATCACAACTAAACACACTCAAGCATTATTCAAAATGAAATTAAATAAACGATTAACAAAAATAAACGATTAACTAAATTAATAATGCTTGACATTCCATTAAAATACTACACTCTGCGACATATATATACTAGCTGTCCCGACAGCCGTTATCCTGTACATAAGAGAGAAAAACAAAAACATATCTAAACCATTCTCGAATCCACTTGAACACACCCAAAAAGTTTCATCAAAATCGGTCCAGCCGTTTAGGAGGAGTTCAGTGACATACACACGTACAGTAAAATTATATATATAAAGATAGATGTACATAGTAATAAATTGTGATTCAAATAACAATCCTTTAACTATTACTGTTGTTTATTGACCCATATGTTTATTGATTTATATACATACATATTATATTATTGTCGTTGACCGTACAATATCATCTGTTGCCAAAACATATTATCTGTATATCTTTGATCATATTTACTACAAAAACAGTATTTATTCGCAGTACCCTCATTATATTTGAACAAAGCATCCTGAAATACAAAATTACGTAGAGCGTAAAGGTTGAGTCCCACTCAACTACATGAATTCGAATCAGAAAGCCAAAGGTCAAATATCTTTCTTCTTCTTCTTCAATTTAAGAGCCAAGCTCTTGTCGGTGGAGTCTCTTCCATAATGTCCTATCTTCAGCCAGTGCTTTGACTTCTTGATACGACGTAACTTATACCTTTTCTTTCACTTGATCTATGAACGTCCTCCTTGGTCTTCCTCTTCCCTTTCTGCCTTCTATTTTTCTTCCAAGATATTTTTTATAAAGTGTAATTTCGTATCAAGTGGCCCAACATTTTCCCTCTTCTGTTTTCTATTGTTTTTAGAATATGTCTCTTTTCCTTTACCATATTTAGAACTTCCTCATTTGTTTTTCTTTCATTCCAACTTATTCTTTCCATCCTACGCCAATACTACATTTCAAACGCTTCTAATCTCTCTCTGTCTCTTTGTGTCAATGTCTATGTCTCTGAGGTATACTACCGATATAGGTTTTAATGAATCGTTTCTTGGTCTTAGTTGAAATATTTTTGGTCGTAAGTAGCTATTTTTTGGAGTTAAATGCTACTTTCGCCATTACTATTCTTACCACTAAATCTGGAGTGCATCTGAAGTCACTGGTTATTAATGTGCCCAGGTATCTGAACTTATTAACAATCAATCTTTATTTCTATAAAAATGTGTAAATAATTCTTGGACATGTCGATTAAATGATATATTGATAAAAATTAGTGTAAGTAGTGTATTAGTTTTCACTGTATTATAATAATATCAGCTCTGTATTACCCTGCTAGGCACTGGCTTCTCTTCAGTGTGAGAAGGGTTAGGCCATAGTCCACCACGCTGGCACAGTGCGGGTTGGTTGACTTCACATATCTTCGAGAACATTATGGAGAACTCTCAGATATGCAGGTTTCAGACAGGCATCGATAAAAGGAGTGATTGTTAACAATTTACTACTCACAAAACTTCGAAAAGTCGGAGATGCGCACCCTGGGATTAAACTCGATATATCTGCGTCGCAGTCCAACGGTGTCCCACTAGGTAGAAAGAAAATATGTATTCTTTCTTTCTAGAAATATTTGAGTATATTAATTTCTCATTTTGACTACTATTGATGTTGAGAAATAGAATTGGGACTGACAGCATAACGTTCTTAAGCACAGAGGAATGATTAAACGTGCCGTTTTAGAACTCAACCAAATCTTTCGTTTTTATGGTAGTAACGTGTTGCGTATACGTGACGTAAATGTAATGTCTGCCAAAGCCATGATCTGTCTTGCCTGTGCATAACTTACGCCATATATGGAAGGTATTAAATGTAACAAATTCGCTAACTCCTTTGACTTTCATAAGTGTTACTTTGTGACATAAGTGAATAAATGATTTTTGACTTTGACTTTGACTTATAGGTTTTCATGTCACGCCTGCACTAAGCGTGCTGCTGTATAATCTAGTCAACTCTTTAACCTTGTAGCAGAGGAGATAGACATTTTTGCTTGTACACTGAGTAAATTTACAAGGATAACATTATATGTAATAAGTTTAAGAAAATAAGTTGTTATTATTAGATTTGCTTCACTATTGCATTGAGTTGTACGGGTCGTACCTATTATAATAGTTGTAAGTGATGATAATAAAAATAAATTAAATTAAAAAAAACGCGTGGTCCCCAAACGTTTCTATTATCCGTTCGCTAAATGATATTGTTTTTGGAGAAAAATGTTTGCTCCAACAATATCAATTCCAAAACAATTAATATATATACTTACTAAGTGGGCTTCACCCTTTATTGTTATTTTTGGATAACTAAAACAGCAAAGTAACCCAAATATTTTTTAGAACAACGCAATCTTAACTACTAACAAGAAATTCCTTGCTTATGTTTTTCTTGAAAATAATGTTCAAATTTCCGTTGTAGAGGAAACAAAGCTAATGTTTTCCTTTTTATATCGAAATGAGTAATGGTTACGCTCTGGGCTACGTCTTGTCTTACATTCTTATGAACCTTTTGTTTGGCGTTCAACCGCAGCGATTGTTCTTTGCGCCAAAGCTGAAGGTATTTATTTACCGTGGTATTATTTGTTTCAGGAGGTAATGAAGGGTCTGAACATAGTGTACGATGTGGTTCGACGTCCATCGCAGATATTCTCCGAGGAAGATATACAAGAGGATCCTGATGGCAATCTGCCGCCGCCTGTAGTGAGGAAGCCTAGTGATGTTCCTCCACCTTTGCCTCCCAAACCTGGAAGAGACCTTGACAACACGACCGAACCAGAAACGCCAGCACCATCAGTCTTTGAAATAGATGACGAGTTTAATTTACCTGTATCTGTCGCCGTGTTCATTTTGTTAGTATACATTAACATTGGTGCCGTCGTCTACAGTTTGTGGGAAACATGGAACTTCTTCGAGTCCTTCTATTTTATATTTATATCTATAACTACCATTGGACTTGGTGATTTTGTTCCAGACCATCCAATGTTCATGATGGCTTCAATTTTATACTTAGTGTTTGGATTCGCTCTCATGTCTATGTTCATCAACGTCGTACAAGTAAAGTTGTCTAATACTTTCAAGCAAGCTAGTGCTAAGTTAGGAGCTACTATTGGTTTGAAGGTAGCTGAGGAAGATGGTAGCTTAGTGCCTATAACACCACCGCCAACCGAAATAGTCCCCGTACACAAACCAAAGAGTGAAGTAAAAGAAAACGGTGAGAATGATGAAAATAAGAGTAAAGAAACAAACGATAATGATGCTAAGAACAGATAAACCAGTTGTTTAGCTATTAACAATCAGTAGAATAAAGTTTTAATAAAAGCCTTGCCTGTACGGTTGAGAGTGCTTCTATAAGTCAAAGTCGATCTTGTAGATTCAATGTTCCATTGTAAATGGACGTTTCATTGATACTGTGATGATGGTACTAAAAAGTAGTCCGTGGTGCTAAATATTGTTGCTGTATGTATGTTTAAATTATATTTATTGTTACTAATGACTCAAATGTACTTAAAGTATATTTTACAGTGTTTGTTGCCTGTGTGTGTAAATAAAGATTTTTTACAAGTTACTTAGCTTCATTTTTCTTTCTATAGGCAACATTAGGTACTAACACTTATGCGGGAATTGGCATTAAAATAGATAATTTCTTTTTTGGAACCGTTTAATCCCTATTTTACTTGGAACAATGGCTGCAAAGCACCGAGACCCGAAAACACTATCTAGGACTATTCATAGTCAAACAATTTTTGTTCAGAAACAAAAATGTGCATCACAAGGGTGATGCACGCTGTTTTGCTGATTCGATACCAGAAAAACTGTGAACTGTGCTGACAGTAGCGAGGGGACCACCTAGATCTTAACACCATCCGTGGAGTCGGCCTCGATGGCGTAGTGGTTGGTGTAACCGACTGCCACGCCCGAGGTCGCGGGTTCGATTCCCGCACAAGTCAAACATTTGTGTGCATGAACATGGGTGTTTGTCTTGGTCTGGGTGTTTCTATGTATAATATGTATGTATTTACAAAAAAAAAGTATATATGTATGTTTATCCATTGTCTAGTACCCATAGTACAAGCTCTGCTTAGTTTGGACTAGATGGTGTTGTGTGCATGTGGTAGAATATATTATTACTATTATAATATATTATATTATAATTTAATGTTATAAATTTTTCTTGTTTAACGTGAAATCATTGGTGAGATTATGTTTTGTAAGATGACAAACACAGCTTACTGTTTTTCTAATGGGGAACTACTTATTGAAGTACGTACTTACAGACGCTTACAATACATTTTTTATACTGCGAGAAAAGAGGCCTACCAGAGCAATGCACAAAAAGTCTAGTTGCTGAAAGTGCCTTTAATGGAGTATTTTTTTTTATACCTCTAAGGTGGCAAACAAGCATACGGCCCTCCTGATGGTAAGTGGTCACCGTAGTCTATGGACGCCTGCAACACCAGTGGCATCACTTGCGCGTTGCCGACCCTTTAGGAAAGGAAGTGGGAGGGAGAAGGAGCGGGAATGGGGGAAAGGGGATGATGACTGCTGACTACAGAACTATACACACTATAAAGAAGAATTATACACTCAAGGTTATATAATTCTTCTTTGATGAGTCTTAGGACTACCTTAGTGATGGTAGTCAATGAATACGACTGTTATGTGTAAGCTATCGGGTTCTATTTCTGATTAGTTCCCGGATCAAAATATTGCCTGGTCGAGCAACGTATTAGGGCTTTAGGGTAATAATATTTTCAGTAGATCAGTACCCCGAAGTTTGCAAAAGCCTAACCCCGTTACGTAGAACGTAAAACCAGAACTGATGAATTATAGGTGTATTATACTTCTTACTGCCAAGTCAATTCGTTTATTGCACTTCATAATATACAAGGTGTCCGGTAATTAATGGATAACCTTGAAATGTCTTATAGAAGAACTAAAGAACGTTCAAAAAAGAATTTAAAAAAAAATTGTCCTAACTACTACCTGAGATATTATGTATGATTTTTTTTAAATTACCATATTTAAATTTCTTGTACACTATGACCATAAATTAATGAATTCCATCGGTTTTTAGTTGTTTTATTATTAAACACTAATTATGCTAATAGATAGACAGTCAAATGTATGACTAGCTATTGCATTTTATTAATATTCTTTTCTTTTCTTTTCTGAATTGCCTTCAGTTCTACTATAAGAAATTTCAATGTTTTCACTTAATTACCGGACACTCTGTATACACAGGTCTTATAAATGTGGAAAAAACAATTATGGACTCCGTCGGCCACGGCAAAATTAGGAGAGAAGAACAAAGATTCTATCATCTATAAAGGAAATTGAAATATATTTTAGTATATCGAGCTAAGTAGGTATTTATTTTATTACTCACATATAATTAATATTACATTATTGTTAATTAATTACTAATTAATTATAAATCATTAAAGTAATTTTCTAATAATACGTAATTTTAATTATAAAACGTTATCGTTCAAATGGTTATTTATATCATAGTAGCATTTTCGTATCAAAAATTCTTTTAATTTATTGATAAAAGTACAAAATTTTTCTTCATTTTAATATTATTTGATATTTAATTATTAACACTTATTAACCCTTCGGGGATATGAACTTCAGACTACGTAGTACGTTTGTACAACAATTTATATAAATTAGGCAAAAGGTGGTCATGGATGGCATAATTTTATACTCAATAATAATATTGATATTTGTACATATTTATACATATATTTAAAAGTATATTTAAAATAATAATAAACATAAATAATAAAAAAAGTAAATAAATAAAGAATATATGAAGAGTACATACAGATATTTATTAAGTTTGACAGCAGCATATTCATGTTAAGTTACACTTCCGAACGACCCCGGCACTTGTCAACCGACATGACACTGATTGCAATCTAATGTCAACATTTATAAGCATCCATCGGCGTCAGCGCAAATGCGGAAAAGAGGCTAGGATGATATTTTAATAATAATTATAAGACGTGTATCATATTCTGATAGAATGTGTCCGGAACGAAGCAGAGAGAGTCATGATTGAAAACCAACATGGTATTGATGTACGCGAGTTGGGCTTGTGTAACTCTATCCTTGCCGTACCTTTGAGTGACGCAGCTAAAATATTATATAATCTAGTAAATATAGGTATTAAGCGTAGATTGTTAAGATTATAAACTGGTTAAGTTCCTATGAGGGTGACATGTTCAGTGAATGAACAAACCCTCGCTCAAATAAATAAAAAATAAAAAAATAATAATAATTATAATAGGTAATATTTACACTCATGATGTAACAACATAAAATTTCAGAAATAGACGAAATGTAGGTTACTTTGGTAACAGTAGGTACTGGTTTCTGGATAAAATGTACCTTATGTCCTTTTCGGGATCCCTTTGTTTCGACTATTTTTTTTTGTCCTAATTTAATTTGGCATAACGAGTTAGGCATTATTTATTTTGTCATAATAATACTTTGACATAATTCTGTTTTGGCATACTATTTCAGTAGACATAATATCATTTAGGCTAATGCTTTTTGCCCTAATTTTGATTGGTATAAAGTTATAAGGGATGTATAACTTGAGCACCATAGTGTATTGCCGCGACCACACGCTTGCCAATCCTCGACAAGCCTCGACAAGCGCAAGCGTGTGGATAGAGAGTTTGCCTTGGTTTGTGTAGGTTTGCAAGCGCTTGTGGCCGATCCGATCGAGTGTCTGTTTTTTGTCACAAATCAAAGGGAATTTGCCGCAAGCGCTTGCGATGCGTCCACACGCTTGCGCGCACTCAGTCTCGTTTGTGTACCGGTGGCGAACAGACGTACCTACTTACGCTCTGAAAAAGAATAAGTGACTGGTCTACTGACGAAGTGTTGAACTTCCTGGAGTGTTACCAGGCAGAGCCCTGCATTTGGGACCGAGGAAATATATATCACAAAGATAAAAAAAAAGTAGCCGATGCATGAAGTCGCCTCAGCACCTTATTAAACAAGGCAGTGAAAGAGTTAAAGAATTAGTCAATATCCACCATCTTTTCTGCCGTATTTTTCGTTTCCTTTAAATTATTTTTTTGTTTTTATAATAAAAATAACTTAAGCCAAATGTTATGGCCGATAAAAGCTCGCTGTCCATCACGTCCGTCATGCTTGCCTCTTCAGAACACACAAACTCACTCGCAAGCGTGTGGATGGTGAAGTTTGTTTCCCCAAGTCAAACCAAACGTCTGTGGAGGTTTGGAGTTTGCGGCAAGCGGCAAGCGTGTGGTCGCGGCATAAAAATAGGTTAGGGTGCGGCGGGGGGTGGCCTTTGGCCACCCCTAGGCCGCCAACACATTTATTTTATATACAAAAAGTATTTTATTAATTGCAAACACAAACTTTACAAAACTTCCAATTTATGCTTTAGAATAGTATGCTTAAAAATTATGCCTATATTGTTATGCCAAATGAATATTGTGCGTAACTATTATTAGGATAAGTAAAAGTATGCCATGTTAAATTATGACATATAACATATAATTTTATGCGAATAAATAAGGCACCGTCCTTTTCTCTACTCCAACGTGTATGCAAAATTTTATGTTAATTTGGAGAGTAATTAAGGTGTGAAAGCGTAGCAAATAAACACACAAACTCACATTCGCATTTATATCTAATATTATAGTATAGTATATTTATTATTTATAGTGTATATTCTTCGAGTATCTTCCAGTTAGACAGCTCCAGTGTGCGAAATTTGAAATTCGCTATGCCCTCTTAAAATCCCAATAAACCAAATTTCACCAGCCAGTATTTCAAAGCAAACAATACCTATTGAAACGAATAAAAAATTTAAAATGTTTCTTCGATTTTTCACAACGAACAGCAGACGTATCGTAATAAGTAACGATGTAGCTAAAACCCATTGAGAGGATTGAAAGGACGGTTGATATTTTTTTCGTATTGTTACCAGAAATGGATGAGAGCCTGCTTCAAAGCCTTCGCAGGAATTTAATTATGTCTGACAGTAATTCTGCCTCTGGTCTCGCAGTGGTAACAAGGACAATGCAATAGAAAAAGGAAGCATTGATTTAAAGTATTCACAAAAGAAGCAGCTTGTATTCAAATATGAATAGAGATGGTTTGATAAGAATTATTATATGATTTGTTGTTTGATAAATGCTCATACAAACTGGCTTGTATATTGAGGTTGATCTCTGCAATTATATAACATACATACATACATACATAGATTCACGCCTGTTTCCCAGAGGGATAGGCAGAGACTACGGATTTCCATTTGCTACGATCCTGACACACTTCTCTGGCTTCATTCACTTTCATCACATTCCTCATACACGCCCGTCGGTTCAAGGAGCTCTTAACCTGGCCTTTGTCCAGGATGCCTCCGATCTGGTCGAGAAACGTTCGCCTAGGTTTTCCTCTTGCGACTGTTCCATTCACACTAGCCTTATAAACTTTCTTAGTCAGTCTTTCCTCGTCCATTCTTTCTACATGTCCAAACCAGCTTAACATACCCTTTTCTATTCTTGTAACTATATCCACTTTCATGCCGCATCTCTCTCTAATCACACTATTTCTTATTCTATCTTTCAGAGTCACACCACATATGCTTCTCAACGCTCTCATTTCTACAGCATTTATTCTGCTCTCATGCTTCTTTTGCCATACCCAACTTTCACTTATATAACAATTTTTTTATAATCTGCTTACAGTTTCCCTCGCATTACATTATCATTTGAATTGATGTGTTTTGACTAGACTTATACGGTGACGAAAATCCAAAACTTTCTTATTTAGTTTCGTTAAATATGATATATATTTTTTAAGTTTAAGGTACGTAAAACTTAGCCTATGTTACTCAGGAATAGTTTAGCTTACCTACTGTTAGTGATTTTTAGAATCGCAGTAGTTTGGAAGATTGTTAGTTATTTATAAACATACAAATTTTACTTCTTTATGATTTTGGTATAGACAGACATCTAAACTGTTAAAAGTGACTTTGTCTCTTTAAATGCCTCTCCTCCGTGTGCTTGCCTGCGATTTAAACTACATTCATGCAAAATTTTACCACAATCTGCTCAGCAATATTAGCGTACTTAAAAGTGAATATCTACAGAACATTTACATTTTAAAATAAGTACAGGTTACAAAATCACATTTCACCTAGTTTTGGCTTTAATTATGGGATTAAATATTATGTATCAATCAATACATAATTTAATTATTAATATACTACAGCGGCGCAGCGCTGATGCAACCGACTGCTATGCATGAGATTACTGGCCTGATTCCTGGACTGAAAATTTAATTTGGTTTTCTGTCAATAAATTTTTAATAGCTGTACGGATTTTGGAACTTCCCTCAATAGACGGCAATTACCTCGCCTTTAATAACTTAGAGCTTTAAATCCTAGTTAGCCTTGCATGTAATAGACCTCTGGCTACCCACACCGATACATAAGTATGCGAATATGTTTAATTCTTTTACCTGTTAAGTTGCAGTGGGTCGCCGGTGGCCAGGCACAATAGTTTTACATTTATGGTAGAGCAAGATACGTATTTGAACAATTGATAGGCAATTTTTTGAAGTGGAAACTTCTTTAGGCGCGTTGAGCACTTTTGGGTAAAAAAAATCATAGAACTCGCGTCATCGTCACGCTTCGTCATTGGCACGCTTCCACGCTTTCCATTTTTGAATTATTTTAGAGTATTAACAATATCTCAGAAATGGTGCGTCTTACGCAAAAAATAACGAAATTTTGACCCCTTTAATAATTCCTAAGAGAGTATCAATCCAAACCACCCATACCTTTAATTCGTTTTTTTATAAGGAAGTGTTTATGATCAAGGATTAAAGTTTGCACTTCTATCGGCAGTCCCCAAAGACTGCCCCAATTTTTTTCTATTAGATTTTGTCCGCGGTTTCGCTCGCGTAAATGTAGGTTTTGTCAATATTCTTTACCTCGGCAACCATATCTTTTCCTGGATAACACACTGTACTCTCAAACCTTTATGCAAAATATGATGAATAGTCGAGTAGTTAAAGCGTGAAAGCGTAACAAACAAACTCACATTCGCATGTATAATATTAGTTAGAACGTTTATTTTCCCGAACAATTTACTTTCCAGCCGTATTGATCCAATCTTCCAGTCATTTCAAACGTTCTAAGGTATTAAACAGTCAGTTGCTGCGGTCCCTTTAGTATTAATTCCCCCTTTGTTTCCGAAGGCGTGCTCAGCCCCTGATGAGCGGTATTATACTTTGATTGATTATGCCACTATATTGAATATTGAAAGCTTTTCCGTCGAATGATCGTGGAACGCCGAACAAGGTTTGTCACTTTAAGAATTTGTATACTGAGTGAAAATTTATACTTAAATATTTTATCAGAATTTACAGAATGAATATAGATCGTCGTCTACTTAGATTAATTTATGATTTTGTATGAGATCACTGCAAGTAAACGGTAGGTTAGAATTTTAGTTACATATAATGATGTAAACCAGATAAATGTTGTGTATTATTTAAATGTATTTTTTTTAGCGATACCCTAGTGGGAAATCTTGAGACTGCCACGCAGAGGTATCGAGTTCGATCCCAAGGCGCGCATCTCTGACTTTTCGAAGTTATCTGCGTATTAAATCCTAACTATCCTAATCCTAACTAATATTATAAAAGCGAAAATTTGTTTTACGCCTAAACCACTGAACCGATCATTCTGAAATTTTGCATATACGTTGTCAGGTGTACAGAAACGGACATAGCCTACCTTTCATCCCGAAAAAAAATACTGTTCCCGAGGAAAACAACAATAACGTTCTTATGATAATAGATGGCGCCACGTGTCTTTCGAATCATGCTTGAATTATATTATTACAAGCAGAGTACGACCCGAATTAATTGTCAAATTCTAAATTAACGCTAGCGAAGCCTCGGGCAAAAGCTAGTAGTTAATAATTTAACAGTGAAGTAAGGTATTTACGACAATTTTTGTGCGTTCTTATAATCACATTATCTGGACACGCGGCAGCGTGTCAAGCCAAGTTCAAGCAAAGGAACTGGCTAGCCAGCGCCGAGTGTAATATTACACGAACCACTTGGTGCCACTTTTGACCCTTCTATAACTCAAAACCTCTTTAACGTAAACACATAAAACTACGTGTGTTTTATTATATCTATAAGGACATCTAGAAGCCCAAATTTCATGAAGCTAGCTCAAACGGTTATAAAGATTATGAAGGTCAAAAAGTCGTAAATTTTAGCACTGACTGACTGACTGACATATAGTACCTAAACCTAACCTACTTCCAGATGACCTAGAAGGATGAAATTTGGAATCCAGCTCGGTAATTGTGTGTAAGCGTAGGAAAAAATCTAAAAATAAAAAAAGTTAAATATGTTGAATAACTTTATAAAATGACTGATGTAATAAAAACTAGCCAAGTCAAATCTAACCTACTTTAAGATCTCACATTTTTAAATAATAGCAATTGTTATATAAAGCAAAGAAATAAAGTTTAATACTTGTTCATAATGTTATTTTGTTCCTATAAATACATATTTGGATTTTGTATAGAACTTGGCACTCATTTAGATCTCCATTCTTTTTGCGGCGAAGCCCACAGCCAAGCATAATTTTTGTATTGAACTTGGCTCTCCTTTTTTACATTTATGTTTTTGGTGGGATTCATACTACTTGGATCACCCGGCATACAATAGGAAAATACTAACAATGACTGAATATGTTGCACGAATAGCATAGTGATTTTAGTGGTAACCTCGCCACTGACACTACACCGAGTACTAGGTTCGATCGTAACACGTGGGACAAAAAATTGTGTGACCCATATAATATAGTTATTTGGAGTCAATGTTCTTTGTGTCCATTGTTTGAATGTTTAAAAAGTCAACCGTGACACAGAAATTGTAACTAGAGTAGGACATTCTACTTAAAAAAGAAAATAATAATAATATCAGCCCTGTATTAAACTGTCCCACAGCAGGGCCTGGGCCTCTTCTCAGTGTGAGAAGAGTTAGGCCATAGTCCACCACGCTGGCCCACTGCGGGTTGGCAGACTTCACATATTATTATCTTTGAGAACTTTATTGAGAACTCTTATAAGCAAGCGATAATTATTATCGCTTTATTGAGAACTCTTATAAGCAAGCGATAATTATTATCGCTTGCTTTAACGGTGAAGGAAAACAACGTTAGGAAACCTGCAAAATTATAGCCATAAAAAAAAATCCAAATGATCTACACCAGTGACGGTCTTTTTACTCCTGTTACTACACATATTTACTTTTGATTTTTTTTGTTATGTTATCTCGAATAATGCTTCTTTAAGCGCTTGATTTTTTCGGGTATGTTTACCCGAAAAAATCAAGCGCAAGGAGACTTGTACGTCTGAAAAAGAACTACTTTTAAAAAATACAGCTTTAGGAATAATTACTCTATCGCGGGTGACTTTACAAACATTCAAACATCGGACACAAGAAACATCCAGACAAGGAACAACTATTTGTGGACCACACAAATTTTTGTCCCGTGTGGGCATCTAACCCAGCACACTCGGCGCGGCGCCAGTAGTGAAGCAAGCACATAATCCATTACGCCATCCGTGCTGTTTCTCTCGAAGATATATGTAGTCTGTCAACCCGCAGTGGGCCAGCGTAGTGGACTATGGCCTAACCCCTCTCACACTGAGAAGAGGTGCGCAGCAGAGGAACAGTTTGTTACAAAGCTGAAATGATTATGCAATGGCGATAAATTGCAAATACGGCACCAGAGGATCATCATTGCGCATATTGTCATGGTGTTCGTTAGACAGTCGTTTTTTTTGGAGCCATTCTGCGGCAATTCATTCATTCGTTTGCTATTCATTGGTTTTGTGCTGTATTGTTGAGTACGAGTTTAATAATGCAGAACAGAAACACGTTTTTGTATCCGCTTTAAATTGTTTGAACCAAGTTTTTGCATAGGAACCGTAGTTGGATTGCATTTTAATTGAACTAATTTGCAATAACTGTTGCTCGTCATTCTAATGTAAGTGTATCAAGTGACAAAAGAGATAATAATAGCACACATCTTTGAAAGAGACTGGTCCCTACGGTACAGGGAAGGCTAGTATGGGGTCCAGTGCTTAAATATAACATGAACTGTATTCTCTTATTACAGGTATCTTATTTCATAACATATTATATTGAGTATACCTGGTCCTTTGGGAGGCTTACACGGAGACATAGGTCCGACGTGAAGAGGCCTTTTGAGAGTTAAGGGTCCGTTCACATAGACCGGCTCGGAGAGGAGAGCAGATTTTTATCACGTTGGAAACAGAGTTTTGAGTAATCTTAGTAAGGTTTATTTTTCCATGTGCACTTCTTTTGACATTAAGAATGCTTGAACGCGCTTCGTGTGAAATAATAAGAGGAGCCGACCGGCTCCGATTACGTGCTCTTTCTCGCTCGCGCAGCCGATCGGCTCCGATTGCGTGCTCTTTCTCGCTATATCGGTCTATGTGAAATAGTTGGCGGCTCCACTCCGGCCAATTCCAAGCGTATACAATCCGGTCTGTGTGAAAAAAAAAGCGGGCCGATGCTCTCCGAGCCGGTCTGTGTGAACGGACCCTTAATCTTCTAAGGTGGGATGGAACACCTACCGCGGCACTAAGCGCAGCAGGCGTGGGACTATTGCTACGTATCGATTCTAATATATATGGGTTATAGGGATGTCGAATAGGCAGACGATGACTCTCCAACTCACTAGAGGGGCCCCCTGAATAGCCACCATAGGCATACACGTTAGCAGCAGAGGGCAAAACCGGTGTAAGCGGCTATATTATTATTATTTCAAATACAAATATAGGATGAAGATTGAACCAACGCACAGCAAGTTAAGCATTTTCACTTATCTCATTTTATGTTAAAGAAAATATTCAAATATACCTCCCAAGGTAAAACATACGTCTTTTGATATTCTATCTTCATATTAACAGTAGAGATATAGGTAACTAAAAGAACAAAGAAGGAATACATTAAAATAACAATGTCTGAAATCTGATTCGTAGGAAATAAAATAAAAACATTCCGTTTCTGTGCACATATAATATGTACGTATGTTATAAATAATTTATAGAGTGCTAGCTGTTATCCGCGGTATCTCTTACTGTAGGGACCAGTAAGGACCTCTCATGAATTTAATAAAAAGTTCATTGTTAATATCAAGGCAGATGGAAATCAACTCAATTGTATCCCAATTATTTAATATTATAAATACGAGATAGAGTTTGTTTGTTACGTGTTCACGCCTTAACTACTCGACCGATCATCATGAAATTTCGCAAAGACGTTGTTTAGAGTACAGAAAAGGACATGGGGCACCTTTCATCTAGAAAAAAACTTATGCTCCAGGGGGACAGACATTAAGTGATAAAATCTACAGTAACGCGAGCGAATCCGCGGGCAAAATCTAGTATATTATAAAACTCAAAATGTCTTAATCATAGATAAGCGAAAAGACATAACCAGGGAAACGAACATTATAATTATAATAATAATATTCTATCACATACACACAACACCATCTAGCCCAAACTAAGCAGAGCTTGTACTATGGGTACTAGACAATGGATAAACAAACACCCAGACCAAGACAAACATCCATGTTCATGCACACAAATTTTTGACTTGTGCGGGAATCGAACCCGCGACCTCAGGCGTGGCAGTCGGTTACACTAACAACCACTCCATCGAGGCCATACATTAGCTTGTCCCTTTTATGCGTGAGTAAATAAAGTATTTTAGTTATAATACATTATCTATTTTAGTGGTAGAAAAAACAATCAATCATTGACTTTACCACGTAACAATGTCTCTTTTTATTTTTAAGAAACGTAGGTTGTATAATTTTGATCCCCGAGGTCCCCAAATAAAACACGCACACACAATATTCACCACTGATATATTACACTACAACACAAGTGTATGTATGAATACATTATGAGTACTCAGAACAAAAATTTTCTCGACTTTATATAGGTGTGCTGTGAACGAAACCATATCGCGATTCAGCCGCACCTAACAACGCCATCTATCGAGGCGTGATGTAAACTTTTTTCATTGATTTTATTATTGATTGGACATTCCGCCCACCAAGGACATGATTTGGCAATCATGTTTTTTCATTTAAATAACCCGCCCACCATGAGGTCAAGAGGGGTTTTTATACAATAAGCAAAGCCCACCCACCATGAGGTCAAGGGGAGCTGAATAAAAGATAATACCTAAACTAATACACGTAAACACATATTGAAATTTAAAACAAAGAAAAATTAGTTTACAACAATCAAACATTTAGTCTGTTACAGGCAAAATACACAACTTACATGTGGGTCTCTTTAAAATAGACTCCTTACATTTAAGAGTTACAACACGAGTGATTCCATCGGACCCCGGGTGTTTGATTAACACTTTACCTAGCAACCATCTACCCGGAGGCAAATTGTCCTCTTTTATTAGGACAACATCTCCTATCTTTGGCTCAGGTTGCCTTTGAGACCATTTATAACGGTGTAACATAGATGTAACATATTCTTGCGACCAACGTCGCCAGAAATCTTGGGTTAATTTTTGCAAAAATTGCCACCGTTTTAAGGTACCCACATTGGAACGCTCATAATTGCGATCCGGTACAAGAACCAGGGGTTCACCTATCAAAAAATGACCGGGTGTAAGCGGCATGTGATCATTTGGATTCTGCGAAATTTGGGAAATCGGCCTAGAATTAAGGCAAGCCTCAATTTGTGCGAGGAGTGTAGACACTTCCTCGTAGGTGAGGGTTGATTCGCCAATGACCCTTTTTAAGTGGAATTTGGTAGATTTAATACCAGCCTCCCACAATCCACCGAAATTTGGAGCGTGAGGTGGTATGAAATGCCAATTTACGCTGTTACAACTAAGCCAGTCTCTGATTTCATCAGCAACCGATGATTGTTCGGCACTAACTAAACATTGGAGCTCTTTCGATGCACCAACAAAATTTTTGCCATTGTCACTCCAGATTTCGCTGCAGTGACCGCGCCTAGCGACAAATCTTTTAAATCCGGCAATAAAAGCCTGCGATGTAAGATCACTAATGGCCTCCAAGTGCACCGCCTTGGTAACCATGCAGACAAATAAACATATGTATCCTTTATAAGATTTGTTACCACGACCCTTGGAAACCCTTATATTTATTGGACCAGCGAAATCCACCCCGCTGAGCAAAAATGCTCTTGCTGGCGTAACTCTACAGGCCGGTAATTGACCCATGAATTGATTCCTAAAATTTGCCGAATGTCGAAGACACATGACACATTTACGTACATATGACTTCACTAGATTCTTCGCAGAAATAATCCAGTATTTGGTGCGTAAGTAATTTAACATAAGAGTTGGACCTCCATGCAGAGTCTTTTTATGGGCTTCATCCACAAGTAAGACTGCCAGATGACCTCGCTGTGGAACGATGATTGGATGTTTCATACTCTCTGACATTTGTGAATTGTTAATTCTTCCTCCGACTCTTAGTATACCTCGACTATCAATAATAGGACATAGTGCTTTTAATTTACTCTTCTTACAAACAACTCCGCTCTTCTTGATATCATCTATGTCTTCTTTAAATTCTTGTTCTTGAAATTTTTTGATGCAAATTTCTAGTGCTTCTTCTAACTCGTCACTTGTAAGGTGATTTTTTCGTTTACGATTCAATTTCAAAAATCTTCTGCAGTATGCTACGACTCTTACTAATCTTTGAATGGTTGAAAATTTAGTCCACAGTTGATCGTCTTGACACACAGCTGTATGTGCCTTTACAGACCTCTTCTCTAATTCCGTTGTGATTGACTTCGGCTTCGTGTAGTCAATTGTTTTATTTTTTAACCATAAAGGACCATGAAACCATAATGATGATTGTGAAAGTTCTAAAGGAGTCTTACCTCTAGATGCTATGTCTGCGGGGTTGGAAGAAGACCTTACGTGCGCCCACTGAGCATTCTCTAAATGTGTCAAAATTTCTGAGACACGATTTCCTACAAAAGTTGTCCAGCGACTTGGATGACCACTAAGCCATGCCAGCACAACTGTTGAATCAGTCCAACAATGTACATTATTTCTTGCAATGTTGAACATTTCTGCTACCTCTGATATCAACTTAGACAGAAGGCCTGCTCCCATTAACTCCAAACGTGGAATCGAAAGTTGTTTTGTTGGAGCAACCTTGGTTTTCGCAGTGAGTAAATTAACCTTAATGTCATCTTCCTTGACCACTCGCAAGTACACAACTGCTGCGTACGCCATGTTGGACGCGTCACAAAATCCGTGAAGTTCTACTACTGAATTGGTGGTGGTTTCAAGCCATCGTGGGATCACAATTTTGGGTAAGTTTAAAAGATCAGTCTGATATGCTTGCCATTCTTTAAGTAGTTCAGCAGGTAGTGATTCATCCCAATCAATCCCTGCTAGCCACAACTTCTGGATGAGTATCTTTGCTGTGACAACACAAGGAGCTGCCCATCCCAAGGGATCAAAAAGCCGCGAAATGTCAGATATGACTTTTCTTTTGGACATTGATGTTGCTTGTGCGATAAACTTTATTGAGTACTTAAAGGTATCGCTTTCTCTATCCCACGAAATACCGAGTATCTTTGTCATTTCGTCCATCTTCATTTCCACTAACCCTTCCTGAATGCCTTTATTTTCCTTGATTTCCCTTGCAAGTTCCTTGTTGTTAGTATGCCATTTCTGTAGCTCGAAACCTCCCTTAGCCATCAAACTATTCATTTCTTCATAAATCCTTATCCCTTCCTCGACGGTCTGACAACCTGACATAAAGTCATCTACATAATACTCTTTCTTTAGCCTTTCAGATACTAGCGGAAACTTCTCTGCTTCGTCATCTGCTAGTTGCTGCAGGGACCTTACGGCAAGGTAAGGTGCACATGCTGTTCCGAATGTGACTCTTAATAATTTGTAATCTTTAATTTCAGATGCTGGATCGCTTCGCCAAAGCAGACGCTGAAAATCTGTATCTTCTGGAGCAACCAATATTTGCCGATACATTTTGACAATGTCAGCACACATAATAATTGGATGCAAACGCCATTTCAGGACAATGTGACGCAGATCTGGTTGAATTGTAGGACCAACCATAAGTGTATCATTTAGGGACACACCATTCGATCCCTTGGATGAGGCATCGAACACAACTCTGACCTTGGTTGTGATTTTATCCTCCCGAACTACGGCGTGATGAGGTAAATATACTGCTTCTTCTCTATGGGTGTCATGGTCGGGAGGAATAACCTCCATGTGGCCAAGGTCGAGGTATTCATGAATGACATTCGTATACTTGCTCTTGATCTCAGGATCTTTCTTGAAACGGCGTTCAAGAAGATGAAATCGTTTGAGTGCAATATCCCTAGTGTGACCATATTTACACTGTGGATCCAGATCTCTAAATGGCAGCTTTACTATATAACGACCAGTGCTATCTCTTTGAGTAGTCTGAGAAAAGAATTCTTCGCATAACTGTTCCTCTTGGGTGAATATTCTTTTCTTGCCCCCAAGTGAATCAGATTCAATTTCCCAAAATCGTTTGAGCATGTCATTGTCACTCATTTGTGAATGCATGCTCATAACGACGTTGTGACTATAAGCTGGGTTTAAATCGGAATCTGTAATCTGTGTCTGTCCAGACAAAATCCAGCCCAAACGCGTGTTTTGTGCTATTAAAGACCCTGGAGAATGTTTTACTAAACCTTCACTGAGTACCTGGCTATAAACTTCAGCTCCAAACAAAACGTCGATTTTGTTTGGAGTGTGATACTCTGGATCAGCTAAGGCTATACCTTCGAGTTGGAGCCAAGCTGGAACTGTTATCTTTTCTCCTGGGATCAGCGATGTGATCGTGCCTAATACATATGCTCGAACTTGAATAATAAAATTAGGATCGTGACGTGAATTAATCGTTACGAAAACGATAAACTTGGAAGCCATAGAGCTCTTATCACCTCCTATGCCTGAGATAATACCTCTGGTAGGTATTTTCTTGAGTCCGAGTAACTGCACCGCAGATTCTGTGATAAATGAGGCTTGGGATCCTTGATCCAACAACGCTCTCAACA
Source organism: Catocala sponsa (assembly GCA_963564715.1). Taxonomy (NCBI): domain Eukaryota; kingdom Metazoa; phylum Arthropoda; class Insecta; order Lepidoptera; family Erebidae; genus Catocala; species Catocala sponsa. Next base: position 4,301,028 of record OY751349.1, read on the forward strand.
AACCTTTGCAACCGTTTTCAGCCTGTGCTTCGACAAGAGCAGTTGCTAGCAGAACCTGATTTGAAATGGCCTTTTTAGTAAAGTGAGTGGTTATGGCGGGAATTCCTGATTCCTGCACCACAGCGGAACCTGAGTTCAATGTGGATATTGTTGATTTGATTGCTAACGTCTCGTTTGAATGATCTCTAGGAGACGCTGATCTTGGGGATTCCTTCGGGTGTAACAAAGAGTGATGTTTGCGATTGCAAATTTGACAAGTGGTAGTGACGCGACAATTTTTTATCGAATGATTTGCGCCTAAGCAATTAAAACAAAGACCATGAGTACGGACAAAATCACTACGTGTTTTGTAATCATCTTTACAAAATTGTTTGCAATGACTAAGCTTATGGTGTTGTTTACAGAATGGACAAACTATTTTATCAGATGCATCATTCTTAGAAGTAACCGCATGAAGGACCCTCGGCTTACTAACTGTTGATTTAACCCGTTGCTTATTAGTGGATGCATCTAAATATTCCAATGACCGAAACCTGGACTCTAAAAACATTTTGAAATCATCAAATGTTGGTAACTCATCACACGGACTGATTTTGGACTCCCATAATTTCCGTGACTCGTTGTCTAACTTAGAGCTAACGATGTATATAACTATAGCATCCCAGGAATTTACATTAATACCAATAGTTGATAACCCATGCATACAATCAACAGTAGTATCCAACAGTTCCTTAATGGCGGTGGATGATTCTAATACATTAGGTTGATTTATTAATCTTTTTAACATAGAATTACATAAATACCGTTTATTGTCATACCGTTTGTTTAACAATTGCCAGCTGTCCAGATAATTCGCAGCTGTAACTGGTGTGTGACGCAACAATTGTTCTGCCTCACCGGTAAGATGCCCTTTTAAATAGTGTAGCTTTTGAACATCGTCGATGGAATCGTTTTTGTGTATTAATGATAAAAACATATCGCGAAACGATGTCCATTCTGTATACTTTCCCGAGAACATAGGAATGACAACCTTAGGTAATTTAACATTGTTATTGTTACCTTTTGTGTGCGACTGTTTATTTGAAACTTCAGTGAATGTTGAAATGTGCTCTTTCAATTCTGACTTATAAACTATATAAATCTCTTCAGTGCTTTCGTAAGTGTCTGATTTAAAATAACTATGCGTACTATCTGTTGAAAGTTGTATTAATTGTCTATGATATTCTACAAAACATTTCCATTGCTGTTCTAATGTTTCTAACCTTGTCTCCAAATATGATTGAGTTATCCGATCTTTAGGAGATTTTTTGTAGTTAACTCTGCCCTTCTCAATAGAACGTTTAGTATCTAATTGCAATTTTACCAATGGCTCCATGTTTAAGAACGTATGAAAAGGCTAGACAACTTACAATTCTGAACACTACAATTTTAATATGGTAGTAGATAACAAGTTTATGAATTGACAAATAATTTGAAGTCTATGTTGTAGGCTTCGATCAAACTTGATCAGTCTTATAAAGAGATAAACTTGAAATTTTTACAAGTGTTTTAACAAACTGCACATTAAACAAAAATTGGGCATAGGTTCCCCGTAGGTACACTTTTTACGAAAATATTCTAAGTCCGAACTAACTTGCAATAATATTCTAAGTTTAAAGGGATAAAAGCTAAAATTTGAAAATTTTACAAGTGTTTTTAACAATGACTTATGAATAGAAATCGGGCATAAATTCCCCGTAAGTACACTTTTTGCTTGATTATTCTAAGTCCAAACTACTTTAAACTTATAAAATCTTAACAATAAATTACTAAAGTCCCAAATGACTATTGATTTTCACTTTACAAATGTAACAGTTAAAGTTTGTTTTTACTCACAGTTTTAATCTTGATACCTCACTTCGTAGTTACGATCGGTGTCCGATAGGTGGCGCTTGTGTCCTCGCTTGTATTGTCGTTACTATCGACTTCCTCTAATGTCCCGTTGATCGCCTTGCTCCTTGCTTCATAAAAGCTTCGGTTGCTGTATACGCTCCGGTAGCGCCCTCTACTACAGGCCGATGATACAAGCTGTTCGCGTCTCGGGTGATTTGCTGGGCTCGTCAGTAGCGCCCTCGTCAGACCAATTGCTCCAAACATCCAATGCTTCAGTTTTTGAGCTGTTGACGACAGTGGCGCCCCCTGCAGTCCGGCGAAGCACACGTCAGGAGTCGTCCTCCTGCAGCGCCAGATAGCGTCACGGCACTTCAGTGGCGATCCACCACTGGTTTCTATGCCGGTGTCTCCAAAAAGTACTGTCTAAGTACTGATCCGGCTCGAAGGACCATGTATAGTTTTGATCCCCGAGGTCCCCAAATAAAACACGCACACACAATATTCACCACTGATATATTACACTACAACACAAGTGTATGTATGAATACATTATGAGTACTCAGAACAAAAATTTTCTCGACTTTATATAGGTGTGCTGTGAACGAAACCATATCGCGATTCAGCCGCACCTAACAACGCCATCTATCGAGGCGTGATGTAAACTTTTTTCATTGATTTTATTATTGATTGGACAATAGGTAAATGAATTTAACTGATGTTAACCCATTAATCCAGTAACAGCACACCAGCGGCGGCCAGACAAAATGTTTTTAATTAAATATGTTTGGCATTTCAAAACTTGACAGGTTAATAAGACGCTATCCTATTGCATAATGAGTATTCTCAACGGCCAATTTACAATAATGTTTTTTTATACGATTAAGGTGGCAAACAAGCATACGGCCCACCTGATGGTAAGTGGTCACCGTAGCCTATGGACGCCTGCAACACCAGAGGCATCACTTGCGCGTTGCCGACCCTTTAGGAAAGGAAGTGGGAAGGAGGTGTACGAGTGGTCTGGCCGAATCAAGAGACACATTTTCATGGTGTCTGTAAATTCCTACCTCTACGTAGTGAAATAATATTACCTCCAACTCTTGCGATTCATTAGCCTACTGGGCCTATAATATTTTTCCTCCACAAACTGCACAAATAGTTTTTATTCTAGCATCCAAAACGTTCACCCTTTTTAACCAACTTCAAAAAAAGGAGGAGGTACTCAATTAGTCTGTTTTTTTTTCTAATGTTTGTTACCTCATTACTTTCGACTGGGTGAACCGATTTTGATGATTCTTTTTTATTTGAAAGCTGGTGCTTCCCGTGTGGTCTCATTTATAACAATAATTTAATTATTCACAAGAATATGCAATTATTTATTAACTTTTTAGTGCATTTTAAGTTTCAGAATATTTTTTATCCAAGTCGGTTTTCTTTTTTGTTAAAATTTTGTTTTTAAGTACGCAGCATCGAGCTTAAAACCTCTTTTTTGTAATACGCGTAACAAATTGAATGAGGTTTAATTTAATACAAGTATTTCATAATTTAAAACTGGCAATACAAATGTTTCTATCGTTGATGTGTGCATGTCATCATGTTTACTTCATATTTTCGAAACAATTGAGAAAAGCTGAAATTGTGTTAAATGTTTTCACTGCTCGTTGTTTAATTTAATAATGGTCAACAATTTATGCGCTGTGAATGGTTGCAACAAAGAAAGTTATCCAGGATGTGGATTATCTTTTCACAGGTAATATTTTACACTTTCTCATAAAAGATGAACATTTACTTTCTATTTTCTCTCATACAAAAAGACACTAGAAAAATATCCTATATTTATTTATTTAAGTAAGTAAGTATTTTATTTTTCAAAATATAGGTACACAAAATACAGACAAATATTATAACACAGCAAAAAAAGAAAAGAATTCACTAATAATTATTAATAAAGTTCACTAACGCTTGTAGGTATATAGTGTGTCTATGTACTACTATGTACTATGTACCTAACAGTTTTGGGAACATTAGGTTACTGTAACAAACAGTTATTAGTAAACAGTACATGCACCGTGTTTAACAGACTAAAACATTAGTTATTCTATATAATACTGTATTGAATGTTAGATTGTAAGTAAAAAACTTTTTAACAAAAAAGAAACCAACTTCCAAAACTCCCTATTAGCCCTAAAAAGTATAAAATAATACTAAATCGAATCTACTTAATCTTGAAAATCTAACATATATAACCTAACCTACCTAACCTATAACAAAATTCAACAATTTTTGGAGTCGGTGCCAAGCCAAGTATCTCCAATCTGAGCATAAAATCATTCTGCTAACTTTGTTACACAGTTTACGTAGGTAATTAAATACATAATTAAAAACATATAACTATCTTTTAACTTATCGTATTAGTATTGTTGTCATCTATCGTGTTGCACTTGGCACTGACTCCAAAAATTGTTAAATTTTGTTATAGGTTAGGTAGGTTAGGTTATATATGTTAGATTTTCAAGATTAAGTAGATTCGATTTAGTATTATTTTATACTTTTTAGGGCTAATAGGGAGTTTTTGGAAGTTGGTTTCTTTTTTGTTAAAAAGTTTTTTATTTTTGTATTTTTAGTGATAACATTTTATACGTAGGTATTGTCATCCATGGTCCGACCGCGCCAAGCGTAGTTTAACCTTTGATCGGTCGACCAGTGCGGCTTTTAATGAAATAATACATTTATGTACAAATCAAACTTGAATACGAGTACCATGTGCTACAACTAGCTTCTAGTCGCGAAAAAATATGTAACTACTACTATCCTATCCTATCTTATGTGGGGGCCAGTCAGTGCACACCGGCGACACTTCGACCCAGTGGGATCTTTTGTGTCGACACTCTCCCAATAACGACTGCCATAGATGTTCATGGCAGCCGGGACCGACGGCTAAACGTGCTCTCCGAGGCACGGAGCAGGCGATAATTGTCAATCAATACGCACATAATTTCGAAAAGTCATAAAACTTCCGAAAGTCACAGGTGCGCGACGTGGGTTCGAACCCGAGACCCTCTGCATTGCAGTCTGTTGGTCTCCCCACTGAGCTATCGCTGCTCTAACTACTACTAACTTTGATAGAAAATGTGGTACCCTGATATACTGAAACATTTTGCGTAACCCTTTAGAGTGTACAGATGTGATGTTATTATGTGTGATTGCGTAAACAATGCATATTTATGCGAAAGCATCGATTGCGTTTGATTTGCTGTCATTTTTTGAAGAGTTCCGTTGTCTGTCTCCGAAACCCATCATTAGATCTATATGAAATTTAAATGGGACCATTTCGGAATAAACCCCTTTCGAATAAAAAATAATTTTGCAAAAAAAATATTTTTTATTCGAAAGGGGTTTATTTCGAATAAAAAATTTTTTTGCAAAATTATTTTTTGCAAAACCGTCTATATTTGACGGAGTTATGCCCGAACATACATAAAAAAAAACATACAAACATCCGAATTGAGAACCTCCTCCTTTTTGGAAGTCGGTTAACAAATTCAAGTAGTTCAACATTTTAGGTACCTATACATAGAAGGTGGTTTTAAAGTTCTGTATCGTTCTGTTCTGTATTCGTTCTGTATCATTAACAAACATTCAAATAATGGACACAAAGAATGCCCAGACTTGGAACAACTATTCGTGGATCACAAATGTTTGTTCCGTGTGGTGTTTGAACCCACAACACTCAACGCAATGGCAGTGGCGACGCAACTATTGAAACCACTACGCCATCCGTTCAGTCCAAAAATTGGTTGACTGTAAAGTCGGCTTATGGACGATAGTTTAACGTGACAACGTTATAACAAAATTTCTTTCCCGTAACGTTACAATGAGCGTAACGGGACAATGAACGTATCGGGACAATGAGTAATCCTTTTTCGTGCGTGTAGCCGGCGTTCATCGATTTATTAGTCGTTGTCACGTCAAAAATTTGCAATACTTGTCCTAATAATATAATAAATGCTGTATGTGCCTATAAAGATAATACACATAGGCCTAGATCAAGCTATTTCTATTGTACCTATGTCCCTCGGCTGGGGAAAAGCCTCTCCCTTGGACTTCCAAATTATTGGTGGATACCAGTGTTGTGAATAAACTGTAACATTGCTGACGCAGGACCTTATTTGTTCTTACAATTATTGGTTGTGTTCCTGTTACCTTATGAGCGTGGAACAAATAAAATTATTATATTTTTCTTTTCTTTCTAATTATCGCTGACATGCCTTCTAAATAAATATATATGTTTTAGACTCCCTACGAATGCCGAAGTAGGAAATAAATGGATTAAGGTGATTCCTGGTAGAATAAACAACAACTCTGTCATATGTAGTTTACATTTTAAACGTACAGACTATCTGACAGAGACAAGAAAAAGGTAGAAATCAATCAATATTTTCTAAGGCAGGTAATTTATATAATTGACGATGTGTGTAAGTAGTTGTGTGATATGACTCGTAATGTTTTGAAATACTTTCAACATAAAAAATTGGTTGTCTGTAAAGTCGGTTTACGGACGATAGTTTAACGTGACAACGTCATAACAAAATTTCTTTCCCGTAACGTTACAATGAGCGTAACGGGACAATGAGCGTAACGGGACAATGAGCGTAACGGGACAATGAGTCATCCTTTTTCGTGCGTGCAGCCGGCGTTCATCGATTTATTAGACGTTGTCACGTCAAAAATTGTTGAATATACGCCATTTATAAACGAAATATGTTGATTGTTGATCGATGAAATATAAAAAATATCTAAGTTACGTATTTTATTTATTTATATTTTTCTGCTAGCTATTATAACTTAGCCTGTTACATGATTCTGGCTTGACGTCGACTTCTGGGACAACCTGTATAAACGTTGCTGTGCATAAAATCTTGGGTCGAGACAAGTGTTTTTGGATTTTTCTGTTTAGAACTTTTCAATAGTATCACGGTATCTGGAGCTGAAACCAGGTATTATGTACGCCCCTTATTACGTGGGACCGAAAAACATAGTTGACGAAATAATTATGTGTGTAATGTACAGTCACCTATAATAGTGCATGGATACCTTAAGGTCCAAAATCCTGTAAACACTCGAATTAGATATAGAATATGAATAAACAAGATGGCGTTATTTTATAAAATTAATATTGCAACGCATACTCATTTTAGCAAATAGGTGAAATTTATAAGAAATTATAATCTCAACCTAAAAGGCACTCGAACACAGGGACATAATAATATTTGCGTACGAACAGAATAGCGAGTCATCGAAAGTATATATAAAATAAACTACCTAATATAAATTAATAAATAGATTTGTAATACTTTGCTTCTTATTTACCCTGAAATGTGTTCTTTTTTTAAATGAACTATTGTAAATAGAGATTAAAAAATTGTTTAAGTATATTTATCAAAATTGAGTTATGAAGAAATCTACTTCTTTTTGTTTTATAGTGGTGCACCGCCATCTATTAAGATTAAACTACTTAACAGTTCTTGTATCGATTTCCGTTAGATGGCGTCAATTACCGGCTTATACCATTTTAGTTTTGAAATGGGTATACATTTTTGCAGCTCTCCCTTCAGTGGATATAAGATATGTATATAAATACCTACAAGTAAGCAGAAATAGCCAAATGTGGTGACTAGTTCAGCCATGCTGAAGTCGAGTTCGAAGTCACGACACCGACCTCTTTCGTTGCACAATTTTGTGCATATTCCAAAGTTACTTACCATTAACTGGTACTAACAATGGTACTTACCATTCACTCTAGCAGTGAAACAAAACATTATGAGGAAACTTATATAATTATATCTAAGATCCTAATCCTCCATAATGATCTTGGAGATGTGTGTAGTCTGGCACAAGGCTAGCATGGTGATCTAAAACCATTGCCACCATCGTCAATTGATTGTCTTGTCTACTCCAACCTACGACCCACAACCTATGTACCATTCAGTGCTAAGACCTGATAGGAATTTGTTGGCACCGTGGAATAGCTATCTTCTAGCCCAATCTAGACAACCGTGAATGTATTCAGCCACGATACATGGCGTTAACATTACAAATATAAAAAAAACATGTGGTTATAACAAAGACTCACCTCCAAATGTCCTTCAGTCGCCGGGCTGTAAGTCAAGTTAGGTTAGCATAGTTGAAGAATAAAACGGATTCGATTATAGTCAATAAGCTTATCCCAACCGAGAACAGCTTCTTTGCAGGCGGGTGCCCTCAGCACGCCGGCAAGATCACAAGGTCACGATTCTTCAATAACGTTTATAATGCACACAATAGACAACAATATTACGTGTAGTGTAAAAACCAAAGTCAACAAACCAAACAATATCCAATTTTCAAAGATTTAAACAAAATAAGGCGTAATTATCCCAAGAGGCCTCGTGTTCCAGAGATTAGGTCCAACCAATATCAAGTTTTTATACAAGTGACATTTTTGAAGTTTCGTTTTATCTATGATTCCACGTTATAGACAACGGGAATTGCGACTAAAAAGTTGCCAGTGTGCAAGTGGCCAAGAATCTACCTGATATAGCAGGCGATCTTGAAGATACAGTAACAATTTACCATTAGGTAAACCGTATCATTGATTGCCACGTTTGTTCTTTTAAAAACAAATTCATATAAACAAGAACTATATCTTGGGTCAATTTGATCCACACAGCTACATTTCTTGTCTTATCATGACAATAAATATAGTTGTAAAGTCATGTAATAAAAAGATCCGTTTTTGACGGGCATTCAGCAGTCACCATAGATGTGTTATTTATGATTCCAGATCACTAATCGCAAGAAAATCTACGTATTAAGTGTAATACGACTAGCTGAAACTCGATATATTGGTAATGTTACATTCCAAGGTTCTCGGAGTGAGAAAAGAAAACAAGCCATATGCACCCAAACCACTGCGGTATCAGCAGAATCAAAAGAGGAGGAATTAAAGCGAAAAACAATAATCAAAAGCAGGGATATAAAAATATAAAAACTTATGTTGCTTCTAAATATAAGGTAATATAAATGTAATAATTACGAAGGCGTTTTATTTTTCTTTTTCTAAAAAAACATCTCCAGCACTAGGAAGAATTCCTGGATTATTCCTGGTGTGGAAGTCTTTGCAACCATTCAAACAAAGAACACAGGATTAGAATAACTATTTGTGGATCACACTTGATCACACGTGTGGGGATCGATTTGCGTTATTTCAAGTGTATGTAAGTTGCATTTATCTCGTATGTTGTCTTTATCATAATAAAGACAACATACTAGATTTTGCCCGCGACTTTGCTCGTTTAAATTTAGGTTAGGTTAGTAACAGTCCTTTTTTCTTGATGAAAGTACACTGTCCTTTTCTGTTCCCCTGGCGACGTGTATGCGAAATTTCATGATGATTGATCGACTAGGAAAGCGTAACAAACATTTATAATATTAGTTAGGAAGTTAGGATTTCTACTGTCATGAGAAACCACAAACTCACCACGACCGCTCTCTCTTCCTTTTGTCTTTTGTTCTTTTGTCAAACACGTCTGCAACCATTCATATTCAAGTCATATCGCCTTCCGTCGATCGCAGCACCAAATTCGAACAAATGTTTGTGTAGCAAATAGCATTGTACTGAATCGAATCCAGCATAAATATTTTACATGTATTCATAAAGTTTGCTTCGATATAGTTACCTTGGTCGTGGTAATCGTTACTAAGATGCTTTATAAAAATAAAACAGTATATTTCGTCTAGACTGATGGGCATTAAATATTGTCACACCTACACTATTGCTTGGAGCGCAAAGGTAACTTAAACACATTTACAAATTCAAACTATTTTTGGGAACATTAGAATATACTTTCACAGTTCACAGAAATTCATAGCTTAAAATCTAATGTTATGTTATTGCAGTGTGTGAACTGTCTTGAACATTTTAAAGAAGCGTTATCAGTAAGGTTTCCTGTAGTGTCTCCAATAACAAAACCTTTATTAATACCAGTCGTATGAAAAAAAAAACATTAACAACATTAACAAACACTAATTTGGTATTGCCCAGAAAGAGTATTTCAAATTTTCCAATATCCAAATAATTGGAAATCATTTAACACAAGCCGTAGTTTATTCAATTTGATTTAAAAAAAACCCTGATAATTAAAAGATAATTTTAGTATGAATGTTTAATATCAGTTACTTTTATAAAATTGATAGCTTTAAGCAAATGTATGTGATTTTCTACTCCAAGTGTGCGTTTGCACGTAAATTTCCAACAAACTCAAAATATTCTTGACTCGCTTTTTCATAGACGACAGTTTTTGCCCAATAAATTCATCAATAACAAATGTATCGTAATATTTGGACATTTTTCTCCATATACTTTTTTCCCACTCAGCTAACTCATTCAAAGTAGAATTACACCACTTCATGTTTCTATTTATAGTGATCATATTGATATTCTTAATTTTAAAATTATATTCAATTGTTGAAAGATCTCCTTCATCATTAAAAGCGGTATTTATACCTGATGTTAACAGTTTGTACCGTTTTAACAAAATTAACACATGAACGGTGTCAAAAGTACATGTGTCTACTAGCCTGGGTAAGTCATCGATATTGACCAAATTACATTGAAGGTTACGATTGAGTTCTGCTAAAAGATATGTATTGAAAAACTCATAAGGACTTCTAAGAGTATCATCAATTTTAATTCCAAACCTGAACTTCTGTATCAATAGCAGATTTAGAATCAAACTCGGTATTGCAGCTGGAAATAATTCACATAGTGGCTCCATATGACTGTATCTTGACCAGCCAGTTAGAATGATACCTTTAAAGTTGAAGACTCTGCTATCACCAGCGAAACAGTAGTCCAGAATGAGATTCATCCAATTATAATGGTTAAACAAGCGCTTTCTTAAATTTGGTAAGACAGCTTGGCGGCCATCAGCACCTTTATATGCCGAAGCGATCCAAATATTGTTAAAAGTTTTATGATAATTGTATAAATTGCGGTGTGACACACTAAGGTTCGGCGTGTAGTCCCAATAAACTGGCTCTATTTCAGCGATACCGGAATTTTTCTTCACATTCCATCTGTTCTTTTTAGTTCGAAACATATCATCCCAAATTAGGACGGTTGTGTAGGGACTAAAAGTGAATATTACTTGTTTTAAAACAAGCAGATGATTGATGAATAAGTCTCTGAAAAGAAAATGCGATTAATTAACATTGGATTAACTCAAGTTCAATAAATAATATTAGCCATATTTATAATTTGCATTACTACTCGGCACGACCTTCCAACAGTTTGAGCAGGTTAAGAGATAGTTTACCACGCTAGCTCATTGCGGAAACCTAACTAATATTATAAAGGCCAATGTGAAATTGCCAACCATCATGAAATTTCGCTTCTAGCGCCAGTGATATCACAAGCGCATCAACATGGGAAGCCCTTAAACTAAAGGAGATTAAGCACAGCGCGCTGTTCAAGTCTATTGGGGCCTCACATTTATCCTTCATAGGATTCCTTGTCTACGATGTGTGTGTAGGATTATCAGGAACTCCTTCAGGTGACGCTATGCTGTCAGTAGGTGATTAATGCTTTGCTTGACTTGGTAAAAGCAACAACACACTTGTGGCACTCTTAGCATAGCAAGGGTCTATAGACCACGGTAACTACATATCGAACGAACATTAGACGTGCGTTAATATTAAAATTTAAACAGCGATGAAAAAAAAATTTATGTAAGGTATATTGCTTGAAACAAAAGTGTCTAAAAATCCTGAGGCAGAGGGTTCCAAGTCAACATTTTTTTTTAAAGAATGGTCGCTTAGTATTTTATCTATAAGGTAATAGGGTTTGCTATCTTTACTTACATGTTTTTACCGTTCCTTTGAAGGCACTTGTCACATTTATTCATGTGGTAAACCTCGTCGCATCCGATATGTATGTGTTTCAATGGTGTAATGCTTGCATGAAAATGTATTATCTAAAAATATAATATAAAAGATTGATGTTTATTATGAGATTTCTTGAGTCCATATTATCCTTCCCTAGTATTATAAATGCGAAAGTGTATTTGTTGGTTTGTGAATAGTGTTCTGGATTAATTGAAAACGTCAATGAGACCTACCTTTCATCTTCTGTATCTGGCAAATAAATAAACAAACTATTGTTTGTCAAAAATAAACAAAGATTGTAGCCTTGTTTTATTGTGATCAGTATGGCAGAGACTACAATAACATAAAAGATTTGCCGTAAAAGATCGCTCTGGTTAAGAGTTCCAAGAAAACCTATTTAAAACGATTCACTATAAAATGACCCGGTTATGTTTAAATCTCGTAAACTTACATCCACTCAAACTGAGTTCCCAGCTCTGTATCTCGAAGAGAAACGCTTTAGCCTTGAGTCATCTTACAGTGAATTCACATTGTAAAGCACTGGCTGCATTGCTGTCAAAGACATTCTTGTATTCTAGGTGGTCAGTAAATCGGAGGTCTTTTTAAAAGCACTAAGTGAGTCGTCTGTAAACTTGACTTCATATAGATATACAGTAAATTCCCACGAGTTCTATTCTTTACCTGACGAAAAATGTATTCGAGTGTTGCCATGTCAGCCAAAATATTTAGTAGCAGGTCGGAGTTTAAAACTGTGCCCAATAGACGGGAATAGGCTTACCCTGCATTACCTAGGTGGGATTTAAAAAGAAAGTTGGATATACGTAGACGAAATACATCTTGGTGGTCCCCTGTTTGTGATACATGATACACAGTCCCACGCCCATATCCTCGAAGTCACAACCAAAGGTGTAGAATCCCCTGATTCGCAAGCTATACTTAAAAGTAACTACACGAAATTTTTTGTCAGAAAATGTCAAAAATACTTCGGGAATTTAGGGGTCACTTTATTTTTAGATGGTAGTATAAAAACCAGGACGGACCACCTTTACAAGTTATTTCAGTACGTCTATACTAATATTATAAAGGAAAAAGATTAGATTTTTTCTTTATTTGTAAGGATTTAACTCAAAAAATATTCATGCGATTTTAAAAGTTCTTTCACCATTATAAAGCTACTAGATGTTCCCGCGGTTTCACCCGCGTTTATCGTTACTGCGCCGCCCCGTGGGTCGTAGCATGATGTTATATAGCCTATAGATATAGAATATAGAGTGTGATATAGACTTATTCACAAATAGTAATAGCCAACTTAAAAAAATCTTATGTGCTACTTTCTTTGGTGATTGACGATTTCTCTGTTGCAATATAATGTTTCCTTATCTTGTCCTTCTAATTTCTTGCCTGTATCTACCTTTTATACTACAAGTCAAAATGTCTACTTATATCTATCATTATTTATATTTGTCTCTGTTATCTGTGAAAACTTTTAATTGGCCTTCATTTTTCGTGCTCAATTCTGTTTATTATATATACTAGCTGTAAGTTTTCCTAAAATTGTAATATAAAATAAAATAAAATAGCCTTCCTCGAGAAATAGGCTATCCAACACTAAAATAATATTTCAAATCCGCGTGGAATATTAACTATGGGCTAACGCTAACTTTAACCCGCGACTTCGTTATCATTATTTAGCTGCGATGTTATTTTAAAACTGCGATATCTCCTAAGATATTTATTGAAATCGAATGATGTAAAGGGCAATTTTGTAAAATTAAATACTTGTGATGAATAACGTATTTATTTGGATAAGGATTAATATCATGTTTATAAAAACACCTTCGCAAATAATGCATTATTTTAGAACAAATTTGGTAAGCATAAAAAATTAGTTGTCTGTAAAGTCGGTTTACGGACGATAGTTTAACGTGACAACGTCATAACAAAACATTGATGAAAATATTGCATACTTCACTACATATTATAAAACAAAGTCCTCCGCCGCGTCTGTCTGTCTGTCTGTTCGCGATAAACTCAACAACTACTGTACCAATTTACATGCTGTTTGCATCAATGGATTGAGTGGTTCTCGAAGAAGGTTTTAGTATATAATTTGTTAAGTTTTTGTATAGACTGGCTAAAATATAACGATATTTGTTGGAGATGTCGGAAAAATAAGCCGTCTGGGAGCTTTCAACGAAAACGCTGCCTAAACCCTTTGAGATATAACAAAATAATGTACGGTGGAATTATGTATCTTATGTAGGTCTACAGAAAAGTCCGCGATGGCATATGTCTATCTCTTAAGGATAACATACTATATCCACTTTAATACTTTAAAAAAGGGGCAATTATAAAGCGGTAATTGGAAAGCTATTTACACAAATACGGTATTAATCCTTATTATTTTAAATACATTAGTTGGCTTAAGCATTTCATGAAGATTATTTTTCCCCTTTACACCATGCAAATTAAATGAATACCTTAGGAGATATAGCAAAATAAAGCGCAACTAAATTAATTTCGAGTAATGAAGGTAAAATGTTTCTTTTAGATGCCCCTGGAGGCGCAGGTAAAACATTTTTAATAAATTTATTATTAGCAAAAGTACGATCCGATAGAAAAATTGTTCTAGCTGTGGCATCGTCCGGCATAGCAGCCACACTTTTGGAAGCTGGGCGAACCGCCCATTCCACATTCAAACTGCCATTAAAAATATGTAGTGATGACGTCACTAGCATTTGCAATATTTCTAAACACAGTAATGCCGGAAAATTAATGAGAGATTGCAGTTTGATTATTAGGGATGAGTCTTTTATGTCTCATAAAGCTTCAGTTGAGGCATTAGACAGGACAATGCGAGATCTGCCCAACAGTAACTGCCCAATGAGTGGTTGTACTGTTTTATTGTCTGACGATTTCCGTCAAACTTTGCCAGTTATAACTAGGGGAACGAAAGAAGATGAAGTCAATGCATCGCTCAAAAGATCGCATCTTTGGCCACATATAACGAAATGTAAACTTAAAACCAATGTGAGGATTTTAACCAATGCGAAGATAATAAGCAATTTTCTAACGACTTACCCCAAATAGGAAATGGTGAATTTCAAGCAGGAAATGTCTATATGAAGTGTGAAATTATTGAAAAAGTTCATCCCGATATTAGTAACATATCCACTATGACACTAAATTGGTTTCAAGAAAGAGCTATATATCACCCACTAATGAGCAAGTGGAAAAAATAAATGAATTTATTATTTCCAAGTTCGAAGCATCATCGCAAACCTACTACTCAGTTGACACAGTTGTGGATAGAGAAGAGCCAGTACGTTATCCAAAAGAATTTTTTAATTCTTTGACGCCAGGAATCCTGCCACACAAATTAATGTTAAAAGTAGGTGCCCCTATTATATTACTAAGAAATTTGAGTAACGGTACAAGACTTCCCATGATACCCTCAGAATTGCCTTTCCAATTTAAACGGCTACAATTTCGCATAAAAATAGCGTTTGGAATGACAATTAATAAAGTGCAGGGTCAAACATTAAGTTGCGAGAGTCGACTTAAGCACGGGCAATTGTATGTTGCCCTATCACGTGTTACTTGTAAACAAAATTTGTTCGTTTTTACACGTGATCAGGTTATTAATGTCGTATACAAAGAAATACTTTAATTTTTTTTGAATTTTTGAAATAATGTACTTAGAAACTAATCTAAACGTTTTCTGTTTTGTTTGCCTCATAAATAATTGCTACTCAAAAAATAATCTAAATTAATAACATATTATTAATTTTATATCTTTCCTCGTTATACATATATAACGAGGAAAGATGATTGATTTTTTGTTTGTAACGATTTAACTCAAAAACTACTCAACTAATTTTATCGAAAGCTATATCATCTCCTCAGAGTAACATAGGCTATTTTATATTTTCTGTAAAGAACCCGTGCGAAGCCGGGGCAGGTTGCTAGTTTATGAATAAAATTGTATAATTTTTATTGAAATATCAATATTTTGTATGGATACAAAGAAGGAGTGAAATGAAATCTACAATTTAATTGATAAATTTACTTTTATTTGCTCTCATTAATTCCAATATTATGTTTATTACTTTAACGAACAGATTATTTTAAGTATAACTTTTATACATGTTTGCTATTTAACTTCTTCCAATCATTGTTATTCTGTTAAGGATAGGACAATGATAGGAAAAGTCGTAAACGAATGGGAGTGTTTCAAGTTTAATGTGTCTCGAAAAAGTCAAATGGATGGTTGTTCCTCTTAGCGTTGTTGACTTATTAATTCTGATGCGGATTCGAGATTATACATAATTATCTTTCATGAATTTGAGGAATGTTTCATGATTTTTCATGTTTGTGTTGAAGTCGCCACAAAGAAGAATTGGTACATTGGTATCAACTTGCATGATCAGATGCGCATACTGGCTGTTGTGCACATACAGAAAAAGTGTTTGGTGCAGCAATACACTAATATTTGAGACACTTGCTCCAGAATGATTATACACTTCGCAAAGTACAATTTTAAACGTTGTATCAGCAGTGAAGCATGTAATTTCAGCCAAGCACACGTCGCCCGTGTTTTTGATGGGACGAGTTGTGTCCGACAATTCAACGTGGAGAACTTTAGCCGTAGATGTTGATGATATTTTTCGATAAATTGCTACTCCACCAGCTGCATTTGTATCAGAATCACTCATAATTATTGATTGAAACTGGATCACAATAATTGTCACGCATCCACGTTTCAGTCAACACCAAATAATCAGACCTTGGTATTATTGTATTCGTTTCAATATCCGCTGAGTGAGCAGACAAACTCTGAGAATTAAGGTTTGTCACTAGTTTGTCCAGCGTTGTTACCGTCATCACAGAATTTAACTGTTTTCTCAGTGATTGTTTGAAGTGCGTGTCCACGGAGTCGAATGTATTCGGTACGGATATCTCGCGTAGTCTGAGTCGTGTCCATCCCGTCCGTGTATGAAGATAAAAGGAGCATAATTGTCTGTAATGATGTGCAAGCCGTCTATATTCGTTACCCGACTCAAAAAGTCGTCTTGTTTTTTTTCGATAACTTCTACAATTGGACGTAGTTATGCAAAATGGATCCAACCCCACAAAACACTTTGTTTTTAGGTATAGTTGTAAATGGTATTAAAATATATATATGCTTATATATATATTATAATACCATTTATAACTATACCTAAAAACAAAGTGTTCTGTGGATTGGATCCATTTTGCAGAACTACGCCCAATTATCATCATATTTCTACGAATTTATACAAAACCTTAACGAATTATACACTCAAACCTTCCTCGTGAATTACTCTGTCTATTATAGAAAACTGCATGAAAATCCTTTCAGTAGTTTTTGAGTTTATCGCGTACAGACATCATCATAGAGTTTATCATGTACTGAAGAATAAAGAAGGCATTAGAAATATAACTTAGTATGTCATAAGGTTATATTCCGTTTACGCGAATGTTATACATTGAAAATTAAACTACTCTATGTGGCTTTTATCGCACCGTTTATTACAGTAACTGGTAAACACTTTTACTTCAATTGAAGCTATTTAAATTATTAAAACCATTTAGATTTAAGTTTACACTCCGATCGTAACGTTACAATGAGCGTAACGGGACAATGAGTCCAACGGGACAAAGAGCGTAACGGGACAATGAGTAATACTTTTTCGTGCGTGCAGCCGGCGTTCATCGATTTATTAGACGTTGTCACGTCAAAAAGGTTATAGTGAGCCAACCTTAAAAGATAGACATATGCTGTCGCGGACTTTTTTTTAGAACTTTTAAAGAGGAATAATTCTGTCATACATGAGTTTTGCGAAACTTTAACTGTTTACGCAGCGCACGCAGCGGAAAACTCTCTAAAGGAAAAAAACCCTCCGATTTTGAAACATTCTTCATTGGTGCTCCGCTCCTATATTTTAGCGTGATGATATATAGCCTATAGCCTTCTTCGATAAATGGGCTATCTAACACTGAAAGAATTTTTCAAATCGGACCAGTAGTTCCTGAGACTAGCGCGTTCAAGCAAACAAACAAACAAACTCTTCATCTTTATAATATTAGTATAGATATTATTATAGCTGAGTAACATAAGCTATAATTATTTTAAAAAGTACTGTTACTAACATAACATAACCTAAACTACTTTTACGCGAGCGAAACCGCGGGCAAAACTGATACAGTGTATTTAGTAAGTAAGAGACGCGTCATCAAACTTACACATTTTGTAAACAAGAATATACACTCGCGTGCAAGTAAATCGACTCAAGCCTCAAGTGCGCATAAAAAGTGATATAACTTAAAAATGCCTTATTTTACCTCTATATAATGTTTTACATAATTAAAGCCTAATAATTGAGCTTTAAAATTATGTAAGTTGCATGAAAATCGATTCAGTAGGTTAGTAAAAAAGGTGAATGTCAAAGATATTGTAAAAAATTTTGAAAATTCATACAATTTCACAGTATGGGGGTTATTGGGTATAAATGAAACAAAATGTGCATAAGATAAAAAATTTATTCGTGTCAATATTTGGTGTTCCCTCCTCTAGCCCTGATCACTGCTCTCAAGCGATTCTTCATCGACCTTATCAACTTTTTAATTGATGATTGTGGTATTCGGCCCCACTCTTCTACCAACGCAGTCTTGAGCTCATTGATGTTTTTCGGAGCTGGATTCCTCGCCCTAACTTTACTTTTGAGCTCGTCCCATATGTGCTCAATGGGATTTAAATCGGGGCTGAGCGCTGGCCAATCCATAGTGTGAATTCCAACTTCACTCAGGAACTCACGTGTGGCCCGAGCAGTGTGACATCGGGCATTGTCATGCATCAAGATGAAATTATCCCTAATAAAGCCTTGATAAGGGACAACTTGATCCAGTAGAACATTTTCAATGTAACGATCACTGGTCAGACCTCCTCTCCGGCCTCCCCCAGGAACGAAAACAAGGTCCGTTTTTGCTTCTAAGGAAATTCCAGCCCACATCATGCAAGAACCGCCACCATATGCAACGGTTTCAACAAAGCAGCACTGTGAAAACCGTTCACCAGGACGCCGGTACACCCGACCTCTCCTGTCGCTGCCATGGAGACACATCCTCGTCTCATCTGTGAACAGGACCGACTGCCATTGCTCTATGCTCCAATCCAAGTGCTCTCGAGCAAAGTGAAGGCGTGCTTGACGGTGGGCTGTGGTCAACTTCGGGCCTGTAGCGGGTCTTTTCGGAGTAAGGTTAGCTTCCTTCAACCTTCTTCTAACTGTCCACTGACTGACAGTTACTCCGCGAACTTGACGTAGCTCCTGCTGCACATCCACGCCGGTAAGGTGTCGATTTCGGAGAGAGGTCGAGACCAAAAACCGGTCGTCACGCTCCGAGGTGCACCGGCGTCGGCTGGTATTAGGCCGCCGAGTGAAGGCACCACTCTCTTGAAACCTCCTGTACACTCTCGAGACAGCAGACTGACTCATATTCAACCGACGAGCGACCTCTCGCTGGTTCAACCCTTCTTGCAACAGGGCAACGACTTGAGCGGCTTCTTCAGGTGTTGTATCCATAATTTTCTTCAAATGACGGCTTCAATTTGCAGAGATGTATTCAGGTCAACGTCTAGTGAGCGACTGATAAGAAAAAACGATTACAGGGGGTTTTTATAGCGGGTTGCGTCGCGCAAGTTGTGTATAGAGCGCAGAGCAGTTTATGGGAGGTTGCGTTCAGTTGCATTCTAAGGACATGTGTTTATTTAAATTACTGAAATTATGCTACCATTTTAAAGCCTAATTACTAGGCTATAATTATGTAAAACATTATATAGAGGTAAAATAAGGCATTTTTAAGTTATATCACTTTTTATGCGCACTTGAGCCTTGAGTCGATTTACTTGCACGCGAGTGTATAATATATTTGAATTAGTACAACACAAGCGACGCACGTTGCCAGCGAGCTTGTGTTCTCATCAGATGTGTCGTGCCAATTAATAATTATATATTTTCTTGTATTTCAATTCACATGTGCTTGAATGCTACGTGTAACGCTTATGACCTCTTATAGATATATTTACATATATTATTATTTTCTTACGTTTACGTGAATCTTATACACTCAAATTAAACTGCTTTATACGGATTTTATCGCGACGTTTATTATGACTTTTACTGCACGGATGGCATAGTGGTTTAAGAGGTCGTCTCGCCATTGCCGCTGCGCCGAGTGTTGTGGGTTCAAATCCCACACGGGACAAAACTTTGTGTATCCACAATCCATATAAATGGTTGTTCTGAGTCTGTGTGTTCTTTGAATCCGTTGTTTGAATGTTTGTAAAGTTACCCGCGGCACCAGATTTATTCCTAGCGCGGGAGATGTATTTTTTGTTTTAAATAAATTATAACATAATTTGGAAAATATGATATTACGGAATATTACTGAATCTATAATACTATTTTATCTATTTAAAATGATAAAGTGTGTGTGACACTTCAGAACATTGAGACGACTACCATCTTAGTCACCCCGTGAACATGGCTGGTGAAAAGCCACCGAAACGTCGGGGAAAGTGTAAATTTAAATCTAAATAGATTTAAATAGATAAAATAGTATTATAAATTCAGTAGTAGTGTAATATTTTCTAAATGATGTATCCATTGAGTAGTTTTTGAGTTTATTGCGAACAGACAGACAGACGCGGCAAGGCACTTTGTTTTATATTATGTAGTGATAGAGAACTTACCTGATCTAACATATCCTTTAATAGCTTCACGCTAATATTGTTGCTTGGGCAGATAGAGTCTGGATATAAAGGTACTTCTCTTAAACTCTGGAACTCCTCCAATTTCAGCACATGTTCCATGTGTCCAAAAGTTTGTACTAAAGGTATTATCTCTATTTGTAACTGGTCTGCTTTTTTGAGAAAGTCTTTCAGCTGAAAAAAATAATTAGAACCATCGTACATACTAATATTTGACTGCACAGACAACGTTATGGTTCAATTATATAATAATAACTATTTTATTATATGTGGCTTAGACGCATAGGTAAATACTTTATAGACTAACATTGTCATGCGTGTTTGCGCCCGCGTGCATGCCAGGCGCGCATGCGTGTTCCGGGTCGCACGCAGAGCAGATATTTTTGGCGTCGCCGCCCGTGCGCCGCATGCGTGTGGCGCGCATGACAATAAAAACATGTATGATACGATAGCTTGCGGGCAGCACGCTTGCGTGCCTGGCCTGCACGCGGGCGCAAACACGCATGACAATGAAAAGGCCCTTAGTGTCTATATAAACTTGTCCGTGGAAGCGTTGAAACACATCCTTCAGCCAAAAGTCCTCCTTCATGACGATATGCCTAGAGCAAGTTGGGGCTCGCACCACAATCGCCTAGAAGTTGACGTTGCGACGCGATTCCAGCAGCTGCACTCTTGGCATGTACTTGGACTTCTGGCGTACATACTCCGCGATAAAGTGGTCTACAGCCATTCCAAGTGCACCAAATGTAATGTTCGATCTCAATACTGGTTAAAAATTGTGATACACAAATAGTACACAAAAATACCCATACTTGGAGCTACATTTGTGTATCATAATTTTTAACCAGTACTGCAAATTCATCACAATTTGTGTCGTAACTTAAAAAACATTCAAATAACAACATGAATGTTTGTAAAGCCTCTCATGACACCAACATGATACCTGGTGATGATTGGTAAACTACCAGGTTTTCTAAATTCAATATCTATACAGGAAACAAAATTGTCGTCTACGCAAAATCACTATATACTATAGTGATTTTGCGTTTGGTTATTATTTGTGTCCGTTATTTGAATATTTTTAGTTAGGATACAGAAATTGTGGTGAATTGCGATGTGTGTTATAAAAAATATAATGGCAAGGTAAAATGGTGCTAAATTCGCTTTTATTAGTTATATTTGAGTCGTCGTCTCTTTTATCTAGTGGCTAAATTATACGGCTCACGTTAGAGCCTAGATAAAAGTAGAGATCGTTAGGTTGATATACGGGTCATCCTCATCCTCTTGCCCTGGTTCCAATTTATTTGGGGTCGGCGCAGTATGTCCTTCGCTTCCATACTTCTCTGTCACCCGTCATTGGGGATTGTATCCCCACATGGGACAAAAATATGTGTGATTAAAAAATTTTTGAGTATGAACATTCCTAATGTCTGTAAAGTCCCTCGCGACACAAAAACCAAAACTGGTGCGGGCACTGTGTTTAAAAAATCAATCACACTTTGAAACACCCGGGTATTGAACCGCATCGTTGTTGCACTGTGACTTACATTAGCATAGCACTAAACAGGAGAGCCAACTCGCCACAAACAGGTCGTTAGAAATACTGACTTTACCTATTATTATATTTCTTTCATTTTTTAAAAGACTGCTCCCGTACTAGGAATAATTTCTGTTTCGCGGGGGACTTTACAAATATTCAAACAACGGACACAAAGAACACACAGACTGGAAACAACCATTTGTGCATCACACAAATTATTTAAAGAATTGTTTTACCTAAAGCCAAAATAAGAAATATATTTAATATAACTTATTTTCCAAACACCAAACGTCTTATCGCGTATTGAGTAAATAACCATGACGACACATTATTGCTTACAAAGTAAACTCACCTCTGTTTTGTTATAACAGTCCGTTGAACTCAAATTAATAAGAATTCCTTCATATGGAAACATGTCTTCATATTCCATCAATAAACCATTCACTCCTAATTTCTTGAAGAAAGGCAGAAGACTTGTCAGATATTTTAATTTTAAAGGAGCTCCTTTTAAATCCATGTGTACCACAACGTGTTTCAAATTAACGAAAGTCTCTATACGTGAACTACTAAAGTTGTCAACTAACGAATAAAATATTATTAGATACACGGTCAGCGCTCCGACGATAAAACCGAAAAATTTAAACTTTATTGCCTTCATTATTGACGGAAAAGAAAAATAATGACCGAAATTTTAAGATAACAAGAATAGAATGACTGATATTCAAAGACTGTCACAAAAACTTTTTTTTTTATTTTAAAAGATTCACGGTGAAAGTAGGCTGAGGCTGTATGTAATGCGATCGCTTACGAAGTGAATGAAGAAACAGCGTCTAGCATTTGTAAGGGCTCTGTCTACGCAAAGGTACGTAACGTTAAACCGTTATTCGTGAAACAATGATATGTTGTGTTATTTAACTTAGCGTAATTTAATTTACGAAATAAATTAATCAACTTAATATTTTGGAGGGAGTTATGGCACGAACATAGTCCACTATAACCTATATTTATGCGAGCGAAGCCGCGGACAAAATGATTCTACAAAATATTTTGGAGGGTGCTCTGGCAATAAAACATTCCATGAACACCGTCATTACCCTTGGACATGCCAATCAATTAATAATAATAATAGTAATGCATGTATACAGGTTGTCCAGTAATTAATGGATAACCTTGAAATGTCTTTTAGTACTATAAGACATTTCAAGGTTATCTATTAATTACCGGACACTGTATAAGGTTTCGGGTTGGATTTCCGGGACTGGCAAAATGTTATTAGGTTTTCCTGTCAAGAATTTCTTCGTAGTAACACAGAGCCGGTTATTGTGCTTTGTAAACAGCAATACAACGGCCATCTATTACGTGGACCTAAACCCTTAGCTGGCATTGTTACGTATTACGCCCACGTTTCATCAGCAATGACCTTTGCCTACTTCTCTGGGGATATAGGCATTAGATTATGTATTATTTGTACTAAATTTTGGCCGCGGCTTCACTCGCTTAAATGTAGGCTAGGTTAGATTAGTAACAATACTTTTTATGGATAAAATATACCCTATGGTCCTTTTCTGTTCCCCTGACGAAGTGTATGCGAATTTTTATGATTATCAGTCAAGTAGTTAGCTCATATTCGCATTTATAATAGTTTGGAGTTAGGATTATGACCAGTGGAATGGAATGGTTAATTTAAATATACACCAGATCCAGTTTGTCGTAATACAATGACATGTCTACTTATTAACTAGTGACACGGTCAGACTGAGTTGAGGGTAACTTAGAGATCATATTATTATTAAAAATATACATTACATATGTATAATATGTATTAGGAAGAGAGGAACTTGCCACGCACCCTCGGTTTGCCCACCCCAACTATTGCAATAGAAAAATTTTGCCAATACCGAACTCTGGATGGAGTCAGCCACGTCGCTGGACCCGGGCGTACTCCAACTTGCAGAATTCCGTTTTGAACATAAAATATGCGTCGACACGTGTTTTGCCTCACCGCGAAGTATCATCAGGACCGTTTGACTCGTTCGTTGCCAAACCTTCACGACTTATATTCCTTATATTATTTAGTAACTCCTTTTTTTTTTTCTTTTCGTAGCAGAATCAACCGAGAAGTCTTTTCGAGTCAACCTTCGGCATACGTGATTCATGACTTTAAGTTGTGATGGTTATAATAATAATTTATTCATTAAACAAGTTACAAAGACTCACATATTAAATTAAAAATTAAAATTGATACTTATTCTTAAAATGATAATTAAATTAGTTACTATTGTTGTAGACGACATGCAAGTTACTACAACGTGTAATAAACGGACAGTCCAGTCTGTCCGCTATCATAGTAATAGCGCTGTTTGTGCTGCTACGTACCCGGCGCACCAAAGACGCGCATCGCTTTCGCATTATTGCATAAAAGCAATCGACACGCGCCTCCGCAAACATCGATGACGCACTACAGTGTCGCGGTAATCTCATAAGTGCTCTAAAGGCATTATTATATTGAATACGGAGGGCTTTATACACACTCTGAGTGTGACTAACCCACAGGCTGCATGTGTAGAATGAAGTACAATATGCTGTGAATAATGTAATCTTAGCAGATTTGGAGCAACGTGCGAACCTGCGGGCTATCATATTTGCTCTGATCGATAAAGCCCTCCGTTCCCTTTCAATATTAGCATCATCCCTGAGACCGGTTGTTACTAAATGTCCTAAATATTTAAAACATTCTACCCTCTCTAAGAGCACTCCGTACAGGCGTACAGGTGGAACTGTTGTAGGGCACTTAGAACCGGCCTCAAAGACCATGAACTGACTCTTTCCGGTGTTATATTTCAGTCCATGGGTCACCGCATATGATTCACATATTTTTAGCATTTTTCTTATTCCACAGATAGATGCACTCAGCAGTACCATGTCATCCGCATAACTTATATTATTCATACAGACACCATCTATATAACAACCGACACGGCAGCTACTGAGCGCTACTATTAGTGCATTAATATATAAATTAAATAGTAGGGGAGAGCTTAATCCTCCCTGTCTAACCCCACACTCTAATCCATAAGGTTCCGACAGTGTGCTCGCCCACCTACCCCTATTGACCTGGCCACCATACCAACATTTAAGCAGATTAAGTACTTCTTTAGGCACATTTACAGCCTCCAATTTCTTCCACAAGATGTCATAAGAAACCAGGTCAAAAGCCCTTGATAAGTCGAGGAAATACGCGTACACCGGAGTATTCCTGTCAGTGTAGTACCTGATGGTATGCTTGAGACACAATATCGCACTTTCTGTAGAAAGCCCTGGTCGGAATCCAAACTGGTTATCGTGCAGAAGTATATATTTTTGCAGGTGTGTATCAAGCAGCCCATCAAATACTTTCGCAACAATCGTTGCCAGCGATATTGGCCTGTAATTTGATTTGTCAGACAGATCGCTGCCTTTATTTTTGACCACTGGAACAACGATAGTTTTCGTAAGGTCGGATGGTAAATACGAGTGACTCATACACAAATTGTATAGTAATGCCAACACTCTGGGTAAGTGCAGTCCACCGTGCTGGAGATGTTCAATGCTGAGACCGTCGTGACCAGGAGACTTACCTCTCGATATTAACTTTATAGCATATGCTACACTTTTAGCATTGAATCGAGTTGCTACAGGTCCTTTAAATTTTTCAGCATTGAACATCTCCTGCGAAGTCTGTCTCAGCGGCGACCTCACATAAAAATTATCTTTAAAAGCGTCCGCAATGTCCTTAGAGTCACACATACCATCTACGCTCACGGGGAGGCAAGGCCGCTGACTTAGTTTATTGGTACCTTTCCAGAATATACGAAAGTCTCTATTCGAGTGATGAGCAGCCAGGATATCCATTCGAATCTGTTCCTGATGATTTTGACACCATTTTAGGCGTGACTTGAATATACGTCTACTGTTACTCATCTCCTCATATATAAGTCCGTGAGAAGGATTACCATGGTACTTCCAGTTATGAAATTTAGACCTTGCCACCCCGTATGCGCCGCTGACATGTTTATTCCAGCCTATTAGAAAGGGTTTTCTACGTTTGTGACGCGCATTGCCCAACCCTTCGGATGCAGAATCCCTGAGGGCGGACACAATATCATTGTAAAGCATATCAATTACTTTTGTATGGCTCTGGTCATTACAATATGCATCGGCACAGCGACTAAACTCGGTAGGAAAATCAATTAATCTCAACTTTCTATTACATGTTTCCCAATACATTTTGATCTGATCATTAGTTCTCTCCCCCCATACCACACTACCATGTATATTGCTGGGATTACTTAAATATGGCGTTAATAAATTGAAGTTACATTTGAATACGATAGGATAATGATCAGACCAATACACATCATAACTAACATAAACATTAAGTACTGAACGCACTGCCGATTGCGTAACAACACAGTGATCCAGCCATCTTTTGGAACCATGAGCATCACTAATATAGGTATATGTGTCTGATTGTATACCTAATATATTTATATCAACACATGACCAATTTTGTTCACAACAAAAATGCATAAGCTCATTATAGAACAATTCATTTGGATGAGCATTGAAATCACCTAATATATAAACTATATCTGTCCCATAATCATCAACAATTGCACTCACCCTACCAAGGCAATCCGTGAAATCTGGTAAGTTGTTCACATCGTCAGTAGGCATGTATATCGACACTACAATAATAGGCCTGTCAGCCGTTACTATCTTCACTGCACATATTCGCGGGTTACCGCACGGTATCACACACATATTTTGATATACACTACGTCTCCACAAAAGAGCAACGCCGCCGTGTGGCCTACCACGCAGCATTCCCTTTGATGTATCTACAGCTGATGTACCGATTGCACTAAATTCAGCATCAATAGTGCCCAGGTACGCTATTCTATCTGGCATCAGCCAAGTCTCCTGAAGGGCTGTAATATCGGATTCACGGCATAGTTTTCTAACGTTATCTATGGAACGTTTTTACAGTTGAAACTTGTTACCGTATAAATTGTATTATTCATTGTTTTGTTTATTAGGGCCGTCACCAGGTGAGATTTTGTTCACGTATCTCTGTTTAATGTGAACAAAACGCCTAAAAATTATGCCTTTCGGCCACATATTCGCATCTAGGAACAATGATAATTTCTGTGTGTTATATCACGGCGTCGGTACATTATAAAACCGCCTTCACAACTACACTGGACCAGAAAGAAAAAGGGTCCGGTAGAAAATCTTTAATATCTTCAAAAGTACCTGACCTAGCTTTATGAAATAAAGATTAAATTAAAGAATATTTAATGCCACATAAAATAATATATAAAACCTTTTTATTTATTTTTGTATAAAAAACTGAAAATGTAAAATAATGGTCATGTTTGAATTTAGTACCAAAAAATTAAAATCAATTGTTTCGCGTTTGTTTTAGTTTTGCAATAAAAAAATTATAAATATGGTGTCTCTGCCTTATACTTATAAATTTTTTTTTATCACACAAATATTGGCATTATTAATTTTAAAACGAATTAACCTAATATATATTTACAAACGTATTAAAAAAGGTAACATAATTACAAAAAGACAAATATTTATAAGTACTACTAAATATTTACATAAAAGGTTTAGGCATCGTAGAACTGTGTCAACTGGTAACGTGCCCAGAAGACTGGCAGCATTGCCACGTTGAATGGCAATGCTGATTCTTTGGGCCAAAAAAAAACCAGTCTTCTGATCACGCGAAACGTCGATCAGGCGTTTTGCGATCTCCCTGTATATATCCTCCTCTCCTCTTCTTTTTGCAATAAAAAAATATAAATATGGTGTGTCTGCCTTATAAATTTTATTATTCTGAAGTCATCATGTCGTTAACCCCTGAAGAATGTACTAGGATCCTGACAATGCTTGAAGATGGGAACAGTCAGCGAAATACAGCGAGAACTGTTGGTGTGACTCTTTCTACAGTTCAGCGAGTACTCCAGCGTTTCCATGAAACTGGATTCAATTTTCAAAGACCAGAAACAGGCCGAACAAGGTACACGACGGCGCGGGAGGATCATTATATGGTGTCAACATTTTGAGAAATCGCTTTCTTACGGCTGTTGAAGTAAAGAGTCATCATTTACGAGCTGGAGGAAACAATCTGAGTACGGATATAGAACGGCGGCGTCTGGCTGAAGCAAATTTAAAGCCATTAAGACCTGAAAATGGCCCAAAACTAGAAAGATACCACAGAAACTCAAGGTTGAGTTATGGTAGAAAATACGAGATATGGTATATATGGTGAGATATGGTAGAAAATATGTTTTCAGACGAGTCTAGATTCTGTTTATATAAGCACGACTGGAGGAAAAGAGTGTACAGAAGACCGGGAAAGCGCTATAACCAAGCCTGTATAGAAGAATTAACAAAAAAGAAAACCGACTTCATAAAAGAATATTCTAAAACTTAAAATGCACTAAAAAGTTAATAAACAATTGCATATTCTTGTGAATAATTAAATTATTGTTATTTTTGGAGTCGGTGTCAGCAGCCCGCGCCGCGTGCTGCGTCTATGTGTGTAATTGTACATACCAATGTTATGTTATGATTATAGTAAGACATCTCATGTAGTTACAAACATACCTTGGCTGACACCGACTCCAATAATAACAATAATTTCATTATTCACAAGAATATGCAATTACTTATTAACTTTTAGTGCATTTTAAGTTTTAGAATATTCTTTTATGAAGTCGGTTTTCTTTTTTGTTAAAATTTTGTTTATTTCTCGGTTTTTAGTGAAACTTGCCAAATATGAGAACATCATCAATGTAGCCAAATACGCATTATTAAGGATAACTCAAAAACGAATGTTCAAATCTTGACCAAAATTAAATGGGACCACACGGGAAGCACCAGCTTTCAAATAAAAAAAAGAATCATCATAATCGGTTCACCCAGTCAAAAGTAACGAGGTAACAAACATAAAAAAAAAGAATACAGATGAATTGAGTACCTCCTCCTTTATTTGAAGTCGGTTAAAAAGTACCATACGGCGGAGGCTCTGTTCACGTGTGGACTGGGATTTCTTCCAAAAGCCGCACTGTTCTAGTGGTGATAAAAGGAACTTTAACTGCAGAAAGATTTGTCACTGAAATTCTGAATGACTACGTTGGTTCATTTTTAGTGGACATGGGCGAGAATGCCGTTTTTATGCAAGACAATGCCCACATGCCACATACAGTTCAGATAGTGTTTGCCTATTTTCAAAGAGTCGGTATCACACACATGGAGTAGCCAGTACGCAGCGCTGACTTAAACCTCATTGAGCATGCATGGGACGAACTGGGATGACGTGTACGTCAGCAGAATCCGCCGCCAATCACGCTACATGAAATGAAAGATGCTCTAAAAGAGGAATGGCAGAATATTCCGCAGCATCGCCTCAAAAACCTAGTAGAAAGTATGCCAAATCGCATAACAGCAGTATTGCGATCTCGCGGAGGCAACACAAAGTATTAAAATGCGTGAAAACGGCACATGTGTAACCGATCTACATTTACGAAAATACTGGAAATCTACGCATTTTTATTTATTTTAAATTTATTAAAAATAAAAAGCTTGAATTCATTTTTTATTTTCATTTAAGCACATTTAAATATTCTTTATTGCATTATTTTTATTCTACTTTTGAAGAGGATTCCGGCGACTGGGACCGCAATTAACTCGGACCGCGGTCCCAGTTGCCGGATCCATTTAATTTTAATTTTTCTTCCGGCAACTGGGACTATGCATAAATAAATACAAAAATCTATTGTTCAAGCCAATGGTATTTTTGATTTCTGACAGTACTGCTTTTGGCTTGAACAATAGATTTTTGTATTTATTTATGGGTGGTCCCAGTTGCCGGCAGAAAAATATTAAAATTAAATGGATCCGGCAACTGGGACCGCGGTCCGAGTTATTGCGGTCCCAGTCACCGGAATCCTCCTTTTAAAGATATTGAAGATTTTCTAACCGACCCTTTTTCTTTGCGGTCCAGTGTATGTACATACCTACACAATAAGCGAAGTACAAAAATGTATGATACCATAAAACCGTGTTATACATTTTTGTACTGCGCTTGGCTTAGCTTATCGTGTTCTACAATGCGTTGAGTGTATTTCCTACTGTAATAGGTGATGCTGCTTCCAAAATTGTAATTTGTGAAACATGCGTCTCTCCATATGATATCATTTAGTTTACTCAGTACAAACTGCCAATAAAGCTATTGCACTCGGCAAGAAAGACGATAACTTTGCAAAATAGGGGAAAGAAGATATTGGGTGCACAACATGAGAGACAGAGACAACGCGCGAGCACCGCGGTGTCAGCTAATACACCGCTCGTAGACTCTCTTGAAGTTTATGAGACGACTGGACTGTAGCGGCAAGGGCGCTTGTGGCGAGTAAACTTGTCAACTGCTTTATCTTGTCATTTTAAAATCTACTTTAACCCACACGATTTAAAGTCGTAACCTGAATTGTAAGATATGTGCTGTATCGGAGCGGTGCGGTTATAATAATTACACGTATTACACACAGTCAGTAGACGCGGTCGTTTCTTCTTCTAGCTTTGAGAGTAGTTTGTTTATTTTTAGAAATGGCGACCATCAGTCGTGAATCTAACGTCACTTTAAGTACCTACACAATGTTTATGGCACTACGATTAATTAAAAAATATTGGAACAATTAAAATAATCCATGCCTAAAGTACTGAAGTATTTGATAAGCCTGAAAAAACAAAAATTTTAGATGCCTTACGCATAAATTTTTATTACACTGTTATCTACACCATAAAATTGAATTACAGTAACATTGTTATATTTTGTTACATTTACTCTTGTAGATTTCAAAAATCTCAGCAAAAACGTTATGGTTTAAGTGGTCTCCTCGCCGCCGTCACTGCGCCAAGTGTTGTGGGTTCAAATGCCACATGGGATTTGTGTGACCCACAAATGGTTGTTCCGAATCTGGTGTTCCTTGTGTCCGTTGTTTAAATGTTTGTAAAGTCCCCGCCTCACAGGAATTATACTGCGGGAGATGTCTTTAAAATAAACAAATTAGTGTATAGGTATTTACGTCTATATTTCCAAAGAGGTAGGTAAAGCTGTATTTCACCTACAATTTGCCAACTATGTATTTAGATCCCACGTAATAGACGCGAACCTATTGCTGCTTACTGGGCACATGTTCAGATTCTGTGCCGCTAGAAAATTCGTTTCGCATATTTTCTTTTTATATAATTAAAATCCCACTGTCTAAGATCGTAGCTCTCTATCCGTAATATCCATTTGCTTCTATACCTTGCGGTCACAACAACGATTTGGCCTTACTACAAGTACCTAGCTAAGTTACAGGATGATAGAAGGCGATCTACTGTGGCGTCATCAGCCATTTAAGAGTTTGTAGTGACTCCACATAAACCAAGAAGTTACGACACATGACAAGAGATGGCATTGTATCCAATTATACATTATTCCATACAATCCTGACTCGCGGAAGCGTAGTTTACTAAGAGTTCCTATATAATTATATACAAGAACCCAACGTTACCAGACATAATCAATCAGCCTGGGCGTAGTATGCTCCCTTTTTGTTGAAGCGACAACTTAACACGTTCCTTCAAAATTTAATTGCATCATGTAGCTTGCTGGATGCTAGAATTTTTTTAACAAAACTCTGAGTAGAGTCCACACCTTACCGGGTTTTCAAGGTAGACTTACTAGTCTATCTTGAAAATGTCTATCTAAAACTTCGGCGAACGAAATATTAAGAGTTACATTATTCCGGTGCTCTGCTCACTTCACTACAGGGTTTAGGATGATGAAAGCGTTATATGTGTTGGATACTAATAGTGTTTATGTTCTTAAATTCGGTATTTACGTTTCATGGTTGGCCCACAGGCTTACAAGAGCGAGTAGCGTTTAGCTATAATAATATTGAGATCGAGGGTGTCCTGTGTCATAAAAATGCAAAACTAGTTTAATATCGATGAGAAAATATATGGCACGAAGATTAGATACTCTTTCTTTAAATTATGTACAACTCAATTATATTTCTGGAGTACCCACTTACAAGACAAAAATATATCAATAACTGTAAATTTCTAATTACTACTTGTTGCCGACCACCACAACTAACGGTATAAATGACAACTAGTGGACTGTAACTTGAAAGATGTATATCGATTTAAAATAATGATTACAATATTTGCATATTTATAAGAGCGCGAAAAACAATATTTAAAATGATGCGCGAGCGCGGCCGTGTGCGTTCAGGTCTGTCGCTGACTACTGGTCAGGGGTGGGACACTGCCCAATACCTTTCCTATATCCAAAGATAGGACTGACATCTGTGTTTTTGGCCCCGTACTTGTGTTGTAAATCAATCACAGAAGATGGCGCTTAAACAAATTTTAATTTATTATTTAGTGTCAGTTCTTACCTATCTATACTTTTATATTTTTAATTTATCTAGAATCATATTTTATTCTCATTTTAATTATTTTATCATAAGAATGTCATAAAATACAAATTAGTAAATATGTCGGTTAAAGACTATGATTCAAACATTGGATTTGTAAGTCAGTCACAATATGGCGACTGCATCTTGCCCGTGCGCACGTTTGTAGTTTTTCGTCCTATATTGTATATTTTTGGCTGTGAAGGTCTTATGTAAGTGCGTTGAGTCGAGCTCTGTGTTCCTCCACCTTGTGTCAATTAATTACTTCCCATCGAAAACTATTGTTATCAGTGTGCGATAGTGACGCTTTTAGTGTTTAGTGTTATGCGGTTTTTCCAACTACAAAAATGCCGAGACGCAGCGCATTTCACTGTGAACCTAGAGTCCGCTGCACAGTTATATTTTAATAAAGATAAACATAATAAAATGTTATTTGTTGTTGTTTTATTCTTATACTACGATATGCACCCTATACTTATTGTATTTAAATTGTTTTGTTTGGATCTATTTTTGTAACATTCTACTTATTCTATTTGCAATTTTTATTTGCATATTTTTTATGTTACAAAAATACGATTGATACAAAACAATTTAAATACGAATTCTGGATTAGTAATACATAATATAAATAGCTATAGGCACAGAATACGGTATAGCTATAGCTATGTATAGAAGAATTAGTTCGGGGCCAAAAGTTCAGATGTCGCTGTTTCAAATAGGGTTGGCTGAAATTGACCATAAGAGGGCTCTCTTTTCCCTATGTATTACTTTACTCTTTGCTACTGGTCCGGCGGCGGGCGAGCGCAGATGGCTGGAGAGGGGCGTTGGGACGATGACGTAGAAGTCCCGTTAGCTCCGATCAGCTGTTAGCCGCCGCAACAGATGCATGGCGAGTACTCGACACTACTTTAAAGAGTTTAGGGCAGCAGTAGCTGGGCTAATAAAACAAAACTAAATATTTAGGTCACTGGAACAACTAAAACAAATCTTCGTAAACGATCACATGGCGATGGATCCAAGCGCCTGCTCATTAAAGCATAGCAAGTTGCAAAACATACTAACTACAACAGACAAACGAACTGACATTCACATTTATAATATTAGTTCAGAAGTTAGGATTTCGATAATAGGTTTGGTATTTACTAAAACTTTTATCGAAATAAAAATTTGTTTAGATCTTTACATACTAACATGCTGTTAAAAATAAAAATGTACCTAAGCGTAAAATACTTAATACCTAAGCGCAGTACTTGCTGGACGCTCTCGACAGGTTACAGCGGTGGGCTGTCCGTATCATCGGAGATCCAGAGGTCACGAGTTCACTGGAACCTCTGCAACTCCGTAGGGACATTGCCTCATTGGCATGTTTCTACAGAATATACCACGGGGAGTGCTCTGAAGAGTTATTCCACCTTATCCCGCCCTCCCCTTTCCTATCCAGAACAACGCGTGCTGGGCTCAGATGCCATCCTTACACAGTAGAGTCGACTAGAGCGCGTACCAACAAGTTTGGGTCCTCATACCTCTGCCGAACGACCAAGGCATGGAATTCTCTGCCAAGGCACGTGTTTCCTTCTTACTTCGATCCTGGGTCCTTCAAGCGGGGCGTGAAAAAGCACCTTCTCAGGCCGTCAAAGTAGAGACCCCACATCGCCTCGGCTGCTATGAGGGCGGTGTGGAGGCCACTGCTCTTAGACCAAACGACTGCTTACCATCAGGTGGAGTGTGGTCATTTTGACGAGCAAAATAAAAAAAAATAAAAAAAAAAACATTTAAATGATACTAATTATGATGCTTCCATGAAATAATGCGCGAGACTTTGGATTAAATAAAACTTTTAATTCAATTACTTCGTACAGAGTGCACGTTGATAATATGCACTTTACGTAGAACAGAGAGAGTATAGACATCACACATAGCGTAGCAACTGTGCTAATATAATTACATTAGGCGCTTCAATATATTTGCGTCCTTATATTTTAACAGCTTAATTAATTATTGAGTAAATTATTTAAAAATAGTAGTAGTAGGTAAAATTTTGTACAATTTATTTTCGAAGAAATGTTTTCATTCGATCCATTATGCATACTCAATAATAATCAATAATAATAATAATTTTAAGAGTAGTCGAGACTCGCTGATTTCAGCATGAATCGGCTCGACCGGGGAAGGACTACCCTCTCACAGAATATCGACGTGGAATAGCAGTAATCCTACTGTTGTGTTTCGTTCGGTGAGTGAATTAGTCCCCGGTCGAGCCGGCCCATTCATGCTGAAGGCAGCGAGGCTCCACTACTCAAAATAAATATGAATCTAAATTACTTAAATGTTAAAAAGCACAAATCTATAGGCGTGGATAGTTTTTCAGTAATGTGTAGTACTACCACAAAAATGCTCAGGTTGTGGGATAGTCTTAGGGCTTGTTTCGCTCTCCTGATAATTGGTTAAGGGAAACGCGACGCCCATACTCATTGACACTCATTGTGTATCAATCCTTAAAGAGCGGTCATAAGGTCTAAAATTGCGATGCGCCCGCAATGATCGAGAGCGCTTAGAAATTGTTTGTTAAAATCTTAAAATATTATTTAAAAATGATTGCTTTTAGTTATGGAAATAATGAGCTAGCAAATTACTAATATTGATGTTACGAATATATTTGAGTAATTCCTAAGCATAATGATATGTGTAACTTCCTTGTAATTTCAAATATAGTAATTTTTCAGAGGTGTTTTCGAAAATAATTATGATCGAGCCAAAATCACAATATCGTGTTTTTGAGCTAGGAAATTCTAGTTAAAGACATCAATTTACCTATATCAAAATTCTAGATTAATAATTGACCTTCTCATAGTCCTATACTATTCGATGAAAGTTAGTGCATTTTTTCAGTGTATCCTCTTAACAAAACATAAAGCCCATAGTTAACAGATTGGCCGATATGACTCAGTATAATCATCGTTCAAAGACTTTAAAGCTGTTCAGTTGGGAGTGCTAGGTTTTAGTTAGGCTTTTAATTGTTTATTTGACGCAGTCATTCTACAATTAAATGTTTTGAAACAATTACAGACTCTTACCAATCTATTGAAAACATATTAAAGTAATTCTCGAGCTTCAAGAATCTTGAAATCACTGTATATACTGCACTTTTAATATCACGTAATTACTTTGAAAGCGAAAGTTAACAGTTCAATGTCTCCATATTTAATCAATTTCTAATTTATCATTTAGCCGATAGGCCGATCTATTTTCTGCGATTATTTACTCGTTGATTAGTTTCTAAGACTGTTAAAGTTTATTCAGGTTTTATTCAGTGTAATTTATCAATCAAAATAAGTTAGTTAAGAAGCAATAAACGCAATCGGTGTGTAGTGCTTAATCTAAGCGTGCAGAATAAAAATATAACTTTTAATAAATAATTTACCAACTTCAAAAGAACTGAAAACCAAACCATATAATTTATCATTTGGTCTTAATTTAGCTCCTCATCGAATCTAACCTTTTTGACTCCAAATCGGTTCGATACAATTGTTAGGTACCTCAGTTATAAGGCAAATATTTTTGCTACTTAGTGCTATAAACAACTTTTGTTTGGTGATATAATTATACTAGATGTGCCCGCGGTTTCACCCGCATTTATCGTTACTGCGTCGCCCCCGTAGGTCGTAGCGTTATGTTATATAGCCTATAGCCTTCCTCGATAAATAGGCTATCCAACACTAAAATAATTTTTCAAATCGAACCAGTAGTTCCTAAAATTAGCGCGTTCAAACAAACAAATAAACTCTTCAGCTTTATAATATTAGTATAGAGTGTACTGAGATAAGGAGATACAAATAAAAATATTTTTCTTCCCTTCTTTCTTTAAATCTTGTTTCATTTTCTAGAAATCTTTCAGACATGTTTACCAAGTCCAACTTTACAAACATACCATTATTAAGTTGTTATTATTTTAAATATTATTCTATACTAGATTTTGCGCGCGGCTTCACTCACGTGATTGTAAGCTGGGTTAGTCCAGGATTTGGGAGTAACAGTACTTTTTCCTGGATCGAAGGTACTTTGTCTACTTTTCTGTAGACCTGACAACGTGTATCTAAAATTTTATGATGATCGGTCCAGTAAGGCGTGCCTTACAAAGTTGTGTAACAAACAAACAAACTCACATTCGCATTTATAATATTAGTTAGAATACATTATGAATGTTATATACCTCTGGACTCTTTGAGAATAAACTAGCTAGAAATGTATGTATTTGCAAAATATATTTAAAAGCTAATGTGCTGTTCGCTTCTCGTTGACCAAATTAATATAGAACCGCAATGAAAGTCTGTCCTTTAAAATAAAAACTATTGAAATCGGTTACTTAAAACGCTAACGGACATTCTGATAGCTGGTATAACGCGCATTACCCGTGCTGTCATCCGCATAGCAATGTATGTTCTCGATTGACAACAAGTCATTGATATGCAGGATGAATAGCGTTGGGGAGAGCACCGAGCCTTGAGGAACACCAGCGTTAATGGTTTTGGTTTCGGAGCTGCAACCATCAACGACGACTGTAATGCTCCGACCATCCAGAAAGCTGGCTATCCATTTGCAGAGTCCCTCGGGGATTCCATAAGATGGTAGCTTCGATAGAAGGGCCCTATGCCAGACCCTGTCAAATGCCTTAGCGATATCGAGGCTAACGGCCAGAGCCTCTCCCCTTCCCTCCAAAGCCTCCGCCCAGCGGTGTGTGAGGTACACTAGAAGATCACCAGCCGAACGACCATGGCGGAAGCCATACTGGCGGTCACTAATCAGCTGATGATCCTCAAGGTACCGCAGCAGAAGGCGGTTTATTAACCGCTCCATAACTTTGGAGAGCAAAGAGGTAATCGCTATCGGCCTATAGTTTGAAGGATCCGACCGGTCACCCCTTTTCGGGATCGGGTTAACATGATTCCACGAAGATGGAACCCTGTTGGAATTGTAGGAAAGACGGTATAGGCGCGTTAAAACAGGGGTCAACTCAGGGGCGCACGCCTTAAGTACCGCTGCAGGGATGCCGTCAGGCCCACTCGACTTATGGATGTCCAGGAGTTCGAGCTCACGTCTAACCGCACGCTGCTTGATGCGTATTTCAGGCAAAGAGCTCTCACACCTTGGGATGGTAGGTCGTATGACTCCCTTATAATCCAAAGTCGAGTTTGAGGCAAAGAGTTCTACCAAAAGATTGGCCTTCTCTTTTGCACTATGGGCCAGACTGGCATCAGACTTACGCAGTGGTGGGAGACTGATCTGGCAAAAATTTCCTTGCGCAGCCTTGGCGAGCGCCCAAAAAGTACGACTCCCTGAAGGATGTCTTCCAAGGCGCTCGCCAATTCTAGCAACGTGTTCCGCCTTAGCCTTGGCAATAGCCTTCTTGCTGGATCTAGAAGCGGCATTAAATTCTCGCTTTCTCTCCTTCACATCAAGATCCCGACACTTCCTAGCCCTATTCCAGGCTAAGTATGCCGACTGCTTCTGGTGTGCAGCATCCCTGCTAGCGTTATTGAACCAGGGGCGGCTGCGGCCGCCCACAGGTATTTTGGCAGAAGGGATGAATAATTCCACCCCTTGGTGGAGCACCTCTGTGATGCAGTCAGCACAAGTGCCAGGATCCCCGGATGAGAAGCAATGCCGCTTCCATGGGTGGAAAAAAGATCTCCTTAAGAAGCTCAATGATCCTAATCAGCTGCCGGCACACAGAAGAGGCTTATTTGCCAAACGGCATAAAACTACCAGCGTTTCTTTGCACAAAGTCTAGCGATATTTAAAAAAAATAGAACAAAGAAACCAGTCGAAAATTTTGTGAAAACCAAGTGTTGCGAAAACAGATGTTACATTTTTGTTCACAATGACTTATGACTCGCTTTAATTCCCGTTTTGACTGCATCGAATATTGTTTAAGTAGGTGAACGTATTAATAGAAGTATATCTATGAAAAGCTTAGTGTACAATAGCCAGTCTAGAATATTATTTAAGTAGGTATTTTTGTAATATTGTCTTATGTTTACACGAATGTTATACATTGAAATTAAACAAACTTTATACGGATTTTATCGCGTTGTTTATTTTTTTTATAAATCACTATTATTTCCTAATTTTGAAACTTTAAACTACTATTATTAAACACTTTTACTAGTTACTGTTTACTTTAATTTAAGCTACCTATTTAAATTATAGACTTATTTAGATTTAATTTTACACTTTCCCCGACGTTTCGGTTGCTTTTCAGCAGCCATCGTCATTTTATAAACATAACAATAAAAAATAAACAACGCGATAAAATCCGTATGACGTTTGTTTAATTTCAAGGTATTTTTATTTTTACATCAAAATAGACTTGCGTTTGACCTCGATCTCATCTGATGTTAAGTGACGATGCAGTTGACGATGGAGCACGCTTGCCTAGAACATACCTATTCACTGGCGACTTGAATACACCTAGATTGTACTCATCGGGTAATATAGACTTAGGTAATGAGTTCCACTCCTTTTCAGTATGCATTATAAAAGTGGAAGCAAAGCGCTTCAGGCGTATATGTGGTATATCCACCATGTACCTGTAGCGCTGGTCTGTTTGTCTGATCGTCCGATGGTAGAATGGGGAAGGAGGAATCAAATCATGCAGTCATGTCCTGGTAGATACACGTGTCTGTCTATGTAAACTTCTATATAGCGTCTATTTACCTCTTAAACACTAGCTGCCCGTCGGTGGTTTGACATAATTGCAAACTAATTCTGTTTAGCTGCCTGCGGGCCGCAATCCAGCAAATGACAAATGAAAGCGACTTCAGATAATTTAGACCATATTATATAACTTAAGCACTTTACATATCTCAGGGGACTTTTCAAACATTAAAGGTCTTAAAGAATACTCTGACTTGGAACAACTTATACTCATAACTCTTGGTATCGTGGCGAGGTGACCACTTTGCGATCTATGCAGTTGGACTGTCGCTGTCTCTCTGACCTTTCGAAATGATGTGCGTATTAAACAGGTGATTATCGCTCGCTGTAATAGAAAACATCGTGAGGAAGACTGCTTTTTTTTATACAACTTAGTTGGCAAACAAGCATACGGCCCACCTGCTGGTAAGTGGTCACCGTAGCCTATGGATGCCTGCAACACCAGAGGCATCACTTGCGCGTTGCCGACCCTTTAGGACAGGAAGTGGGAAGGAGAAGGAGCGGGATGGGGGAAGGGGGGTGATTGGACCTCCGGCACTCTCACTCACCGAACGAAACATAACAGTAGGAATACTGCTATTTCACGTCGATATTCTGTGAGAGGGTATTCCTTCCTCGGTCGAGCCGGCCCATTCATGCTGAAATCAACGAGGCTATACTACTCTACTGATAGTTCCCATAATATTCTGGAAAATATGTGAAGTCTATCATTGCTAGTTGATGGGCACTGGGCAAGCGAGGTAGACTGTCCTAAGCCTTCTCACATTGAGAAGAGGGTCGTGGCTAGTAATGGGACCGTTTAATACAGGGCTGGTATTAGTATTACTATAATATTTCTCTTTTTGAGAATCTAGGAATCAAAATAGTTTGCCTTAGCATACTGGGTAGCGAATATTATTACTGAAATATGAACTACCGTTGATATTAACCCTTTCGGTGTCCCGTGATAGACACAATAGAAAATCTATTGTTATGTATCATATGTGATTCATCGGACAGGGAACCTGTTAAAGTAACAAAACTGCTCTTAAAAGCAATCACGGGGTCGGCCATTCCCCGAATCTATTTAAACGTGGCCTTTCACTTTGTGTTATTATCTCTGAAGATCAAAACTAACATAAAACTTGTCTTATTACAAACAAAAATAGACCGTAACCCTTGGTAATAACCATTATAATGAATGCATAAAAATATTGGCATTTTTGACAGGTAGTTAAGCGTAAATTGTAGCTGTCAGGATCTTAACCTATTTGTATTATTCATAATGCTGAACTGTCCCGGTTTCAGTCAATTGTGTTAACTTTGTGTTTATATTTGGCTTCCGTAATCTTGATAGAATAATGATACTTATTAAAATTTACACCTGAATAAGTCATTAGATGACAATGCAGTTCTTTTATTATATTACTACGGGCGGCTTAAACAATTCTTGACAACAGGTCAGCCACTAAACAGACGGAAAAAAATAAAAATAAAGAAAGAAGAAGACTCTGAAATAATTTTCCCTCTCTTTATGTTTTGACTGGGCTCACGCTGTGGTGATTGTAGTAATTTGTCCATTTTGATCCAGCTAAAACTTATTATTTAGTTTGAAGTAGAACTGTTAAAATCTACTCAAATATACAAAAACTAAATATGATAGCGCGAAATCGCTGCTCTGTCCCAGAGCGTCCCACTTGGATAGTTCTTTGGACCGCTGACAGAAGATCATAGCAAAGCAGCCTGAATTACATAAGGGAAAAACAACGGACACAAAAAACATCCAGACTCGGAACAACCATTTGTGGATCACACAAAGTTTTGTCCCGCGTGGGATTCGAACACGCCACACTAGGCACAGTGGTCTGTGCAATAGAATTGTTAGTGCAACGCGGTTTACTAATGTATTATCGCGAGATTTGAGAGTATGTCCGCAATCTACGAGTATGTAGCCACAGATAGCATCTTGTAAATGTATTTTAAACGAGCGTCATACTTCACGCTTGCACTGCACAATTATACCTACTTTGTATAAAAATAACGCTTAAGCCTGAGTGCCTCGTTCTTTACCGGTATAATAACGTAGTCTCATTATTTTGAGTATGAGTGAGTGAATTTCAAGCTTTTGTGTCTCTCTGTGCATGTTTGTGTTCATAATGATAAAACAGACAAACAAAAAATGTGTTTGTTGTTTCGTTATTAAGGGTTTAACGTCTTCTTGAGCATTTGTGAAGTTACATTTTATGTTAAGAGTTGTAGCGTTTACCAAATATACAAATATCCTAGTCGAAAAGGAAAGACGATATGTTTTTTTGGCAAGTATGTCAAATAGATTACATGAGTACTAATATTTTTCATACATAGTCACACGCATTGGTATATCTTCTTGTTCCTATTTTTGTTTGTTTGTTTTAAAAGACTACTCTCGCTCTTTTTATAATTCCTGTTACGCGAAGAATTTACAAACATTCAAACAACGGACACATAGAACATCCAGACTCGAAACAACCATTTGTGGATCACAGAAAGTTTTGTCCCGTGTAGGATTCGAACCCACAATACTCGACTCAGTGGCAGTGGCGAGGCGACCACTTAGGGTCAGCGCTGACGGACGGTGTGGCGGCGAAGAGACTAATTCAGTAACAATTTAAATTCAACGTAAAGTGCTTCAGAATACGACTGTATTTGGTACAACAAAATAAAATGACCGCGCTTTGAGTCGCTCGCCGTCATTTTATTTTGTTGTATTAAATACAGTCTTATTCTGAAGCACTTTAGGTTGAATTTAAATTGTTACTGAATTAGTCTCTTCGCCGCCACACCGTCCGTCGGTGCTGACCCCTAAACGAATACCACAAGGGACAAAAATTTGTGTGATCCACAGATGGTTGTTCTGAGTCTGATGTTCTTTGTGTCCATCGTTTGAATGTTTGTAAACTCCCCCGCGACACAGAAATAAATCCTAGTAAGAGAGTGCACATTTAAAAAAAGAAACAAAAAAAATGCCGTTAACGTATTGCTCGAATTAAATTTAAGACCAGTCGCATTCACTACTGTTGCGCTATCACACCTCAGATTACATTTAATCGATTAAAAATACAATTTAATCGTTATGTATTGATTTAAAATTAATATCCTATAGTACTTATCATTAACGTTTTTACTTATCTCGATAAGAAGAGCTCTTATCGTTCAAGGCTAAGATGGGATTTATTAAAAGATATTGTATTAGGATGTAGGCGATATTAAAATCGATATTATATTAAAGGAAGTAAGGAAATTGCTGGTCGCGTATTGAAAGATTGAAAGCTGTATAGCAGCAGGCTCTTAAACATACCTACATAGTTAATATGTATTCATTGTCAGTACTATTTGATCTACCTAATTTAATATTCCTCTTTGGTGTATATTCTTCCGTAGATCAAGGTAGTTGCTTATTGTTTGGCAATCTATAATCATCAATAATAATAATAATATCAGCTCTGCATTTAAGCTGTCCCAGTACTCGGTACGGACCTCTTCTCAGCGTGAAAAGAGTTAGGCCATAGTCTTTCAATAGCCACTCTAATATTAGGTATACAGGCTTCAGTGAGAGAACAAAATTCTCAATTTTTTAAATTTTTTTATTCGCGACATACATATTAAAAGTTACAATTAAATGTTCTTTTGTGATGCAAACACAAACTCGTTCGAGTTTTACCGTGCATCATATTATCGACTGCGACATAACTACGTCAATTCATGCGTAGTAAAATACCTTAAAAACTTATAATCCAATGAACAAATCAATTTTTTTTAAATGCTTGAGTATGTTCAGTAGTAATTCATGGAGAAATGGTTGCAGCACCTTACAGTTATGATTTGTAAACAAAATTTTATTGTAAACTTGGCGATTAAAAAGAGTGGCCATGAGTTTCTTGCCCGTTCTTCTCATGAGCCCTACACCCTTGCTTTGCTGAACGTGGCAGTAAATGTAAATTCACAGAAAAAAATTTGTCTAACTTTGACATTCATAAGTGTTACCTTCTAACCTAACTTGAATAAATTTATTTTTGATTTGATTTGAACAAAAATTTTATACACTGCGTAATATAAAATTTTTACACAATAATAGTACAGAGCTTGAAATAGTAACCGATAGTAAAACCGGTTGTATACCGGTTTTTGAAATAATCATCGACGTCTAAATCTATCTTTTAAAAAGTCATTTGATTGGCTGGCTCCGATTTACGCCCTGTTTCTAAAGAAACGACTCGTTTTACCTACGGACGCCGGACGGTTAGATTAGATTAGACGGCTAGATTTTAACACAATATGTTCTATAAAAATATCATCATGTTAGCCAAAAGACGTCCACTGCTGGACATAGGCCTCCCCCAAGGCTTTCCACACAGACCGGTCTTGGGCCACCCGCATCCAACCGCTTCCCGCGACCCTCACCAGGTCGTCGGTCCACTTTGCCTACCCCTGTTACGTGTACCGGTACATGGCCGCCACTCTAGAACTTTTCTGCCCCAACGGCCATCGGTTCTGCGTGCTATAAAAATATAACAAAATTTAATTGTCCGAAGCTAAGTGAATCACATACATAATTATTATGTTGGCATGCGTGTGACCAGAAAATCGGATATAAGCCTCGCTTCCTATTAAATAAGATTTAAACCACTACGCCAAAATACTTAAATAAGATTTAAAGATAGCTGGTGAAAAGAAGATAGCTATTTTGCAGCACTTCTTAAACCTTTAA
Organism: Catocala sponsa; assembly: GCA_963564715.1. Classification (NCBI taxonomy): domain Eukaryota; kingdom Metazoa; phylum Arthropoda; class Insecta; order Lepidoptera; family Erebidae; genus Catocala; species Catocala sponsa. Next base: position 4,345,112 of record OY751349.1, read on the forward strand.
GGATTGGTCTGATTATACTATGATTTTTTATTCATACTTTTATTCCGAGTTGTTGGTTCGATGGTATGACGTTTGCGTGTAATCGTCAGATCCCGGGTTAGATTCTGGGTCGCATATAGTATTATTGAATTTTTCTACTCAGGTTTATTTGCCACTGTCTGGAATTTGGAAATATTGCCGGCAGACGACTATAATCTCGCCGACCATTGTGTTTGAGCTAAGTATATAGTTGGCGAAATATGAATGTAATATGTGCCTACTTCTTCGATGACATGCAAGCGTGAATACATGTACCTATATATTTACGGTTATTTAAGTGACAATCGATCAAATAAATTCCTTAACTGTTCAAATTTTATAATTCTCGTTTTCATTGATCTACCTCACGCAATTCCTTTGTTATCGTAAACTTAAAGCAGCCATATCAAATTAAGGATTTACCTGCGTACTCGACGTCTTTTATCTAAACAAAGGAATAATTAAGTAAGGAAATTAGAAGCAAATTAATTATCAACGGCATTACAATTAAATTTATAAAGTGATAAAAGTAACTTGGTCAAGTACAGCCTGCTTAAGGAAAATGGTATTTTATTTAACATGAAAGAAACTTGGTTGTTTTACTTGTTATATAATTTAAAATAATCATTGAGAAGAGCTTGACTTACAAAGAATAATACCTAACTATTATTAAGTTGAGAAGTGACACTTATATCCTCCGCCATTTTGTTCTGACCGTTGCGACGTAGCAGTACAACTGGCAGTACTGCAGTGTCAGTGTCTCTCTGATGTTCTTTGGAATAGTGATAATTAATTTCTGATATTAATAGTTATTCATATATTAAAGTGGTTCGGTATTATACTACGAATCTGCTTATAAAATATTGTCACAAATAAGTGTTGGATATGTTCCCATGAGCATAATAATTTTATCATCATTACTAGATTTTGCCCGCAGATTCACTTGCGTAAATCTAAATTTTGGCAATAAATTTTATCCTTCGGGTAGGTACTTTTTTCGGATCAAAGGAGTTATGCGAAATTTCATAACGATCGGTCGAGCACCTAAGGCGTAAAAGTGCAACAAATATAACAAACTCACATTGGCATTTATAAAATTAGTTAAATAGCATTTTACCTTGAATGTTGTTATAAATTGAGATTTATAAACAAAGTATACAATATTATATTAATAGGTTATGGCATTATATATAATGACCACCAAAAATAGTAATTGCGCAGCAAAATATGCTTACTAAAATATATCATAACGAGCACCTATACGCCTCAAATCACTGCATTCGGTCTCGGACGGGTTAGGTTTTGTTAGATTCCTTCTTAAATCCACCAAAAAATAGGAGCCCTGCGAAGCGGGGCTCCGTCGACTTATTTTGATCTCTTTAAATATATTTTGCTGTGCAATTTGGTGATCATTTACTATATTTGACTGTTATATTTTACTATATCTGGGGATAAGTTGAACATAAGCCATAAGTTATTCCAACCTGACCTGTAAACTAAAAAACTAAAACGAGACGATATACCTATACTGTATTTACGTATAGCGTTATTTGTGTATCGCTGGATGAGCTCAGTCCTATGATAATTACCCCCCTAATAGTTTGCGGACATTCCGGCGCTTCCGTAATAATACTAGTTAGGAAAATCAGGATACCTAGTGCGAGTTGCTTTTACGTTAACGCGATCGAAACGTTAACCGGATTTGGCTCTTTGTTTGGTTAAGACTGCGCCGAGCGTCAGATAATGACAGAGCTCGTGAGGCGCATATTCAAATCGGCGCGCGGCCGCCCCATAGTAAAATTGTATGGATTTTTTGAAGTGCTTTTTTGATAAATATGTACCTATCTTTATTGTCAACCAATAACTTAAATATTTGGGACGGACAAATTTTAATATAACTATTTACGTTTCGTTTAAACTGTCAAATAGGATAGATTTCTACTATTATATTCTAAAAATCACGTAACACGAGCATACGTTTATGCATTTTTCGTGCAAATTTACGTAATTTTGTAGGCGAAAATATTAATTATTTTAAGTTTTTTATACGGAGTAAGTAATTGTAAACACATTCATTGTTATAGTAAATGTATATTTTATATTTGTATTAAACAAAAAGTGTTGATTTTATTCACTTAACTGTTTTGGCACATTTCGCTCGGCGCAGTCTTAAGAGTTTGGAGCGGGCCAATCGGAGTGCCGAACGTCATAAACGTGTCGATCGCGTTAACATAAAATAAACTCGCACTAGGCACTCTGTTCACTTGTATGAAGTCTCGGGGTGTACTGCTGTGCTCTATTGACTTCTTAACCTATTGCACTCCTATATATTTCACGCTTTTTTGCTCCCGTTCTTATTGTCGTCGTTCTTGCCGGTCTGGGTTCTGTAGATTTAACAGCTAATATCCGTATAATAATAAAGACTGCACCTAATACTGAAGCAATAAATTAGGGTAAGGATTCTGTTTGAATTTGATTACCTTTCTATGAGAAGAGTTAAATAACACATTTTTGACTATCATGTCTAGTTATCATCGTTTCATGCTCTAAAGCATGACTGAGCGTTTATGTAGTTGCCTCGCCACTGACACTGCGCCGAGTATTGTGGGTTCGAATGCCACACGGGACAAAAATTTGTGTGATCCATAAATAGTTGTTTTGAGTCTGGGCGGAGTCTGGGCGTTCTTTGTGTCCATTGTTTAAAGGTTTGTAAAGTTCCCCGCGACACAGATATTATAGTGCGGAAGTTGACATACTAAAAACAAAAATATAAAATTGGGCAGTCTTTGGGGACTGCCGATAGAAGTGAAAATTTGATCCTTGATCATAAACACTTCTTTATAAACTAATAAAAAAGTGGCTGTTCGGATTCTAGTTCCTGATATTCTCTTAGGGATTATTAAGGGGGTCAAAATGTAGTCATTTTTTGGGTAGGAGATATTATTGTTAATGTTCTAAAAAAAGATAAAAAAGCGTGGAAGCGTGACGATGACGCGAGTTCCATGATTTTTGTTCACCCAAGTGCTCAACGCGCCTAAAGAAGCTTTCACTTCAAATATATATACGACCAAAAAATTGAGCCCCAGTGCTTATTGTATCACGATATGCTATTAACATAAACATAAATTAAATCCCAACATTTACTGCATCTATAAATGCAAGGTGTTTGCAAAATAACAAGAAGCATCAGCCATATTTATATCGTTTACTGTCGAATATACACTGGCTCTCTGCCAAGATACCCTAAAGGAATTGGCATTACACGCGGCCTTGGCCGTGAACTTCAAGTTTATAGATATTTCAGAGCTCTTTGTTAGAGTCTCGGACCTCCTTGGACCATCTCGTAAAAGGTGCTTAAGAGGACGAAAGACGTATTTTATTTGTGTTCACTACATTTTTAACAACGCGTACTTGTACCCTGTTTTATGGAAAGCTTTACAAACTTCTGAAGTAGTATAAAGTATAATATTGTCTTCTGTTTACGCAAATGTTATTAATTGAAATTAAAATACTATATAAACAACGCGATAAAATCCGTATATAGTAGTTTAATTTCAATAGTATAAAGTACATCCAGACCGAAGTGACATCCGCTTGGTACTTAGATTTTTCAAGTTAACGTAAATTCAATTCTGGTACAAGTGTTAAACTTAGTTGTACGAGTGCTGAATAGTCTTCTCGTGACCGTGAATGTTTAAAAAAGTACTTGCATCGTCTTTTAAGTGTTTTGAACGTAAATTTAGTTATTTAATTGATTTTTGAGAGGCGTTCCCCACATTAGGCGTGCGCGTTCCTCGGACGTGTGGGCGACGCGGGCGCCGCGTGCGCGCCGCGACCGCGCTGCGTAAGCGTCGCGTGTTGCCGCCGTGTGACGTGTGTGCAGCAAGCGCGCACGCGGCGCTCGCCTTGACTGTGACTGACCCTGTGACTGATCAAAACAGTAGCGGGTGACGGTGATAGTGGGCGAAGGGGTAAGAACGCGACGCGAGCGCCGCGTGCGCGCCGTTGCACTCACCAGACACGCCGCAAGGTAGCAATACGCGACGCTCACGTAGCGCGCTCGCGGCGCGCACGCGGCGCCCGCGCTTCTCACACGCCCGAGGAACGTGCACGCCTAATGTAGGGTCAGCCTAAAATATGTTTTTATTCAAAACTTTTGAATTTAAGATGCTTATCAAACTTCTGCATAAATTTGCATAACGCTATGAGTAGGTAATTTTACAATATTAAGGAAATACACAAGGATCCTTCATTATTGCATGGAGTTTAATAACCTGTAACCTGTATATACCTATATATATAAATTAAGATAAGATATTATTTAACTTTTTGCTGCTGCTTTTAACTGCATTTTTGGCGAACAAGACACGTTACGAGATCTGATAATGCTACTGGGCACAAGAGGCCGAAAGCCAAGAGGCAGGGTTAGGTTTAAGTCTAAACAAAAAGCACTATAAATCAAAATCGGTTAATCTTTTTAAGAGTTACGATGTTACAGACAGATACAAACGTTAAACTTATAACACCCTTCAGTTTGCGAGAGGTGCTAAAAAGTTTACTGAAATATTTTTATTCTTATCATTTTTGAGCACAGCAACGACGGTGTCCTCTATGTAAAAGGACAAAGCCATCTCTATCAACCTTGGCGCAGCTCGGTTTGCGACACAAATATTGTTCTATGCAAGTGCTGAGTTATAGAATTGGCTATTTTGAAAGAGAAATTGTTACATTTGCTGCACATTTCCCCAGACAGTACATTTGCATACAAAAATATTAAATTTGGCAACCGCGTTGTCAATTTTTTTTCCCGTGACGTTTGTATAAAAGTTAACTTAAAATTTCAGAAAAGATTTTTCATGTACATTTTACACTTTTGACTACTTTGCTTGGAACTTGTTACAGGTAGGTTTTCTTTTTCATTTGTGTTGTGACGTAGGTATATTAAAATAATAAACATATTTATTACTTGAACTAGAAGTACCTAAGTAGCTTGTAATAGTTCAATTATTTATTTGAAAATTGTAACAAGTAAGTCGAAACTTTACGATTGAAGGTTGATTGCTTCAACCATTACTTTTCCAAATGAATCTAGCGCCGCCATATTTGATTTATTTGTTAAGGTAGAGGTTATTTATCAATTATGTTTTTTGTGTTTATGTTCCTATTTTTAAAGGTATTTAATACCTGGTAATTTGGAAGGATGACTTGAAGATATGGATCTAACATGAAATGAGTATGTTTGTTTGTTTGTTACGCTTTCACGCCTTAACTCCTCGACCGATTTTTATGAAATATTTCAAGATTGATGCAACAAACACTTAGCGACTTAGTATAACAGTTTCTAAATTTTGTAATAAAGTGTCAAATAAACAACGCGATAAAATCCGTATATAGTAGTTTATTTTCAATTTTATTTTACTATTTCAATTGCGTGAACAGCCTTTTCTTTTAAAAGCCACAAAGCTATTTAACACGCTTTAGAGTCTAGACAAAATTCCAAAAACATAGCTGTTTCTTATAAATAGTTTGGGTAGCAACAAAAATATCTCTATTAAAACTGGTACCGTATAAAATATACCCTATATCCTGTACTGTACTTCTGACAATGTGTATGCAAAATTTCATGACGATGGGTTGAGAAGTTAAAGCGTGAAAGCGTAACAAACAAACTCACATTCGCATTTATAATATAAGTTAGGGTGCAGGCGTAGACTTTTCAAAATAAACTATCTAAAGCTCATTCCAAACAGATTTAATTATGTGTCTCAAGTGACTACACTTCATAAAATGCATTTACTTTATTCTATATTTTCTTTTTAGCTAGAAAATATTCTGAGAATAAAATGCATATTTATCTTTCCGCGAACATAAGTCGTTGTTTCCGTGCACAATTCTACATGGTTCTACATTTCTTAGTATAAATGTTAGAAAGACATTCATTGTGAATTCCCTAGGTAAACACTGCTATCGTGTGAAAGGCGCCGCGAATCGGACGTTATTGTAGACGTAAACACAGACAAGTCACTCTTATTTTGTAAAAGTTTACTAACAAAGACAGACATGCAGAGCACACGGATGACGTAGTGGTTTAGGTGGTCGCCTCGCCACTGCCACCGCGCCCAGTGTTGTGGGTTCGAATCCCATAAGGGACAAAACTTTGTGTGACCCACAAATGGTTATTCCGAGTATGGAAGTTCTTTGTGTCTGTTGTTTGAATGTTTGTAAGGTCCCCCGTGACATACGAATAAAAGCTAGGGCGGAAGTTGTTCTAAAAAAAGTACAACAAGCTCAATAGGTTGATTTTATAGTATGGGTTATATTGGTTTTGAACCGACGGGCGTGTATGAGGAATGTGATGAAAGTGAATGAAGCCAGAGAAATGTGTCAGGATCGTAGCAAATGGAAATCCGTAGTCTCTGCCTACCCCTCTGGGAAACAGGCGTGAATCTATGTATGTATGATTTCTAATTGTGTAGAACTACATCATATCCGCGGTTACAACAACGTGAACAAACGGGTGACATACCGGGTTAAAATTATAGTTTGTCATGGCACATAATATGTCTATATGTGTACTAAGTTTTATTTAATAACTAGCTTTTGCCCGCGGCTTCGCTCGCGTTAATTTGGAATTTGACAATCAATTCGGGTTGTACTCTGCTTGTAATAATATATTATTCAATAATTATTCGAAAGACACGTGGCGCCATCTATTATAATAAGAACGTTATTCTTATTTTCCTAGGGAACAGTAATTTTTTTCGGGATGAAACGTAGCCTATGTCCGTTTCTGTACACCTGACAATGTATATGCAAAATTTCAGGATGACCGGTTCAGTGGTTTAAGCCTGAAAAGGTAACAAACAAACAAACTCATTTTCGCTTTTATAATATTAAGTTAAGTTTAGGATATAACCCCTGTATTAAACTGTTCGTCTCCTGGGGCATGATCGCACTTTTCAGTGGGAAAAGGGTAAAGCAGTAGTCCACCGTGCTGGCTAGCACGCAGTGCGGGTTGGCCGACTTCACATATCTTCGGGAACATAAGTGGAAACTCTCAAACTCTTTCCTTCACTTTTAAAGCGAGCGATATAACACGCACATAACTTCGAAAAGTCAGAAAAGCGCGCAACGCAGTGGCATTGCGACGTTCTCGTTAGAAGACGTAACTACAAAAAATTTTTGGAGGGTTGTCTTCGTCGTCGAACGTCTTTTATTTGTTTGTCATATTTTATATTTATAGATCAGAGTGCCTAGTGCGAGTTGATTTTACGTTAACGCGATCGAAACGCTTACTACGTTTGTCTTTCTGATTAGTTCAGAGCTTGGAGCGGGCCAATCGCATAAACGTGTCGATTGCGTGTTCGTAAAACAGTCTGATAGACACTTATCTACTTCCAAATACCACGTGTACGAAGTCGCAGGCAACAGTTAGTTATAAATATAGGAGCACGCGTACTGTACAATTATAACTTTGGTACGAACACATGATACAAACAATTACCGGCATCAAGTTCACAGGCTGGAAGCGTGAAACTTTTAATTTAATGTACCTACTTGACTTTGCCCGTGGCTCTGCTCATGTAAATATAGGTTTGGTTGTGTATTTTTTCTGGATAAATGGTACCCTACGTCCTTTTCTGTTCCCCTGACAACGTGTATGCAAAATTTTATGATGACCGTTTAAGTAGTGAAGGCGTGAATGCGTAAAAAAAACATTTTGTCTGTTTGTAAGTTGTCACAGTTTAACCGATTTTATCAAAATGCATAGTGCTGGTCATTAACCATAGATAATGACTGCAATTAAACTATTATTCTTTGTACACATGACATTATCATGTGACCATAGGCGCTACAAAACAAAATAAACCGCAAGAAAATCCAAACAAAGAATTTCAATGCGTAACATCTACTTATTTAGGACTAGCGACTCGCCCCGGTTTCGCACGGGTAGTAGAAAGCCTTAACAAATTATACACCTAAATCTAGGGAGGGACTTTGTTACTATATAATTATTATAAAATAAAGTCACCCGCAGTGTCTGTCTGTTTGTCTGTTCGCAATAAACTCGAAAACTGCTAAACGGATTTTCATGCGGTTTTCACCAATAGGCAGAGTGATTCATGAGGAAGGTTTAAGGTGTATAATTTGTTACGCTAGTTTTATAATATATGTAGTGATATAAGGCAGTCTAGATACATATTATTTCAGAGCAAGCACACAAATATTGAAGGAAATTTGTCAGTGGTTATTATGCTTTGACAGGCAAATGGTCCATTTACCCGTCAGAACTGTTCAAATATGTAATATTTTTACAAACTGTTGGTAAGTGCTACGGCAGGTTTTAAGTTTCTAGCCTTTTAGGCAATATTGACTATCAACTTGTAGGTAGACCCATGTAAAAAGTGATATCAGGTTATAGACCTATTTAAATACGGCGTAAAAGGTACTTTTTATTTCAAGTGGCCGGCATTATTATAGGAAAGTATTAAATGTCTTTCTTTCTAAATGAAGCTGAATCGCTATAGGTATTCGTTACTGGGGTTGACGTTTTAAATGGTAAATACTGCGTCCGTGGTTTGGCGGTAGTGAATGCGAATGATGTACATGATGTCTCGTGTTTGATTCCAGGGTCAGACAAAGGGTTATTGGGTTCTACAGTCAAAAATCTGGATATGTGTCCCGTTAACGGCAAAGGACTCGCCACTATTACGTGGTATCAAATAAACAATTATTATTATTAAAAAAAACATTGCCGTCGAAATAAAATAATATCAAGGTGGTGTATTACATTTATATTTCGACAACACTTTGCATAAAATAAATCCAGCCGTGAGACTAGGTATGTAATTTGTGATATCTTTTTTATTTTATACTAGCTGTTACCTGCGACTTCGTCCGCGTAGATTTTAACTAAAAAGTGTTTGTCTCCGCGGAACCCTATTTTTTTTTCAAAAATTAAATTAGCCTATGTTTCTCCTTATAACATCAGCTATCTGCCAGTGAAAGTCTCGTCAAAATCGGTTCAGCCGTTTCGGAGATTACCCGGAACAAACAGACAGACAGACAAAAATTTTAAAAACATGTTTTCGTATAGGTACCTTATATACTTTCATATGCATTAGATAAAAAGCTGTTATTTTGACATTACAAATAGACACTTCAATTTTATTTATTTTGATAGATGTAAGTAGATATATTATATCATGCAACGCGAAAGTTACAAGTAATTAGGATTTCAGATGTTACCATTTTTGTTTCAGTATTGTTCTTTACTATATTTTTTTCATGGTCTATTCATGAAAAATATATTAGGTCGCGCTTGCAATAATTTAATAGGTGCTTTGACATAATGTATAACGTCAACATTGTTTTGAACGGGTGTGGAATAGAAATCTACATACATTACTTTGTATCTTATAGACTTTGTTGCTTCTTTTGTTTTGATTTTTTTACCCTCACTTTTGGCATATATTTGTTTGTCCATGTACCATCACAAACTACACTCATGGTATCCCTATATGCTAACCGTCGTGTCCGTATTCTGTGAATTACCTGACTGTGCAAAACAGCGAAGTAGCGAAGTTTGTGACGGTACATGGACAACCAAAAATATGCCAAAAGAGAGGGTGAATCAAAATTCTTCTGCCTCAAAACGGAGACATGACATCGCAGCACCAGTCAGCTTGTGACCACGGCCGGTGTAACCTGGTCGAAACCTATAAAAGGTAAACATTATGCATGATCGCGTTAATACCCGTTACATATTATATATATATCATGCAACGTGAAAGTTTAAAAGTTATATATTGACACGTGTTCCGCCTCAGTGCGAGACATCTTCAGGACCGGAATGAGCTCATTAGTTGCCAAATAGTTTTACTTCAATAAAAAAGATTGTGAGTGTTTATCCTGTCCTCTCCAGGTTACAACGAGACCTTACAAAACTTCTTACCGTACTTCAACATTTACATCTTTCATAACACAAAGCGAGGTCTAAATGCATTTAACCCCAAATCTGCGACGTACCCCAGTGTAGCGCTAGCACTTACTGCCAACTCAAGCTGAGCGGCGGTGGTCACCCAACATTCTTGCTACTCCATATTGTGTTAAGGTCAAGCGTGTTCTCTATAATGTATACTTGCAGCCTATGGACTAGCTTCACTTTGAATTTTTTTTTTTTTTTTTTGTTTAGATACAATATAGTGGTAATCTAGTAACATTATACATAATACTCGCCAAACGTTAAGTTTAACGGCGAGACACGCTCTTAAATTCTAGTACAAATTATCACCATACATTAAAAAAATAGCTCAGCTCACAATAGTTTAAAAAAAAAGGAAACAATATTTAAAGTTAAAAACAAAATAACATATGACAGACTTTACATACAATTTATATATTTTTATATATACTGACTGAAAGTTGCACTGCTAGACGACACATACACCATCCAGCAATACATCCATTAGTCTTTTCTTGAGAGTATTAATACTTATTTTAGGTGTTTTTCTTAATTCATCTATATGATTAAAAATCTTGGGAACTACATACCTATTTGTTCTTTGACCGTAGTAGTTCTTTACTTTTGGTTGAATTAGCTTTTGTTCTCTAACCCTTCTAGTGTTGTATATATTATCTATAGCATATTTGTAATCATCTTCAAATCATACAGTGCTCTCCGCGTACAGTTCAACAATGCGTTCAGGTCTGTGTTGGGACTACCTCGCTACTGCAGTGCCTCAGCAATGTTCGCCGAAGCACGAACTTCTTGCTTTTACACGACAATGCGCAAGCGTTGCACTTCTTTAGTTCGCAGGGTGCGGGCTAGTACCAACACGGTGCTGGCAATGATTGCGGACAGGTTAGACTGTCCTTATATGCGAAGGTGCTGCGACATGCATGTCGTAGCGATAAAAGTTAAATAATTAAAAACTAACACTTAGGCTAAGTTTTACTAACAACTATGAGTTTTGTGAACTTGCAATAAACGTTTATTTATTTATTTATTTATTATAATGTCCTTGCCAATATTGGATTATAAATTAAGTAAAAACTTTGGCGATTTGCTAAAGCTATTCTTTGTTGCACTCATGTAGTTACAAAGTGTGGTTTCAAACATTAACCTTGTTCAAGCAGAGCAATTTTTTATTGTTAATTTAGATTTTGACAATCAATTCGGGTCGTACTCTGCTTGTAATAATATAATTCAATCATGATTCGAAAGACACGTGGCGCCATCTATTATCATAAGAACGTTATTGTTGTTTTCCTCGGTAACAGTAATTTCTTTCGGGATGAAAGTTAGCCTATGTCCGTTTCTGTACACCTGTCAACGTATATGCAAAATTTCAGGATGATCGGTTCAGTGTTTTAGGCGTGAAAAGGTAACAAACAAACAAACAAATAAACTCATTTTCGCTTTTATAATATTAGTTAGGATTAGGAATATCTTTTGATATCATCCTGGAGATTGTCCGAACCAGTTATTGGAAATATATTGTGCATTGAACCTTAAATATTACGGTTATTATACTCGGTTATCAGCGATGCACATAGTATAGAAGTCAAGAAAACCTTTGTATTTTCCATCCTCAGCGTAGTTGGTCAGTGACGTGTTACTTCAGATAAAAGTTATGACTTCGTTATCACAAGTCTATTGAAAAGGTTATAGGAGACCTTACGGTTACGGCGCGCTACCTGTACAAATAATATAGTCAATGCTTGTAAAAGTATCACTGTTTATCCCGTCAACTGTCGAGCGGACATAGGCTGCCCGCAAAAATGAGTGATCAAAAAAAAAATACGACAAATGTATGTCCGCTGCACACTTGACTCGTTAATGAGTCAAGTGTCGAGCGCACATACATTTGTCCGTTTGTGTATTGTTTGCACAATGAATTTTTAATTATTTTTTACGTATTTCCCCTAGACGTTCAAGAAGTTATTCCGTAACACAATAGTTACTTAGGACCACTTGCACAACAACTCACTAAATACATTTAGCACTAAATAGATTTAAAACATCGTGCTGTTTAAGTCATTCGTGTGAAGGTGACTGAGATGCCATATATACTTATTTTTAAATACAGTATACATAATATACATAGAAACACCCAGACAAAAACAAACATCCATGTTCATGCAAACAAATCTTTGACTTGTGCGGGAATCGAACCCGCGACCTCATGCGTGGCAGTTGGTTTCACTAACCACTACGCCATTGAGCCGACAATTTTATTGTAAAGTACGTAATGGGTGAACAACATCTGTATATCTTTTTGGTACATACATTAGCCAATATGTTTTTGTCAACATCAGAGGTTTAGGCCATGCGTGTATCTAAATCAGAAATAACATTATACCAAGTCAGCATGTTCTTAGATTTTTTGTTTCAATCTTTGTCCTCACGGATTAATAATTTGTAGTTTAGATTAAAAAATTAATAAAATATTAAAATACAAAATATTATACATATCAACAATAACTTATTTTCAGTTAACTTTTATGTCTTACTAGCTGTGCCCGCGGTTTTACCCGCGTTTATGATTACTGCGCCACCCCCGTGGGTCGTAGCGTGATGTTATATAGCTTATAGCCTTCCTCGATAAATAGGCTATCCAACACTAAAATAATTTTTCAGTAGTAGTTCCTGTGATTAGCGCGTTCAAACAAACAAACAAACTCTTCAGCTTTATAATATTAGTATAGATACACAGCGCTATAAAGTCTTTTATTTTTTATCTCTCCCAAAAGTCACTAGAAAGATTATAAATTAACCCCTAAGTACGGACTAAATCATACTTAAAAAATAATCCGTAAATTTTCTACTCATAGTAATATTTTATTTAAAATTATTTCTTTATTTAATCCTTATTTATGTTAGAGGAGAGCTGAACTGAAGTTATGAATAGGTATTGTATCGATAATAGCGTTCAGCTTAATAGGGTATTACGTTCTAAGATATAATGTAGGAATATTGTAAAGTATTCTTTGAATAAAGCTTATAATACTGAAAAACATTGTAAAATAAGATGCTGTTATTGTAATATTTTTAATATAATAGTGAATAACTTTAACTATATAAGCGGTGTAGTAATTAAAATAGAAATCTTTATCAATACATTAAGTGCTCAGGGCTATATTTTATACTAGCTGTTACCTGCGACATCGTCCGCGTAGATTTTGACTAAAAAGTGTTTATGTACCCTATTTTTTCTAAAATCAAAGTAGCTTAAGTTACTCCTTATAACATTAGCTATCTGCCAGTGAAAGTCCCGTCAAAATCGGTTCAGCCGTTTCGGAGATTAGCCGGAACAAACAAACAGACAGACAGACAACAATTTTAAAAACAGATGTTTTCGTATAGGAACCTAATATACTTTCATATGCATTGGATAAAAAGCTGTTATTTTGACATTACAAACAGACACTTCAATTTTATTTATTTGTATAGATATTTTAACTTTTCGTAAGTTGTTGCGACGTAAGCATATTATTATCGAACTTATAAATACATACGTGATCAAGCGTGTGTGTTATCTAAGTTCTTACAATATGTATATATCAATTTACTATATATATGTATTTTCCGCGGCTTCACTGGCGTAAATTTAGGATAATTTAGTAACAGTCCTTTTTTTAAATAAAATGTACTCTGAGACCATTTTTGTTCTCCTGACAACGTGCATGTGAAATTTCTTGATGATCGGTCGAGTAGTTTAGGCGTGGAAGCGTAACAAATAAACAAACAAACTCACATTTGCATTTATAATATTAGTTGGGATTTATATCATAAGAATGTAAGGATTTTTATAAATAAACTATACCCGTGTGGTTGACAGACTTTATTCGCGATTATTAACGAAAATTGGACGTGATTTTCAAAACTATTTACATTTTTCAAAGTATTTATTTGTACATCAAAAGTGGTATATTATGCCAATTAATATGTTGATAAAGTCTATTACCTTTTTGTTTTGCTAACTAGTCACTCATAATATAACTCATTGAAAACCTTAAACATACGTCATCAAATCCTAAATCGAATTTTCGACTGTTATTTGAAAAACAACTAATAAATCTATACTTAATATTATAAAGCTGAAGAGTTTGTTTGTTTGAACGCACTAATCTCACGAACTACTAGTTCGAATTTTAAAATTATTTTAGTGTTGGATAGCCCATTTATCGAGGAAGGCTATATAACATCACGCTACGACCAATAGGAGCGAAGCAGCAATGAAAAATGTTGCAAAAACGGGGTAAATTCTTTTATACGAAGCAGACGAAATTGCGCGGGTCAGCTAGTAATCAATAATCGAATGCGAGATCGCCCAATTACCGAATTACTCGATATTTCCGATAACAATGGCACATCACTATTACTATGTCACTTCAATATCATTAACTGGCTTTCATCCAAATTTATGATTACTTTTCCGTGGCTTGAAACGTAATTTTATATAGCGTATGTTACTTCTGGGTAAAGTAGCTTTCTAACGGAGAATTAAAACCGGTTTAGTAGTTTTAGACGTAATATTGTCTTCTGTTTACGCGAATGTTATTCATTGAAATTAAACTACTATATACGGATTTTATCGCGTTGTTTATTTGACACTGTTACAAAATTTTTTTTAGACGTTATCGATTACAAACAAACAAATAAATTTTTGATCTTTGTAATATTAATATCGACTAACATTTCCCCGCGACTTCGTCCGCGTAAACGTAGGTTAGGTTATGTTAGGAAGAGTACTTTTTAAAATAAAATATAGCCTATGTTACTCGGAGATAATATAGCTTTCTAATGGTAAAAGAGTTTTTAAAATTGGATTAGTAGTTTTTGAGTTAAATTCTTACAAACAAACAAACAAAAAGTCTAATGCAACCTCTTTATAATATTAGCATAGATGGTTGTCTTAGCCTTAATACGTCATCAAGCATCCAAGATTACAGCGACATCCGGATTAATGGCAAGTCCACCACAAGCTCTAAAATTTAATCCGTATATCAAGCACTGGCACGTTTAGCTGCCTAACTTGAATTAGTTCTCGCACATCTTAGTACCTATGTAATAGTTTTCACACGCTTCGAGACTAATAATGTTTTTTTTTATTCTAATATGTTTTTTTTCGTGTTAGGACTATAGGCTATGTCAATTTTCTATTCCTCGTGAACAGTACTTTTCGGGATGAAAGGTACCCTATGTCCTTTTCTGTTTCCCGGACAACGTGTATGCGAAATCCGCGGCTTCGCTCGCATAAATGTAGGATAGGTTAACAGTACTATTTTCTGGATGAAAGGTACCCTATGTCCTTTTCTGGTCCCCTGACAGAATGTATGCAAAATTTAATGTTGATCAGTTGAGTAGTTAAGGCGTGAAAGCGTAACAAACAAACAAACAAACTCACTTTCGCATTTATAATATTAGTTAGGAAGTTAGGATTAGTTAGGATAAAAATGTCAATTACCCATAACACAAGTTAGATTTTACATTGGGTACCAGAGTTCAACAAAAACACTTACTTTTATTGTTTATAAAATTTATTGTTTCACCAATATAATTTGTAAGTGTACTAAATTGTAATTTTTTGGTAAATAAATTATTATTATTATTAATTAAATAGTATTTTTATTAAAATCTTTCATGTTTGACTCGGTGGTGGCGCGGTGGTGGATCCAATCATTGTGCATGAGGTATTGGGCTCGATTTCGGGATTTTAACCTTATTTTTAGCTATGCATGCACTCTATTCTCGTAATTACGCAATAACAATTAGTGATAATTTAACCGCCTGAAATGGCATTCGCTTTTCCGCAATTTTATTCTTATTATGATGGCGATGGACTATTTATCACTGGCCTCCTAAGGATCGGGTAAATCGGCACTATGAGCATTTATCTCTATTCACTATTATATTATCTGATTCTAAATCATCACGCATTACTGCAGAGGTATAATATTCAAGTCCATATTTCACCAGCTTTTTGGAATCCATATAATTGAATGGATGCAATCCTATCGCCACGTACCAGGAACAGTTCAAAGCTCATGCTACTTTAACTGCTCGGACTGCGATAGTGGTTAGTGTAACCGACTGCCACGCCTGAGGTCGCGGGTTCTATTCCCGCACAAGTCAAACATTTGTGTGCATGAACATGGATGTTTGTCTTGGTCTGGGTGTTTCTATGTATAATATGTATGTATTTACAAAAAAAGTATATATGTATGTTTATCCATTGTCTAGTACCCATAATACAAGCTCTGCTTAGTTTGGGCTAGATGGTGTTGTGTGTATGTGATAGAATATTATTATTACTTGTCACTGCCACTGCCCACTACTGAGTGTTGTGGGTTCGATATCTACACGGGACAAAAGTTGTGTGATCCATAAATGAGTGAGTGCCGTGAGTTTCTTGCAGGTTTCTTCTCATAGGCTCTACCCTTTGCCTGAACCTAGCAACTAACCTAAATGTAGCTTCAGTAACTTAGTAAACTCACTAACCTATGTACTTTGACGTTCATAAGCGTTACTTTGTGACCTAAATGAATAAATGATTTTTGACTTTGACTAATGGTTTCGAGACTGAATGTTCTCTGAATGTTTTTTGATTCTTTAATGACGTGCTGTCCTGTCAAGAGACCAGTGATGTGTACTCCTTGCTATGGCAGCACATTAACCAATTTTTGAAAGTTCGCAAAGATAATATCTCGTGATATACATCTTCCATGGTATTTCAGACAATCATAGATCAATGAATAAATCACTCAATCAGCTCTTTGCTGTCCATAACCCTCGCCCATTTTACATCTTAATGTCTGGTCTTCCGCCTTCCGCATCCAGTCCATACCAGTTACCTTTTTAGGTCATTTCTCATTACTTCACTTGACCGGTGAGCGTCCTACCTTGTTACCTTACTCAAAAACGAACCAACCAATTTTAAAGATTATTTCATTATTACCAAGCAACATAGGCTATATAATATTGTCTTCTGCTTACGCGAATGTTATTCATTGAAATTAAGCTACTATATACGGATACGGAAAGTTTAATAGTAATAGTAGTGTAACAGTTTTCAAAATTTTGTAATAAAGTGTCAAATAAACAACGCGATAAAATCCGTATATAGTAGTTTAATTTCAATAAACATAGGCTATATTTTAATTAAAAATAAAGTACTGTTAGTAACCTAACCTAACCTACTTTTACGCGAGTGAAGCCGGGGGCAAAAGCTAGTAAAAAATACGAGGTTAACACAAGAAACGTCAGAATGTGCTCCTTATTTCATCACTTGTAACACATTTCATTACGTAATGTCTTTGTGACAAATGTATGAAACTTTAGGCATAAAGTTTCCGTCGGTACGGCTCACAAATGTGGTTATTTGTGTAAACGGCGTGAGAACTTGTCGAACCTAAGCCAATTTATCTGTGAGTTATTTATGGTCACATCTGAAATATGACAGTGATGGATCTGGCACCTACACGACTTCTTGTACCTTTCTGAAGATGAAACTTGTAGAATAAATATATGACAGAGATATTTGTTATTCGTATAGACGTGAAAATTGTTTTTTGTGGGCAAGTAGTAATGTTATTATATTGCCACAGTATACATTTTCTCGTTTTCAATTTATAAAATGCTAGATTTTGCCCGCGGCTTCGCTCGCGTAAAAGTAGGTTAGGTTATGTTAGTAAAAGTACTTTTTTAAATAAAGTATAACCTATGTTACTCAGTGATAATATAGCTTTCTGATGGCGAAATAATTTTTAAAATCGGTTGAGTAGTTTTTGAGTTAATTTCTTACAAACAAAAAATCTAATCTTT
This sequence comes from Catocala sponsa, assembly GCA_963564715.1. Lineage (NCBI taxonomy): Eukaryota > Metazoa > Arthropoda > Insecta > Lepidoptera > Erebidae > Catocala > Catocala sponsa. Next base: position 4,362,960 of record OY751349.1, read on the forward strand.
CCTCTTTTTAAAATTAGTATATAAATGCTTGCTTATTTATTTACACAGGTATATACTCTTAAGCTTATATTCCCGAAAGGATAGGTAGAAGTCAATTGCGGCCATAATTAGCTAACTAAGTAATCTAAGTATGGTTCTGGTTTCAATTTCAATTTCAATGCTTTATTGCTCTCCATATGTAATTACATGTTGTTACAAATCTATACTAATATTATAAAGCTGAAGAGTTTGTTTGTTTGTTTGTTTACTTGAACGCGCTAATCTCAGGAACTACTGGCCCGATTTGAAAAATTCTTTCAGTGTTAGATAGCCCATTTATCGAGGAAGGCTATAGGCTATATATCATCACGCTAAGATCAATAGAAGCGGATCACCAATGAAGAATGTTTCAAAATCGGAGAGTATTTTTTCCTTTTGAGAGCTTCCGCTGCGTGCGCTGCGTAAACAGTTAAAGTTTCGCAAAAATCATGTATGACAGAATTGTTCCCCTTTAAAAGTTCTAAAAAAAAGTCCGCGACAGCATATGTCTATCTTTTAAGGTTGGCTCACTATAACCATTTTTATGCTAACGAAATTTGTTATAAAATAATGCATTATTTGCGAAGGTATTTTTATAAACATGATATTAATCCTTATCCAAATAAATACGTTATTCATCACAAGTATTTAATTTAAAACAAAATTGCCCTTTACATCATTCGATTTCAATAAATATCTTAGGAGATATAGCAGTTTTAAAATAACATCGCAGCAAAATAATTACCCATTACAGACATAGTACAACCGATGTTTCTCCTGGTTTATTCTGCGTGATTACTATTGGTTCGATTTGAAAAATTCTTTTAGTGTTGGATAGCCTATTTGTCGAGGTATAGGCTATTTAACATCACGCTACGACCCACGGGGGCGGCGCAGTAACGATAAACGCGGGTGAAACCGCAGGAACATCTAGTACTAATATAAAAGACCAAATATGGACCCTGTCGGGCACGGCAACATAGATAGAAGAGAAGAAAGCAAAATAAAGGGTTAAATCTAACCATTTACCAGGCAGTTCCAGACTTTATAATGCTACTAAGATTTTTGACGGAAAATTCCAATGACACTTTAACCGAACTCGAAATGAATTCTGGGACTGCATAGCTGTCGTGAGTACTACTACTACGCATCTGAGACAGTCTAAATAGGATACCATATACTGTTTTCGTAAACAACATAATTATTTATCGAGCATTATGATTATGATTGTTGGACTAACACGCAAAGCTCTCGAGTTCGATCTCAAGGCGCGCATTTTTGACTCTTCCTAGTAACGTGCGTAAGAAATGGTTAATTATTGCTCGCTATAACAGTGTAGGAAAACATCGTGAGGAAACCTGCATGTCTGCATAATGTTTTCGAAGATATGTGAAGTCTGCCAATCTGCACTGGGCCAGCGTGGTGGACTATGGCTTAACCTTTCTCACACAGAGAAGAGACCCGTGCCCAGCAGTAGAACAGTTGAATATAGCACTGGTATGAATATGATTATGATCACATGATGTTTCGTTGATTGATTACTAATTTATGAATAGCTCAATAAAAACTCTACAGAAAAAAGCTTTTCTCTAAAAATACTCATCTATGTATACAATGTTAGTATGCGGTAGCCGAGGATTCCTTTCTCGTAAATCTCTCATTCATTAGGGCTGAAACTTTTACTATTATTTTATGCCGCTCGCCGTTGGCTCTCAACGCGTTTAGGATATTGAACGCCGAGCAAGCTTAAAAAGGAAAATTGTTATAAGAGAAGTTAATTTTAAATGTTAATTATTACAGTACGTTCACGTTAGTTTCGTTTTAGAGACGCTCCGTTTCTTCCGTCTATATAATCCAAGCACATCGGTGATAGCCATGAATTACAACGAGCATGTTGTCTGCGCTTGGTGTCGGCTGTTACTGGCGACTATAACTTTTAAAGTAAGTAAGGTAACGAGCCTACGGCTCGACTGTTGGAGATGTGAAAGTGAGATTGTTGGAAATGACATGCTGCGCCGATAAAGGGGCAGAATGTACTTCAGATACTAGTCCTCTTGTTAACAACATAACAACTCCTTAAAGAACAACCGAGTTTTTTATACTTCTAAGATGGCAAAGAAGCAGACGGCCCACCTGATGTTAAGTGGTCACCGTAGACTATGGACGCATGCACCACCAGATGCATCACTTACGCATTGCCGACCCTTTACGAAAGGAATTGGGAAGGAAAGGGAGCGGGAAGGGCGAAAGAGGGTAATTGGGCCTCCGGTACTCTCTCACCGAACGAATCACAACAGTAGGAATACTGCTATTTCACGTCGATATTCTGTGAGAGGGTAGTCCTTCAGGCGTAAATCTATGTATGTATGTATAATAGCATAGTAGCCTTTTACAGGCAAGCACAGTATGTACAAGTTTTATAAAGTTGATAAAATGAAATCAAGACAATTTAAGAAAGAAAGAAGAAAGAAAGAAAGAATACAGTTTATTTTGTTATATTTAGAATAATACGAATGAAAATAATTATTTAGGAAGTAGGTATAAAGTTAATATACAATCTAATAATATATATTATTAGATTTATTAGGTATACAGTCAAATTTAGAGTTTACAACACACCGATAATATTTTTACGGAATGTGGCAAGCGAGTCTACATGTACTTCTATGGCATCAAAGTACCATACCAATATATAAGCAATACCTAAATAAAATCATTTGTATCTGGTAAACGATAGAACTGTAATGTATATTCAATAAGTTTACTTAAAAATGATCAGATTTTCAACTACATATTAACAAAAGAGTTTAAATAAAACTGACAAAGCTTACAAATTCCTTGGCGAAAGCAGTAAAACAGGGTTGTGCCGTACCGATTTTCTTCAACTTTCATGGTTGTCGAGAAATCGGTGTAGACTGGAATACAACATTTTTCTTACGGTCCTTAGTGATATTATGGTAAGGGTGGCACGTTTGAACAATAAAAAGGCGCTAAGCCACGAGAGGCTAGACGGTAAAGACACAATGAACAAAAATCGAACCAGATAGGGGGCGAAGCGTTTAAATTTTATGGAAAATGTTTGCACGCGTCTGGATCAGTATGTATGAAGGTATGTATTAAGCAAGCATTCGCCGCTTGCAATAGGTCAATCAATAAATCCTCAAAACAAAAACGCCCGCGTTCCAGTTGGACTTGCACACCGAGGGTTCCGATGAACTTGTAATGTAACCATAAGTCTATGATGTTCAGTTTTTTTCTTAACTTGTACAATGAGACATCAATCAATCAATCAATCAGCCCACCGCAGTCCACTGCTGGACATAGGCCTCTCCCATTTTTCGCCACAACATCCGGTCTTCCGCCTTCCGCATCCAGTCTGACCCAGCTACCTTTCTCAGGTCATCGGTCCACCTGGCCGGGGGGCGTCCTACCTTACGTTTACCAAGTCGCAAGTCAATGAGACATAATGTTCCCAAATTTTATGATTCATGTTCAACGGGAGGTACCCTGTAGGTTTTAATATCTTTTCGAGTGTCAGAATATGCAGTATAAACGGTCGTATCTTTTGAATGCGTTGAACGAATTCTAGACTTGATAGACTTGATGATGTTATTTTCAAAAGATCTAAAGAGACAGACGGACAACGAAGTGATTCTCTAACGATTCCTTTTTTCGTTTCGTTTTAAAGTAAGAAAGGCAAGAATATGACTAGGCCCTCTGCTCTTTTGAAGAGCTTCGACCCTTTTAACGCAGGACACGGTTGTTTGGCTGTGATGTTTCATGAAATTGAGGTAAGTCAGGCTTCACCAGTTTGAACTGTAATTACAGGATTAAGTAAAGATTCTGGCTTGCCGGCTTCTCCTGAAACTGGAAAAAAGATTAAAGACACAACAAAAAATATTAAAAGTAAGAATTTTCCATAACCAAATACTTAAGTATTCTGCAGGTGGTCCTGTTTGCTACTCATTTGCATAATACTCCAGGGAAAAACACTGGAAAATTGCCAACAGCAAAAGTCTGCGAATTTATTACAATTTAAAAATATGATTTCATATTTTATATGTGCATAGTGATAAATGACTGTTACGTTGGTCTGGTGTGATATAACGCGCATGCGCTGCTTTAAATTTGGAAACCGCTAGTTCTGTGGATTACTACACCAGCGCACAGACATAAGTTGGTCCCTTAGGATAGCAATACGCTTACCTTTATCACAAGGGTCACTCAGTGACCCTTTTCTGTGTAACTATTCTTATGTCTTAGTAGATATAGATCTGATTATCAATCCTAACTAATATTATAATGCGAATATGAGTTTGCTTGTTACGGTTTCACGCCTCAACGACACGACCGTTCGTGATCAATTTCGCATGCATATTGTTAGTAATACAACGAAGAAGGTGCTCCCCATCTAGAAAAAGTTCTGTTCCCCAGGGCTTTATTGACAAAATCAACATTACCGCGAGCGTAATACATACATAGTCTTTGTTCTCGAAAGCGTGGGCATAGGCTATTAGAAGTAAATAAAGATGGATACAAGAATAGAGGCTCTAATCCGAGAATCTCTCTGGTCTAAGAAGAGATGGATGATTTATGTATAAGATGGCACGGGTAGGTTAGGTTAGATTATAAAGCCAGTGGTGATAGCTAAAGGTTATTACCATTGATTGCAGCATTCAAAAATTCATTAGAAACACCCAGACCAAGACAAAAATCCATACAAACATCCACATCATGCACACAAATGTTTGACTTGTGCGGGAATCAGGCGTGGCAGTCGGTTACACTAACCACTACGCCATCGAGACCGTGTAAATCACTATACTTATACTTTTTAGTAGTCGAAATGTTTAATAATAAACTAGAATTATCTAATTTTACAACTAACATTGAAAATATGAAGAATACATATTACGCACTTGGATTTCAAAAAACTGACAGTGTGTAATTTGTTTTTATAATAACACCAAATCAAAATACAATAATATCGAGGAGATAATGGTTCTTAACTGTTTATCCTAACTAATATTATAAAAGCGAAAATGAGTTTGTTTGTTTGTTACATTTCCACGCCTAAACCACAGAACCGATCATCCTGAAATTTTGCATATACGTTGTCAGGTGTACAGAAACGGACATAGGCTACCTTTCATCCCGAAAGAAATTACTGTTCCCGAGGAAAACAACAAAAACGTTCTTATGATAATAGATGGCGCCACGTTTCTTTCGAATCATGATTGAATTATATTATTACAAGCAGAGTACAAACCGAATTGATTCTCAAATTCTAAATTAACGCGAGCGAAGTCGCGGGAAAAAGCTAGTATATACATAATACACTTAATAATACTTATACCAATACAAAACATACTAAGAAAAATTGTTTTATAAGCACGAGCTTACTAACAAGAAATCTGATATCTTTATCTGTGAAACAAGAATATAATAATCGCTGCTTATTTCCTTAGTCCCGAAAAATATTTTAAGGCTTCTCTAGCAGAAAATTCGGATAATACCTACTTGAGAAATTGTTGTGAAATAATATTTTCTTGTAGGTATATTTTCCAAATGTCCAATAATATACCTAATCGTCTGAGCTTTCAACGTTTAGTGATAATAATATATATTTAAACAACGCAACATTTCTTCGTTAATGGGTTTCCTATAATATGGAGCTTTTATATCTTATGTTTATCTCGGGATTTATTGAAATTGTATATTTTATTTTTAACACGCTTTTATTAGTTTCACTTGTATGTTTGTCTGATTTTGACTCGCTTCAAACGGTCAGATTTTATGTAAACTTTGTAGATTTATCAAGAACCGATGACAGTACAATAATTTAGAAAAAAGAAAAATAAATAATAATACATAGTTTAAAAAAATAAAAATAAAGATTAGTTTAAAAACTAAAAAACACGCCTTTTTAAAAAAAAAACAAACTAAAAAAGTTGAAAATAATTTAATAATTTTAATGTAAAAATGTATCAAAATATCTTAGAAAGTACACCACGTTTTTTATTTATTGTCATCAAGTGAAGTCACATAGCTCGTCTTTAGATACGCAATATTTTATCTAAAATATAGTTTAATATTTAAAATATAGTTTAATATCGTTTATTTGAAAATGAATAACATCTAAAATCATATGTTTATTTCTTTAAGTCACCAACGCCTAGATTATGGAAGGCAGGTTTACGTATGTTACTGCTGTAATTAAAATCAAATTCTTTTAATTTTTCTTTTTTAGTCCAGTTAAAAAAAAAATTATAGGATTTTAAATCAAATTTAAATATGTTTTATTTTGATATCACATACATAATATATATACAGCTGCAAAAATGCATTCCCATGTCAAAACGAAAGTAGTATAAGTGTGTGTGTGCGTGTGTGTGTATGTGTGTGTGACAGTCTGAATTAGGAACAGCCAATCAAATCACTTGATATGAGGATCAAACAGCTTTTAAGAAACTGGGGGCAAGAAACACACATGGACATAATGGATAGTTCATCTATCCAATATTCAAGTGCCATGCACTTGTCGGTGTAACAATTTCCATCTTTCTCGGTCCGATGCCAAATACTTCAGTTCTCGATATGTATCTACATTTGCTTTTTCTTTCAGTTGATCTGTATACTTTCTTCTTGTTCTTCATTTCTTTCTCTTTGCCTCTATTTTTCCTTCCATAATTTAAATTATAACTATTAATTCTCTAGAGAATTGCACTGTTCCTCTTACAAAAGTTTCGTCATGTGGTAGCCCTACCCAAGAAGGTTGGAACTAAGGCGTCTAGGCGGCGCGAAGTACCAAGTTCTGACGGTAACTTCATGCTTAAGTTGCTACACTTACTTAATATGTTGTGAAACTGCATGACCTACGTCCCGAATTCATTAGCAAACGACGGGAACGTTAGAAGCGGTGCTTTACATAAACACACATGTATCACACCTATCTGTCTTTGTAGATTGAAGCAGCAATGTATAGTTATTTAATTCATTCTATCAGCTTTGGTCGCAAGTAATCAATGACGAAGTTATGTAACTAAGTGTAAGTCCGTGCTGAGAACTTTCTAAACGAAGAGTACTTTAACACTTTGGTCAGTTCAGTGATTAAACTTAGATTTCAAGACCGAAGCTCACGGACGGTGCAGGCTGTATCTTCTGTTTGTGAGAAAACCTAATAACTCTTTGTTTGATCTAAATATTAGGCAGGTATTTTTATATATTACTAGATATTGCCCGCGGCTTCGCTTGCGTAAATGTTTGTTAGGTTATAATAGTACAGTTGCGGATGGCCTAAGACCGGTCTGTGTGGAAAACCTTGGGGGAGGCCTATGTTCAGCAGTAGACGTCTTTCGGCTGAGATGATGATGAAAATGTATGTATAAAAATAACTATAGAGTCTCACGCCATTATCGTCGAATATAATAATAATATTCTACCACATACACACAACACCATCTAGCCCAAACTAAGCAGAGCTTGTAATATGGGTACTAGACAATGGATAAACATACATATATACCTTTTTTTTTGTAAATATATACATATTATACATAGAAACACCCAGACCAAGACAAACATCCATGTGCGTGCACACAAATGTTTGACTTATAAAAAATAATAATAATAATATTATAATAATAATAATATCAAGGGTTTGATGCAGAAGGCAGTGCTATTAGATACGGCACGCATTGTGAGGAGGTTCCTATCTCTGGAATCCTAACCACCGGCAGCTTAGACCCTGTTCCCGATGCCGGTGGGGTACCATATATTTTATATTTTTAAATGTATTTTTTATATTGTGTATATTTAAAAATGAAAAATGTATTCAAAAGTTTTAAATAAAGAGTATAATAATATAATACTTATATAAATGTTCTGTTGTAAATATTTAGGATCCGATCGTCCTAGGTATTTAAAAGTTGCCCGAACCGTCAAGTATTCCAAAAATATTATATATTAATTCATAGCACGACCATGTTAATTTCCGATATGTATGTATATAAATATGACGCAAAGCAAAAGTGTATGTTATTTGTGTCATCAACAAATAGTCGTTTCGAGTCTGAGTGTTATTTGTGTCCGTTGTTTGATCATTTTAATCACAATATATGGCCATTATTCCTAGAGCGAGTCTCATAAAATTATCATTTAATTCACAAAAATCATTTATGGACATCAAAGTTTTGTGGTTAGTTGATTAAAGTCGAAGCTCAAACGTACAATTTTTCTACGTTAATAATAATAATAATATTCTACCACATACACACAACACCATCTAGCCCAAACTAAGCAGAGCTTGTACTATGGGTACTAGACAATGGATAAACATACATATATACATTTTTTTTGTAAATACATACATATTATACATAGAAACACCCGGACCAAGACAAACATCCATGTTCATGGACACAAATGTTTGACTTGTGCGTGAATCGAACCCGCGACCTCAGGCGTGGCAGTCGGTTACACAAACCACTACGCCATCGAGGCCGACGTTACATTTGTATTTATAGAATGTCGAATAAAATAAAATTATGGAAATATTTATATTGTAAATCCTACATGTTTGATTCTACTACTACATATTCCGTTTTACTTTTATTATAGGTAGTTCGTTAACAAGATTTTATTTTTATTCCTATAAAGTACATATTATGGGTGGATGAATAATTATTTGAATAACAACTGCGATATACGTTGTCAGACCGCAACGAGTCATTGCGGGTTATAAATGAGCGGGGTTATGTTTTAGTAGCATACCGTGTAGAGTAATTAAATCGTATGTTTATTCCGTGCAAGTATAATTTATAAAATGTGAGTATTTTTGTAAAAAATATTCATCATAGAAAAAGCCCTTCGGATAAAAGTTGTTTGTGAATATGCCTGATACTATCTTATCATATTTTAATAATTATTATGACTTTAACTTTAACATTTGTCTTTTCTATATACTCGTAGTTTTGTATAATTCTTACGTTCCTACTGTGCTAAGTTGTCTTGAACTTTATGCTATTTTATTAAAGCATTGCGCAACCAAGTATTTCCTTTTTTTACAATGCGTAGGGTATAACCACTTAATATTGCAAGCGGTGACCTCAACAGGGCACAAGAACGTCAAGATTGAGCTAAACAAAGAGAGGTCTTCATCCGAAATTGAGTTAAATGATGCTGTATTTGATGATAATGATGATGCAATCTATCAGCCGCGCAGTCTAAGAAATGTGGCGCAGGCATTATTACCACCTTATAAAAAAAACTTACTGAAAATTTATCCAGGTATACAATATTATAATATATAACGAAACAATGTAACGAATTGCCCCTTTCAATATGTTGTTTACTCAAATGTTATTCCCACAAACTGTGAGACTTCTTGTTTCTGATTTCATGAAAATATTCCATTCCAAAGGCTATGTCTGTTGGAACTCGTTTACGTCACAAACATCTTTCTCAAAAACTTTTGAGGAAATATTATTTGAAACGTGTTTGAGATAACACGTAACAAACATAAGTTGCTGAAGCAGAGAAAACTCGAGTTATCTTTTGTGAATTATCTGTCAAAACATGATAAATAACGATCGAACAAGCATTCGCCGTTCCTGTAGAAAACTGTTCAATTTTCAAGGTTCCTTAACTGTTGAATAACTTTGTTTTTGTTTAGGAAAATCTACAGCAAATAATTGGTTTTGTTTAATCTGATCGATGTTAAGGAAAGTAGGGTCAGTGCATTGATTAATACAGCCAAATAAGTATTATATTTACTTAGTATGCTAAAAATGCTACGTTACGTCACCAATTACTATAAAATTAAGTTTATAAGACTGTTTTTTCCAGAAAACTTAGTATTTTTGTAGTCATAGATGTTTTTTCTCTAACTGGTTGATATATCACTAAATATCGATCGTATCAATAGCGATACAAAATTGAAGGCTTTAAATTCAGCAAGCTTTTCCTTAAATTTACTTATAGGTAAGTATAGTATTTTTTATCTTTACACTACCTTTCAACATCAAGTGTCACTATATTGATCGCACTAACGCGACATTAGCTTATTCAAGCCCCAATAAAATTCAAATCTGGCCATTCTTATTTAAAAAGATTTAGTTTCATAACTTTGAATTCAAGAAAATGAAAAATACGGAGGCTCTTTTTGAAGAGTTATTCCACCCCGAAGTAAGAGATTGACATGTAAAACCGTTCTTTGTTGCCCATTTGAATTTCAGACGCCTCAATATCTTTCATATTCAAATATTATACGACGTTCTTATACACCATGGAACACCGAAGACTCACTTGTAATTTTCATTATTTTGCCTGTGAAACGGTATTTTGTGTATCAAGTCTTAGAAAATAAAACATAATTAAAATTCTGTTGTGTCTGGCCACCGGTGTTCCGCTGCGACACAATAGGTTAATATATTACTATTATGTGATTGCTTCGACAGATCATGATCACAACGCACACTTATGCACCTGATTTAAAAAACTTGTCAATCACGAGACTACATATTTTTTTGTAATCCACATCTAATTATCTTGAGTAAGGGATCGTTTGAGCCCGTTTCAATGTTTGTAAAGACTTCAATGGCACAAGATTAGCCCGGATAGTTGTTATAAAATTGAACCAAGAAAATCTATGAATATGATGTGTGTGTTAAGATTAAGATAAGATAAGATAAGCTTTATTTGCATAAACATGTGTGTGTACATACAAAGAAAGTGCATACATACAAGATGACAAAATAAATTTAGTGCAGACATGTTTGTCACAGTATGACGTGCAAAATAATTAGATTATAAAATTATTAAAAAAAAAATACATGTAACAATATATTATTTTCTTGTCTAAATTATTTAAATTTAATTAATTTATATTTAAATTATAAGATTAATTAGCATTATTATACAGGTCTAAATAAATTTAATTATGTCAATACAAATTCATTTTCATTAAGGAACTCAGTCACGCTATAATATGCTCTGGCGGTCAAAAAAGTACGAAGCCTATTTTTAAACATAGATTGAGGCAGTTCCTTCCAACTTTTTGGTACTTTGTTATAAATAATTGGTGCCATGCAGTACACACTTTTGCGCATCAGGGTCGTCTTAGCGAATTGGAGACAAAGTTGACTATTGTCGTGTCTATTGCGTGGAAATTCGTCGGCTCGACGCTTATAGTAATGCGGGTTGAACTTAACAAACACAGCTACTTCTAATATGTACAAGCATGGTATAGTTAACATTTTGTAATTTTTGAAATAGGACACGCAGCTATCGGTCTGCTCAAGTCTAAACATCGCCCGTAAACATCTCTTTTGAGATTTGAATGCTGATTCTTTTTCCGTCGAGTTACCCCAAAATATTAGCCCATAGCGTAGATGAGTTTCTATCAAACCGTAGTACGCTGTAAGTAGAGCATCCGTATATAATGTGAATGAAAGTGTGTGTAAAGCGTATGCAGATCTACTAAGATTTTTACATAACATTTCAATATTGTGTTTTTCAGTTAAGGTTTTTATCAATCTGGAGGCCAAGAAATTTTGTTGAGTTAACTTCTTCTATGTTTTCATTGCGGTATTGTATGTTGAGGTTCATTTAAGTTTCATTGTTCATTGGTTCATTGAGGTTAAGCAACCGTTGCGTAAAATGTATAGTCTTCGTTTTATTTAGGTTTATTTTTAAATTATTTTCCTGCATCCATTGGATAGCTGATTTTAAAGCATTATTAATATCAATCTCATACGTCTCTACACTTTTACAAGGTACTGATAAAGTACTGTCGCCCGCAAATAGTGTCACTGGTCCTTTAATGCATTTAGGCAAGTCATTAATGTATAATATAAAGAGAAATAGTCCTAAAACGCTTCCCTGCGGTACCCCATATTCTACTTCATGACCTGATGATCGATAAATCTCTTCTTTCTTATTTACGTTATTTATATGTCTAATTTCAGTAATTTGATACCTATGTCTTAAATATGATTCAATTAAATTAAGGACATTGCCTCTTATGCCATAAGCATCCAACTTTTTTAATAATGTAGTATAGTGTACGTGGTCAAATGCCTGGATCATGTCACAGAATATGCCACAGACTGGATTTCGTTTATCAATATTGTAAATAACATTGTATAAAAAGTCATATATAGCCATATTAGTTGTCCTATGTTGTCGAAAGCCTTTCTGTTCATCACATAAAATATTACTTTTTTTTACGAATTCAGACAGTTCTTTATATATATACTTATAATAATAATACTGTTGTTGTTCTTTTCTGTATTACTTAAATTAGGTACTTTAATTTATTTTCATATATATTAAACTGGTTTATCCTGACTCATTTAAAGTGTTGTTAAGCTTTAACGCCTTAACTATTCGACCGGTCATATTGAAATTTCGCATACACGTTGTCCAGGGTACACAAAAGGACACAGGGTACCTTTAATTTACGAAAACTACTGTTCCCGAGGGTTAGGTTTAAAGCATACTCCCACATAAAAAAAAAATGGTTACCTGTAAAGTCGGTTTACGGACGATAGTTTAACGTGACAACGTCACAACGTGCCTTTCGCTCGATCGTGTAGCGCTCTCACTCCGATCGTAACGTTACAATGAGCGTAACGGAACAATGAGCGTAACGGGACAACGAGTCATCCTTTTTCGTGCGTGCAACGTTTCGTGCGTCATCGATTTATTAGACGTTGTCACGTCAAAAAAGAAAATAAGCTTATTTATTGATAAAATATACATTAACGTGAGCAAATCTGCGGGCAAAAACTAGTCTATAAAGAAAAGCATGACTATGATATAAATGCAATACTGTAGAGATTATCAATTATCAGTTGTCTAGTACCAGCTCGCCCTGCGTTACGAGTTGTAGCCTGTCGGGCATAATATCGTGTGTTCTAGTCAGAACGTTTCACAAGAAACTGTCAACATTTATTCGACTTCGATATTAACCCATTCGCTGTCCCGTGATAGACCCAATAGAAAATCTATTGTTATGTATCATATGTGATTCATCGGATAGGGAACAGGTTCCCTGTCCGATGTCGCGATGAAATTCGCGTCAAAGCCCATAATTTTTGTGAGCTTTAACAGGTTAAAGCTCACAAAAATTGTGGGCTTTGACGCGAATTTTCGGATGGTTTGCTAGTGCTGCACTCCTACGGCGTGTCAGATTTTGTTCCGACGCGATATTGACACTGCTCTTTTGATAGCTGTCGGGCCCAAAAATCGCTACAGGCTCACGACGTAGTTGTTGAATACGAAAGCGCGCGCTGAGTTTTGAGTGTGAATTAGTTGGATACTAGATTTTGCCCGCGGCTTCGCTCGCGTAATTGTAGGTTAGGTTAGGTTAGTAACAGTGCTTTTTTCTAGATGCAAGGTACCCTATGCCTTGTTTTTGGTTGCCTGACAACGCGTATGCAAAATTCCATTCTGATCAGTCGAGTAGTTAAGGCGTGAAAGCGTAACAAACAAACAAACTCACATTCGCATTTATAATATTAGTTAGCATATCAGCCCTGTCTATACACTGCACCATCACTGGACAAGTGGCGCACGAGCCTCTTTTGAGTGTGAACTAACAGACAAACTCATATTGGTAGTTAAATACTTAGAATTAGAATCCTAATCCTAACTAATATTATAAAAGCGAAAGTGAGTTTGTTTGTTTGTTACGCTTTCACGCTTTACCTACTGAACCAATCATCATCAATTTTCGCACACATGTTATCAGGGGTACAGAAAAGGACATAGGGTACCTTTCATCCAGAAAATAAGTACTGTTCCCGAGGAATACAAAAATAACTTTTAGACGGTCGTCCGCTATAACAACTCGGCCTACTGATATGAAGCAATTACAACGTGATGCCTGGAGTACAAAAAAAGATCTATTGTATCCCGGTAGAAATCTGATACCCCAAATAAAATCTGTTTCCGAGATAGGTTAGGTTAGGCACAGATAATAATTATATTCAGCTAATTAAGCTATGTCTGTTCACTTAGTTAAGGTAATTGATAAAGTTGTCAAAAGAAGTATACCATACTTCTTTTGACAACTTACAACTATAGAGTGTTGAAATCAAATAAAATAATATTGTATTTAGATAATATTTATTTTTCTTATATAAAGAAAATAGAAGAGAATATACATAATTATGAATATAATACCTATAAGACAGAGCTATCACATATTTTTGAAGTGAAAACTTCTTTAGCGGCGTTGTGCACTTTTTTGTGATGGGTAAAAAATGTTAAACTCGCGTCAGGACACGTGACCTGATCGAAAATTCGTAAGACGGAGGGAGAATTGTATGATTGTGTACGATAGCGCAATAAATGAATATTGTATTTTACCACATAAATGATAGTACTTTTATACTGATAATTGAAGCAATTCGTGCAAAATTATTCCCTAACCATTCCAAAATATCAAAAATGCACAACGTCAAATTCAAGTTTTTACTTCTGACGGCACTCCCGGAGCGCAACTTTTTTTTTGAGTATAGTACACTCATAGAAGCCACTCAGACTAAAGTACGAGCAAATTAATTCGGAGTAAATAAATAAGAAAAATAAAACTAATACTGTTCAACAATAGAACAAAGATGAAACGCTAAATAAACAGCCAAGAATAATTGGCTACCAGCCGTTTTAATGTACAACGACCAACAACTAGTTACTGAATAAAATTAAACATTTATCAATGTCAATGTAACAATTGCAACAATTTATTCGCGAGCAATGCGATTCAAACTTTTAGGTCTTGGTTTCCAATTCAGCGATTGCGGGGCGGCAGCGGCGGCACGGGGAGCGGCGCGAGAACGCAGACCTAGTCTCGAAGCCGGCGAGCAGATCGCGCGGCGCTAGAGCAGTGTAGTGTTTTGTTATGAGAATTAGTAACAATAAAATAAATAGTATAGTAGAGTCTCGCTGATTTCAGCATGAATGGGCCGGCTCGACCGGGAAAGGACTACCCTCTCACAGAATATCGACGTGAAATAGCAGTATTCCTACTGTTGTGTTTCGTTCGATGAGTGAGAGTGCCGGGCGACTGAATCACCCTCTTTCCACCTTCCCGCTCCTTCTCCTTCCCACTTCCTTTTTCTCTTCTTCCATTCCTAAAGGGTCGGCAACGCGCAAGTGATGCTGGCGTTGTAGGCGTCCATAGGCTACGGTGATGACTTACGATCAGGTTGGCCGTATGCTTGTTTGCCACTATAGATGTATAAAAAAAATTGTGTCTTTGTTCGTGAACGAAATGTTTAAACAGCGACGACAACATCTTTTTGATACAAACGTCGGTTAAAAATCAAAAAGTAAAATACACAATACTACATGAATGCAGACGTGTGGGCACCGCTTGACTGGCGCGCACCGCTAGTACGCCGCTCGCCGCGACGCTGCCGTCGAGGCCAGTTCCATATAATTCTATGCATTGAAACGCACCGCTCCCGCGCCGCTGCCGCCGCTCCGCGACCGCTGATTTTGTGTCCGTAGCCTTACAGCGCCGAAATGAAAATAAAATCAAATAATTTTTGCGTAGCATGTAAAACGTAAACGTTTATCCATGTAGATGTTGAATGATGAAACACTGTATTGAATATGAATGCGCTGTAGGTATTTTCGCAAGTGAAAAACATTGGCACGAATTTTTCTGACAGTAACGTTACCTTCAGATGTCATGCGCCAAACACTTTCTTTTTACACTGTGCGTGTTATGCAAAAAATATAGTTATATATTCCCTGGATCTACAAAATTGGATTATACGAATAGTATTACTAGAGCTATTTTGTATGTAGTTTCACGACGAAAGAGTAATGGAGAATTGCAATCATGTATTAGGAATTAAGCAACGCTGATGAACAACTTTTAACTTTCTGGAAAGAAAAGAACGCTTATGGTAAGTTTTTCTCTGTTCGCATATTCGTATATATAATACGAATATGCGAACTTTTGCCCGCAGCTTCGCTCGCGTTAATTTAGAATTTGATAATCAATTCGGGTTATACTCTGCTTGTAATAATATAATTCAATCATGATTCGAAAGACACGTGGCGCTATCTATTATCATAAAACGTTATTATTGTTTTCCTCGGGAACAGTATTTTTTTTCGGGATGAAAGGTAGCCTATGTTTGTTTCTGTACACCTGTCAACGTATATACAAATTTCAGGATGATCGGTTCAGTGGTTTAGGCGTGAAAAGGTAACAAACAAACAAACAAACAAACTCATTTTCGCTTTTATAATATTAGTTAGGATTAGGATTGAAGTTACCTATAGAATATCTTTATTTGCCGTAAACAAGGTATATTATATTGATGTCATACAAAACTTCTTTAGGCGTGTTGACCACTTCTTGGGTGAACAAAAATCATGAAACTCGCGTCATCGTCACGCTTCCACGTTTAATTATTATTTTTTTAGAATATTAACAATATCTCAGAAATGGTGCGACCTACGTAAAAATTACGAAATTTAGACTGCCTTAATAACCCCCAAGAGAGTATCAGGAACTAGTATCCGTCTTTTTATTTTTTTTGGTTTATAAAGAAGTGTTTATGATCAAGGATTAAAGTTTTCACTTCTAACGGCAGTCCCCAAAGACTGCCCCAATTTTTTATAATACTAAAGATATTGACTTAATATTTTAATTACTTAGTTATTTATTCGCGGTTTAAATCAAGTGTTTCTTGAAACGAAAATACTCATAATATCAGCCCTGTCTATACACTGCACCATCGCAGGGCACATGTCTCCATAGTCCACCACGCTGGCCTAGTGCGTGTTTGTAAATATGGAGAACTGTGAGTCATGAAGGTTCCTTCACGATGTTTTTGTTCACCGATAAAGCAAGTGATAATCAAATATTTGATACGCACATAACTTCGAAAATACAGAAGTGCGGGCCTTATGATCGAACTCGAGACCTCCGCGTGACAGTCCAACAGTCTCCCATTAGATTTATGAGTTCGTATACACAATTGATGATGGCGTCTTTGAAGGTTTCAATGTGATATCGGCATCAGCTGGATTGCCAGCTTAAAAATAACCTTTATTCCAAAGAGGAAAAATTTTAGTCAAGAAGTGTAACAATAAAAAGTTTCCTACCAAGAATGGGCTACGAGCGGTCTTAAAACATAATATAAATGTAGAACTTTTAGAACCGTAAGTTTTAATAGCAAGAGGCTCTGTTTCTGAAATGTTACTGAAGTTTTAACACTTATGACGTTTGACACAAGCCTTTACAAAGAGAAATCCTAAGGAAACTTTGTGTTAGTAGCAACACGTGCGGTGGTGAGATTGCATATTAAACGACTGCCTTCTTGGTCTCGTGGCTTAAGCTCGTCAGTAAGTGAGAATCGTGGGGCTGGGGCTTAGTTCCCGTGTCGGGTAAAGTTATTATAATTTTTTTTTCAATTAAGCCTGGATTGAAGGTCTGCTAAGAGCAGCAATAGCTCAGTGGGGAGACCAACAGACTGCAATGCAGAGGGTCTCGGGTTCGAACCCACGTCACGCACCTCTGACTTTCGGAAGTTATATGACTTTTCGAAATTATGTGCGTATTGATTGACAATTATCGCCTGCTCCGTGCCTCGGAGAGCACGTTAAGTCGTCGGTCCCAGTGGCCATGAACATCTACGGCAGCCGTTATTGGGAGAGTGTCGACACAAAAGATCCCACTGGGTCGAAGTGTCGCCGGTCTGCACTGACTGGCACCCACATAAGATAAGGTCTGCTATAGAGGCGAGTCTATAGCAGACCGATATAACTTTCACCAGGTATATTTTAGAACCTACGCAATAACGTAGGTTCTAAAATATACCTGGTGAAATTTACGCATACTTCTCCACGACAAAAGGGGTCGGGTACGCCGAGTTCACCCGGGGAAAGATGAAAAGTGCCGACTACCTACAGTGATGTGCTTACCTGCCTTGGATGACGGGAGAGTCGGTGCAACTGGAAAGATAGATCATATCGCGGATTAACATGTAATATAGCTTTTGTTCCCTTTAAATCCACGCAAGTAAACCTTGTGCAGAAGTCAGCCTTAAGGATAACCTTGAATATATCACAACTTCTTTCTATTACAAATGAATGCGATACGTTAACAAGAATGTAAACATACTTTGTTGGAATCCTTGCAAGTAATCCAAGATTCAGGGTGCCAACGTCGTAACCTTATCCCCATAAGAGATCGAGGAAAATCATGACGCAATTCATAATTACCTACGATCAAGGCCCCTCTTACAAGGCCTGCGGGATCTAAACAATACGGGTGTTGACCTCCAAAACGACAAATGATATCTAATGATCCGTTCCAGCCGCGTTCAAGTCTTGATATTTATGGAATTGTTCCAAGTTGGCAAACGTTACTGTTATTATGATTCGTTTATTACATACTCTTAGTAGTCTTACGCCTTTATTGTTGCAGGGGTAAGCATAGCTGTATCACATACAAGAGATCAAAAAGAGCGCTACAATCCTTACCAATATTATAAATGCGAAAGTAACTCTGTCTGTCTGTCTGTAACCTTTTCACGCTCAATCCGCTGAACGGATTTAGATGAAATTTGGAATGGAGATAGCCTGAGACCCTGGGAAGGACATAGGCTATATAACATCACGCTACGGCGCACGGGAGTGGCGCAGTAACCATAAATACCACTGACGCGGGTAAGACCGCGCGCGCGGGCACAGCTAGTTTATTATAATTATCTTACTAGCGACTCGCCCCGGCTTCGCACGGGTAGTACAAAACCTTAACAAATTATACACCTGAAACTTTCTCATAAATCACTTTGTTTATTGGTAAAAACCGCATGAAAATCCGTTCAGTAGTTTTTGAGTTTATCGCGAACAGACAGAAAGACACGGCGGAGGACTTTGTTATATAATATGTAGTGACAGTTAAGAGGCGTTTAGTCCACACTACGTCTGTCTGTTACCTTTCTAAATAATAAAAATAAAGTATTGCAAATTCAGAATATAATCTATATCTATCACTGCCATATCACTATGTTTTTGTTTTTCCATAATTTATTTATTTAAAGAACGGACAACAATTGCCCAATTCGCTAGGATTTTCCGCTATTTTAAGTTATCCAGCAAACAAATTTAACTTACAGATATAATATTGTTTTACGTTTACGCGAATGTTATACATTGAAATTAAACTACTTTATTCCGTATAAAGTAGTTTAATTTCAATGTATAACATTCGCGCTTTCATCGCGGTTTAATTTTTTACATAATATGTTAAAGATTATATTAAAATATAAAAAGTTTAAAGTTTCACACATTACATAATAATTCTGTAATATGTGAAACTTTAAACCACTATATATATATATATATATATCTGGAACTACATTTCCAGATATAACCAAAAATCTTGTTTTGGACAAGCAAATAGATTAATACGATAGACGATTTCACAGATTATATCTCTTTTCCACATTAACATTTCGTTCGTGTTTAGCGAGACAGTAATAGATCTATTGAAAACCCATTGTTTAAACGTTGCCTTTTAAGTAAATTTTGCAACATTTGACACATATTACATACAATCAAGTTTCTTGACAGCTATAACATATGGTGAAAGCACGGGGTGTGTAGTAATTTTTAAGTGGGTATTACATTACAACAAGTCATTGTCCAAACAAGAGCTAATTGAAACTAGTCGACAGTTGCAAGATGTTGACAAACAAAAGTATTATCCATTGTATTCGCTTTGCAAAGAACAAAAAGGGACAAATACTTTGAGAGACGATTTGCGGTAATGGATATCGAAATAACGTAACTGTAAAAGGGAAAAAACGCTTTTGTTTGCTATGTCGTAAATATTTACGATTTCAGATGGCATAATAGTTCTGAATTTGTCATTAAGATTTTAAAAAGAGTGGATATTGTCGTCATCTTCGCATAAGGTGGCTTTTCGGTTTGATCTCTCTGTGAGACGCCGAGATATTTTTAATAGGCTTGCATTTAACCGCGATCTCACCTAATGTTAAGTGACGAAGCAGTCGACGGTGGAGCAGGTTTGCTTAGAATATAGGTACCTATTCACTCGCTACTTGAAGACACCCAGATTGTACTCATCGGGCAATACAGACTTAGGCAATGAGTTCTACTGCTTTGCGGTACGCATTATAAAAGTAAAAGCATAGCGCTTCGTGCGTATATGTAGTATATTCACCATGTACCTGTGGCGCTGGTCTGTATATCTGGTCGTCCGATGGTAGAGTGGGGCAGGAGGAATCATATATGTAGTTCCTTTGCACACTCTCTGAAATGTCTATCTGAGTCTAACTATACACACATGTCACAATGACAGGTTCCAATGGAAGACCAGTGCCTGGTTCTTGGGACCAGGCAAATGCTGAACTGCAGTTCTGATTGCTGCAGTTATGGGATGCATGTGTCTCAAGATGTTTATTGGATATTTTATGTTACTATGTTTTTTATTTCTTCCTTTTTATTATTATTATTGATATTTTTTTTTATCTTTATACACATTGTGCCCACCTGATAAAGATTTCGTTCTTTCTTTCTATCATGGCACAGAATGCCTTCCTTAAAATGTTTGCGTAACTTAGCTGTAATTTACCATAGATGATATTTACTCGATAGGTTGTCGTGTATGACGGCCTCAATGGCGCAGTGGTTAGTGTAACCGACTGCCTGTGTGCATGAACATGGATGTTTGTCTTGCTCTGGGTGTTTCTATGTATATTATGTATATATTAACAAAAAAATATACCTATGTATGTTTATCCATTGTCTAGTACCCATAGTACAAGCTCTGCTTAGTTTGGGCTAGATTGTGTTATGTGTATTTGATAGAATATTATATTAATATTACATTAATGTTAATTTTGTAACATAAATCTCAGTAAGATATTATCCAATATAGTAATAATCGAATCTTGGATCCCACGGTTGAACATAAACAAATAAACATAAACACAAACATACGGCATACGAGCACATATCATTCTAAATTATTTTATTTAATCCTAACTTTAAAAGAAACGTATTACCTCCTCTAGCACTTTACGACACAAAAATGACCGCGTCATAACAAACTGCACTGCAGCAAATGCATACTAATGATAAAATTCTTAAGTTCATTAAAGCACGTAGCACTAAGCATTCCATTAGAGTACTGTCAGAAAAAAACGTAGAATCTCCCAACGAACTCGTTAACGGTGCTCACAGCGTACATTAATCAGAGTGTCCGTCGTTTGTGTTCTACAACTAGATAGTTTCACATTATTCATAGACTAGATGTACCCGCGGTTTCACCCACGTTTATCGTTACTGCGCCGTCCCCATGGGTCGTAGCGTGATGTTATATAGCCTACCTTAATAAATAGGCTATCCAACACTTAAATAATTTTTCAATTTGAATCAGTAGTTCCTGAGATTAGCACGTTCAAACAAACAAACAAACTCTTCAGCTTTATAATATTAGTACAGATTGTGAATTCAGTCTCATCTATTTCTTCGTCTAGATTTGTCTTGCAAATTGATTCATATGTTCTTGGATAGAAAGTGTTCGAGTTACCTCGAGATGATAAGAATTTATAGATAAATTGATAAAAACAACAACGAGACAAGTAATAAAATGAGAACATCATCAATGTAGTTGAAGTCAACCAAATACGCATTATTGAGGATTACTCAACTACTCTCAAAATATAACTGGTCAGATCTTAATCAAATTTAAAGCGAATAAATATAAAGACCACCAAAAATAGTAATTGCGCAGCAAAATATGCGTATTAAAATATATCATAACGAGCATCTGTACGCCTCAAATCACTGCATTCCGTCTCGGAAGGGTTAGGTTATGTTAGGTTCCTTCTTAAGCCCATCCAAAAATAGTCGACTTATTTTGATCTCTTTATATTTTGCTGTGCAATTTGGTAATCATTTACTATTTTTGACTGTTATATTTTACTATATCTGGTGATAAGTTAAACATAAGCCAAATTTAAATGGGAAGCACCAGCTTTCAAATAAAAAAGTAATTGTCAACATCGGTTCACCTCGGAAAAAGTTCTGAAGTAACACACATAAAAAAATACAGTCGAATTGAGAACCTCCTCCTTTTATTGAAGTTGGTTATAAATAATAGTTTATTAATCAAATAACACTATTTTATGACAACTACAAAGTTTATTGATTTTAATAATAATAATGATTGATAATGAGCACGCGTCTACCCTGAATTGGGTGAATACGTGAACTAATGATATATGCTTTGTATGGACTACAAAATGGGAGTTCTCATTTCACAAAAAAAAAAATTGTTTAATAAATATTTTTTTATAATGGCTACTCCCGCACTAGGAAGAAGTCCTGAGTCCCGGGGGACTTTACAAACATTCAAACAACGGACACAAAGAGCATCCAGATACGGGACAACCATTTATGAATCACACAATTTTTTTTCCCGTGTGGGATTCGAACCCACATTACTCGGCCCGGTAGCAGTGGCGAGGCGACCACTTAAACCACTACGCCATCTGTGCAATATTGTATTTGTGTTGACAGTCTGAGTATTTGTGCCTCACAATACCTAAGTTTTGAGTGGGTAGCAGTATAGTATGGTAGACAATGAAAATTCGCATACATACATACATACATACATAGATTCACGCCTGTTTCCCAGAGGGGTAGGCAGAGACTACGGATTTCCATTTGCTACGATCCTGACACACTTCTCTGGCTTCATTCACTTTCATCACATTCCTCATTCACATACAATTTACAATTAAATAATGTTAGACGTGACCATTGTATCTAATTGCGCGAATGCCTTATTCCAAAACTTTGAAGTATTTTATCTAGTTCAGTTGATTTTTTAAAGCTCGTCTTAGAAACATATGTGCTATTTGCTGAGAATAGCGTTAAAAATGCGAATAAAATCGTATTATAATTTTCTTTAACTTGTGTTATTTTGTATTTTATTGAGCAGCGATAACTCAGTGGGGAGACTAACAGACTGCAATGCAGAGGGTCTAGGGTTTGAACCCACGTCGCGCACCTCTGACTTTCGGAAGTTATATGACTTTTCGAAATTATGTGCGTATTGATTGAAAATTATCGCCTGCTCCGTGCCTCGGAGAGCATGTTCAGCCGTCTGTTCCGGCTGCCATGGACATCTATGGCAGTCGTTATTGGGAAGTCAGTGCCTTCTAATATCCTGACACTGTTCTAGCTTTAGGGTATCGTTAGCCTTCGGGTTGCGGAGGTTAGAAGGCAGTCGCTCCGTTTAAAAACTGATATCCAGTCAAATCCGGTTAGACTAGAAAGCCGACCCCAAGTGACATGGGAATAATACAGGCTAAGGAGAAGAAGATTCATACCTAAAGTGATGTAAATCAGATGACTAAACGGCAAACATTTTGTAACTATTGTGTGAAATTTTTTTAACGTGGTTTGACCTGTTATTTGTTAAATTATTATTACAATAATATTATATCACTTACTAGCGACCCGCCCCGGCTTCGCACGGATAGTACAAGACCTTAACAAATGATACACCTAAATCTTCCTCATAAATCCCTCTGTCTATTTGTAAAAACTGCATGAAAATCCATTGAGTAGTTTTTGAGTTTATCGCGTACAGACGCGGCGAGGGACTTTGTTATATAATACTTATGTAGCGATTTGCACCTGGATTCCGATTGACTAATCATTGACGTGACTAAATCAAATTCATGTCAAGTGATTTAATTGCCTTTAATTATTCACAGTTATTACGTTTGACCTAGTTTTCCTGTGAATCTGCTCTTCAAAAACTTAGGAGTAGGTTTTAGAGCAGCGATAGCTCAGTGGGGAGACCAAGAGACTGCAATGCAGAGGGTCTTGGGTTCGAACCCACGTCGCGCACCTCTGACTTTCGGAAGTTATATGACTTTTCGAAATTATGTGCGTATTGATTGACAATTTATTATCGCCTGCTCCGAGCCTCGGCATGCACGTTAAGCCGTTGGTCCCGGCTGCCATGATTATCTATGGCAGTCGTTATTGGGAGAGTGTCGACACAAAACATCCCACTAGGTCGAAGTGTCGCCGGTCTGCACTGACTGGCCCCCACATAAGATAAGCTAGGGGTAGATCTTATAATTTCCTATTATAATGAGTTGACTTCCTTATCTTTTCGAAATAACATGCCAATCTTGTTTAAAATATTATTAAGACTAGCTGACCCACGCAACTTCGACTGCTTTACATAAAAAAATGTTCTCCGTTTTTGCGTGTTGTTGTAGCCTTATAGCCTTCGTTGATAAATGGGCTATCCAACACTAAAATAATTTTTCAATTCGAAACAGTAGTACCTGAATTTAGCGCGTTCAACCAACCAAACAAACAAACAAACTCTTCAGATTTATAATATTAGTATAGATAAATAAACACCTGGGCCTACACCAAAGTTTCCGGGAAATCGAGTGAACATCGCTTTCGAGGAAATTACTCACGCGTAGAGGGCTTACGCCAAAATGACGTCACATCAACTCATCATAAAGCTCTTTCCTCTATCGTGCACGACTTGAATATCTAAAGGAACGACCGCAGGTGTTTTGTTCTTCAAAAACCTTGCAGGCTATTATAGATGTGAAGGTTTGTGAAGATCTTTGAATGTTTATGTGTGTTATGCAATCGCCTTAACTGTTAAAAGAATTGGAATGAAACTTTGCAAACTGATAGACTCTCTTAGATTATCACTTAGAGTCCCTTTTTGGACTATTTATCCTGATATATATACGTACCTATGGGTTTTATGACTGCATGGATGGCGTAGTGGTTTAAGTGGTCGCCACGCTACTGCCGCTGCGCCAAGTGTTGTGGGTTCGATCCCCACACGACAAAAATTGTGTGATCCACATATGGTGATTCTGAGTTTGGGTGTTCTTTATGTCTGTTGTTTAAATGTTTGTTAAGTCCCCCGCGACACAGGAATTATTCCTAGTCTGTAAATTGCCTTTAAAAAAAAATTATGAAACAACTTCGTAGGCAGTTTCTAGTACAAAGGAAAGGTTTATAAATTCGGAATGTATTAATTAGTAGTTAATCAATCAAAATTCAAACAAACATTAATAACGAAACTAAATATATGGCACAAATTAAACACTAAAATGTTGAAAACAAATTTATATTATAATTACAATATAATAAATAATTTGGTACGAAATATGAAAATTCAGGCTTCACAATTTACAAACGAATTCATACAATGAATGCATGAATTTATTAGTAATAGTACACTAAAGGGTTTCATCAAATAACTAGTAATAAAACCTAACAGCTTTTCTGCATGCTCAGAGTAGATTTTTAAGTAAGTTGTAGAAAGCTTATATAAATGACAAAAACCGTTTTTTTTTATACTTTTATTTATTAGGAACTTTTGAACACAGTTCATGCCAGTTCCATCGTAAACTAAACTAAATATATCGTATAATTTTAATGTACAGACTATATATAGGTTTTACAAAAATCTTACTGTACCTAATAGTACAAGCAATTGTAACATTAAAAATTAACTAAGGCATAAATCATCCTAGCCTCACGAGACAAAGGCTTAGCTAAAAATATATGAAATGTTCCTATGTCTAATCTATTTACATTTAATAATTGAGTTATATTATTCCTTTCGGACACATTCCATTAAAACATGTTGCACATCCTCTTTTTTATTGCAAATTTCGCAATTAGGCGAATCTACTTTTTTCATAAGAAACGCAAATGTTCTTAATGGCATGTGACCAGAACGGATCCTATATACAGTCACTAATGTTCTGCGTCTAATTTCCACACTATCAAACCATGGGACGCGAGGAGGTTGATTTTGAATAATTTTGTACCAAATACCCTTTGATTTAGATTGTTCATTAAAATGTACCTTCCATTTATCATAACAGTAATTTTTATATTTTTTAAGTATCTCTGAATAGATGGGTAGAACAAAAATTTCTACGCCAGACGTAGCTGCCATTTTCGCCAACCTGTCAGCCTCCTCGTTGCCCCACAATCCAATATGCGATGGTATCCACTGCAGCACTATATTCATGTTATATAAAAAAAGTTAGTTAATTTTACGCAACACCGCATAGGCAATCGATACACCTCTGAAAACCCGTTTTATTTTATCAAAGTATCTGTAACGGCTTTTGATTGGGAAATATTAAGTTGTAATGTAATGAACATTCGACAAAATTGTAACAGTATTTATTGCATAAAAATTCACTTATTATTGTCTATAATAACTAATAGTTATTAAAGTAACTATTCTTTTACTATTACTGCAGTAAAAGATGAGGAATCTATATATTAATACGTGAAGCAAAAACTTTGTACCCCTTTTTACGAAAATTGCGCGGACGGAGAAATATGAAATTTGGCACAGTTAAAGTTTATATGGAGAAGGAGGGGCGAATCCTAATATTTTTATGAAATATGCATTATAAATACATTAAATTAATGAAAAACCACTACACGCACACAACCATGCATTTGACACACGCAGTCGAATCGCGTTCGTAGTATTTCGGTATTGTTCGTCTGACGTCGTACAATTCTTTGTAACTATAGTTACATATACCTTTATTACAATAAATAGTACCTTATTTATATGTAATAAAGAAACAAAGAAAACAAACTAGCAAGCTTAGGAGTTTTAGTCGAATTTTGACCACTAGGCGACCGCTAGTTATTATTATTGTGCATGGTAAAGCTCTACAAAATCTAGTAAATGATCAGCGACTTTTTTTTTATATAACTAAGGTGGCAAACAGTCATACGGCCCACCTGATGGTAAGTGGTCACCGTAGCCTATAGATGCCTGCAACACCAGAGGCATCACTTGCGCGTTGCCGGCCTTTTAGGAAAAAAAAGGAAGTGGGAAGGAGAAGGAGCGGAAAGAAGGTGATTGGGCCTCCGGCACTCTCACACACCAAACGTAACACAACAGTAGGAACACTGCTATTTCACGTCGATATTCTGTGAGAGGATAGTACTTCCCCGGTCGAGCCGGCCCTTCATGCTGAAATTAGCGAGGCTCCACTACTCAAATTTCGTCAAATTATGTCGTTGACTGTAGTTGCGTCGTGTACAAAAACTATATAACAAATGAACAGCATCAATTTTGCATGTTTAATATTTTCTACCGTCCGCCGTTTACTTATTTTAAATTAATAATATTCTGACAGGGAGAAGTAAAATCTACTTTTCGATGTCGACAGACATTCAATGAAATTAATCATCCGACTACTGCAGGTACTGTCATTTAAAAATTGCATTGTATATTCACTCTACGGATAAAGAAAACGCGTGTAATTGTATGCGATATTAATATTCATAGGACTTTTGATCAGATGGCAACTTTTCCAACGAGTAAGAATGAAGAAGAAATTTGCAGACATTTGCAGTCTGTGAGTTATTCTGATTGTAACTTGTACAATTGTTATACAAGTGATTTAAGTGTGAATACTCTACTTCTAGAGTCACACATACCGCGCGCTATATTTGTTATCGGTATACGAGGAATTATCCATTTGCCGATTACGGTTGTCACTGGTAATAGTTATTTACAATAGTATTACGAGTTACTAGGTGAAAATCTGTAGCAGAAGAAGAGAGCGATCCACCATGCACTCTCGGATTGTCCACAGCAACTACTGCAATAGGTAATGGTTGATAATACCTAACTCTTCTGGTGGCAGATCACTCCAAAGTTATACAATTAGTGAATATGATTCCTAACTTACAATTCGAACCATTTGCGTCGACATACTTCGTCGACTCAGCGCGAGGCATCTGCGACATATGTAGTTTGGTTCTCAAGGCGCGTTTGTTCGTCATCAGAAGACTTTGATATTGTCAACACTTATCTGATAGTTTAACGTAGGAATAGGGGGGTGCATGGTGTATACCTCTCTTCGCAATTATTTTATTACTGGTAGAATTGAGCATTAATTGGGTTCTTCCAAACAATGTCTATTGTCAATCTAAGCAGATTTGTTCATCTTTTATATTTAGGCAAATTTCTAATTGTTAACATTGTGGTTTGAACTATGTACCAATCCTTACTTAATATTATAAATTCGAAGGTAACTATGTCTATCTGTCTGTCTGTTACTTTTTCACGGCTAAACCACTCAATCGGTTTGGATAAAATTTGGTACAAAGATAGTTTAAAACCTGGGAAAGGACATAGGCAATACTGATTGAATAGATATTCCTGGCCAATTCCGGTTTACTTTTCTTTACAGCTGGCAGCCATTTAGATGCCAGAGGAGCACAGTCACGTCCATTAGTGTAGTATTAAGTCATAAGCGATGACAACCGTCGCTAATGTTACAAATTCTGAAAGGTAAAATTTGTTTGTTTGTAGAGACTAATCTCTGAAACTTCTGCAACAATTGCGAAAATTCTATCAATAATAAATGCTATTTACAAATTTATATTTTAGGCAACACCGACGAGCTTAAAATTATGAATCTATTGTTATTTAAGGATTGTGAGGGTGTATTTGTGTGTGGGTGAGTGTAATTTATAAAATTTGTCAGTATTTAAAAGCAATTATGACAACAATGGCATGAAGTTATAAAATATAAATATAATAGTCAATAGAAAGTCTTCAGTAACCAAGGCTATATTTAGAGGTACATCACTTGAACGAAGCCGCGCGTAAAAGCTAGCTTAAAATTAAAATAAAATATGACATGTAATGACTAATGACACATAATATATACCGTTTTAAGTATATCAATAAATTATGCAGTGTTGTCTTCTGTTTACGCGAATGTTATTCATTGAAATTAAACTACTATATACGGATTTTATCGCGTAGTTTATTTGACACTTTATTAGAAGTTTAGAAGCAAACCACAGCTAGACTTCGTGATACTTTGAGCTCATTCTGCGTAAATAGAAACACCCATGATTAAATTATGTTCGGGTTCTTTGAAATAACTACACTGGAACATTGAGACAACTACCATGTTAGTCTCCCCGTGACCATGGCTGCTGAAAAGCAACCGAAACGTCGGGGAAAATGTAAACACAAATATAAATAGTATAGTAATAGTTTTAATAATTTAATTAGCTTAAAAATTAGTAAAGTTTAGTAGTAATAGTAGTGTAACAGTTTTCAAAATTTTGTAATAAAGTGTCAAATAAACAACGCGATAAAATCCGTATATAGTAGTTTAATTTCAATAAATTATGAAGTGATTGTGCTTTTTGTGATTGTAAATGTTCACCAATTTACAAAAGCAATATTTTGTGAATTTGTATCACAATTGATATTAACTACGTTCATTCCACCGATTCAATTTTACAATGAAATTACCGCATTGATTTACGTCGACGCTTACGATTAAGGGGTACGTACATAAGTATTTTGGGATTAAATGAACATTTATTTACTTAATTTGTCACATTCAATAATAAAGAAAGAAACAAACATTTATTTGTGTTATTAGAATTCATAAATACGTCTTCTTTATTCTACCATGTCTGGTGTACAAATATCTAACCTACAACTTCTTACAATTAGATACCATTTAATTATATTATTCACAGCATTCTAAGATACAAAATAGAACCAAAGCAAACATTAAAATAAACTTAAGTAAATAAAACAAAAAGAATAAATATCTTAGTATGGTTATCATACGGTAGCATCATTAATAGAAGAATAACATCATCCTCTTGCCCTAGTCCCAATTTATTTGGGGTCGGCGCCGTGTGTCCTTCGCTTCCATACTTCTCTGTCACCTGACCATTTACTCCATTCCCTTTCATATCCATCCTCACACAGTCCATCCATCTTTTCCTTGGCCTTCCTCTCCCTTTTCGTCCCTCTACCTCATATTAATCACTTGACCTTACCTACACTTTTTTATTTTTTTATTTTGCTCGTCAATATGACCACACTCTACCTGATGGTAAGCAGTCGTGTGGTCTAAGAGCAGTGGCCTTCACACCGCCCTCATAGCAGCCGAGGCGATGTTGAGGTCTCTACTTTAACGGCCTGAGAAGATGCTTTTTCACGCCCCGCTTAAAGGACCCAGGATTGAAGGAAGAAGGAAACTCGTGCCTTGGCAGAGAATTCCATGCCTTGGTCGTTCGGCAGAGGTATGAGGACCCAAACTTTTTGGTACGCGCTCTAATCGACTCTACCGTGTACGTATCATCTCTTCGCATAACATGTCCATACCAAGCCAAACAATTTCCTTTCACCTTTTCGTCTATGGGC
The DNA here is from genome assembly GCA_963564715.1 of Catocala sponsa. NCBI lineage: Eukaryota > Metazoa > Arthropoda > Insecta > Lepidoptera > Erebidae > Catocala > Catocala sponsa. The sequence goes on from OY751349.1 coordinate 4,393,270, forward strand.
ACCACTTTCAGACTACCTCTTACGTATTCATTCCTAATTCTGTCCATTCTCGTTACTCCACCCATCCATAGTAACATTCTCATCTCTGCTTCATGCAATCGTTTCTCATCCATCTTCTTAGTAGCCCAACTCTCAGCTCCATACAGTACGACAGGCCTTATAACCGCCTTATACATGCGACCCTTTAATTTCAAAGGTAGTTTAATAACATTTATACAATAACAACTTCAATAATAAATGTTCATTGTACTGATTAAATTGATAACGAAATTGCCAAATTGATTTAGAGTTACTTTATACACCTATGCGGTATACTCATAAGTAGTGTGTGTTGTGTGATATGTAATAAATTTCAGAGTCTTCTCGTGAACATGGCTGCTGAAGCAACCAAATCGTTGGGGAAACGAAATTTTAAAATAAATAGTTTCAATGATTTTCAAAATTATGTAATAAAAGTGTTAATAAACAATGCTATAAAATCCGTATAAAGCAGTTTAATTTGAATGTAAAACATTCGCGTAAATGTAGGACAATGTTAAGCTTTAGTTCAATATTAAGCTTTTGACCGCCACGGACGTCCATTCACGTCAAATTAAACCGTGCTCACGACGCCCCCGACGGCATGGCACGTCGAAAATATGGCTATTTTACAGTTCAAAATAAACATTAAAAAATATGTTTGTTGTGTTCCTTTTACCTATTATTTAAAACTACATTAATCATCGCCTGGCGTAGGGGGCACGACGCTATTTTTATGCTGTGGCGGTCAAAAGGTTAAGCTTCAGTTTTTAGACTATCTGTGGGTGTAGTATTTTCATCATCATCTCAGTGGAAAGATGACCACTGTTAGACATAGGCCTTCCCCATATTTATCTACATCGACCGATCTTGGGCAGAAAATGCTATCATAAACTCTTACCAGGTTTTCAGCCCATTTTTTGAGGGCATGCATCATCATCATGCATCTTTCGGTGCGTAGCGGTTACTCGAGAACCTTTCCGCCCCAAGCTATATGATCTACCGACTTCCACTTCAGTATAGTATAGTATTTATATGTACTTTTTGTTTAAATTTCTATACCAATGGTTGCTTGACTTGCTAAATTATTCAGGTTGGACAGTGTTATTTTTTGTATAATCCTGCCCTTTTTTTTTTTTAATAATTGGGCTTGCTATACCTTGTCATTTTTATCGAAATACTCTCAGTTTCAATACTAAGTGCGGCAATATTCCCCGTATCGGCCATTGCTTCCACGTAGACGGCAATAAGCTAATTTATTACCGGGAAAATTTTCAGATTTCCATGCTGCTACTGAAAAATTCCTAATATAAAATTTCCAATAACACCTACCCAATTTAAAAGAATAAGCTCAGAACTAACGAGGCTATCACTCATAAAAGTAGATAGAAAGATATCCATATTTTTATACACACATAATTTCACGCCTATATCCCTGAAAGGGTTTGCAGAGGTGAATAACTCCCATAATTCGCCAAGTATGGTTTTAGGTTCCACGTAATATCCATCGAGCGAGTCTATTGCCGTCTATTGTGCACGTATCCAGAGTTCCTGCGGGTACTTAGAATCTAAGAACAGAATCCCAAATAAACTGCCCGAGCCGACGTATAGCAGACACATTTATTACCCCTGTGGCAACGATGCAGTCTCTTTATATTTTACAAGCTTTTTCCCACGGCATCGCTCGCTTAAAAATATGCTAGGTTAGCTTAGGTTATCTTAGAAACAGGTAATGACTGGCCACGGTTGTTTTGGCCAGTTCCTGTGTCGCATAGGCCGGCAGGCGACGCCCGGATGTCATCACTGCGGCGACTGCCGCGATGTTGTTGTGGACACGGCGCTGCACACTTTGGCGGATTGCCCCGCCTGGGCATCGCAGCGCCGTGAGATGATCGCGGCAGTCGCACTGGCTGTTCTCTCACTCCTGGCCGTGGTTCAGTCTATGGTCCGGAGTGAGAGATCGTGGAACGCCGTCGCCTCCTTCTGTGAGGAAGTAATTTCCATCAAGGAGGCGGCGGAGCGGGAGAGGGAGCGCTTAAACCCTCTCCCCAACCGCAGAACCGGGCGCTGGAGGGCTCGAGACGACCTCCAACCACCCTGAGTTTTGACCTGGGGGTGGTGGGCTGCGTGGGCCTGCTCGCCACCCGATCAGCACCAGGTCAGAGAGGTGGCGTGCGTGTTCCCACGTGCGCCTCTGTATTGTGTCTTGTCCCCCCCCCTAGGGGGACGGTTGAGGAACGATGTTTTGGGTAGCGGCCTACCATTTCACACGGCGGGCCGAAACCATGGCGAGGTCGCCATTGCATGTGAAAGTGATTCGCGCGGCCTCGCCATCTATGGTTATGTCGAGGGACACCGTGGTAGGTATAGTCGGTATTACCAGGGTATCTTTCCCCCGGTGAGCCCGACATAACCTCTCCGTCGCCCCGCGGAGAGGTGTGCGTCAAAACATTACCCCACGTAAAAAAAAAAAAAGTTTATCTTAGAAAGGTTGCTGATGTAGTTTCAGTTCCAGCGACCCACCCGTCATTCAAGGCAGCGAGTTCCCACACCGTGGTAGGTTCAGTTTGTAGTACCTACCCGGGATGTTCCATGTTTTCCCGAGTGAGCCCGACATAACCTCTCCGCTCCGCTTTTCCGCGGAGAGGTATGCGACAAAGTTAAAAAAAAAATAAGGTTATGTTAGAAACGTTACAATGAAGCTTATGTTACTAGGTGATAATAAAGCTTTCTAATGGTAAATTAAATTTTGAAATCGTTTGAGTACTTTTTGAGTTAAATCCTTACAAGCAACGTGAAATAGCAGTATTCCTACTGTCGTGTTTCGTTCGTTGAGTGAGAGTGCCGGAGGCCCAATCACCCTCTTTCCCCTTTCCCGCTCCTCCTTCCCACTTCCTTTCCTAAAGAGTCGGCAACGTGCAAGTGATGTCTCTGGTGTTGCAGGCGTCTATAGGCTACGGTGACCACTTACCATCGGGTGGGCCGTATGCTTGTTTGCCACATTAGTCGAAAAAAAAAAAGTAAACGCAAAATCAAATCTTTCCTCTTTGTAAAATTGGTATAGATTCGAAGATAATGCAATGTGCAGGGACCTTTGTAAGTTTATGAATTAAAATAATTATTTGATGCCGAAGCAATGACAGTACGTATCTGTTATTGACATCGTGAACACACACATCAATGGAATTATTCGAGCGATGCAACAATATTCGGCGTTTTGTTGTTCGATACTGACGAACGTGAATATTGCTGCCAAATGAAAAATGGACGCGATTTGAAATTAACGTTTCAATTCCATACAAAAGGCATTTGAACCTTTGACTGATTAATTTATCTGATTTATAGAATACTAGATTTTGTTTGCAACTTTGCTTGCGTACATATATGGGTTATGTTATTAGCAATGCTTTTTTCTGGATAACAGGTATCCTATATCATTTTCGTTACCCCTATTTATATCGAAGGCCTGAAAATATTGATGATCGATAATATCGACAGTTTCAATGCGATATTATCGATAATTCAGAACTTTCAAGTTAGTAGTAGAAGTGGGTAAATAAGAAGCAAATAATAAATATAATATATAATAAATATTACCAAATATTATTTTAATATCGATATTTTAGGGTCGATATTATCGAATATTCGATATATTGTTCGATATCGATATTTTTAGGTTCGATATTATCCAATATTCGATATATCGTTGCATCGCTAATTGTATTCTAAGTTCTTATCAGTTCGCCTGACAACGTATATGCAAAATTTCATGATGATTGGTTGAGTATTTTAGACGTGAAAGCGTAACAAATTAACTCACATTCGCATATTAATAGTAGTAAGCATAGTATCAACACATTCAAAATTGAACACTATTCGTTCCCTTTCATGTAAAAATACAGGTACTCTCAATATACTTATGCAATTTAAATATGTACGTTGAGGGCACACGTATATAATAATAATATCAGCTCTGTATTAAACTGTCCTACTGCTGGGCACGGGCCTCTTCTCAGTACGATAAGGGCTGGGCCATATTTCGTCACGCTGGCCTAGTGCGGTTTGGCAGACTTCACATATCTTCGAGAACATTATGGAGAACTCTCAGACATGCAGGTTTCCTTACGATGTTTTCCTTCACCGTTAAAGCAAGCGATAATTAACTATTTAATACTCATATAACTTCGAAAAGTCAGAGATGCGCGCCCTGGGTTCGAACTCAAGACCTCTGCGTGGCAGTCCAACGGTTTCCCACTAAGCTATCGCTGCTTATATTATTGTATTATTTGAATATTTGGTTCAAAGCTGTGTCTCTGTTATGGTAATGAGAGCTCTCTCAATCGGTTAACCAAAAAAAACCACTTGAAAATCTCTAAAATATGGTGAATCATTTGCCCTAAGGGTTGTTTAAATATTTATGTAATATTCTTTGTATAAATGAATATTTGAGAGTCTATTTTATTTAGATAAATGAGAGCCAATGAATACATTTTCTTCTTGGTGGACGTATAATTTAATTAACAAAGACAAAATTTATATACCGTGTAATTTAATTAAATGTTACTTAATTAAGTTGAAGCCTTAACGCCGTACGCGGATTCCTAATTATTTTTCTTTTATTGTAACTGTGTAGTTGTTCTACGGGCGTGTATGAGGAATGTGATGAAAGTGAATGAAGCCAGGGAAGTGTGTCAGGATCGTAGCAAATGGAAATCCGTAGTCTCTGCCTACCCCTCTCGAGAACAAGCGTGAATCTATGTATGTATGTAGTTGCTCTAATTGTGCGCTTATGTTTACGGCGAATAGAGAGATCCCGATTTTAGTTCCCGAGTTAGGTAGTAGGTAGATGGCGGTTCGCTCTTTACTTTGTAGGACTTAAGAATAACTAGCAATTAATTTTTTTTAACTTTTCTAATGGAGATTGTGAAGATTAAGAAGTATGGTACATGTTACTGTAGTTAGTTATCATGTATCATGTTAGACTTTGTTTTTACATCTTACCTGGGCGTTTACCAGATCTTTTTGTCTTTGTTAGATTTGGCGAAAAGCAACTTAATCAGAATCAGTCCATATCCTATCTTATCTTGTGTGTGGGGGCCAGTGAGTACAGACCGGCGACACTTCGACCCAGTGGGATCTTTTGTGTCGGCCCCAAGATTTATCCCTTAGCTATCTCCTTATGAATGTACTGCATTAGCCGCAGTGTACAATTCAGAGGGAGAAGCCTGAAGTCTTCAGGGTTTGGATATGCCAATACCATCAGACCCATCCTGAGTCCAGCCAACGCGTCGCATTCATACAGTAGGTGCGATATGGACTCGTCCTGTTCACCACAGGCTCTGCAGATCGAATGGTGTGTCAATCTCAATCTGCACAGGAAGTCGTTGGTTCCAAAATGGCCAGTGAACGCTCCTGTGAGCAGGTGCATTTGGCTCTTGCTATACCCGCAGAACTTCCGGGTGAAGCCTGTGGCTCCGTTTGCAATGAGTTTCTTGGAGTGTTCCAGACCCCTAAGGGTCATCCACTCTAGTCTGTGTTTATCATTGCCATGTGCATTCAAAGCTGCCTTTAAGGTGCTCTCAGAGAGTCATATTCTAACTAGTACTATAAATGCAAATGTGTAAAATACTGTCCTACAGCTGAGCACGAGCCTCTTCGGACTATGAGAAGGATTAGTATGGAATAATCCTTCTATGTATGTAGTATGGACTATGGAGTCCACCATGCTGGCCCAGTGCGCATTGGCAGACTTCACACATCTTTGACAACATGCAATGACTTAGTTGAACGTGTCGCGTACTCAGTCCCTTCAAAACCTCCCAGACATCCAAACACCACAATGTTTTACATACCATTCCGCAAAACCAATCTCGGTCGCAATGCACCCCTGCTCAGAATGTTTAGGGAATACAATGATCTTTCCAAAAGGTCAAATATAGATATCCACGGTCTGTCATTGAATAAATTCAGGAAAACCGTTTTAGAGGTGCAGGAACATAACGATGGCGCATAGTTTGTCATGATTTGTTGTATTGTTTCATTAAACTTTGCTGTATTTTTTGTTTTTGTGTTTTGTATCTTTTTTGTTTTTAATTTTTATTGTTGCTTAAACTTTAGTATGTGTTAGTATACAACTAGGAACAGATTGTTGTCTTAACGTGATTGCTGTGTATACCTGTAATAGGCATGCATGTCAGAACTGACTCATTATTGTAACAATAAATATGTAGATGTAACATGTAATGCTGTTAGTGTACCAACGAATAAATAAATAAATAAACATGTTGTAGATCTCTCAGACATAGACGTTTCTTCACGATGTGTTCCTTCACCGTTAAAGCGAGCGATAATTAACTATTTAATACGCACACAGCTTTGAAAAGTTAGTATTGCGTGCCGTAGAATCAAACTTCAGACCTCTGCGTGGCAGTGCAACGGTTTCCCACTGGCTTATCGCTGCTTCAGATATACTCAGCACGAATTTTTATATGATTTCGAACCTTTACTTTGTTCTAAAGTTTCACTGTACGACTCCATAATATGAAGATCATTACATAATCCTAATCCTAATCCTAACTTCCTTACTAATATAATAAAAGCGAAAATGAGTTTGTTTGTTACCATTTCACGCCTAAACCACTGAACCGATCATCCTGAAATTCTGCATATACGTTGTCAGGTGTACAGAAACGGACATAGGCTACCTTTCATCCCGAAAAAAATTACTGTTCCCGAGGAAAACAACAAAAACGTTCTTATGATAATAGATGGCACCACGTGTCTTTCGAATCATGATTGAATTATATTATTACAAGCAGAGTACAACCCGAATTGATTGTCAAGTTCTAAATTAACGCGAGCGAAGCCGCGGGCAAAAGCTAGTATATTATAAAACAAAGTTTTCCGCCGCGTCTGTCTATTCGCGACTGAAACTGAAAACTACTGAACGGATTTTCATGCAGTTTTCGACAATAGACATAGTGATTCATGAGGAAGGTTTAGGTGTCTAATTTGTTAAGGTTTTGTACAACCCGTGCGAAGCCGGGGCGGGTCGCTAGCATCTTAATATTACGAGTACATGCGGTATATACGTGATATTTTAAACTGTAAGACGTATTTCTTTCACTGTTCGAAATGATAGTGTTTACGGTACGTCAAAGTTTTATTTCCAACGTATTACTCACCTGCTTGTAAAATAAAGTGTTGAGTATTTTTAAATTACGAAGTGATGAAAAACATCTCGAGTTAAAATGATCGTCAGGGTTAGAATTGAAGGATACTCGTTTGATCCCGGTCATTGACGCATTTCTTTTGAGAGTGAATGACAGTCGCTCAAAGTATGAATAAATAATCACTTTTTTCAGAGCAAAAAGAAAATAATATACTTCAACCTATAAATAAGATCGATGAAGTGAGATAAATGTCTATACTTGTTTCTATACTGTTTGAAAACAGTTTGGATGCTTTTTACAAATAGTAATTATTGAAATTAAACTACTATATACGGATTTTATCGCGTTGTTTATTTGACAATTTATTACAAAATTTTGAAAAACTATTACGCTACTATAATTACTATTAAACTTTACTAATTTTTAAGCTAATTAAATTATTGAATTAGCTTAAAAATTATTAAAGTTTAATAGTAATTATAGTAGGGTAACAAATTTCAAAATTTTGTAATAAGTGTCAAATAAACAACGCGATAAAATCCGTATATAGTAGTTTAATTTCAAAAAATAACATTCGCGTAAACAGAAGACAATATTAAATAGTAATTAGTAAAAACATTAAATTATGGGATTGATGATGAACGCAGGACATAATTAAAACTAATAATATTAGCCCCGTATATTAACTGTCCAACAGCTGGGCCCAGTTGCCCAATAATTGTACCATCGACTCGAGAAGAAGAAGAAGCTGGGCCCAAACCTTTTCTTTAGTGTAAGAATGGTTACGCCATAGTCCACCACGCTAGCCCAGTGCGGATTGGCAGACTTCACATATCTTCGAGAACATAATGTAGAAATCTCAGACATGTCGGTTTCCTTATGATATTTTCCTTCACCGTTAAATCGAGTGACAATTAACTATTTAATAGACACACGCCTTGGAATAAAACTCAAGATCTCTGCGTGGCTGGTCATCGATTTGCCAGTAGGCTATAGCTACTACCAAAAAAATGCTAATGCAGGACATGTTTATCTATAACTAACTTGTGCCCGGGCTTCGCTCGCATAGAAGTAGGTTAGGTTATGTTAGTAACAGTGTAGGATAGTTTCGTGTAGGGGCCCGTCGTTACACATGCCGAGCCGAAACCTCAGTGGGGTCACAAATGCATGTGGTAGTGATTTGCGCGGCCCCGCCGTCTCTGGTTATGTTGAGTATCACCATGGTAGGTTCAGGCAGTATTACCGGGATGTCGCCATCTTTCCCCGGGTGAGTCAGACATGACCTCTCCGTCGCCCCACGAAGAGGTTGATGCATACCCGCAAGAAAAAAAAATAGTAACAGTACCTCTTTAAAATAAAATATAGCTTTATTCGGTGATAATATAGTTTTATAATGGATAAATAATTTTTGAAATCGGTTGAGTAGTTTTTGAGTTAAATCCTTACAAAGAAAATGAAATATTTCCTCTTTATGATATTGATAGACTAACATCACCTGTTATTTTTCAATTACTTTCATCACCTAAGCAAGCAACATCTACAAGGTGATTATTATGTTAATGCCCCTGCTCGTAGAAGGCTTTTAGTATCTATATAATAAATTTAACGCGTCATCTAAAGACTTACATTAATTCTTCAGTGAATAATTTCCCATGTAATGAATCTCTTGACATTAGTGAATATGATATTGTTGGCGCCGAACGCATCAACTGTCAAGCGGTGGTCTGCTGTCGCATCCAACAACTGCGCGTGAAAATGGCGTGATGATGCTTCAACCATTCATAGCCGTCCGCCGGCCGGCTGGCCTACGGGACGCCAACTCAGACGCCATTACAATTTTCTTATCGATGTCAACAGCCACGTATCTCTCAATTTTTATGTATACCTTGTGCTCACTAATAAATAACCATTCTAATTGTAACAAATTTCTACATTACAATTCTATATACTAAAATCAAAATCAATCATTAAGTTTTGTTCCCTAATTGAACAGATATAAATATTGTATATAATATAACGAGTATCCGCCAACAAGGTTAGTGGCAACACGGTGCCCCGGAAGCGTTTCACAATTTTATCGACATGTCGCCTAACGTTAGAAATACGGGATTTAAATTGAATTTAAACGCCAGTCACGACGGTTCTGGGGCAGAAGCATTTCAGAGCAGTAATGACGTCATAACGAGCGAGGTCGTTTAAACTGTACTTTTTTGTGTCCTATTTGACAACTTTACGCAGGAGAGTGCAGAAAGATTCCTTTAAAAAAGGTATACCAGACAAGGTTATCGCCCAAGGGCAGCATTGCCGCCGGCAACGCGCAAGTGATGCCTCTGGTGTCGCAGGCGTCCATAGGCTACGGTGACCACTTACCATCAGGTGGGCCGTCTGCTGGTTTGCCACATTAGTTATATAAAAAAAAAACTTGCGTGGTGGGATTGCCTTACCTTATCCTTTTCTGTACCCGAGACAACGTGTATGCGGCATTTCATAATGTTTGATTTAGTAGTTAAGGCGTGAAAGCATAACAAATAAACACACATAGTACATACGCATTTATAATATTAGGTAGAATATCCTTTCCCTCCAAAGTCGTATTCAATAAACGAATTGATCTATAACATATTATTACACCAGTGGTTTGCGGTATATTTATCGAAAATGCAGAACATGAATACAAAATCAGGTTAATCGACTTTAAGAGTATAATTTTTATTGTTAACGGTTAATTTCACACGACAGGATTACAGACAGATTATATGAACGTGAGGGCGATATACTGCGCCTGCACTCTTTGATGCGGTGCCAACGTCACGCGCCTTCTGCAAACAAACCGAGATTGACAATGAATGACACCGTTTCATTGGGAATACTGAACGAACATTATGTAAATTGAAAATTCGAACACACAATCAGAACGCGTTCTATGAATATTATACGAAGAATTACCGAGGTACGTGTTAGTAACTTTTAAGACGTCTTTTTAGTATCACTAATGGCTCTTGTATGCCGCGGGTAATATACGAGGGTAGCATTTGCGTCGATTTTACAAATCATGGTAACGATCATCGGGCACTATTCGCGCATGTAAACCGTATTACTACATTGCACATGCAACCCGCACGGGTAGCTTATGCAAATATCACGTATTAACATCTTGCCTTAGGCACGTTGAAGAGTTTCAGCATAAAATCAGCGTTATAATGCAATGCTAATTTATTTTTATATTTTCTTTCTTTTATTATACAATTTTCTTTTTTAAATATCATTTGCTTTTTATAGTATTTTAATAATACTCTGTCTCTCTTCTCCCTAGCCTTTATTATACCCAAGTCACTTGGGGTCCGTTTTCTAGTCTAACCGGATTTGACTGGATATCAGTTTTTACACGGAGCGACTGCCATCTGACCTCCGCAACCCGAAGGCTAACGATACCCTAAGGCTAGACCAGTGTCAGGATATTAGAGGGCACTGACTTCCCAATAACGACTGCCATAGATATTCATGGCAGCCGGGACCGACGGCTTAACGTGCTCTCCGAGGCACGGAGCAGACGATAATTGTCAATCAATACGTACAGCATTTTGAAAAGTCATATAACTGCCGAAAGTCAGAGGTGCGCGACGTGGGTTCGAATCCGAGACACTCTGCATTGCAGTCTGTTGGTTTCCCCACTGAGCTATAGTTATATTTTAATAATACTAATGATAAATAAGCAAATAGCATGACTGTTCTGATAAGTAGTACTAAGTATTTATTGTAACATCTGCAAGAATTTTCGACCCAGCAATAAGGAGCAGTAACTCCTTATTGCTGGGTCGAAAACTCTTATCCGTTATTATCACAAGAAACAAAATCCACTGATTCTCCTACTAGCAGCATAGTATCTTTCTTCAGAATTCTTTAAGGAGACACCTGTTTGAGGAGTTTTAAAGAACTTTCTAGATAAATGTCAATGATCTTCAGAAAAGCTGATTTATATGAATACTAGCTGTCCCGACAGACGTTGAAATGCATCACGAAAAAAATAAATAAACCAATCTCGAATCCACTTGAACACACACAAAAAAATTCATCAAAATCGGTCCAGCTGTTTAGGAGTTTAATTACAAACACACGCACAGAAAATTCACATATATAAAGATATTTTGGCCGTCGAAGTACGAGTTGTTGCATTCAAATCTTTGCTGGGTGTATTTTTATTATTATATTTGCATTAAAATCCATTTCCAGGTATCAAATACGTTTTCTACATATGCATTTTTTTTTCATAACATAACGGCATAATTATCCCTAAAGAGCTAATTGAAGTTAAATTACACCTAAAGCCTAATAAAAAGTATACTTTAAATGTAAACTCTTATTCGATACAGACCTTTATCAAGATGTTAAAAGACGTGGTTTGTTTGCCTTGCTGATTTCGGCATAAATGGGCCGGCTCGACCAGGGAAGGACTACCCTTTCACAGAATATCGACGTGGAATAGCACTACTGTTGTGTTTCGTTCGGTGAGTGAGAGTACCGGAGGCCAAATCAACCCCTTTCCCCCACCCCGCTCCCTTTCCTTCCCACGTCCTTTCCTAAAGGGTCGGCAACGCGCAAGTGATGCCTCTGGTGTTGCAGGCGTCCATAGGCTACGGTGACCACTTACCATCGGGTGGGCCGTATGCTTGTTTGCCACCTTAGATGTATAAAAAAAATAAAAATCTTTCCACTTGTGGTTAGATTAGTTAAATAATTGGCTAGATCAGTCTGAACAGATCTCACAGAATCTTTGATATTATGATAATCCGTCACTGTATGTATTCACATCCTATTAAAAATACAGCACAATAACCGTATCTGAGTCCTTTTACCTGTACTAATATTATAAAGAGGAAAGATTTGATTTGATTTTTTTATATAATAATAATAATAAACAAAGATAAACAAAGTGATATCTGGACTTGGCTCGCGAGGTTGTCGACATGTGGGATGTGGGCTCGGCGATCATTGTACCGATAGTCGTTTCGGTAAACGGATTAATTGCCAATAGCCTCGACCACCATCTTAAGAGGCTCGCGTTGAATAGCTGGGTCAAGTCCTCGATTCAGAAGGCAGTATTGCACGACACGGCGCGCATAGTGCAGAGGTTCATTTCTCTGGAGCCCTAACCACCGATAGCTTGGTCCCTGCACCCGATACCGGTGGGTTATTTCAGTTTTTATATTTTTAAATATGTATAGTTTTTATATTCATATTTAAAAATGTAATTATTAGAAAAAGAAGTAATAAAGATAATAATAATAATATCAGCCCTGTATTAAACTGTCCCACTGCTGGGCACGTTCTCACTGTGAGAAGGGTTAGGCTGAGTAATATAGGCTGCATTTTATTAAAAAAGTACTGGTTCACGTAACCTAACCAAAGCTAATTTTACGCGAGCGAAGCCGCGAGCAAAAGCTAGTAATTATATAAGCTTGGATGTTTCTAGGCATTGAAGAAACAATAAGGCACAGCCATGCTTGCACACGCATTAGCGATTAGATTCCACTGCAGCTGGTTCCTCCGCCATGAATAGCAATAACAATAAGAAACTAAAACTGAAATATACTTTGACTAAAGAGCAACACCTGTGATGCTAATTCATAAAAATGTATTCCATATTTTTGAATGCCCTTAGCCTAGCAATGTTGAAGTTCAAAAAAAAATATACAAAATAAATCCTCTATTGAATCTGGAATGCTACATTTACATATCTGTTCAGCATTTTCTATATAAATCACCATATTGAGAGCGTACAGATACGCGAGTCATCTATTATTAGACGGTCATGGCCGACTTGTAATGATGGAAAGGGTATCCCAGAACTTGAAACCTCTCGTTATGAGAGCACTCGAGGGAAAAATCAACAGAATTCTACATTCGAATGGTGTAGTATAAAAAATGTTAGCTTGACAACAAAAATAAAAATATCATATTGCAGTTACATAATGCCGGACAAGGTAAAAAGGATTTTAAAGGGTTTGATTGATGATTTGCTGTAATGAGTCGAATTTAACTCACGTTCAGCAAAAAGGAGGTGGGTATTTTATTTTGTGGTCGGTAGTTATTATTTAAAGACTCCACTGACAAGAGCTTGGCTCTTAAATTGAAGAAGAGTTATTATTTAAATGGTACGCAGGTTTAGGACGAAACCATAGCTATGCAACAACTTTCTTTCTACTTAATTTATTCATACTCAGTGCGTGTAGAAATGGATTATGTCACGTTGACTGGCGATTCTATTGTATGTTTTATACCTTTTAATAATCCCATAACGGAGTATAATATGAGAATAATTTCAATAAAAATATATTATACAGGTAAAATTATATTGCACTTATAAAATTCTAGATTGTGCCCGCGGCACCGCTCGTTTGGGAACATTATTTTTTTTCTGGATGTAAGTTACTCTATGTCCTTCTCTGTATCCCTGATAACGTGTATGCGAAATTACATGATGATTGATCCAGTAGTTAAGACCTCAAAGCGTAACAAACAAACAAAAAACTACCATTCGTATTTATAATATTAGTCAGGCTACAAAAATATACATCTAGGTTACATCAATTCGTAGAAGCGGCAGTATCAGTTACGATTGTGAAATATATCCTTGTGTATAGGCCTATTTACGTCTGGTGGACAAACGAGCTGTGATGTGTACTTAAGTAATGTTACCGCGGACGTCCCCTGTCATACCCGACGGAGACAAATCGGTTCACGTCCTCCGAGGAAATAACTCTCACGGGTTTGATAGTAAAAAATATCTTATTACATTTTCGGTTATGATGTTATACGTTGGTTTTGTATTGGATTGTTATAGTATTACATAAAATATATCTGTGATGTCTAAGTTCTTTTATTTGTAAGTCTTGATGTTTTAGCTTCTGTTTGAAAAAGGTTTTCTATCAGTTTCCATTCGCATCTTATACAGTGTATGAAATAAGAAAGAATAGATCAACACAATAAAAATTGAGGTGGAGAAAAGATGGTAGGTTTTCCATTTGATTTTTATTTTTCGTAATACGCTTTATTTACATTGTGATTTGATATAAGAACGAATGTTATGTGGTGATAAAAATCATCAAAATCAATGTATAATTGGCGGAGTAATCTCGTAAAAAACGTTCAAACAAAATTATGCAGTCGAATGTATGAGAACTTTCTCCTTTTTGAAGTCGGTTAAAAATGGAGCCATTACAATTTTTTAAACCGTGTGGGGATCGAACCTACAACACTCAGCGGAGTGGCAATAGCGTGGCGACTACAAAAACTACTACGCCATTCAGTAAATTTTGATTTATTTCGCCATTTACTTTTTGCTACAAAAAGGCTAGGGATAGACAATTTTATCGAGCAATTTTCTTACTGATACGATTATGGTAATATCCGAACATCGTTGTCTAGGGATAGGGGCGACGTTCTATAACGAAGTTTTAATGTCTCACAAACGATAGTAAATCAATACCGATATAATCCATCAATGCTATTACTGGTCAGTTTCGGCTCTCTCTTGAGAAATGTAAATACAAAATCTAATATTCGTAGTTGAATGTTCTAAAATTTATGTCGAAATTATTTCGTTTTCGTAAATACCACGTTAGTATTGTTTAAATTGGTTTCTAGTTGAAAAATTAATAACCTACTGATTATAGAATGTACATACATACATAGATTCACACCTGTTTCCCAGAGGGATAGGTAGAGACTAGGCTAAACTAGGCTTCATTTACTTTCATCACATTCCTTATACACGCTCGCCGGTTTAAGGTGCTCTTAACCTGGCCTTTGTCCAGAACGTCTCCGATCTGATCGAGAAACATTCGCCTAAGTCTTCCACTTGCGACTGTTCCATTCACACAAACAATATAATGTACTTTGATTATTGTGCTTAAGAAACAGACTCATCTTAATTTTGGATCAACCGAAATATAATATTGTACAAGCATTGTTTGTGTGATAAGTAAAAAAAATATTGTTAGTATTTATATAGCAGCTAGGCAGCAATCGACTTGCTTTCAATATAGCGATTTTGTTTTTATTTATTTATGACTAACTAGATTTGGCTGCTAGCTTCACTCGCGTAACTGTAGGTTAGGTTAGGTTATGTTAGAAACCACACGTCTGGGGGGTGGTCTTGGTGAGCAAGGCCACCCCTCCACAGGTGCTGAGGCCCGGTTACCATCAGCCGGGCCAACCGCCGGGGCGGGATGGTGATTGCTAACGCGACCCCATCCCGCCCCACCCCGTCGGCGGAAGGACTGCTCACCCCAGGTTTTTAGTGAGTATACCGACCCCCTTCAGGGGCGGAGAGTCTCACATAACCACCCTCCCCCCCCCGGGGAGGGGGTATCCATAAAGGATTTCCCTAGGTCAAAAAAAAAAAAAAAAAAAAAGTTATGTTAGAAACAGTGGTTTTTCTGGTAGGTAACCTATGTCCTTTTCTGTTCCCCTAACAAGGTGTATACGAAAAATTATGACTATCGGTCAAGTCGTTAAGACATGAAAGCGTAACAAACAAACTCACATTCGTTTTCAAATATTAGTTAGGATACTCGGGAATGTGGCAAAGTAATGATAATTTTATACGGGACC
The DNA here is from genome assembly GCA_963564715.1 of Catocala sponsa. Taxonomy (NCBI): domain Eukaryota; kingdom Metazoa; phylum Arthropoda; class Insecta; order Lepidoptera; family Erebidae; genus Catocala; species Catocala sponsa. The sequence goes on from OY751349.1 coordinate 4,409,073, forward strand.
AACAGAAAATATTGTATTAACAATTGGTATTGGAAATAAGTAATGAGTATTATTGTTTATCGTAATAATACGTACCTATAAGATTACAGAGTCCAATGTAGCAAGGCGATGACTGTTTATGGTGTCATGCTAATGAAGACCTTGTTGACTTTTTATATCACCAAGGCGGAAAGCCTAGAGGAGAATCACTCGCGCGTAGAGTTTCATTATTCAAAAACCATTGTATATCCTTCAAAACGCTATCGTTAGGAAAAGCCAAACAGCTTTTTTCTTTCCTTCTTTTCTTAACAAAAAACAACTGCCGCACTAAGAATAATTCCAGTATCGCGGCGGACTTTACAAACATTTGAACAACGGACACAAAGAACACCCAGACTCGAAACAACCATTTGTGGATCACACAAAGTTTTGTCCCGTGTGGGATTCGAACCCACAACACTCGGCGCAGGGGCAGAGGCGAGGCGACCACTTAAACCACTACGCCATCCGTGCAGTCGTAAAACCCATAGGTACGTATATATATCAGGATACATAGCCCAAAAAGGCTTACCACCACCGTCATCCATCCAGTCACAGTTTAAAAAACGCCACACGTCCGCACTATTTTTGTGTCTATTACTTTAAAGTTGATATTAATAAAGACTATTATCCCACCCTCTACTCACAAGTTTTACTTAAACGCAATGTAGTAAGTTTATTAGCGGTGTGTTGGACTAAACCGTGGCTGTGCAAAGTGTATAATTCGTTATCCGCTTCGATTTATATTCATAAGCTTGGCCGCCATCATAGTGTAGATTGGATACAGCAAAACATTCTAACCGGTCGTTGTCACCCACATTTGCAGTGTTTTATTAGATGGTTATTTGAATTCTGAAAATAGCTCTGTTGCCGCTGCGGTATTGAATGCGACTGCTGTGCAGGTCTCGGGTTGGAGTCTTGGCAAAGTGTTGTCGGATTTTTTTGTTAGGAAATTCTGTATAGTACGAAGTCTGCACCTGTGTCTGGTTGATACTACTAAGCCGACCGCCTAAGATATAGAGTCTGAAACCGTAGTTTCTACTACAAAACTTGCGTAAGAGATTAAGTATTTATTTATTTACTGTAGGTAAGCTTACATACAAATAATTGTCGGCCTCAATGGCGTAATGGTTAGTGTAACCGACTGCCACGCGTGAGGTCGCGGGTTCGATTCCCGCACAAGTCAAACATTTATGTGTATGAACATGGATGTTCGTCTAGGTCTGGGTGTTTATTTTTTTAGTTTTTTTTTTTTTTACAATTAAGGTGGCAAACAAGCATACTGCCCACCTAATGGTAAGTGGTCACCGTAGCCTATGGACGCCTGCAATACCAGAGGCATCACTTGCGCGTTGCCGACCCTTTAGGAAAAAAGGAAGTGGCAGCGTTAAGCTAATCTCGATACTAAGCGCGATAAATTAAAGTCCCGTCCATCCGTTGCCATAAATTATAATTATGTATCCGGCATGCTGTCGTGCCCAAAGAGTTTGCCGCAAAAATCGGCTATATAAGTCATCTTCGGGCGCATCAGCGTCGTCAAGCCGACTAGGAGTCGAAGCAGACGCCATGGCCGAAAATGGTCGGATCGATCATCAAATTCATGATGAAATAATTTAGTTGCTACTTTTAGAATAGGTATAATATACATATATAGATATATGGCCGGCCCAGGAGGAGATGGCGAGATGAGCTCGATGCCTTTAAAAGGGATTGGCAACTCAGAACAAACGATCGAGATAGATGGAAGTCGGAAGGGGAGGCCTTTACCCAGCAGTGGGACGCCAATTAGGCTTATAATAATAATAATATGTCTCTAATGAATAAAGATGACAAAAAGAAGAAATACATAGAAACCCATTTCTATGTATTGTCTTTCTTAGCGTATTTGTTTGGACTAAATAAATTCATTAATCCATGACAGTTTCCAGAAGCAAACAATACTGTAAAAGTTGCATAGAACGCACCAGCACCCAGAACACTTTAAACGTAAATGTTATTATGATAGAGTCTACTTTTGTTTAAATAATTTTTGTGACATTCCCTGTTTTTGCGAATGTATAATAATAATATAATAATATTCTACTACATACACACAACACCATCTAGTCCAAACTAAGCAGAGCTTGTAATATGGGTACTAGACAATGAATAAACATACATATATACCTTTCTTTTTTTGTAAATACATACATATTATACATAGAAACACCCAGACCAAGACAAACATCCATGTTCATGCACACAAATGTTTGACTTGTGCGGGAATCGGACCCACGACCTCAGGCGTGGTAGTCGGTTAAACTAACCACCACGCCATCGAGGCCGTCGAATGTCATTGGTTGAAAGATTATTTGAGAAGTTGTTTCTTGCAAACTTGTTTATTTTCATGTCAAATCTCTGTAAAATTGGTTCAACAGCTTAACTAATAGCAGCCATACAATAGGAGGGTTTCTTGTTTTATAAAACTAATCTGGCAAGCACGCATACGGCCCACCTGACGGTAAGTGATCACGGTAGCCTATGGACGCCTGCAACACCAGAGGCATCACTTGCGCATTGCCGACCCTTTAGGAAAGGAAGTGGGAAGGAGAAGGAGCGGGAATGGGGGAAAAGGGGTGATTGGGCCTCCGGCAGTCTCACTCACCGAACGAAACACAACAGTAGAAATACTGGTATTTCATGTCGATATTCTGTGAGAGGGTATTCCTTCCCCGGTCAAGCCGGCCCATTCATACTGAAATCAGCGAGGCTCTACTTCTTCGTGCATCATTTCACTTTAGATTCTTATACGTAAAGCCTTTCTATTAACACTCAGTTGACTCTCCCTCTTTCATGTTATATAAGATACATAAAGTTATCTTCTTAGCATGATATAAATAATAAATGCATGTAATGTGACAGCGACCTAGTAAACTCGATGCACACAGAAATGCAAGAGCACTCTAAAGACGGCTGAGATGGCCCGTCTCGAAATATACTCCTCATAAAATTTTAAGATACCTATATAATATTTATATAGTAGATCTTATTTTATGTGGGGGCCAGTCAGTGCAGACCGGCGACACTTCGACCCAGTGGGATCTTTTTTGTCGACACTCTCCCAATAATGACTGCCATAAATGTTCATGGCAGCCAGGACCGACAGCTTAACGTGCTCTCCGAGGCACGGCGCAGGCGATAATTGTCAATCAATACGCACATAATTTTGAAAAGTCATATAACTTCCGAAAGTCAGAGGTGTGCGACGTGGGTTCGAACACGAGACCTGCATTGCAGTCTGTTGGTCTCCCCACTGAGCTATCACTGCTCTTAGTTTAGTAGCCATGATGAGGTTATTTAAGCCGGATATATAAATGGTTCATAGTGTGATATTGATACATGAAACCACAAGCGTTCACCTTATGCACTTGTAGGTTAAAGCTAGTAAATAATAATAGAGATTCTAATCATCATGACATTCTAACTAATATTAAAAAAGCAAATGTGAGTTTATTTGTTATGCTTTCACGCCTTAACTTCTCGACCAATCATAGTGCAATTTTGCGTACACGTTGTCAGAGGTACAGAAAAGGACATAGAGTACCTTTTATCCAGGTAAAAAGTACTGTTACTAACCCAACCTACATTAGCGCGAGCGATGCTGCAGGCAAAATGTAGTTTGAAATATGATTCAAATGTTTGAATACGTTCAAAGCTCATAATGTTTTTTTTTAATATTTTTTTATTCGTAAAAAAATAATTTAGTAACAATAATATACAAAGCTGCAACAAATCCACTGGCTTTAGGTAACTACTTTCTTATATTGTATTTAATGTATGGCCGAACACTGTCTTTTAAGATACAGGTTTCACCTAGTTTAAAAGGCAGGGTTTTTCACTAATTGAGCATAGATATGTAAATGTTACCAACGGCTAAATTTGTCCTGTAATTATCGTATGTATTGCAAAAAAATTATGTATCTCTTTTTTTGAGAAATAAACTTTATTATTATATATTATTATAATATATTAACAAATGTATAATTGAATACTGCCATAATAAAATAACGTAGGAATCCATTTGATTTAAATAATCTATATTCTAGTGAAACGTTACACAGGTATTTTTGTTTCCAAAATTACATTAAAATGAGTTTATAGTAAACGCTATGCCGTATAATAAATGCCTGCTGAAAGCCATTACCGTACTGTAATTGCATACAGGCAGGTTGGATAATATTATACATAAAACTTAAAATGCACTAAAAAGTTAATAAATAATTGCATATTCTTTTGAATAATTAAATAATTGTTATTAATGGAGTCGGTGTCAGCCAAGGTAGGTTTGTAACTAATTAAACATGAGATGTCTTACTATAATCATAACATAACATTGGCATGCACAATTACACACATAGACGCAGCACGCGGCGCGGGCGGCTGACACCGACTCCAAAAATAACAATAATTTAATTATTCACAAGAATATGCAATTATTGAAATTAAACCACTATATACGGATTTTATCTGTTGTGGGACAATAAATTCTACATACAAGTCGATGGTGTGACAATGGGCTCCCCAGTATCGCCTGTTGTTGCCGACATATATATGGAGGACTTTGAGGCTCGAGCTTTGCAGACTGCCCCCATCACACCCAGGATTTATAAGAGGTTTGTAGATGATACTTTTACAATATTACCAACAGATAGTGTAAGTGTATTCCTAGAACATCTTAATTCCATTAATAACAACATACAATTTACTATGGAATTAGAGGCAAATAATTAATTAGCTTTCTTAGATGTTCTTGTCATCAGGAATCCTGATCATACTTTGAGCCAAACTGTGTATAGGAAAAAGACCCATACAAATAGGTACTTAAACGGTGAATCTCACCACCATCCTAAACAGTTAGCTACCGTGGGAATGTCTTTGTTTCAGAGAGCCAACGGGATTTGTGACAAGAAACACCTGGACGCTGAGCTTCAACATGTCAAGCAAGTACTGCAAGACAACAAGCTCCAGCAGCCGCGCCGCTGTCACAGATCCCGAGAAAAGCCAGCCACAGTCGAGCGCCAGCCTGCTATACTACCTTATGTAAAGGGTGTCACTGACAAGATTGGCTACATCTTGAAGCGAGCTTCAATCAACACATACTTCAAGCCGCCAACGAAGATAAGTCAATTTTTACCATCCGTCAAGTGCCAACTACCTTTAAAAGATGCAGGGGTCTATAAAATAGATTGTGACTGCGGACTCTTATACATTGGTCAAACCAAGAGAAGCATAGGCACCCGCATAAAAGAACACATAGCTGATGTAAAACACCAACGCTCGTTGAAGTCTGCTGTGTGTGAACATATTCAACAGGGGACCAACCACTACCTGAGATTTGACAAACCACAGATGCTCGCTAAAGAACACCGATTCCTACCAAGGATGCTTCGCGAGGCTATTGAAATCAAGAAACATCCTAATTTCAATAGAGAAGATGGTTGGAATGTACCACCAGCTTGGGATCCAGTAATTCAACTAGTCAAACCCAAGAAGAAGCAAACCACAGCTAGACTTCATGATACTTTGAGTTCATTCTGCGTAAATAGAAACACCCAGGATTAAATTATGTTTGGGTACTTTGAAATAACTACACTGGAACATTGAGACAACTACCATCTTAGTCTCCCCGTGACCATGGCTGCTGAAAAGCAACCGAAACGTCGGGGAAAGTGTAAACATAAATATAAATAATATAATAGTATAAATAGTTTTAATAGTTTCAATAATTTAATTAGCTTAAAAATTAGTAAAGTTTAATAGTGATTATAGTAGTGTAACAGTTTTTCAAAATTTTGTAATAAAATGTCAAATAAACAACGCGATAAAATCCGTATATAGTAGTTTAATTTCAATGAATAACATTCGCGTAAACAGAAGACAATATTAAATATGCAATTAAGTATTTATTAACTATTTAGTGCATTTTAAGTTTCAGAATATTCTTTTTTGAAGTTGATTTTCTTTTTTGTTTAAATTTTGTTTATTTCTCGGTTTTTTTAGTGAATCTTACCAAAAATTAGAACATCGTCAATGTAGCCAAATACGCATTATTATGGATAACTCAAAAACGAATGGTCATATCTTGATCAAAATTAGATGAGACTACACGGGAAGCACTAGCTTTCAAATAAAAAAATAATCATCAAAATCGGTTCACCCAGTCGAAAGTTATGAGGTAACAAACATAAAAAAAGAAATACATTTGAATTGAGAACCTCTTCCTTTTTTTGAAGTCGGCTAAAAAGTAACGTAATTGAAGAGCTTTCCATCGCCTCTAATCATAATTATTTATTTAATCCATAGGCACAACTGTTACAGATAGTGCAATCCACGAAGACGCGCCCCACTATTCCTCCTAACCGTTTATAGTATATGTGTGCAAGCTTCCCCCAATGTTTGAGTGTTATCGGTACACACTAATTACCTATGAGTGCACGGGCACACTACAATGAATAGACCAAACAGGAGAGAGCGTCATGGTCAAAGGGAAAGATGCTCTACTTCAATTTTATATTTTTTTTATTTTAGATGTCGATATTTTATGTGATTATTAGTTAATATACGATAATATTACCATTGTTATAAATTATAGACATAAATGAAATACGTGAAACAGTTTTACTAAACTTTATTAAGAAATCAAAATCGTCAATCACTCGTTTCAGAAATATCTGATTCAGAGTCTGATGTATCACCAACATTTATAATAAAACTGAAATCAAGATCACAGTGTCTCATGTATTCATCTTCTATTGTTTGCACGTGTTGGCAAGTATTGTACCAGACATCTTTATTTACTCGATCAAATACTTAATTTAAAATGGGCATAATTGAAGTATAATTTTGATTGATATTGCGGCTAGCAACGTCGTTTTTTTACGATACCCCAAATGTTTTCGATTGGGTTTAAATCTGGATGATAAGGAGGCAGCCGAAGCACTGTGAATCCATGTTCTTTGAATAATTCGTCAACTTTGTATTTGCGGAAGTTTTCTCTGTTTTTTAGTATTAGGTTATAAAGTTCAGGTTTTTTGAAGCTTGGTTCGAAATGGATATTTTTTGCATTCAGCCAAGTCTGCATGTCTAATTTGTTGGAGTTGGATGTTGGTCTTTTTTACGAACTAGTGTTATGATAGGTTGCATTATCCAAGACTACCACGGCATCATTTGGGAGATTTGGTATTAGTTTCTGCTTTAGCCACTCTGAGTAATTTTCTATGTTCATATTGTCGTGGTATTCTCCGGATTTGATCTCTGCTCTGTATGTCAACAACGCATTTGGTACAAAACCCTCAGCACTTCCGCCATGTACTATGATTATGCGCACTCCTTTTGTTATATTTTGTTTTATTGCTGTTATAGAACCTTTTTCGGCCCAAGATTTTTTTTGCACGTGGTTGGTATGAATATATGATTCGTCTGTGTACACTATAGGTCTACCTGCATTACGAAAAGACTTTACCTGTTTTAAATACTTCAATCTTAACATTTGAATATCATGTTTTTCAGTTAGCACCTTCCTGTTATTCTCAGTTCTTCTCCATTTATAACCAAGTTTACGTAACAATATTCTTAGGGTTGTTATACATCCATCAAATTGTAAACGGTCTTTCAAAACAATTTTAAGTCGTGATAATGTTGGAAATTGATGATGTTCTATATGATAGCTTTGGATAGTTCTACGGGCTACACCAATATCAAAGTCGTCTAAATTAATTTTTAATTAATTTTAATTAATTAAAATTACATTATTTTATTTTTCTGCGTAATTATTGATTGCTTCTTTTTTCATAAAATCATAAACTTTTGAAATAATTTCTCTTGCCTAAAATTTAAAAAAATACATTAAATAGTTTAACTTATTTTTAAAGATGAAATGAAGTTTTCTTTTAGTAAAATTTGCTATTTTCAAAATTAAATTACTTTCCTCTGTTTATTGCATGTATTTTAGTAACTACATACTTCTAAACAATGTAAATATCTTTTACATACCTGGCTTTTAAGTATAACACGCTGAGATTTTCTCGACATTTAAAAAAAATAATAATATAAAGTAGAGCAACTTTCCTGACGGGTCTGGATTTTGCAACATAGACTGTACTACATGTGCGCATCGAACCCCTGACGGTTCGCGACTGACGCTCGGGTGAAACTCCCCGCACCCTGCGATCCCCTCAACCAAAAATTGGTGGGGCGCGTCTTCGTGGATTGCACTATCTGTAGACGGCACGGATGGCTTAGTGGTTTAAATGGTTGCCTCGCCGCTGTCGCTGCGCCGAGTGTTGTGGGTTCGAATCAAAACCGAAAAAAAAGTGTGATCCACAAATGGTTGTTCCGAGTCTGGGTGTCCTTTGTGTCCATTGTTTAAATGTTTGTAAAATCACCCGCGACACGTGACTTACTCCTAATGCGGAAGTTGTCATTTTTAATTTAAAAAACTGCTACAAATACGAATAATACATACATACATACGTAGATTCACGCCTGTTTCCCAGAGGGGTAGGCAGAGACTACCATTTGCTACGATCCTGGCACACTAAAAATAATACAAAATAATAATACAGATAAAAATAATTTACCTGTTCATTCGGAAGCCGAATACGAATGTGAGTTTGTTAGTTTGTTACGTTAACTACTCTGATCATCATGAAATTCACATACACGTTGTCAGGGTTATAGAAAAGGACATAGGATTTCATCCAGGACAAATTAATTTTTCCGAGGGAGAGCAATTTATTGACAAAATATAAATAAACGCGACCAAAGCCGCGGGCAAAAGCTAGTAAAACATATTTCTACAGTGTGTACCTTCAAATTGAAAACGTGTCGAAAGAAGATTATTTGTATAAACTCAAACGAGTCAGATAACGCATTAGCAGCTTAGAACTTTGTTAAAGTGATTTAAGATAAATGAACAAATATTCGCTTTAATTCTTACGCACGTTTAAATCTTTAAGATACTTTAAACTTGTCCACAATACTAAGTAAATCTACGTTGAATTTGCATTAGTTTGTGATTAAACTTTTAGGTCGCTTTTGTGTGAAGCAAATAATTCTTAGACTGTAATATTGCTTGCTGTAATATAATTTAAATAATTTTTTATATATCTACTGCGCGCAATACGATTGACAAGTATATTTCAAATAGATTTTCTGTCAAATTTAATTAATAAATAATCTGAAGCTTATTAGGTTATTTTGACATGTCATATCATGGTAACATCGAGAGCAAAGCTCATTTGTTCAAATGGCGTATTTAAGACTGCGCCGAGCGTAAGACGCGGTTGGACTGAATGACAGAGCTCGATTTTCAAATCGGCGCGCGGCCGCCATAGTAAAATTATATGGAGGATTTGAAATGCTTTTTTGATAAATATGTATCTTTATTGTCAACCAATAACTTAAATATTTGGGACGGACAAATTGTAATATAACTATTTATGTTTCGTTAAAGCTGTAAAATAGGATAGATTTCTACTGTTACAATCTAAAAATCACGTAACATGAGCTTACGTTTTTGCATTTTTCGTGCAAATTTACGTAATTTTGTAGGCGAAAATATTAATTATTTAAAGTTTTTTACACGGAGTAATTGTAAACACGTTCATTGTTATGGTAAATGTACATTTTATATTTGTATTAAACAAAAAGTGTTGATTTTATTCACTTAACTGTAACCGCTTGTTTTGGCACATTTCACTCGGTGCAATCTTAAGAATGTTTTTATTTTGTGAGTATTAAATTGCAAACAAACCGATACGTTTAGTACATACATAGCACAGCGACTCTCCCCTAAGATTTTAATAATGTTTCGACTGGGAAAGTACCATTACCTACAAGTACATAGTACTACAACAACGTACATTGCCTGTAGCTCAGCAGTTAATGTACGTTGTAAGAAAGTGAAGTAATTAAAACTATATTTGCATGCCATACAAAAATTGTGAGGCATCACGGGACGCCTGGCAGATGACGTGAAACATCGAAATTATTTTGTACAAGTAATATGCATAAAAGAACAGATTACGACAGGGACTAATATGGCATAATGTAAAATACTATCATATAGCGTGGCGACGCATGCCGTGGCGATGACCAGCAATCGGTTTTACGTGCGGCCATAGATGATTCACATCAATATTTTGATAGCAAATGTTTTGTGTTTTGTATTTTTTTTAAAGACATTTCCCGGTCTATTTGTACTTCCTATCGCGGTGGATATTCAAATAATACCTAAACGCGACAGAACCATTTGTTGATCACAAGTTCTCCTTATCACAAGTTGTCTATGACAATTTAGCAAGGATGCTGGTTGCGACATTATACTGTACATATTAATATTACAAATCAAAGAACGTGTGTCAAACAGTGTACCTATTTTATGCAATAAATTATTATGAAATGATATGAAATGAAATGAAATAAAATGAAATGAAATGAAATGAAATAAAATGAAATGAAATGATTTATTTCACATAAAATAGAGTACAATTAGGTGGTCAGATTGGTACACGGTGCTTCTATTTTGCCACAAGTGGCATGTGAAAGTTTACTACACATTAAATTCTTAAACATCGAAAAGATAACAAATTATTATTATTACACAAGTTTTTGTTCCGTGTGGGATTCGAACCCACAGCACTTGGCGCAGTGGCAGCGACGCGAGGCGACTACTTACTTGTAAAGCACTACGCCATCCGTATAGTCAAAATCTTGTAATAACACCTTGTTGTTGTCTTGTATAAACCAGATAGCAAAGAAACTATTTGTATCTGTAACGAACTATGTATTGCAACTAAATAGAAACAAGCAGCTATCAATATGGTTCATACCCACGTACTCCTAATAATATGTTCTAAGTTATATTTTTTCCTGTATCTTAGCCACAATGTACGGTAGAAGCTACTGATACCTAAGATACAGGTATTACTTAGCTTAGGAATCGTTCATACATTTAGTTCTATGCCTATCTACATAAATTTATTTTCTTTAAATAACATAACTATTAAACTTAGAACTAAGATATGGAGAAGGCACTGTTCCGTGGAAATCAGGTTGTTACTTAGTTTAGAGAACAGTACCACATTATGATGTATTTTTTATAATATCATACATACATGTTTGGTGGCAAATAAACTTATTATTATAATATTATTATTATTATATCATTTTAGTTTGAAATCTCTAAAATTATTTGCGGGATAATATTATTTTAAGCTCGCGATTTAAAGCGCTAGATTATTTGAACTGCAATCAAAATGAAAATGCGGATTTAAGTATTTAAATTCTGGGTTTTATTAGTGTTGATAGAGATTATTATTTGAACAGTTTTATGGCACTTTAAATATCAGAATTTGAGGATTAATGTCGGCTTACACGCTGTCTAAACGTGAATTGGCAGACTTTACACGTACTGGAAATATTAAGGAGAAATCGCAAATATTTAGTTTTCTTTTTTGGAAGCGAATACCATGCCAAGTGTTACACGTTAGATCTGTGTCCGGGGTTTACGAGATCCTCAAATAGTTGTTCAAAGCTCGGACTTGTCGGTTATTCAAATATTTGTAAAGTCCTTTGTAACAAATATGTAACGTGAAATCAGTCTTTACAAAGAAAACTTTCTAGTATACATACAATTAAATTGAATGTATTGTAACATTACTACAACCTCGCTGAATCAGTTTTACATTTCATCACATTTTAACCTAAGCTAATTATTTCTTTACATCATACACTCAGAAATGAGACAATCCATCAAAGAACTAAACTTACCGACATATCTCGCAAAATAGGCAAGCTGAAGTGGCAATGGGCTGGTCGTATTTGTCGAAGGGCCAATAGCTGATGGAGCAAACAGGTCTTGGAGTGGAGACTGCGACATAGTAAACGGAGGATAGGATGCCGCCAGGCCAGATCGACCGATGACTTAAATAAGATGAAAGGCAAAGTATAAGCCAGTATCGAAGCAAGTGGAAATGATCATAATTACGGGCGTCAATCTATGTATGTATGGTACGCTTTAGATTCGACCGAATATTTTTCCTCTACAGACGGATGTATAACAACATTAATACCATGCAACCACACGAGTACCACAGTCTAACTCATTTATATAGTCTGTTAATTCCTTAGACAAATATCTTTCGCGCAAACTGTGTAATATGGCTTCACTTGAAAATTAAAATTAGCTAGACGTTACTGAATTTGCAGTAGGTACTATCGACTTGAACGACAGTTGACCAGTTCAGAAAAATTTTCGCTTGCACATGTTGACTTTAAGTGACTCCGCCCTTAATTTTGTTAACCAATCAAAAAGAAATCTTCGAACAAAAAGTATACTAACCGTTTGTTGTTATGACGTAGTAGACCAGTTGAGTTTGTATCGCCTTAGAATTAGTAAACAAATGTAAAGTGTAAAAAAACTCAAACAAAAAAAGGGGTGTGTCACGGGTACGGGTACCATGTGTTGGCCTGCTATGCGATTTTAACCTTAGGAGTGGTCATCCGTCGCTCAAGTCGATAGTACCTACTCAGTGCGTTGACAATCGGGGAACTATCAGATTAAACCTTTACGTATCCGTACAGTCGAGATTTTTTTCGTCACAGCTTTACCACGTGGATAATTAAAAGTATTATTATAACACAAGTTACGCTTCTAGCGTTAAATCATACTCCAAGAGACCCATTGTACTCGTCTCGTTAAAAAGATAACTACACCTTTTATGATCTTGGCTGAGAACGAAGTTCATTATCCTTTAGATGTCACAGAGAGCAATTAAGTTGTAACGAGTATCATGCTCTCACTCAAAATGTACTAATCTAATCGCGGTTTTAATTTATATTTTATTAAGAAAATTCATCTTCATTAAGGTTTCACTTATAAAGTATTAACATTACATTCGATGTCAGAATATGTAGCAAAGCGACTCTCTCCTAAAACCTTTGGTCATCTGAAAAAGTACCAATTTCTCTAGCTCAGCAGACAATTCCAGATTTGAAGCGAAGACCTGAAACCTGGAAATAGTTGACCAGGAAATTACCTATACCCTGGCGCTTAGTGCAGTGAACTAGAGTGTTTACAAAGGTTCTTAGAGAAGGTCTACGCTTTTAGGACCAAGGGTCTTTGTTGCATTTGGATGCAGCAAGCTTATATTACTGTTAAACAATTACCCGAAACTTCAGTATTATTAAACTGACTGTTGGTAAACTACCCCTGGTATTTTCATGCCCAGGCGTTGGTGTAAAAATTGCTTACGAGCGTGTAGGTCACCTTAGGTTACAAGCGCGTTAGAAAGACGTCTTGTAAATCATGTTTTAATAATGATCTGATATTTAAATAAGCACGTTGAATCACTTCCTTGTATGTATGCCTGTATATCCTGGACTTGTAATAATTTTAATATAATACTAGATTTATCCCGCGGCTTTGCTCGCGTAAATGTAGGTTAGGTTTGATTATTAACAGTACTATTTTCTGTATTTTTACTGTATGAAAAGTACCTTTACAACGACGTGTGTGCGAAATTTATGATGACCGGTTGAGTAGGTAAACCTTGAAAACGTCATCATCATCATCATCAGGCTATAATAGTCCACTGCTGGACATAGTCCTCCCCCAAAGAGCGCCATAGCGCCCTGTCTTCAGCTTGCCGCATCCAGCATCTGCCTGCAGATGCTGGATGAAAAAGAAAAAGAAAAATAGTCAGAGGTACAAAAAAGGACTTACGGTACTTATTATCCAGGAAAAAGTACAGTTTCTGAGGTATGGCAATTTATTGACTAACTAATCTAGTTTATATATAATACTAGCTTTTCCCGCGGCTCCGCTCGCGTTAATTTAGAATTTGACAATTAATTCGGGTTGTACTCTGCTTGTAATAATATAATTCAATCATGATTCGAAAGACACGTGGCGCCATCTATTATCATAAGAGCTTTATTGTTGTTTTCCTCGGAAACAGTCATTTTTCTCGGGATGAAATGGAGCCTATGTACGTTTCTGTACACCTGACAATGTATATGCAAAATTTCAGAACGATCGGTTCAGTGGTTTAGGCTTGAAAAGGAAACAAACAAGCAAACTCATTTTCGCTTTTATAATATTAGTTAGGATTAGGATTTTGTTTTTAATTGCTATTATTGTTATTATTCTATGTTTGACATTATTTTTGAGCACGAAATTTACTGTTACTAAACTAACCTAATCTAATTTTCATTTACGCGAGCAAAGTTTATAATATTATGTGGGACCATCATCGATATAATCATTTCAGTTAAGTTAAATCTTAATAATAATACCTCGGGTAGGTACAACAATCGATGGCAATCTATTCGAAGAATTCTGGATTCGCCAAACCGTTGCAATATTTGGCTTTATCTGTTCGTAGAGGAAAACATAGAATTAGACGTACAATACCGTAATTACTAATGTGATATTCAGTGGCGTGAACGTGAGGGCGCTAGCTGAAGTCGTTGGTAAATGTTTGCGAACCGACCGCAAATTAGCGCTCGTTTTAATCCATTTACAATCGCACATGTTGTGAGTATTTCATCTAACAATGCTACTGTGAGACTGAGTCACACCTATAATAAAGGACTTTTTATGTCTTATTTATTTTATTCTATAGAAAATGGGATAAAATACAAAACAAATGTACCGTAATATCGTCCGTTATATCGTCCGTAATATCGTAATACTTAGTTAGCAGACGATAGCTCAGTGGGGATACCGACTGCAATGCAGAGGGTCTCAGGTTCAAACCCACGTCGCGCACCTCTGACTTTCGGAAGTTATATGACTTTGAAATTATGTGCGTGACAATTATCGCCTCCTCCGTGCCTTGGAGAGCACGTTAAGCCGTCGGCCCCGGCTGCTATGAATATCTATGGCAATCGTTATTGGGAAGTCAGTGCCCTCTAATGTCCTGACACTGGTATAGTCATAGGGTATCGTTAGCCTTCGGGTTGCGGAGGTCAAGTGGCAGCCGCTCCGTGTAAAGACTGATATCCAGTCAAATCCGGTTAGACTAGAAAGCCGACCCCAAGTGACTTGGTAATAATAAAGGCTAAGGGAAAAGAAGAAGAATATTAGGTAGGACCATCATCGATAGTGGCTTGGGAATAATAAAGGTTAGGGAGAAGAAGATTATAAACTTTAGTGGGCTACGGAGGCTGGTTTTAATCCAGTGGGACGTAAGCTTACTTGCAACCTTGGCAGCATGACAATATTTTTTTTTAATATCCACAATTTCGCGTTACGGTCCGCCACTATGATAAGTAAATTGTTAAAATTCGTGATAAAGTTCCATTGGCAAAGTTTATTCACATGGCTTTGTGCCAGTTGGTTTAAAGTTCAGTACTTCCAAGCCACGGAGGTTTGGCAACCGTTCACAAAAATAACACCTGCTACGCATGTAGTGGGTCAATTTACCGCCTGAAGTTATTTCTCTATACATAGCTGTATTGAAGATTTCTTAGGTGGTGGTGAAATATGATGCGAAGCTTTATTAGTTTACTAATGTTTGGAGCCAATGACGATCACACAACACAGCAGCAGGTCAACATTCGCGAGGCTATTGAAATAAAAAACATCCTAATTTCATTAGAGAAGATGGTTGGAATGTACCACTAGCTTGGGATCCAGTAATTCAAATAGTCAAACCCAAGAAGAAGCAAACCATAGCTAGACTTCATGATACTTTGAGCTCATTCTGCGTAAATAGAAACACCCATGATTTAATTATGTTCGGGTACTTTGAAATAACTACACTGGAACATTGAGACAACTGCTATCTTAGTCTCCCCGTGACCATGGCTGCTGAAAAGCAACCGAAACGTCGGGGAAAGTGTAAACACAAATATAAATAGTGGTATAGTAATAGTTTTAATAATTTTATTAGCTTAAAAATTAGTAAAGTTGATTAGTAATAGTAGTGTAACAGTTTTCAAAATTTTGTAATAAAGTGTCAAATAAACAACGCGATAAAATCCGTATATAGTAGTTTCATGTCAATGAATAACATTCGCGTAAACAGAAGACAATATGAGGTCAAAATTGCTCACGTTGTTTTTGTACATGAAGAGATGCACCTTATGTAGCCCTCGTCACACACAAGGACTGTATGTAGGGCTCTCCCAGCTGAAGCCAGGTGATATTGGCTACTTGTTCTAGTTTTCGACTTTCAAGACACGTGGTAGTCTAAATGAAACCAGTGGAACTCTACGATATGACGTCATTTCTGAGCCTAATCTAATTTATTGTAAAATAATAATAAAATATTTGTGATATGTTGTCTATTAATTAAAATAATTTAAAACACATACATTCAGATTCACGCCATATCCCAGAAACAAGCGGTAGCTAGAAGTCTATTATATCCAGCAATATCTTCTAGCCGCCAGTAATAATCAGGCACGACTATACCGTCGTGTACCAGGCATATTTTCACAAATTGGTTTTGCTGAGCCCTGAGTTAGGAAGTTGGCGGTGTTAGACACCCCGTGCCTCGGAAAGCACGTAAAGCCGTCGGTCCTGCGATTGATATATCTCCGGTCGTGTCGGATTGCTGCCCCATCGGATCATGATAGTTAGGGAACAGAGAGTGCACTTGTGTTTGCGCACTTACTTGTGTACTATAATATTTTATTATCTGCTCTGCAGACGACCAGTCTCCGTTAAAATTGGACGCCGTGACCGAAATTTGGTCTGTAGGTCATTACATAACAAATGACTTCAATAAACTCGTGGCAGTCGTGTATACGCGTTACTTTCAAGTTGAATGAATTGAGAGCTTAGGAAATAATTCTCTTATCTTCTTTACATTAGTGGTCAATGGAGGGCCATTGAATTTTATTGTCGAGTGCAAGTCAACAGGCGGTCGGTCAGGCGAGTAAATAAGATGCGGGCGTCGTCACTAGAGTTGTTGTCAAATGTTTGCGTCCGACGCTATTTGCGACTGGACCGAGTTTTAATCCCATTATTTTTTATTATGCGATGTTCACTCAAGTATTTTTGAGTTAGTTTGTTTATATAGCTTGTGTTCCTAGTAAGAGATGAGATCGTTTAAAATTTATGCCATATATTTTTGTGGCACCTCTGTCAAGAGTGAATCATCATCATCATCATCATCATCATCAGGCTATAATAGTCCACTGCTGGACATAGCCCTCACCCAAAGAGCGCCATAGCGCCCTGTCTTCAGCTTGCCGCATCCAGCATCAGCCTGCAGTCTTTCGCAAATCGTCATCCCACCTGGTCGAAGAGCCAAGAGTGAATGCTATGAATATTATAAAAGATTTTGACACGGCTTCGCTCGTATAAATATAGGTTAGATTACTAACAGTACTTTTTTTGGATGTAAGGTACCCTATATCCTTTTCTGTTCCCCTAACAACGTTTAAGTGAAATTTCATAATCATTATGAATCGGTGGAGTAATCAAGGATCACTGGTTATAAATACGAATATTTTTGAAACTGTTTTTACGCTTACGTTCGTAGCATCTTTACAACAGCCCTGTTTGGACCCGTAAGTATGATTTCTATATTGAACAAATCGAATGCGTTCAAAAACGTTTTATTAAGCATTTAAACTTCAAAACCCGTAAGCGTCTCGACGATTATGTGGACGATTGCAGACATCGACTTTTGCCTCTGATAGATGCAGCGAAATTGATATCTTCTTTTTATCTAAAAATAGATTTAAATATTATTCGTGACCTGACCGTAAATTCCTATTTCTGAGAACTGTCTTTCTCTTACTACTTTTATTATATTATAAAACTCATAGTTTTACTTAGTGAACTTTAGCCTTAGAAATCACAACTTTCTACCTCGTGTACAATTGTCGTGGAACTCTGTAATTATCTTAGAGTTAGTCTGAAGAAAAATTGTAATGTATCTTCGTAAAAAAGCTGTAGAATTTCCTTAAAATAAATACATATCTACTGCCTACCCTTTCTGGGATATAGGCGTGACATTACGTAAATATAATAGACTAGATGTGCCCGCGGTTTCACCCGCGTTTATAGTTACTGCGCCGCCCCTGTGGGGTCGTAGTGTGATGTTATATAGCTTATAGCCTTCCTCGGTAAATAGGCTATACAATACTAACAGAATTTTTCAATTCGAACCAGTAGTTCCTGAGATTAGCGCGTTCAAACAAACAAACTCTTCAGCTTTATAATATTAGTATAGATTTATAATGAGTTGTGTTCCTGTAGTAAAGTTGGTTTTACAGCTCCTTAATGTGACACTCACTTTTCATCTGCCTATTTCCTTGCGCGGGTATTGCAGTGACACTTTCTTTATAAGATCAATAATATAAATAAGATAAAACTTTTTGCAAAAAGTATTATACTTATACTAACAGTACAAGGAGCGTGGCCTAATGTCCCATCTAGTTATTAACCTTTTTAGCGCTTAGCTAAATATCGATTGCCGTGCCCCTAGCGCCCGGCTACAAATCGATAAAATAATACCTACAATAATTAGGGAGGTGCAGAAATACAGAATTTTAAGTAAATGTTGAAAATCATACCATTATTCAATAATGGTTTTAGTTGTACAACGCAGTTAATAGAACGAAAATAAAACAAAAGCATCGTGCATGTTCTCTGTCGCAGAAATACGACACGGGCGGTAGAGGCACGGACATATGTGTCGCATAAATGCGACACAAGCGATAAAAAGGTTAAGAAAATAAAGGAAAAAATAAATAAATCTTCAATGTCAACACTAAAGTAATCCTCAATGTACCAACAAAAAAGTTTGTAATCAAATGTGTAATATAAAAGTTTCAATCACGACCTATTGAAATGCCTTTCGAACCCTTTTTTGCTACTAGACCAAGTTGCAGACGATCAAACGAAAGTTTAGAATCCTATATTTGCAAATCGGCTTAACCGAACCACAAGCCGACCGATACCCTAGCTATTAAAACAATATTGTGTATTTTGCTTCGAAAATTTATTAGACAGATAGTGCCCGTATGTAAAAACGGGACGAGCAAAATACAATTCGGGTAACCCAATCGAATGGTTTGTTTTATTTTTTGTTAGTTTTTCACTTTTACTCGATTCTAATTGTATCAGCGAAATTGATAGTATTTTTGTTTTATTAGTAATTGACCTCGAATGGACTTTTTAAATTAGTAAGGTAACATTTCTTTTGAATTTTATTCGCAATTTATTCGTTGAAGTTTTTAACAGTGAGCTTATAAAATAACTAGCTTTTGCCCACGGCTTCGCTCGCGTTAATTTAGAATTTGACAATCAATTCGGGTTGTACTCTGCTTGTAATAATTCAATCAGGATTCGAAAGACACGTGGCGCCATCTATTATCATAAGAACGATATTGATGTTTTCCTCGAGAACAATATTTTTTTTCAGGATGAAAGGTAGCCTATGTCCGATTCTGTACATCTGACAACGTATATGCAAAATTTCAGGATGATCGGTTCAGTGGTTTAGGCGTGAAAAGGTAACAAACAAACAAACTCATTTTCGCTTTTATAATATTAGTTAGGATTAGGATTTGCATACAAATAATGTAGGATGAACAGGCACGGTTATTTTATACATTTGAGTTACTTAATTTAACACTTAAAGTGTTTGCTTTATTTTAAAATATTGCTTTAAGTATCAAATTATGTAAATAACTCGTTTTAAAAATTTGGGATGAACTTCAACATATAAGGCATGTTAGAACCATAGCAACTCTAAATACGTAATGAAGTTCACTTGAAAAGTAGTCATTGCAATATTTGCTTCCATAATAATTAAGATACGGTTTGACTGTGAACAGATATATCTCTGTTTTGAAATATTGTTATTAACCATTAAAACTGACATTTGGCATCACATTTAGCAACAGAAGCAATACAAATGTTTTGAGTTATGCTAATAGTTCCAAGAGTTCGTACTTGATTAATTTCTGAAATGTGAAATATTGCATTCAGTAATAACTAATAACTAAAGCATTGCTAGAGTGATTTGCAATTTACATTTAATACGATTTTAGTAATATAAATTGAGCATGCAATTAAGATGAAATTTTATTATTATTATTGAATATTATATTTATATACATCATTCTAATGCACCAATTTATTTAATTTATATTTGATATATATTAATTACATACTCACCAATTATAATTTATATATATATATATATATATATATATATATATATATATATATATATATATATATATATATATCTTACGTATGTATTTTTTATTTCTTTAATTTTTTGAATTTGGAATATTTTAAAGAGTAGCTGATGTACGTCCGGGCGTCACTTGGGGTTACCACATAACATCAGGGTTGGTTTGAGGTATTAACCGCAAACCAACAATAAACCTGAGTGGTAACCTCGTTTTTCATTATATATGTACTTTTTTTTGCTGTGTTATAATATTTGTCTGTGTTTTGTGTACCTATATTTTGAAAATAAAAATACTTACTTACTTACTTACGTACTTAAATAGGTTATCTTTAATACCTTTACAATCAGTTTGATACTTTTTTATATTTCTTAAAATTAAACAAATAGCTGTTACTTGTTTTATTCGTTTAATTGTTATATTTATTAGTCCCTATATTTTGCTATATTAAGCAGCGATAGCTCAGTGGGGAGACCAACAGACTGCAATGCAGAGGGTCTCGGGTTGGAACCCATGTTGCGCACCTCTGACTTTCGGAAGTTATATGACTTTTCGAAATTATGTGCGTATTGATTGACAATTATCGCCTGCTCCGTGCCTCGGAGAGCACGTTAAGACGTCAACGTATGGTAGTCGTTATAGGGAAATCAGTGCCCTCTATTATCCTGACACTGGTCTAGCCTTAGCGTATCGTTAGCCTTCGGGTTGCGGAGGTCAAAAACTGATATCCAGTCAAATCCGGTTAGACTAGAAAGCCGATCCCAAGTGACTTGGGAATACTAAAGGCTAGGGAGAAGAAGATTTGGCTCGCGGCTTTGCTCGTGTGAATGTAGGTTAGGTTAGGTTAATAACAGTACTTTCTGGATGAAAGGTACCTACCTCATATCATTTCAGTTCCTCAGAAAACGTGTATGCGTATTTTATGATGATCAGTCAAGTAGTTAAAGCGTAACAAACTCACCTTTACATTTATAATATTAGTTAGGAAATACTGAATCTCCAATTGAGTTAAAAGTAAGTTTGTGTTGTTGGATCCATTTTACATAACTTTGTCGTATAGTACGTCGTATAGGTAAGCGGTGTTTATAAATTGTTTCACTGCTGGTCGCATCTCCTTGTCAGTGTGAGAAATGTTAGGTCATGTCCAGTACGAGCTGGTAGGCTTCACACATCTTTAACAACGTTATAAAAACCTCTCAGATATGTATGTTTCCTTTCGATATTTTCCATCATCGTTAAAAGCGAGCAATATATATTCACATGTAATTTTGTAGTGGAAAAAGCAAAAATAAACATGTCTCTGTCAAGATTGGCTCAAATTGCAATTGAAATTTTGTTTATTCTTGCGAATAGTGTTCCTAGTGAACAAGCTTTTTCGAAGTCCGGTAATTTAATTACTTAAGAATGCAAACAGGCTGTGTAACAAAAACATCAAAGGATCGATGTGCTTATCTTTGTGGTTCAAAATCGTGATATTTTTATTAAATATACGTCTGTTCTTTGGTTTATTTATTTTATTTCTAAAAAAAATAAATCTATCAGTTGGCTTAAATGCATTAAAATTTACTAACATTTTATTTGGCCAGCGTAGTATAATAAACCTTAAAGGCAGAGCTTGAGATTCGACTCGAAACTTGTGTATGGGATTCGAGTTGCGACTCGAGCATGGATATAAGGCTCAAGCTTTAGCCTCGAGCCTACTTATAAGGCACGAGCCTTTAATGGGTTTAAGGCTCGGGGCTCCAGCTTTTTAACAATAGTATGTAGGATTCGAATCCACAACACACGGCGCGGTACTGGCGATGTGACCACTTAAACAAATAGGCCATACGTGCTGTCAATAGTTTTCAATAAAAAAACTGTAAATATATTATTTTCTGTACGTATTTGTAATCATGGTAAGACTTGGTCGTCTATAAGTAGCTAGCGAATTCCTGAAATATCTTTATCTTTATTGAGTCCACTATGTTCAAAAATCCACCTCGCTATTGTATTACGATGAGTTTTGTCACCATGCTGGCTCTGAAATATATGTGCTCTCTAAATTATTGTTTTAGATCGGGGACACAAAGAAGACGCACAAACATACAAAAACTTGCGTCTTCATTCTTTAGGTACTGCCTGTAACCATTTTGCAATGTTTGTAAAGCCCAGGGAATTGGTCTTGCCACTCTTACTATTTTATTTGGATCTTTCTAAGAGTTGACTATAATAGATAAAATTTATATATTTTTAAATTTAAAAGTAAGGAAATTAGGTAGGTGAGAGTAACTGCATGTCTAGAGCAGCGATAGCTCAGTGGGGAGGCTAATAGACTGCAATGCAGAGGGTCTCGGGTTCGAACCCACGTCGCGCACCTCTGACTTTCGGAAGTTATAATGACTTTTCGAAATTATGTGCGTATTGATTGACAATTATCGCCTGCTCCGTGCCTCGGAGAGCACGTTAAGCCGTCGGTCCCGGCTGCCATGAACATCTATGGCAGTCGTTATTGGGTGAATATCGACACAAAAGATCCCACTGGGTCGAAGTGTCGCCGGTCTGCACTGACTGGCCCCCACATAAGATAAGATAAGAACTGCATGTCTGAGAGTTCTCCGTAATGTTCTCGAAGATGTGTGAAGTGTGCCAATCCGCACTGGACCAGCGTGATGGACTATGGCCTAGCCCTTTGGACAGTTTAATAGAGGGCTGATAGTTATTATTATATCAATATTAAACTATAATTTCTATATGATAACGGCCTAATGACTAACATCCACACATTGCCACGGTAACTAATTAATTACCGTAACAATGTGTGTATGTTAATCATTAGATCAATAATTAATCTCCAACATCCATACATTGTCACGAAAACTACAAAATAATAGTTTTATTTGTTCTAGTTAAAAGCAGCTTACAATTCATTAAGTAGACGAAAATTCGACACCAATGTACATATTCCTTAACACTTATACATTAATTTAAAGGAAAATAAATTATTAGCACACAGCATGCCTCCAACACGAAAATTATTAGACTATATTAAGTCTGCAATTTTGAAACAGCAAAATAAATAGAAACAAATTACTAAAAGTATCACTTAATCCGCTCTTCTCAAAAGTTATCAGCAACGGCTTTTTCAGACAACTGATCTCCATGATTAAATAAAATGTCATTCAACTTCAAATAAGATTAAGGCTTGCAAAAAGAACGTGAAATTTTCAATTCTTCGAATCAATTATGCTGGTCCATCGACGTTCCCGCAAAACTTTTACAATATTATCCTATCGCTTTAAGTAAATTGCACCGTTTTCATCGAAGCTTAGACTATGACTTTTTTCGAAAATTCTTAAGACGGAAGGAGAATTGTCAAACTCGCGTCAGGACACGTGACCTGATCGAAAATTTGTAAGACGGAGGGAGAATCGTCATGTTTGTGTACGATAGCGCAATAAATGAATATTGTATTTTACCACATAAATTATAGTACTTTTATACTGATAATTAAAGCAATTCGTGCAAAATTATTCCCTAACCATTCCAAAATATCAAAAATGCACAACGTTAATATTCAAGTTTTCACTTCTGCCGGCACTCCCGGCGTGCAACCCGTTATTTTTTTATAAAGATTACAAGTAGTAACCTGCATATAAATAACTATTCTTGATGGTTATCAAGAATAAGCAGACAGCTATTAATCTTTATAACCATGAATCTATTTAAGTGAGACAGATTAAATTCGTTGCGTTACAAACCAGTTTAACTTTCCCCTTTCCCTTTTCTTCTTTAACTCCAGTAGGAGTGTCAAAACTGAGAGATTTCCATACCACTACACCATATTTTCACCACTGCTAAATCTGGTTAAGGAGTAAGAAAAAGTCTTCGCCGTAAGCCAACAATAAGCCTATGTCTTCGTAGATGTATGAGCTATCCTTACTAATATTACAAATGCGAAAATGAGTTTGTTTTTTTGTTTGTTTGTTTGTTACGCTTTCACGCCTTAACTACTCAACCGATCAACATGAAATTTTGCATACACATTGTCAGGGGTACAGAATAGGTCATAGGGTACTTTTCATCTAGAAAAACGAACTGTTGCAAACCTACGTTTACGCGAGCGAAGCCGCGGGTGAAAACTAGTACCACTGCTCTTAGACCACACGACTGCTTAACATCAGGTGGAGTGTGGTCATTTTGACGAGCAAAATTTAAAAAAAAAAAAAATTATAAAAGGATTGTGAATTAAAAATTCTAGTGTCATCGTTAAAGATATGCTCTGTGGAAATATTCTATACTATAAGTCAGCGATAGCCTAATGGGAAACCGTTGGACTGTCACGCCGCGCATCTCTAACTTTTCGAAGTTATGTGCGTATTAAATATTTAATTATCGCTTGCTTAATGGCGAAGGAAAACATCGTGAGGCAACCTGCATGTCTAAGTGTTCTCCATAATGATTTCGAGGATATGAGGAGTATAGGTTCAAATCCCGCCAAAACGATATCAGAACAAAAATAATGTTCCGATTGAATATGAAGCTCCTTCGTTGCTTATCGCATAGCACTGATAGTTTTCAACAAAACCCACTCAAATTCTATTAAAACAGCTCACAAAAGTAGCAGTTTGTTGCATACACCGCTAAAATAGTTCATTTATATTTTGTCTTAATTGTTTTTTGAGATTAACCATTATTTTGTGAACAGTATTTTAGAGGATTGTGAAACTAAACTACTAATATGTGAAGTCTGCCAACCCGCACTGAGCCAGCGTTGCCAAATTACGTAAATAAAATAAATGTGGACTATTATTATTGCGTAGTGTTCACAATAATGTGTGCCGTAATTCTTTTTATTTCGTCTAATTAGTCACAACATGCATTGATTACTAAAATTAATGTACTCCCATTAAATAAAGTATCTTATTTATTTTATCTTGACTTTCAAATAAATTAAAAAAGCTTGCACTGTAATTCTATATGTTGTATATTTCGCTGGGATACAATAACACTCTGGTTTTACTAATAAGTGCTAGTTACTTCAAAAATCTAAATTTATATGTCGTTACATTACATTATTTAAAGTCTTGAACAGCAGCAAGCTAGACAAAAATGCTTTCACATATTTTAGCAATTGACATATTGCATAAGATGCTAAGTGCCTCTAGACCGAATTTCGATCATGGCACTCAATGGATATTCACCATTTTGCGCAGAGTAGAATGCACAAGTGCGTGCTCACATACAAGCTCACTCTTTATTTTGTAACTCTCATAATCTGATGGGATGGCAATCCGACACGACCGGAGAGATACTAGAGGCAGGACCAACGGCTGTAGTGCTTTCTAGATAGGTATGGGTGTGTGCAACCTCGCCCGACAGGGTCCATCATTTGTTACTTATTTTTAAGCTTACCACCTGTAAATGTAAATTATGGAATGCAATAAATTGAATTTGAATTTGATATTCCTACCTCTTAGCTGCTATTGAGAAGTTATTAACAGAAAAACCTTTTAGCTTTTTGTTGGCACGACCCAAATGTATTCAAGCCCAAAGCCACGTACAGCACATGCATTCACAATTTTAGCGCCACCGACTAGGTTTAAAATGAGATGCTAAAAACATATTAAGATGATAAAGTCCCAAAAAACAGCTAGTTACAATCTAAGCAAAATAAATTTTTACTAGTTTCACTTATCCCGCTAAACAGGTTTAAGGTCTTTATGATGTTACTTGCTACTTTAAATTTATGTATTCGAACGTGTATATTGCTGTGTTTTAGGAGCGTAAATATCAAACAACGAGACGACAGTACAGAGTAAGAGTTTATTTGCGACTGACGCATAAAAATCGTTGCGGGCGCAGCCGCGTGTAGATACACACATATGCATATGATCTCTTGCATCATATTACATATGTTGACATGCACATAAATAAAAACATTTGCAAATCAGCAAGTCAAAGTTCAAAATAAACATGTGCCAATTTAATCTGGCTGCTCAAGTTAGGCAAAGGAAACGATCCGTACAGGCTTATTTCAACAAACTACTTATTAATTTTCCGGCATCGAGTTTCAAATTAAAACAAACTAGTAAGTTCAAGTGTAGAACAAAATGCATAGTTACACCACGTAGTTTTTGCATGTGTGAACAAATTAATTTTTGTTAACTCGTACAAGTTATGTTCGAGCGTTTTACGTGAATCGGAATAGAGTTAATTTGTGTTACTGCTGCGGTTATGAAATGTGTTATATTTCAGAGATCATTTCTCCCACGTACGTGCAAACTCTGGAATAAACTGCCAGCTTCGGTGTTTCCCGAGCGCTATGATATGTCCTTCTTCAAACGAGGTTTAAAGAGACTTCTTCTTTCACGGTAGGCAGCGGCTTTGCTGTGTCCTGACATTACTGAAGTCCATGAGCAGCGGTTACCACTTTCCATCAGGTGGGCCACTTGCTCGTCTGCAACCAATGGCAATAAAAAAAAATTATATTCTATGTCCTTTTCTGTTCCTCCACTCGACCGATCATCGTGAAATTTCGCATAAAACGTGTATGCGTGTGTGTATTAAATAGTTAATTTTCGCTCGCTTGGAGATGTGGTGAACGAAAACATCGTGAGGAAACCTGCATTTCTAAGAGTTCTCCATAATGTCCTCGAAGATATGCGAAGTCTGCCAACACTGAGCCAGTGTGGTAGACTATGGCCTAATCCTTCTCACAATGAGAAGAGACCCGTACCCAGCAATAGAACAGTTTAATATCGGGCTGATATTATTATAGGTACATATATATGTACAATAATTTATTAGAATGCGATTAATGCGTACTCGAAACAATATTCGAAACACGATGTACTTATCGAGTATTAATCCGATTACGAATAATTAATTGATTGATGTTCTCCATTGACACTCAGGTAATAAATGCGATCGAGTTCAGTTCATTTTCTTTTTAAATTACTCGATTTTCGATATGAGTGACAATTTTAATTATAATTTCTCTGCTCTGCAGAATCGTTTCATTTATTGCGTTGTAAAATGTTATTAATTCTCATTGACGAGTGGATTATTCTACCCATTCGTAATTCAGACTTAATTATGTTTACAAAAGTTTCATCTACATTAATATATTTAGGTGTTCAATTATACTAAGTAGGAGAACTACATAGTATAAATGTATAAGTATATAATACTAGCTTTTGCCCGCGGCTTCGCTCGCGTTAATTTAGAATTTGACAATCAATTCGGGTTGTACTCTGCTTGTGATAATATAATTCAATCATGATTCGAAAGACACGTGGCGCCATCTATTATCATAAGAACGTTATTATTGTTTTCCTCGGGAAAAGTATTTTTTTTCGGGATGAAGGTTAGCCTATGTCTGTTTCTGTACACCTGACAACGTATATGCAAAATTTCAGGATGATCGGTTATAGGTTTAGGCATGAAAAGGTAACAAACAAACAAACTCATTTTCGCTTTTATAATATTATAGTTAGGATTGTGGATAACAGTGTGAGTGCATATTTGCTTAAATGTAAATTGTTTGGTTTAGGGTTTATTTTTTTTTTTAAAGACAACTCCCGCACTAGGAATAGTTTCATGTATCGCAGGGGACCTAACAAACATTTAAATAACGGACACAAAGAACACCTAGACTCGGGAACACCTAGACTAGATTTGTGGATCACACATTTATTTGCATACGGCCCACCTGATGGTAAGTGGTCACCGTAGCCTATGGACGCCTGCAACACCAGAGGCATCACTAGCGCGTTGCCGACCCTTTAGGAATGGAAGAAGAGAAAAATGAAGTGGGAAGGAGAAGGAGCGGGAAGGGGGCAAGAGGGTGATTGAGCCTCCGGCACTCTCACTCACCGTACGAAACACAACAATAGGAACACTGCTATTTCGAGTCGATATTCTGTGAGAGGGTAGTCCTTCCCCGGTCGAGCTGGCCCATTCATGCTGAAATCAGCGAGGCTACATCTACTCATCTACGGCAAGATTAACACAACACTTACTTTGACGAAGGAGTCAATAAGAATTTAGGTTATATCAAAATATTTTTTAAATCCTCATTAAATAATTGGGAACCTCGCGTCCCAATTATTTAAAAAGTAAATTGCGTTAATAGTCTTTGTAGTAAAACCGATATTGCAATTTGATTATTGCAATTTGCTTATCCTAATTACCTTACACGGGTTTCCTATAAGCTGTACTTCCCTTCGAGCCAGTAAATTTGAACCGTCAGCAATCGGCAACCGTGAACTTGTTTAATTTTTTTGAATATACTATAACTAATACAGACATCTATCTTTAAAGAAATTGCAATTTACATTTGTTCAGCTGCTTAACTATTAAAGGGAACAAACAGAGTTACTTTCGTATCTACAATACTGGTGTAAATAGTATGGATAGCAGTAAAAAAAAAGTCCAATTTTATTTGCCTCATGGCCAAAGTATATTGCATTTCTTTGATCTTTAAAGAATCTCATATATTAAACTGTCAAGTGAAACACCTATGATTTATTTTTATTTTCTAGTAAACGTACAGTCAGCGACGTGAGTAGCTGAACACTAAGTATATATGTAATAATAAAATTATTGAGAAGAATGGAACCCGCCACGCACCCTCAGATTGCCCACTCCAACTATTGCAGTAGAAATAAGTTGATACCTATTGCAATATAAATGCCGATCTCGTTTGGACAGGGACAGCCGCGTCGCGGGACGTAGGCGTTCTCCAACTTGCAGTATTCCACTTCGAATACAAAATATGCGTCGTAACACTCGATTGCCGCCAAGTATCGCCTAATTTGATTCAATATAAATATGTAATAATATTTTGAAAGAAATTTTGATTATAATAACTATTCTTTAATCCATACTGCATTAAAGATGAGGAATTATGATTATTATGTAAGCCTAGATTTTGCCCATTGCTTTGCTCGCATATAATATGTAGTTACATTAGTAACAGTATTTTTTTTCTGGATGAAAGATACTCTATGTCCTTTTCTGTTCCCATGACAACGTGTATGCGAAATTTAATGATGATCGGTCGAGTAGTTCAGACGTGAAAGTGTAATAAACAAGCAAACTCACATTCGCATTTAAAATATCAGTAAGGATAGTACAATTCAAATGTTTGAAAATGTTTATTGACCTATGTCGCTGACTGTACATCATAGTACTTGCGTCAATGCTTGTAGCATAGTTCGAATACTCACTCAGATCTTTTAATTCGTAGCTCGTCTAACAAAATACTTTTCTGACTTTATTATATTGAACACTCTTTTGAAACGTAGTTCATAGATCAACTGCAAGACATTTATACAATTTATTCGCTGCGTACACGCGATAAATCCTTCTTCTTCTCCCTAGCCTTTATTATTCCCAAGTCACTTGGGGTCGGCTTTCTAGTCTAACCGGATTTGACTGGATACCAGTTTTTACACGGAGCGACTGTCATCTGACCTCCGCAACCCGAAGGCTAACGATACCCTAAGACTAGACCAGTGTCAGGATATTAGAGGGCACTGACTTCCCAATAACGACTACCATAGATGTTCATGGCAGCCGGGACCGACGGCTTAACGTGCTCTCCGAGGCACGGAGCAGGCGGTAATTGTCAATCAATACGCACATAATTTTGAAAAGTCATATAACTTCCGAAAGTCATAGGTGCGCGACGTGGGTTCGAACCCGAGACCCTCTGCATTGCAGTCTGCTGGACTCCCCACTAAGCTATCACATGCACGCGATAAATTTAATGAAATTAATAAACGTGTCAATTTGGAATTTATTTTTGTTGTTGGTTATGTTGACCTGTTGAGCTCTATACTATATCTTGCCCGTTGGTTTGCTTGCGTTAATGTAGATTTTGTCAATAAATGTCTTTCCCTCGGCAACAAAAACTTTTTTCTGGATGTTTACACTATGTCCTTTTTTGTTCCCCTGACAATGTGTATACGAAATTGCATGATCATCGGTTGAGTTGTTAGGCGTGAAAGCGTAACAAATATACAAACTCTCATTCGCATTTATAATATTCGTTAGGATTTTCATATAGAAATATTTTTTTAAAGTCGTGTGGAATAGCTAGATTTGTTATCTACGAGTTCCACGTCTGCTTACTGCTTCGATAAATAGTCGTGAGTAACTTGTATATAGATGTCTTTTATTATAAACAGCGGTACCCCAATAGTTAAGACATCGAGTTTGATATTTCCACTGAAACCACTCCTTACATAAACTTAGCTTAGTTTTTAAATGGCAACTGCCGCACGAAGAAAAATATATCTTAGGTTTTCAGTTTCAAAAGTCAATTTGCCTTGTAAATCCACCGCAATTACTACTTTATAGTAAAATAGTGCAAAACTAACTACAAATGATGTCCAATGAAGTCTGTAAGCTTTATCAATAATTCCTAATGTCTGATTGACGGTCCTACTAAGTGGGTTTCGCCACCTTGAATTTTTTATGTTCACACTATTTCTACCACGATTTCTACGCTAATGGTAGGACTATTTTTATCTACTATCCCATTGAATATTAAACTTTATTTCGTTTACAGATCCTTAGGTTTAGATTGATGGCTTAGATCTCTGGCTTTGATTAGATAGAATAAGCCCAGCCCATATAAGCTTGTAATCGCTGTAAATTTTGTTTTTAACGAGACGGATCCCGTGCTAGGATTAGAAATCCCTGTGCCTCGGGGAACTTTACAAACATACAATTAACGGGCACTAAGTAAGATTTGAACCCAACTCACTTACATGGCGGCAATGCAAACCCACGTCGCGCACCTCTGACTTTCGGAAGTTATATGACTTTTCGAAATTATGTGCGTATTGATTGATTATTTGCGATAGTCTGCATGTCTGAGAGTTCTACATAATGTGTTTGAAGATATGCGACGTCTGCCAACTTGCACTGGGTCAGCATGGTGGAGTAAGGTCTCACCTTTCTCACACTGAGAAGAGGTCCGTGCCCAGCAGTGGGACAGTTTAATACAGGTCTGATATTAGTATAAGACATACCATAATTATATTTCAACGGATATTTTTTATCTTCATATTATTCATTGTTTTAAGGTACGCAATGTGGTTTTCAGTAACAAATGTGGCACAGACGTCGTATATATAATAACAACTCAACCCCACTACCACGATTTATTATTTTGCAAATGCCGCCGCTTGGCAGCGAACAATAATAGCAGCCAAAATAATAAATAGAAAACCAAAATCTTACGAATATGATAATGTAGGAGGTATATAACCGTTAAGTTTGCGGCAGTAAAAACAACGTTGTTGACTTTTTTGAAAGTCAACGAATATCGTCATTTCTTTACCCTATTGGCTCACCCGTGGGGAAGCGAACGCCGGTGTCCCGCGAGACAGGCGGGGATACTGACCACTATACTACTAAAGATTGACACTATACCGTTGACTACCGCAAACTTAGCCATTATATACAAAGTCACGTCGCGTCGGCTTAGTAGTCGTTTCACACGAATTTCTTCGCACAAACCGTGCGAAAAGACACTTTTTTTAAATAATATTATTTTTGTCGTTTCGCACACATGAAATATATTTTCGTGCGAATCGTTCCCGTCTGAAAACGTACCTTTAAGATATTTTATTGAGTTGAAGGCAGGCGAGCAGCGGGTAGAAACTATAACAGTACAAGTCACTTAGTATCCTAACTAATATTATAAACGCGAATGTGAGTTTATTTGTCTGTTACGCTTACACGCCTTAACTACTCGACCGATCATCATGAAATTTCGCATACCGAGATGTTTAAAACAAAGATAGCCTATGTCCTTTTCTCGTTCCCCTGACAACGTATCAAGGAAACAGAAAAGGACATAATATTATGCTATATTATTCAGAAAAACGTACTGTTACTAAATTAACCTACTCTACATATTTACGCGAGCGAAGCCGCGGACAAAATCTAGTAAATAATAAACCTTAAAATTGTTCATATATTAACTAAAGTCAGCTTTCTGAAGAGGTAAAAACTACTGATTTGCACCTGCTATAATCCTGACATATTATGTAGCTTACTTCAAGAAAACTTCTCGCTATAAGATGTTTTTAAATTTGAAAAATTAAATACTGATAATGTTTACCACATTGCTATTCAAAAATTAAAAAGCATTTTTGGAAGCTATTGCGCAATTCCTTCTAAAAAAAAGTTAGAAAAACAAAACATTAACAAGATGATGTTATCGTTAATCATAAGTCATTTAACTTGAATGACCGTCGACTTTTCATTCACGAATGAAAGGAACGAATGAAAAATTGATGATTCATTTTGAATAACGAAAATAAATCAAATTTTTTTATGCATGAATACTTTAATTTAAAACTGATGCTGTTGACTCGAATTGACATAAAAGATAAATTGTATTGTGGGATTGTATTGTGAATGGTACATGTTATAAAAATGGAATCCCATGCTTAAAAATGAACAGGTTGTCATATCAATAAGAACACACGTTTTAAGACAACATAGAATATAACATAGTATAATTTAATAACTTTTAGACTTGCATGAGCTACATAAAAATCTCGTGTCATGGTGTTTGTGGTCGTGCTCCTCCTAATCGGCTCAATCGACATTAATGAAATTTTTTATGTATATTTAGTAGGTATGAGAATAGGTCGTAAAGTATATTTTATACCACTAGGTGATAAGAGTGTCCCTTTCCAGAATAGTTTACATTTGCCGGGTCAGCTAGTATCTATATATTAATACGTGAAGCGAAAACTTTGGATCCCTTTTTACGAAAATTGGGCGGACGGAGAGTATGAAATTTCGCACACTTATAGTTTATACAGAGAAGAAGTGACGAATGCTAATATTTTTATAAAATATGCATTAGAAATTCATTAAATTAATGAAAAAACACTACACGCACACATCTATGCATTTGACACACGCAGTCGAAGCGCGTAACTATGGTTACATATTTCTATATATAATGACATATATATCAGCAATATCTT
This sequence comes from Catocala sponsa, assembly GCA_963564715.1. NCBI lineage: Eukaryota > Metazoa > Arthropoda > Insecta > Lepidoptera > Erebidae > Catocala > Catocala sponsa. The sequence goes on from OY751349.1 coordinate 4,442,297, forward strand.
ACAGGCAAACTGGTCGAATTTCGAGCACTAGGCGACCGCTAGTACCTATATAATACGTAAAGGGTATTCAGTCAGCTTATGACTGCCGGTGTAACCAGGTCGAAACGTCCAGACATTATGATGTCTTATCGCCTTAATACCTGTTACGTATTATATACGAGCTGACTCGCACATCTTCGTCTGCTTCACATAAATGAATTTTCCCCGTTTTTGCAACATTTTTTATTTATGCTCTGCTCCTATTGGTCGTAGCGTGATGTTTTATAGCCTATAGCCTTCCTCGATAAATGGGTTATCCAACACTGAAATCATTTGAATTTGAACTAGTAGTTACTGAAATTAGCGCGTTCAACCAAAGAAATAAACAAACAAACTTCAGCTTTATAATATTAGTATAGATAAATATACTACTATTTACCAAAGTAATAATAATAATAATAATAATATTCTACCACGTACACACAACACCATCTAGCCCAAACTAAGCAGAGCTTGTACTATGGGTTCTAGACAATGGATAAACATACATATATACATTTTTTTTTTGTAAATACATACATATTATACATAGAAACACCCAGACCAAGACAAACATCCATGTTCGTGCACACAAATGTTTGACTTGTGCGGGAATCGAACCCGCGACCTCAGGCGTGGCAGTCGGTTACACTAACCACTACGCCATCTAGGCCGACATTTGGAAATCAAACGACAGATAATGATAATTATTTTTTACTGAATTATTTTCTCGTAAGTTATTAAGAATTTGTGAGTGTTATAATATTTTAATTTTCTCTTGCAGGAAACCGGCGCGCGTAGTCCGAGAAGGTACGCTATTACTGCGTTTGACCCGGTCAGTTAAAGAACCAATAAGTAACAAACACCTAAACCTCTACCATTATTTTCCTTACATATTTCATTCTTTTACCTAGGATCAGCTCGGCGTCTGCTAGATGCTTGATTTAATAATATAAAAATAATGGATTTTTTTCAGACTATTAATCAAAAAACTAGTGAGAAACCGTTTTGACTACCACGCAGAAGTCTCGAGTTCGATTCCAAGGCGCGCATCTCTGACTTTTCGAAGTTATGTGCGTATTAAATAGTTAAATATCGCTTGCTTTAACGGTGAAGAAAAACACCGTGTTGGTCTGTATGTCTGAGAGTTATCCATAATGTTCTCAAAGATATGTGAAGTCTACTAACCCGCACTGAGCCAGCGTGGTGGACTATGGCCTAACCCTTCTCACACTGAGAAGAGACCCGTTCCCAGCAGTGAGACAGTTTAATACAGGGCTGATATTATTATTATATTATTATAAGCAATTTCTAAATCTATTTTCGTTATCGCGAGTTTTATAAGCTCCAGTATTTACACTTTAAAATTTTGAAATAAAATGTTAATCAATACATATTTTACATAAGGGATAATTTGCTACAAACATCAATTAGTATTATATTCATGCACGCACGTAATTAAACAACTTCATCCGTACTTTGTGCACAAGACATCTAAAACATTGAAACCGCTTATTCTACCCTCATTTAAACATGTATATTTCAAAAACAGGTTTATTTCCAGCCTAACCTAGATACGTGGTAAGGGTGGGTGCGTACATGCGTCACTTCCACCCGCCCTTCTCCCCCCTACTTCCGGGCCACATCCGGCGCCTGCCCAACAAAGGCTACAACTACCCTCTTTATTTTACTTTTCTTTGAATATGAGGTGCGGTTTTAATGTGGATTAACAAGCCGTGATGTGTTGGTAAATTATTTAGGCTAACATACGCATTTACATAATATTAGCTAAAACATATCTGTTTCATTTAGTCTATGACGCATTTAGCAGGGAAATTCGTAATTTAAATGAGAAATCCTAACTAATATTATAAATGCGAATGTGAGTTTGTTTGTAACTACTTGAATGATAATCATGAAATTTAACATACATGTTATCAGAGGACATAAAAGGACATAGCGTACATTTTATCCAAAAAACAAACAGTTAATAACCTAACCTACATTTACGCGAGGGAGGTCGCGGGAAAAATCTAGTCCTAACTAATAGTATTAATGTAAATGTGAGTTTGTTTGTCTGTTACACTTTCACGCCTAAACTACTCGACTGATCATCATAAAATATTGCATACACATTGTCTGGGGTACAGAATAGGATATAGGGTACTTTTATCCAGAACAAAGTACTATTGCTCACCTAACCTAACCACATTTACGCGAACGAATTTTTATATAAAAATACCATTTAAATTTTCGGCATGGCCCGCGGATTTTACGCAAATTTTCATTCCTACAAACCTTGTCCTGACAATAACAAACACAATAAAAAAAAAAACAGCCAAATCGGTCGAGCCGTTCTTAAGTGATGCTGAAAAAAACCATATCTAAACCATCCTCGAATCCACTTGAACGCACACAAAAAGTTTCATTCAAATCGGTCCAGCCGTTTAGGAGGAGTTCACTGTCAACACACGTACAGAAGAATTATATATATAAAGATAGGTAGATAGTGATAGTGATATTACCTTCTATAGTAGGATTTCAACAAGTATTTCTAGAAGACAGCGTGTTGATTTTCATCTTCATTGCCTTGTACACCTTCACTTATGAAAACTAGAGATGTTTGGTTTAGAGAGATACTATAAACACCGCTTGAATTTCAGTCTCTACCTGAAGTTTGCGCAGTAAACACTATTACAATGCAGTAGAAACACGATACCACATAGTCCAGTCTTGTTTAGTACTTAGAAATCTTTTCTTCAAGCCGTTACAAATTTAAAAAATGTGAATTTGTCACGGTAGGTTAGTTGTTACGCTTTTCCGCTTTAATGATTTTGTAGTGAATTGACTAAAACTCCAAAACCAATTTTTAATTCAAATAAATAAAATTAAAGTGTCTGTTTGTAATGTCAAAATAACAGCTTTTTATCTAATGCATGAAAGTATATAGGTAAGGTACCTATACGAAAACATCCATATTTAAAATTTTTGTCTGTCTGTCTGCCTGTTTGTGCCGGCTAATCTCCGAAACGGCAGAACCGATTTTGACGGGACTTTCACTGGCAAATAGCTGATATTATAAGGAGTAACTTAGGCTACTTTGATTTTAGAAAAAAAAATAGGGTTCCGCGGAGACAAACACATTTTAGTTAAAATCTACGCGGACGAAGTCGCAGGTAACAGCTAGTATTACAATAAAGCTAAGATGTCCTAAATTCTATCTATGTATCTAACGTTATAAATGTGAATGTGAATTTGTTAGTTTGTATATTTGTTTATTTGTTTGTTACGCTTTTACGCCTTAACTTCTTAACCGATCATCATGAAATTTAACATACACGTTGTTCACCCAGAAAAAAGTATCGTCAACCGAACATATATTTACGCGAGCGAAGCTGCGGGCAAAATCTAGTTCTAAAATATTATTATACTAGTTTTTCCCGCGGCTTCGCTTGCGTTAATTTAGAATTTGACAATCAATTCGGGTTGTACTCTGCTTGTGATAATATAATTCAATCATGATTCGAAAGACACGGGGCGCCATCTATTATCATAAGAAAGTTATTATTGTTTCCTCGGGAACAGTAATTTTTTTCGGGATGAAAGGTAGCCTATGTCGGTTTCTGTACACCTGTCAACGTATATGCAAAATGTCAGGATGATCGGTTCAGTGGTTTAGGCGTGAATAAAAAAATAAAATAAAAATTTGTATATTGCCAAAAATATTAACAATGTCAAATACAATATCCTGTGGCCCCACACTAGGCAAGCCTGTCCTGTGGGTACCTGACGCGACTAAATTATTTAACATACATTGTTAGCTCGGACAGCATCATAAAATATATTTATGGCTTATAAATTAAAACATGTAAATTTAAAAAGGTAACAAACAAACAAACTCATTTTCGCTTATATAATATTAATAGTTAGGACTAGTTAGGATTAGGATTATTATATTTTATAGATTGCTTATACGTATATTTTTTAACATAGCAAGAAACCTCGTTTACCTACTGAATGACTAATCAATTAATATATCCTTACAAAGACTATCTATATTTAGGACTGAATATCTAGAAGATAGTTCCGACAGCATTCAATGCCTGAACAGTAAGCATTTCTCACAACTAGACAGGTATTTGGTTTCTGTTGTAACAATAGACGAGGCACTATGAAACTTTAGAGGCACCATTTATATTTGTTATTAGATTTTGCCCGCAACTTCGCTTGCGTAAGTGTAGGTTATGTCAATTTACTATACCTCGGTAACAGTACTTTTTACTGCATGAAAGCTACCCATGTCCTTTTCTGTACCCCTGACAATGCGTATGCAAAATTTTGTGATGATCGGTCATATAGTTAAGGCGTGCAAGCGTAACAAACAAACAAACTTACATTCATATCTATAATATTAGTTAGATGTTAGGTTTATAATGTTCTAAATTTAAAATGGATTCTTAATTTAAAACGCTTCGTTATAATGGCAATTTTACAAGAGACTCAGGCCCTCAGTAATGAGGAAGAATTTGACCCGTAAGAGGGACAAATCTAATAATAATAATTGATAAGATGTCTTCCAAATTGAAGGACAGCGATCAAGATTTGAATTAATTGAGCAATCGAAGTACGATCAACCCGTGGTATATTTTAAATCATTTCGATATACATAGCAACAGAAGTTACTACACAGTTTAATACAGATCTCATACGATACTAATATTACAAAGAGAAAAGATTTAATTTCTTGTTTGTATTTGTTTGTAAGGATTTAATTTAAAAACGACTGAACCGATGTTAAATGCTAAATCATCGCCGAGTAACATAGGCTATTTTTTTTTTTTTTCTTTAACTCAAAGAAAATGTGCTACATTTATCCTTTTACATAACTTCGCCAAACTGTGTAACAGTTTGTTGGCGAACACTGCACTCACTTAACAAATTAAAATTATGTATACACACTTTTAAGACACATTAGTTTAGTATTAGGTACAATATAGTTATTGTTAATGAACTTAAACTTTTTAAAAATTAAGAAGATATATATTTAAAAATAATAAGGCTGTTTAATCTTCAATTCGATAATTAAATATTTGTAACAATGTTTCTTTTAACTTTTCCTTAAATATATTTAAGCTGAAACAATTTTCTGGGATAATTATTTTGTTATGTTAAACAACGGTTACTAATGTAACCTAACCTACTTTTACGCGAGCAAAACCGCGAGCAAAAGCTAATCTATACTAATATTATAAAGCTAAAGAGTTTGTTTGTTTGTTTGAACGCGCTAATCTCAGGAACTAATGGTTCGATTTGAAAAATTATTTTACTGTTGGATACGCAATTTATCGAGGACGGCTATAGACTATATAACATCACGCTATGACCCACGAGGACGGCGCAGTAACAATAAACGCGGGTGAAACCGCGGGAACATCTAGTTATTTATAAAAGAGTCAAAGAACAGCAAATATAAGTTCTACACTATATAAGATGCTCTACACATTCACATACCTCGTGTCGATACCCTTAGCAATTGTGTAACTGGGTCGAGTGTTATACAATATCGTATAATCCTAACGTCCATTCCTTCACTGGGTGTATCATATACAGGTATATTGAAATACGTAGCTATGAAACGGTGAGAGCGTTTCTGTGTATAACATGAAGTAAGTTGCTGGGTTTGTAAACGCTTGCGATTTAAATATACTGTTGCATACATTCAATATGGGTAGTAACTGCCTCCGTGGCGCAGCGGTAGTGAATGCGACTGCTGTGCCAGGAGTCTCGGCTTTGAAGCCCGGGTTGGGTGAAAACAAAGTTTTAGGAGTTAGAAAGTTGACGGTGTTATACAATCCCGTGCCTCAGAAAGCACGTGAAGCTGTTGGTCCGGCGCCTGATCTCTCTCCGGTCGTTTCGGATTATCGTCCCATTGGCTAACGAGAGCTAGGGAACAGAGAATGCACTTGTGTTTGCGCATACACTTGTACACTATAATATCTCCTGCGTAGATGTTCAGTCTCCGTTATGATTGGCCGCCGTGACCGAAATTCGGTCTGAATGTCATTATTATTATATGGGTAGTTTCTGTGACATTCTTGTTGTTTTTTTGAAGTGAAAACTTCTTTAGCGGCGTTGTGCACTTTTTTGTGATGGGTAAAAAATGTTAAATTCGCGTCAGGACACGTGACCTGATCAAACATTCGTAAGACGGAGGGAGAATTGTCAAACTCGCGTCAGGACACGTGACCTGATCGAAAATTCGTAAGACGGAGGGAGAATTGTCATGTTTGTGTACGATAGCGCATTAAATGAATATTGTATTTTACCACATAAATTATAGTACTTTTCTGATAATTAAAGCAATTCGTGCAAAATTATTCCGTAACCATTCCAAAATAGCAAAAATGCATTACGTTAATATTCAAGTTTTCACTTCTACCGGCACTCCCGGAGTGCAACCAGTTGTTTTTTTTTAAGACAACTCTTATTCTAGGAATGAATCCTGTGTCGCGGAGGATATTACAAACATTCAAACAACGGACAAAAAGAACACCCAGACTCGGAACAAGTATTTGTGGATCAAACACATTTTTGTCCCGTGTGTGGACGCAGTGGTGGCCAGGCTACCACTTACACCTCTACGCCATTCATGCAATGCTTGTGATAAATTGTTTTTATTACTGCATGGTGATGATTTAAGCCCTTAGTTCCCAAAGTGATCCAGGTGGACCCCCAGGGGTCCACGGGAGACTCGACGGGATCGTCTACGTTGGTACGACAAAAAAGAATTAATTTGCTTTCGATAGTAAAGAACTAAAATTTTGGAGAATTCACTTTTTTTTTTTATTTTGTTCGTCAAAATGACCACACTCCACCTGATGGTAAGCAGTCGTGTGGTCTAAGAGCAGTGGCCTCCACACCGCCCCCACAGTAGCCGAGGCGATGTTGAGGTCTCTACTTTGACGGCCTGAGTACTTGCATGAACTTGTTTGATTCTTCATCAATATAAATACGAATGCCAAGGAATATAGTAGAAATGTAGCTGTAGGGGGTCCATTGGAACCAGCTAAATTTTGAAAGTGCTCTATGAGAAAAAAGTCTGGGAACCTCTGGTTTAAGCGGTTGCCTCGCTATTGGCACTACGTTGTGTTGTGTTCGAATCCCACACGGGTCAATATTTTTTTAAAATCTAGTAATGGTTGTTTCAAGTCTAGGCTTATTTTATGTCTGTTATTTAAAAGTTTATAAAGATCCCCGCAATACAGGCTTTATACCTAAAGCGTGAGTTGTCTTAGATATCCTTAAGTTTAGGTAAAGCTTAGACCTTATACAATACTTCCAAAATATGCCAATCATCTTAAAATTAAAAGAGCAAGACAAAGATAAAAATCGTACAAGCTTAGAATCAAGAACAGACGTTGAAATTCGTTCTTTCTTATTTGATTCAAAATAAGCCTGTAATTTAAATATTATCTTTGCTTTATAAGTTGACTAGTATGTTTAAAGACTCCAAACCTGAATGCAAAAGACAGGTAATTAAGATCGAGCCTGGCGCCGGCCGAAACTCTGAACCTTTCTGAACTTGCACAAAGCGGTAAGCGCCACGGCAAGATAACAACGTGGGAACGGCCATGATGAAAATTAAACGTGAAAAGGAAGCCTTTTGAATTTCTGGCCTCATTACAATATTTGTTATTTGAAAGAAGAAAGAAAATAGATTTATTTTGACAAGAAAACAAACAACACATACTGCAGACAGCATAAACGTAGTATACATTTATACAGGAAAAGACAATGGAGACACTAAGAGAAAAGTAAATGACAATCTAAAACACAATAATATTATTAATTTTTGGCATAATTATTTAAAATAATCATTGCATCATGCGAGCATAAATTGTTTTTATTAGCCCTGTATGTAACTGTCCCACTGCTGGGAACGGGCCTCCTCTCAGTGTGAGAAAGGTCTGGCCATAGTCTACCACACTGACCCAATACAGGTTGCCAGACTTCACACATTTTCGAGAACATTATGGAGAACTCCTCGAGATGCAGGTTTCAGAAGAATTCGGAACCTCCGAGTGTGTGCTAGAACATAGTCTATTATGCTAGCCCAGTGCTGGTTAGCAAATTTGTCATATCTTCTAGGACATTATGGAGAACTCTCAGACAAGCAGGTTTCTGAAATTTCTCTTCACCCTTAAAGCAAGCGATAGTTAACCATTGTCATGATTTCTTATTTTTGTTATTAATTCTGTTCGGGAGTTTTTATTTACCCAACTGGCAACACAGCCAACCATCAATTTTAAATAGTGGGGTTATTGTGGAAGTAACTCGTCTCTTGGCGAAAGATCGCTCAGTAGTGAGGAACGAGCATTCAACTTAGTAAGATGGTCTCGACATTCCGTGTAATTACTGTGAATTTGAGAATATAGTCACATAATATTTTAGACGAGTGAGTTTTATTATAGTACCAGCTTTTGCCTGCGGCTTCGCTTGCGTTAATTTAGAATTTGACAATCAATTCGGGTTGTACTCTGCTTGTAATAATATAATTCAATCATAATTCGAAAGACACGTGGCGCCATCTATTATCATAAGAACGTTATTATTGTTTTCCTCGGGAACAGTAATTTTTTTCGGGATGAAAGGTAGCCTATATCCGTTTCTGTACACTTGACCAACGTATATGCAAAATTTCAGGATGATCGGTTCAGTGGCTTAGGCGTGAAAAGGTAACAAACAAACAAACTCATTTTCGCTTTTATAATATTACTTAGGAAGTTAGGATTAAATACACACATATCTTAGAAAAGTCAAAGTTGCGTGCCTCAGGATCAAACCCGAGACTTCTGCGTAGCAGTCCAACGGTCTCCCACTAGGCAATCGCTGCTATTTTAATCATATAGACAATCAATATTATTTTAAATCCTAATCCTAACTAATCCTTACTAATATCATAAATTTGAAAGTAACTCTGTCTGTCTATCTGTCTGTCTGTCTGTTACCTTTTCACGGCTAATTCACTCAACCGATTTAGATTAAATTTAGTACAGATATAGTTTAAAACCTAGGGAAGGATATAGGCTACTTTTTATTGATATAGGTACCACGCGGGCGGAGCCGCGCGCAAAAGCTAGTATTATATATGTAAATCTAAGTTTGTTTGTTACGCTTTCACGGCTTAACTACTCAACCGATCATCATGAAACTTTATAAACACGTTGCTAGGAGTGCAGAAAAGGACATAGGGTACCTTTCATCCAGAAAAACACTTACAAAACTAACCAAAACTAACTTACATTTACGCAAGCGTACAGAATATTACAGCTACACATTGTAATAAAAATAATGGCTGTTCAGAAGCCCTTTAATCTTGTTGGTGGTTGATGCATTAGTAATTTCTAAATTACTTATACTCATTAATCATTGTATGTGACTGTATGTTATTGAATAAGTAAACAAGTTTATGACTTGGTTTATGATGATTAATGCTATTTTAGTTTAGAGCAAACATATTTTATGTGTCTGTCATAATTTTGTTTGATTACTGGTTTGGCATTAGTGACGTTTTTGAGAGCATTCTTAAGTTCTAATGTGAAAATACTAACGATACGGCGAAGTATGTCACTAAACTTCACATCGGAATTTTTTTTAAATACATATTGTAGCCTATTTATTTTTCTGTTCCCACGACTACGTGAATGCGAAATTGCATGATGATCGATTGAGTAATTAAGGCGTGATAGCGTAACAAACAAATAAATGAACATACAAACTCACATTATCATTTTATAATATTATAATAATAATAATAATATTTTATCACATACACACAACACCGTCTAGCCCAAACTAAGCAGAGCTTGTATTATGGGTACTAGACAATGGATAAACATACATATATACATTTTTTTTTGTAAATACATACATATTATACATAGAAACACCCAGACCAAGACAAACATCCATATTCATGCACACAAATGTTTGACTTGTGCGAGAATCGAACCCGCGACGTCAGGCGTGGCAGTCGGTTACACTAACCACTACGCCATCGAGGCCGTCGTCGTTAGTTAGGAAGTTAGGATAACGATAAAATACTTTTAAAATTCAAGTCCTCAGCCATTTATATAAAAAAGTACGTTAAAACATACTACGTTGAAGAGAAATAAATGTTATTAAATTTAAAACGGACTGATTCACCCGCGCAAACTCGTTTCAAATCTCTTTTTTTTTATAATTTGCAAACGCAATTCGTTATGACACCAAAAATATTTCGAAAATAGAGGATATTGGAGTGTGTCCTTATATTTAAGTCATCAGTTTTGTAATTCGAGTATTTGTAAAAATGTGCAATAGATTTTGGTTTGTTTTATTTGGTTATGTGGGCAACGGTAGTAAATGCGACTGATGTGCATAAGGTCGCGGGTTCTATTCTGAATCGGGTTAAGTATTATTAGGTTTTTAGTCAAAAATTCTCAGTCTCAATACCTAGTAGAGAAGGTGGCGATAGCCTAGTGGGAGAATGTTGGACTGCCACGCAGAAGTCTCAAGTTCGATCCCAAAGCACGCATAACTCACTTTTCAAAGTTATACATACATACATAGATTCACGCCTGTTTCCCAGAGGGGTAGGCAGAGAAAAGGAAAGTTATGTGCGTATGAAATAGTTAATTATCGCTCGCTATAACGGCGAAGGAAAACATTGTGAGGCAACCTGCATGTCTGAGAGTTCTCCATAGTGTTCTCGAAGATATGTGAAGTCTGCCATCCCGTACTGGGCCAGCGTGGTGGACTATGGCGTAATCCTTCTCACATTGAGAAGAGGCCCGAGTTTAATACATACATACATACATAGATTCACGCCTGTTTCCCAGAGGGGTAGGCAGAGGCTACGGATTTCCATTTGCTACGATCCTGACACACTTCTCTGGCTTCATTCACTTTCATCACATTCCTCATACACGCCCGTCGGTTCAAGGAGCTCTTAACCTGGCCTTTGACCAGAATGCCTCCGATCTGATCGAGAAACGTTCGCCTAGGTTTTCCTCTTGCGACTGTTCCATTCACACTAGCCTTATAAACTTTCTTAAGTTTCCAAGTTTAATACAGGGCTGATATTATTAACACGTAGTAGCATTGAAACTGTGAGATATGAAACTATACCTAGCTAGCAAAATTTCGGTGTTATACACTTCTGTATATTACACTAGATTATGCCCGCGGATTCGCTCGCGTAAATGTAGGTTAGGTTTTTTAAATATTTTTTTTCGAATGAAAGGTACCCAGTGACCTATTTCGTGTTCTGTACTCCTGCCAACGTGTATGCGAAATTTCATGGTGTTTGGTCGAGTAGTCAAGGTGTGAAAGCGTAACAAACAAATAAACTCCCTTTCGCATTTATAATATTAGTTAGGATGCGATAGCATGCACGTTGAGAAATTAATTTTAAACCTCGAAGTTTGAGTGGTAGGGCCACGCTGGTTACATTATGAATGGGCCGGCTTAACCGGGGAAGTACCACCCTCTCACAGAAGATCGACGTAAAATAACAGTATCTGTTAAGTTTCGTTCGGTGAATGAGAGCGCAGGAAGCCCAATCACCCTTCCTTCCCAAACCCCATCCTGCTCCTTTTCCTTCCGGTAGGCAGCGACTTGGTTGTGTTTTTTGAAATTGCTTCTGTAATGCTAAGAAAACACAGCCATGTGTATGAGCCACGGTTCTCGCTTACTATCAGGTGGGCCGCTGGCTCGTCTGTCACCGATGAACGCAATAAAAATAAATGTAAAAAAATTGTTTCCAAGAATTTTGGTTTTATTTACGTTTGCTGCAAGCGTCTAATTTAAACCATTTCAGTAGTAAAATCCAAATAGCAACAGCAAATAAAATTCTAATAACTTTTACTGAGAAACGTAACCTGCAATTTTATCGACACATGGGCATTGAAATAAAAACTTAAAGCCAAATATCCTTTAATGCAATTATGAACATATACGGCTGAATGAACTGACATTTAAAAATAATATTCTTTTAAACGTCAGTGTAAGAGAGCTTTCATTTAAAACAAATTTTCACTGCATGTTGTAAGATTTATATGAAATATGTCCATCCATCTCTCCAAAATTTAAATGTGCACTTGTCGGTGTAGCAATTTCCATCTTCCTCGATCTAATGCCAAATCCTTCAATTGTAGAGAATTAGATGTATATACTATATAGATTTATACATAGATGTATATGGTTCTACATTTGCTTTTTCTTTCAGTTGATCTGTGTACTTTCGTTTTGGTCTTCTTTTCTTTCTCTTTGTCTCTATTTTTCCTTCCGTAATATTGGTAATAAATTTGTCATGTCTAACCATTTGACCACCATGTTTCCTCTTCTAATTTCCATAACTTCCAGTATTCGTCTGTTTTCATTTACTCTTCTCAATATTTCTTTCATTGGTAATTTTTCTTTCTATAAAACTATTTCCATTCGGTGCTAACACAACATTTGAAATACGTACGTACGTATTTATATAATATTTGTGGATCGACTGTGTGAAGATCGAGCCCACAACACTTGGTACAGGGGCAGTAGCGACTTGACTACTTAAACAATTACGCCACCCGTGCAGTATAAATTAAATGTAGCAACAGCAATAAGCCATTTAAAAGACGAATAGAGCTTAATAAAATAACCGAATCTGAACTCGACACTTGAACTATCTTATATTATGTGGGGGCCAGTCAGTGCAGACCGGCGACACTTCGACTCAGTGGAATCTTTTGTGTCGACACTCTCCCAATAACGACTGCCATAGATGTTCATGGAAGCCGGGACCAACGGCTTAACGTGCTTTCCGAGGCACGGAGCAGGCGATAATTGTCAATCAATACGCACATAATTTCGAAAAGTCATATAACTTCCGAAAGTCAGAGGTGCGCGATGTGGGTTCGAAACCGAGACCCTCTGCATTGCAGTCTGTTGGTCTCCCCACTGAGCTATCGCTGCTCGACACTAGAACTAAACCTTATTTTATAAATTCACGTAAAATAATAATTTTACGTTTGAAGTCTTGTACTCCATAGACTGCACGAGTGTCTAACGCTAGCGCAAGCATAATCTAAAATGTCTTCCACAACTCAAAAATGTTTATACAAACGACTACATTATTCCATAGAGATTTGATGCAACGAACATTCGTTCGCGACAGTAGGTATGACGCGGTTCGCCAAGACGCAATATTTTTACCTGGACGTCTCCATTTTTCAAATAAATCGCTTGAACATTTCTGGGCAAACTAGCTGGTTACGGGTGCAAAACGACTGTATTTCTAACTGTGTGTTTGAAGAACGACAAAAAAAAGTGAAAGAAATTTGTTATTAAATTTCAATAACGATATCTAGAGGCCATCATTCAAGCAAACCCATTAAATTTTCTTCTCAACATCAAGCAAAGCGATGCTAAATTTAATAGGAATCATTTACAATCAACTTCAAAAAATATTCTGTCGAGAGGGCGAGTCGTAAAGGAGATAGATAAAACGTATAATTTACGAGGCTTTTAGTGCTAATGGCAAAAGGCTTTATTGCTACCCATCATAAACTTAAACAGAAGGTGTTACTAAAGTGGCATATCTTGGGAAGTAAACCGTTGAATTGCGAGCCGTTTACGAGCTGAACCGAAAATTGTAAGAACGACATTTATCTGTCTGTCTTGCCGTAAACAAAACCAGGTAGGAAGATTTATACAAATACGTTGTATACATCAAACTGTATTGAAGACGAGATAATTGTAAACATTTTCTTGGAGTAAAGAAGAAGAGTAGTTTGGGCCTAACCTATTTCTGGGGTTTTGCTTAAATTGGATCAATCCGGCTTTTCATGATGATCAGTCGAGCAGTTAAAGCGTGAAAGCGTAATATACAAAGAAACAAACTGATATTCGCATTTATAATAATTATTATGTTACTAGTTAGAATGCCCCTAAAGGTCACAGTACAAATTTTCCTTACAGTGATTCATGATTCATGAGCATGTCAACATAGCATCGCCTTTGATGCAAAGCAGATGCAAATTTTAATCTTTGACCATGAATTAGCTCTGTTGGCAGAGTGAGGTCACGGTTTTTCAAGAACGCAGGTTCAAAATTAATAATTAGTAATTGATAAATGTATAATAATTTTATTGAACTAGACTAACCATATCATGATGTAAGCAGCAGGTATTTTTTATTTTATGAATTACAACCATTTCACGAAATGGTCGGCCACTTCATGAAACTATCGATTTTTAGATCTGGCTTAAATTAGTAGGATTATCAAATAGTTTAATCATCATCAGATCATCTAGATCATTAGTTGCCAAAGTGGTCCAGGTGGACCTCAGGGGTCCGCGCGAGACCAGACGGGGGTCTACGATGGCGTGACAAAAAATTGGGGGTTCACAATTCGTAAGCGGGTGTCCACAAAAATGTATTTGCTTTCGTTATTGAAGAACTAAAATGTTGGCTTGAATTCACCTGTCAGTTTAGGCAGATAATATTTTAAGAAGCTCAGCGACTGTTACTTGTAAAAACTTGCATATTCCATATTCAATACCAGTGGTCGAACCTACCTAACTTTTATTGACTAAAGATACAATGTATATATCTTCTTTTTATAAAAGGCAACTTGCTAAATTATTAGCATTTAATATAATATGTAGCCACTCAGGTACCAGTAGGGTAATTAAGGTTTTAGGACATAGTAGTATTTCTACTACAAATTTAAATATTGACACTTCTATTAGTTTAAACTGTTAGATGAGACAAAGGATAGGCATACACACAGTATTAGACTAATTCATCAGAATATTCAGGGTCTATCCGGCAAGGAGTTAGAATTAGATTTATTTTTTAAACAACATAATATTCAAATATGTTGCATAACGGAACATTGGTTAAGAACTAATCAATTAATATTTAATAACGAATATTATTCAATTGTAAGTGCGTTTGTAAGAAAGAATTCTATACATGGTGGCTCTCTAATATATGTATGTAACAATATAAAATGTAAAGAACGTAAAGATATAGTAAATCTTTCTATCGAGCGCACTGTTGAACTATCCTGTGTGGAATTAGAGCAACATGTCATAGTTTGTGTATACCGACCACCGCAAAGTGATTTTAGTGTATTTGAAACCGTAATAGAGGATATTTTAAAACGCTTGAGTTCTAGTAATAGGCATATACTAGTGTGTGGTGATTTTAATGTTAATTTACTTGAGCAGTCAGCTGTCTCATTAAGACTTATTAGTTTATTTAGATCATTTAATTTACAGCATTTATTTTCTGAACCCACTAGGATCACTTCACATTCTGCTACCTGCTTAAATAATGTATTTTGCGACTGCCAATTTCTAAATAGGGCCATATTGAGTGAACTTACATCTGACCACTGTGGGCAAAAGGTAGTATTTCCTGTGAGTACAATTCATATAGAGAATAAGGTCACATGTAGACCGATGACATCTAATCGCTTAAAGGAATTTAATGATAACATAAGTCTCAAAGTTGTCAATATGGACCTTTCTCTGGATAGTCCAGACGAACTATATGAATCTTTACTTAACATAATTACTTAAGAATATAATAATATTTTTAAATGTAAGACTTTTAGTCAGAATAATAGGATTAAGTTTTGTGACTGGGCAACATCTGGGATATATAGAAGTAGAGCATAGCTATATGAATTATATGGTATGAAACAATACAATTTCGATCCAAATTTTATTCAATATGTTAAAAATTATTCAAAATTATTTAAAAAGACTTGTGCCACTGCCAAGTCCCTTTACCAAAATATAAATTCAAAAATCTAATAATAAAATTAAAACTACATGGAACATTATTAACAATGAAACAGGTCGCAGCAAGGTGCGAGATAATAAATTTGAACTGAATATAAATAATAGCGTAATTTCAAATAATTTGGAAGTAGCCGATACATTCAATAACTACTTCGCAAAAATACCTTTAGACATAACTAGTACTCCTAGGTCTTGCCCAGCTCGAGCAGAATACTTGGTTAGGGGCAACGTGGAAGAGTGCAAGATACTATTTAGTTTTGAGCGTGTACATCCGTATGATATAATAAAAGTATTTAAGTCGCTTAATTAAAAAAAATCAGCTGACTTCTGGGGTATTTCGGTAAAATTAGTTGAAAGTATTATTGTTAACATAGCGCCACACCTAGCCGCAATATTCAACGGATGCATTGATGTGGGCATTTTTCCATAATTAATGAAATGTAGTAAAATAATACCTTTATTTAAAAATGGTTGCAAAAGTGACACCAGTAATTTTAGGCCGATTTTAATATTACCTGCTATTAGTAAAATATTTGAGAAGATTATATTACAGCAATTAGAGAGCCATTTCAGTGTAAACATTTTATTTCACGCAGATCAATATGGGTTTAGGAAGGGCCGTTCTACGATAGATGCGGGTGTTATGTTTTAAAACAACTACATATATTCAGTGCCTGGGAGAATTCGCAAGATGTCATTGGCGTACTCTGTGATCTCTGTAAAGCCTTTGACTGCATTGACCATCAAACGCTGTTGCGAAAACTCAGGCATTATGGCATCCGAGATACTGCACTTGACTTAGTTGATTCCTACCTAAGCGATAGACTACAACACGTTGATATCAACGGAAGTAGATCTTCTGCATTATCAGTCACAATGGGCGTGCCACAGGGCTCGATTTTGGGACCCTTTCTGTTTTTAGTGTACGTAAATGATTTGCCGTTCTTTGTTCAGGATTTGTGTGACATTGTTTTATTCGCGGATGACACATGCCTTATTTTTAAAGTAGACCGAAAAGCACCAAATTTACGTGCTGTTAATGATTCACTCGCGGAAGTCCTGGACTGGTTTACGACGACTAATTTACTACTTAACTCTACAAAAACTAAATGTATCAAGTTTACATTGCCAAACGTAAAGAGTCCTAACGTGAATATAATTTTAAATGATGAAATTATTACTTTTGTTCAATCTGCAGTCTTTTTAGGATTAACTTTAGATCATAAAGTTCAATGGGGCGCTCAAATATCGTGTCTTGCAGGGAAACTTAGCTCAGCCGCATACGCAATTCGGAAAGTAAGACAGCTTACTGATATAGATACTGCAAGACTAGTATATTTCAGTTACTTTCATAGTGTCATGTCCTACGGTATATTATTGTGGGGCAAGGCAGCTGATATTGAGACAATTTTTATTCTTCAAAAGCGTGCAGTACGTAGCATTTATAATTTAGGACCACGAGTTTCCCTGAAAGATCGATTTAAAGAAATAGGCATACTTACTGTTGCGTCGCAATATATATTTGCTAACATTATATTTATTAAACATAACATTTACTTATATAATAAGAATAGTGATATCCATAACGTAAACACTAGAAATAAGCATAAGTTAGTAGGCCCATATCATCGTTTACATAAAGTTCACAATACATTTGTGGGACTCGGTATACGTTTTTTTTATAAATTACCTATTAATATAATTAATTTACCATTGCTTAAATTTAAAAACGCTGTTAAAAAACAACTTTTTCGGAAGGGTTATTATTCACTCAACGACTACTTAAATGACAAAAACTAATGGAGCTAGTTGCTTGTTGCATACAGGATTCAAAGATCTGTATTACTTATAAGTCAATTTAAGCCTTTGCATAGTCACAAAGTGTAAGTGTATGCGCCAGCATGCCATCCTACTGTCTATTTTAGATTTATATTAAATAATATATCTTAGCTCAAATTATTTCCTCCCTATAATATTATTAAGTTATTATTGTTATTATCTTTAGTTTTTATAGTCAGTAGTATATGGCACAATGGCTGTAACACCTTGTTAATCTGAATTGTAAAATACTGAAATTATATTTAACTGATGATTTAAAAGAGTGGCCGTGAGTTTCTTGCAGGTTTCTTCTCATAGGCTCTACCCTTTGCCTGAACCTAGCAACTAACCTAAATGTAGCTTCAGTAACTTAGTAAACACACTAACCTATATACTTTGACGTTCATAAGTGTTACTTTGTGACCTAAATGAATAAATGATTTTTGACTTTTGACTTTACCGAAGTTTCGGTAGAGAATTACTAAAAAAAAAAGATCAGCCCGTAGAGATTTAATCAAAGTTTTGATTTGCAATATGAATGGCAAGGAATATGGTAGAAATATAGCTGCAGGGGTCCACCGGAACCAGCTAAATTTTGAAAGTGGTCTATGACAAAAAAAAGTCCGGACACCTCTGATCTAGATTGTAGATCATATTATTGTATTATGTTTAATGTATGTGAAGATTGTAGTTGAAAAGAAGACAATACTTACTTAAAGAGGGTCCGCTGGTCATATTATCATTTCTATATACACAGTGTGACAAGGGCTAAAAAGATCATTTAGATCCAACAACATAGACAAGACAGAATACCAGAACTACATATTTGCGGCTCATACAATATTTGTGTAATTTTAAGAAATAATTTTATTATCTAATTGTATTATACGAATTTTATCTATAATAATAGCATTTTTAACAAAACAGTGAATTAACTCAAAATTTGGAAGTAAGGCAATTTAAACTCTAATTGTGTGACTATAAATTATAGTAGGTATTATATTTGTGTTAAGTAATTGTAACAGAATTCAAATTTGTGTACTCCGAAATACTGAGATTAGTTTTTGTTCTATTAATATGTCTATAATATGTCTTACAGTCTTATAGAATTTGTTTAATCTCTTAGGGATATACAATTGGAGTAATATCTTGTGTTATTTATATATCAACATTAGAAATATGTCATCCGACATACGTAAATTTACCTAGATAAAACGATTTATGTCAAATAAATGTACGCAATTTTCTGATCAATCTGGGTAGAAAGTATCCAAACAATATTTACTTCCATTATATCAGGAAATTGGCTATACATAATATACTAATATATTATGTTTAGTTCAGTATCCCTTAAAATGAGCTTTTGAGTAAGCTTGGCGGTATTTTTACGAAGTTTATTTTTGAAACAATTCGCTTATAATAATAATAACTAGCGATCGCCTAGTGGTCAAAATTCGACCAAAATTCCTAAGCTTGCTACTTTGTTTTCTGTTTTTCTCTATTACATATAAATTACTTTGTAACTATGGTATAGGTAACCATTTTAAACCATTTAAACCATTTATTTTCGTAACACATATACAAAACTTACATATTTATAGAATTACATAGTTATAAAGGATTGTACGACGCCAGACGAACAATGTCGAAATACTACGAACGCGATTCGACTGCGTGTGTCAAATGCATGGTTGTGTGCGTGTAGAGTTTTTCCATTAATTTCATGTATTTCTAATACATATTTTATAAAAATATTAGGATTCGCCCCTCATTCTTTATATAAACTTTAACTGTGCCAAATTTCATACTCCTCCGTCCGCGCAATTATCGTAAAAAGGGGTACAAAGTTTTTGCTTCAGGTATTAATCTATAGATAACCATTTTATTTCGCGTGGCATAGACGCATAGACTAACATAATATGTAGATACAATTTGTGTTATTATTTATATAACTTATTAACTATTTTAGTAATGCTTTACTTACACTTTGTTGTTGTGTGTTCATGTGGCACTTATTCGCGGAAGCGACTGCACACCATACCCTTCGGCCAAAAGTTTAGTATGTAGATGACATCTACGATGTCTGCGATAGTCATTGTAATAGAAACATAGAGTTCTGAGGTAAATAAATAACTGTGAATTTAATGACCAAAAGGAATTGCTGTTATAAGAAAATTTGGGCACAGTGCATACCCGCATAAACTTCTAAGTTAATGCGGGTATGCACTGTGCCCAAATTTTCTTGGCTGCGGTGTTTAGTAATTTAGAAAGATTCAGGCTATTCTAATAGCCTGAATCTTTCTAAATTACTAAACACCGCAGCCAAGACTGAATCTTTCTAAATTACTAAACACCGCAGCCAGTGAACGTAAATAAAACATGGCCTCGCTGATTTCAGCATGAATGGGCCGGCTCGACCGGGGAAGGACTACCCTCTCACAGAATATCGACGTGAAATAGCAGTATTCCTACTGCTGTGTTTCGTTCGGTGAGTGAGAGTGCCGTGACTCAATCACACTCATTCCCGCTTCCAGCTCCTTCTCCTTCCCACGTCCTTTCTTAAAGGGTCGGCAACGCGCAAGTGATGCCTATGGTGTTGCAGGCGTCTGTAGGCTACGGTGACCACTTACCATCAGGTGAGCCGTATGCTAGTTTGCCATCTAAGTTGTATAAAAAAGAATATGGAAGATGTACTTTCATACTAAACATATTTTATTATTGACACCACAGGTATTTACTCAAATTAGCGTTACTGGTTAATGCGGCATTTAATAATATCAGCCCTAAAGCTGTAAAGTCTTAGAATTTCAGACATATTTAAAGATCTATCTGTCTGGCTACCGGTGTGCTGCCACGGCTTGAAAGGTTAAAGTAAGCAAACTATAATTACAGAAGCTTCCTTCTTGCTTTAGATATGAACATGACAGTTACGGAACAGTCGGCACATCATGTTAAAGTATTCATGTCACGTCGGTGCGCATCGAGATCAATCTCGTTTGATCCGAGCTACGTTCCCCCGGGCCATGCCAGTGTATCTTTATGATACTTGTTTGGTAATACTGCTGAAATATGGAGCGAATTTTGGTCGGTAAAGTTTTGGGAGATGAAAATTTGTTTATTAAAATGAAAATTTGTTTATTAAAATCGAAATTAAATACACATCGTTATATCGCTAAAAAACATTCTTTTTTACATTCTAACTATTATAAATGCAAATGTGAGTTTGTTAGTTTGTTACGCTTTCAAGCCTACTTGAATCGGTCAAGTAGTTAAGGCTTGAAAGCGTAAAATACAAAATCATAAAATTTCGCATGCACGTTGTCAAGGGAACAAAAATGGACGTGGGTACCTTTTATTCAGAAAATATTACTGGTTATATCCAAACCTACATTTACGCAAGCGAAGCTGCGAGCAAAATCTAGTATCATATAAAGGGGAGCGGAAAGATCGCGTATAATTATTAATTATTGCATACATGGCACCCTAATTACTTCGAAAATTAACTAGTGTCTATTTTAATTGTTTGAAAAACAATATTATAATTACAAATTTTGGCTAGCACTCTATATATAAATATCTCTTTATTTGATACTAGCTTGTACCCGCGGCTTCGCTTGCGTAAAGGAAGGTTAGATTAGGCTAAGTTAGTAACAGTTATTTAAAAAAATATATTGCCTATGATACTCGGTGATAATATAGTTTTCTAATGGTGAAAGAATTTTAAAAATCGGTTGAGTTGTTTTTGAGTTAAATTTAATTGAAAGAAAAATGAAAAATTTAATTTTGTGTTTGTAACGACTAACAAAAAATCAAATCTTTCATCTTTAAAATATTAGTATATATTCAAATATATTTAGTCCGGACTATATAGGGTCCCGTGCTCTAACTGATGATCAGTACAGTCAAATAATTTAATAATACTAGCGGTCCCCTGGTGCTTGAAATTCGACCAGTTTGCCTGTAAGATATTGCTGACATATTATGTCATTATATATTGATATATGTAACCATAGTTACGCGCTTCGACTGCATGTGTCAAATGCATAGTTGTGTGCGTGTAGTGTTTTTTCATTAATTTAATGTATTTCTAAAGCATATTTTTAAAAAATATTGGCATTCGTCACATCTTCTCTGTATAAACTATAAATGTGCGAAATTTCATACTCCTCCGTCCGCCCAATTTTCGTAAAAAGGGATCCAAAGTTTTCGCTTCACGTATTAATATATAGATATTTTATACACTTAAAAACGCATATGCAATAAATGTTCAGAAAGCTAACAAACAAAATTAACTAGGTTTACATAATAGATTGTTTGCTCGCTTTAAAGTTTCAGTAACTGAGTCAGAAAGTTATGGTAGATGAAATCAAAATAGATTCAAACTTACGAATTGGTTACTTCGCTGAATAATTAAATTATAACTTGGTTGAAGTCCAAATATGAAGTAACTTACTATTAGTTTTAGCTTGATCGTAGCGCTACTGTTACCTAATCAGCCCTGTATTAAACTACCCCAATTTATTCATTTCGTCGGCCTCGATGGCGTAGTGTAACCGACTGCCACGCCTGAGGTCGTGGGCTCGATTCCCGCACAAGTCAAACATTTGTGTGCATGAACATGGATGTTTGTCTTGGTTTGGGTGTTTCTATGTATAATATGTATGTACTAAAAAAATGTATATATGTATGTTTATCCATTGTCCAGTACCCATAGTACAAGCTCTGCTTAGTTTGAGCTAGATGGTGTTGTGTGTATGTGATAGAATATTAGTATATTATTCATTTCTATCAAAATATTAGCAGCGATATCCTAGTGGGGCACCGATGGACTCCCACGCCGAGGTCTTGAGTTCAAAGTCAAAGTCAAAAATAATTTATTCATTTAGGTTACAAAGTAACACTTATGAACGTCAAAGTATATAGGTTAGTGAGTTTACTAACTTACTGAAGCTATATTTAGGTTAGTTGCTAGGTTCAGGCAAAGGGTAGAGTCTATGAGAAGAAATCTGCAAGAAACTCACGGCCACTCTTTTAAATCGCCAGTTAAATATAATTTCAGTATTTTACAACTCAGATTAACAAGGTGTTACAGCCATTATGCCATATACTACTGACTATAAAAACTAAAGATAATAACAATAATAACTTAATAATATTATAGAGAGTAAATAATTTGAAGTTCAATCCCAAGGCGCACATCTCTGACTCTTCGATGGTATGTGCAAATTAAATAGTTAATTATCACTCGCTTTAACGGTGAAGGAAAACATCGTGAGGAAATCTGCCTGTCTGAGAGTACTCCATAATGTTTTCGAAGATATTATGTGAAGTCTGCCAAGCCGCACTGTACTAGGGCAGTATGTATTATGGGATTCGGTAGCTATTTATCGTCAAATAGGCCATATTCTTAATTCCCGTCATAAATATATCTAACGGCTACATCTCTGAAGAGATAGACGAAGTTCGCACATGTAAGTACACTTCGCCAGCTGACAAACAGTAGGTAGACGTGTTGGTTTGCACCGACATTTTCCAAACTATTATTGTTGAGCACAGTGCATAAAACTATTAACGCTGTTTTATACCAGAAAACTGGTACTGTGCTCAGAAATCAATATGATTATTTTTATTAGGGATATGCAGGGATACGGTGTCCAACCTGTCAACCAAAACCGAGACCACATACACAGTCTTTCAACCACTGCTGAGCCACCGAGCTAATCTGCCATGATATAAAATAAATACATCAAAAGTCAATACAAAATGTTTAAAACTCCTTTATTTAGAATACTAAGTACAAAGAACCGTCTGGAACATATGTAAGCTCACACAAGCGCAGGCTACGCCTTCACCGACCGGTGTTGAGCGAAAGCACGTCCCTTTGTAAAGCTTTGTAGCCACGTACAAAGGAAAACATCTACACGTTTACGAAAATACTACGATCGCTTGGACAATAATAAACTAATATCACGCAAATATGCTAGTAATATTCCTCTTCAGAGCAATATACCAAATACTATTGGAGCATGATTCACTGGGTTTCTTGAATTATCGTTTTTAAAAGATATCTACTGTAAACCATGTCATGCAAATTTAGAATATTATTTACTAGATTTTACGAGCAGCGATAGCTCAGTGGGGAGACCAACAGACTGCAATGCAGAGGGTCTCGGTTTCGAACCCACATCGCGCACCTCTGACTTTCGGAAGTTATATGACTTTTCGAAATTATGTGCGTATTGATTGACAATTTATCGCCTGCTCCATGCCTCGGAGAGCACGTTAAGCCGTTGGTCCCGGCTGCCATGAACATCTATGGCAGTCGTTATTGGGAGAGTGTCGACACAAAAGATCCCACTGGGTCGAAGTGTCGCCGGTCTGCACTGACTGGCCCCCACATAGGATAAGATAAGATACTAGATTTTACCCCCTTTATTTAATTTTATCTCAATAAATTTCTATCCCTCGGTAACAGTACTTCTTTTCTCGATGAAAGATACCTAGTGATCTTTTCCTTTTCCCCGTGACGACGTGTATGCAAATTTCATGATGATCGGTTCTCACACTCTAACTCACTTTTGCATTTATAGTATTAGTTAGGATATTCGAAACAGTTTTTTTTTAATTGATTACACCTGTTTAAAATAAGCTTTACGATTAACAGAAGACTTTTATTTATTTAATTTGGACAATCAACAAGGTATACACTGTTACATGTTCTTATGGCTAGTACTTATAGCTAGTGTTTAGTGCTACCTTACTTAAAGGTTGCCACGGCATGCATATTATACAGTTAGAAACAGATTATATATATACTATACTTCAATATAGCAAAACAATGATACTATATTATAAGTTAAACAGAAATGAATTATGCAGGTCTTTTTTTTAAATTAGGTATTTAGGTATTTATTTTAGAGAATACAATTTATTATCTTTTATCACTTCTTTATCTTTTATCGACTTTTTAACTCGTTTATTGGGAAAAGGTAGGTACCTATTGAGGTTTTTATAACGTGGTAGAACAAAAGTTACAAATAAATAAAATTGAAGTGTCTGTTTGTAATGTCAAAATAACAGGTTTTTATCTAATGCATATGAAAGTATATAAGGTATCTATACGAAAACATATATTTTTAAATTTGTGTCTGTCTATCTGTCTGTTTGTTCCGGCTAATCTCCGAAACGGCTGAACCGATTTTGACGGGACTTTCACTGGCAGATAGCTGATTTTATAAGGAGTAACTTAGGCTACTTTGATTTTAGAAAAAAATAGGGATCCGCGGCGACAAACTCTTTTTAGTTAAAATCTACGCGAACGAAGTCGCAGGTAACAGCTAGTAAGTAATATAAAGAAGATATGGTTAAAGGTATTAGTATTATTCATTTAAACCTGTATAGGCATTGTCATCATTTTTTGAAGGCATCTCCCGCGTCATGAATAATTCCTGTACCGCTAGGGACCTAACAAACATTCAAATAACGCACACAAAGAATATCGAGGTTCGAAACAACCATTTGTGGATCACATATATTTTGTCACGTCTGGGATTCGAACCATCAACACTCGGCGCATTGGCAGTGGCGAGGCGATCACTTAAACCACTTCGCCATCCGTGCAGTCGAATAAAATTTTCTATATCAAGTTAGATCAGGGTTCCGCATCAATTGTAAATTCTACTCCAGTTGAAATTTCCTGAAGACTAGGCACTTAGGTTTGTCCCATGAGATAGAAGTTTCTACTCAGAGAATGTTTTAGTTTACTGTACCACAGTTCTAGGCTACAAGTCCTGATTACCAACGCTTTTAGGACTAATAAATTATACAAAGTTTACATCGTGCTTAGGTACAAGTAACTCCAAGACGTGACTATACTAAATAATACTAAGTAAACTTAAAAAAAAGGTCTACGAATCATACTTCAATATTGCTCGGGAAACATCTGTAGGAAAAAAAATACTTACAGTCTTTGGGGACTGTCGATAGAAGTGAAAACTTTAATCCTTGATCAACACTTCTTTATAAACCAAAAATAATTCAAAAATGGAAAGCGTTCGGTGTCGATGACGCGAGTTCCATGATTTTTGTTTACCCCAGAAGTGCTCAACGCGCCTAAAGAAGATTTCACTTCAAAAAGTTTCCGTTTCGTGTATACAAAAGACTAATTTCTTGTTGTTTTTTAAAAATAAAATTTTTCCCGCATGGACGGCGTAGGACTTTACAAACACTATACAAAATAAACACCAGAAGCATCAACACTCGTAACAACATTCGTGGAACTGCCAAATTTTTGTCGCATGTGGAATTCAAACACTCACTTTAAATCATTAAGCGTTTACGAATCGCCTTCGTTAGATGGCTTTTGTACAGGACGCAGATTATATGCGTAATTCGAGCACGCCAGCTATAATTCAGATGTCACGTAGTGGGCATCGACCTTTAGCCTATTGATAAATAATATCCAAAGAGAAATACCCAATAACATTTTGCCGGATCCGAAAATCGAACACTGAACTTCGAATGAACGGGACAGTCGACTATATATATAATAGTATCAGCTCTATATTAAACTGTCCCTTTTCTGAACACATCTCCTCAGCGCGTGTGAAGGGTTATGCCATAGTCCACTACGCTGGCCGAGTGCGAGTTGAAAGACTTTATATATCTTCAAGAATATTATGGAGAACTCTCAGGCATGTAGGTTTCCTCACGATGTTTTCTTTCACCGTTAAAGCAAGCGATATTAATAATTCAATACGCACATAACTTCAAAATGTCAGAGATGCGTTGAGATCGAACTCGACCTCTCAGTCGTATAGGCTCCCACTAGGCTTTTGCTGTTGTTTTTTTATTGACTACATATATCGACTACAGGTGCCATATATTTCTACCTATATGTACTGTTAGATAGAGGCTGGACAGTAAACTTAAGGCTACAAGTAATCAGGTTGAAAGTCTCACTCGAGAAATAATGGATTAAATACAAACATCGACTTTGCAACGCCAGCTTGCTATTTCTTTCGATCAGTAATTTGAATTCTCTCGTGCAAAATTTAGTACCAAAATATAATAATATTTTGGTACTAAATTTTGCACGCGGTTTCGCTCGAGTAAAAGTAGGTTATGTTTGTAACGGTTCCTTAAAAAAATTAACCTGTTAGGTTCTTGGGGATAATATAGGTTTCTAATGGTGAAACATAATTGGTGAGGTCGTTTTTGAGTTAAATCGTTACAACCAAAAAATCTAATCTTTCCTCTATAAAATATTAGTATAGACTAGTATAGATATAATTTTGTGCCTATCCGTCGTATTCAGGTTCTCTTGAGCAAAATGTATGAACATGATATTTACTCGACAGAAACGTCTGCCAACTAAATGCAATTTCATACATTTTAATCTTCCTGTTGGCGTTAACATTGTCAACAGATTGACTAAATCCTCAGGCCAGGTGAAAATGAATAAAACTATAACAATACTAGAGTGCAGTAATTTCATATTTATTAATAACTAGTTTTAGCCCGCGGCTTCGCTCGAATTAATCTAGATTTTATCAATAAATTTATATCTCTCAAGAATAGTACTTTTTTTTAGATGACATGTACCCATATCCTTTTCTATACCTCCGAAAATGTGTATACAAAATTTCATAATGATTTCGATTCCCGCACAAGTCAAACATTTATGTGCATGAACATGGATGTTTGTCTTGGTCTGGGTGTTTCTATGTATATGTAAGTATTTACAAAAAAACAGTATATAATTATGTATGTTTATCCATTGTCTAGTATCCATAGTACAAGCTTTGCTTAGTTTGGGCTGGATGGTGTTGTATGTATGTGGTAGAATATTATATTATTATTGGTCAAGTAATTTTTTAATTACTTAACATACATCAATTCAATTCAATCAATCAATCAATCAGCCCACCGCAGTCCACTGCTGGACATAGGCCAAAAATAAATTCAATTAAAAAGATAAATTCAATAATTGTTTTATGCCTCTATTCCCTAAACGGTAGATACAGGATAAGTATATTCTAAGCTTCTATATTTATTTTATTAATATTATTATCAATTTACACAATTCTTTAAAACTAACTTATACCTAAAATATTATAAAAGAGAAAAAATAAAACGTAAAAATAATACTAAAACCCTCTAATTGGCGTCAAAGAATTCCTTCGCATCACAGTCGACTGGTAGTTTACCTAGAATACTGGCAGCATTGCCACGTTGAATAGCAATGCTTATTCTTTCTGCGATATAAAGACCAGCCTGTTGGTAGATAGAGAACTATATTAAAACCGCATTTCACCAACTATGCTTTTAGATGAATGAACTATGATTCTAATATCGTCTAGCATTCACAGCTCTAAACTTTGTGTTGCTACTGAAGATTTAATTAATGCAATGTCCATCCTTCCCATGACGTCCGTTCGGTGCAATGCGAACTCTGTTTGGTGAAATTGTGTTTACGTCGTTTGAAATAGCTTCCCAGCTGGTGAGTTGTCTACAGTTGTGTAGCAAAGTGTTTAGGACTTGTTTTCGCGTAAATATTAAATATTTATTTATATTTACTTTTTTATATTTATTCTGACCCGACAGAAGTTGCCCTGTACACACGAAAAAAATAACTAAAGAGAACTAAATCTAAACCATTCTCGAATCCACTGGAACACACACAAAAAATTTCATCGAAATCGGTCCAGTCGTTTAGGAGGAGTTTAATTACAAACACACGGACAGAAGATTTATATATATAATGATTTATGAAGACAAAGCCCCTCCCGCACTAGGAATAAATCCTGTGTCGCTGTGGACTTTACAAACATTCAAACAATGGACACAAAGAACGCCCAGACTTTGAACAACTATTTGTGGATCACACAAATGTTTGTCCCGTATGGGATTCGAACCCACGACACTCAGCATAGTCGCAATGGCAAAGCGATCGCTTGAACCACAACGCTATCAATCCGTAAGTGCATTTATTTTCATTGAATGAACAAGGTATAAGGTACAGTGATAAAACTTGTTAGACGTGTTTTTAATTGATTATTTTATTTCATTATATAATTTCCTTAGCTTATTTTCGGTAGATTCTTATAATTACATATAAATAGTTTTAATCATTTAACTAGCTTAAAAAGAAGTAAAGTTTAATGGTTATAGTGTAACAATTTAAAAATTATGTAATGTAAGTGTTAAATAAACAACGCGATAAAATCTGTATAAAGTAGTTTAATCTTAAATAATTATATCCTATAATTTTACTGTAATGAGCACCAGGTCCGGCCGGTAATGAAACCAGATTATCGAATATAGAACGTGAATTATACACTATGAAAATTAACCAACAATCCTAACTAATATTATAAATGAGAATGTGAATTCACACCTTAACTACTCGACCGATCATCATTAAATTTCGCATAAACGTTGTCAGGGGAACAGAAAACGACATAGGGTACCTTTCATCCAGAAAAAAAAACTGTTACTAACCTCACCTAACCTATATTTACGCAAGCGAAGCCACGGGCAAAATCTAGTATGCTACATAATACAACAAAGACAAATATAACATGTAGGTTCAACAAGAAGATAATATAAAAAGTATTTCAGGTTTAGCACAGGCCATATCATATACCTATTAAAAATGAATACGCAATTTCGAAAAAAGAATATATTATCTCACATACATGTTGTATAAGAGAGGCGCTCTATTCGAAATTGCATATTCAAATGCAAAAAGCGGTTGTTGGAGTAAAAGGCAGAGCGTTAACAAGGTAAAAAAATGTCGTTTGCAATGAACCTCTTTTATAAGAGCCAACGCTAAAATTGTTAGAGATAGCTATTTTCCTTTGATGTGTGGCTGTACTTCATTTCATTATGTTTATACGCGCCCTCAATGACAACTGCAAAGCTACTTTATTCCTACTAAAAATGTGTCTATAATGATATATGGTGTAATGGCTGCATCAAGTTCTGCATATGAGTTGTAAAATACTGAAATTATAATTAAATGGCAATTTAAAAGGGTGGCTGTGAGTTTCTTGCAGGTATCTTTTGCCTCAATCTAAATGTATATTCAGTATATATAAGTATAATAATAATATCAGCCATGTATTAATCTGTCCCACTGCTGGGCACGGACATCTTCTCAGTGTGAGAATTTATTTATTTTTATTAGGTCAACCAACAATTGTTTACACCAATACATCGATCAGAACTTACAGACTAAGGTAACATAGTTCAGTGCAACAATTAATTATAGGTTAACACCTCATGCATTTGATACGGATCTAGTTACTTAATTTAATTATATAATATTAATTTGATTAAAATTTTAAGAAAAACTATGTGATAATTTGAAGTCGCTTACATTATAAAAATTGATAATTAATATCTACCGTTTAAAAATGGAAACTAAATAAAATAAAAATAGGATTTGATTAGTATAAAACAATAATAATAATGAACATGAAGATTAATTATTAATTATTTAATTAATCAAAATAACAGGTCGAAGTATGAAAACAAATTATATTATCAGTTATACTGATCACGGTATATAAATAAATTTGCTTAAAATTAAAATTAACAATAAACCTTCTACATATTATGTAGAAGTTTTATTGTTAATTTTAATTTTAAGTAAATTTATTTATGTACGGTGATAACAGCTGATAATGTAATTTGTTTTCATACTTCGACATGTTATTTTGTTCTCCATATTATGGAGAACTCTGACATTCTGGTTTTCTCACGATGATTTCCTTCGCCATTAAAGCAAGCTATAATTATTAACTATTTAATACACATATAACTTCGAAAACACAGAGATGCGCGCCTTGGGATCGACATCGGGACTTCTATCACTAGGCTATCGTTATATAGTATATACCTATATATAGTATACTAGCGACCCGCCCCGGTTTCGTACGGGTGCAATACATTTATTTGATCTATCTCGTAAGCTTTAGCCAGTGTTTGCGATTTAAGCGCACAAAAATATGTTTGTTATGACATCACATTACAAATCTTTGAAGTTTTCGGCTTTTCTGCACGTATTATACCTATAAACCTTCCTCTTGAATCACTCTATCTAATGCCGAAAACTGCATTAAAATCTGTTGAGTAGTTTAAAAGATCTAAGCGAACAGACAGCGGAAGCGACTTATACTATGTAAAGATTCAGCAGCAGCGATAGCTCAGTGGGGAGACCAACAGACTGCAATTCAGAGGGTCTCGGGTTCGAACCAACGTCGCGCACCTCTGACTTTCGGCAGTTATATGACTTTTCGAATTTATGTGCGTATTGATTGACAATTATCGCCTGCTCTGTGCCTCGGAAAGCACGTTAAGCCGTCGGTCCCGGCTGCCATAAAGATCTATGGCAGTCGTTATTGGGAGAGTGTCGACACAAAAGATCGCACTGGTTCGAAGTGTCGCCGGTCTGCACTGACTGGCCCCCACATAAGATAAGATAAGATAAGATGTAAAGATTCAGTAAATTCACTAAACTCACCAAGTCATACATTTTGTCGTTCTTAAATATTACTTTACGACCTATAAGTAAAAATAAATTATAAAATGACACAGTATGTACCTATTAAAAAGATGCCTTTTCTTGATTCGATGTTCCATCCGAGCGAAAATGGTAAACATATAAAATAAAACATAGTCGACGATAAACTTTAATTTGATTACAACACAACACTTACACACAATGAAGCAACATCCAAACCCCGCAACAAAGACTTAACTATAAATACCGTATTCCCTAAAACAGTAGACGCATCGTTTATTACAATAGTAAAGTAGAAACGCTAACCTGAAACATTTAAACATACAGCATTTAAAATGCAACTGTAAGTCTCTATACGTAAGGTTCAAATTTCAGTGTGTTGAGAATTTATTTCTGCGATATTATGCTGTCAAGAGAGACAGGTAGTTTGAGATAATCGTATCATCACGGCAAAGACTGAATGGTAGACACAGCGCGAGGATAGAACGTTTGTTACCGGACACTCTTGTTTTAGATGTGATCGAGGTGAAGCCGACATTGTTATATCTTGAAATGAACATTCCGGTTCGATTTTCATAGTAAGATTATTATAACACTAGACTTTGCACGCGATTTCCCTCGCTTAAATGTAGGTTAGGTTAGATTAGTAACAGTACTTTTTACTGGATGAAAAGTACGATATATGTTTTCCGTACCCCTGACAAGGTGTATGCGAAATTTCATGATGATCGGTTCAGTAGTTAAGGCGTCAAAACGTACCAAAGAAACATTTTCACATTCACATTTATAATATTAGTGAGGATTCAACGTATCTTGAGATATCTTTCGTGTACGCTTATAAAGTCTATATAGTATGGCAGAACTTTTTGACTATGTTGACTGGAGATGTTCATCTTTAAAGATAAAGATTTAAAGAGTGCTTAGGAAAGAATAACAACCTCGGTGTCTGGTTAAATGTACCGATTTTAGAAGGCACATTCATCCACATTTTCTTTGCAGACTCTACGTCGCCTTCACGTAATCTATGACGTAGTATTGTCTAAGACCTACGCCACGGTTTCAATTTCCCCAATTCGGGTTGCAAAACAGAGTTGCTAGTCTTCAATGTCCCCAATTCGTCTGGGGGCAACTGCTGCTTTTCGAAGTGTGTTCACTTGGCCTAAACAAGTCTTGGGTTTTATTTATTAATTTTCTTTTTCTTGGGTCGGTTGCAGACCAAAGCTTAAGACAAAGCTCAATATACCAAATATAAATTAATTTTTCGTTGTGTTTCGTAATGTGTTCTCGACACATAATCTTTTACAAAATAATACATCGTTTCTAGCCATGTAAAGGTCGGAGCTGAATATTTTTTGTCCATCGATATGATATTCTTTAAAAAGATAGTTTGAGAATGGCGGAATGACTACAAATATTGAAATAAGGAAAATAAAAAGACATACATTTGGAAGAACAATGTTTTGTTTCGCAGCGTGTAGTGGTTGTTAGGTGACAACTAAAACACATTAACGAAATTTATAGTATACTGATATACTTCCTCATATAAATTTGAAAAATAAATATACTCCCACGTGTGTTCGACAGATATTGCCGTTAAGTACCGCAAAATCTATAGATGGTTGATAGGTAGCTAGGTATGTATGTGTAATATGTTTTTGAGGCACTAAACTTTGGTGGGCTTTAAATTCGAGGTCAGAAACCTCGAATTTAAAGCCCACCAAAGTGCAAAAACGAACATGCAGCGACTAAATAATATTAGCTACTAGATTTTGCCCACGGTTTCGCTCACGTAAATGTAGGTTAGGTGAGATAAGTAACAGTCGTTTTTTCTGGATGAAAGGTATGTTATGTCCTTTTCTGTTCTCCTGACAACGTGTATGCAAAATTTAATTATGATCGGCCGACTAGTTAAGGTGTAAAAGCATAACAAACAAACTCACATTCGCATTTATAACATTAGTTAGCATATAGAAGCCAAGACATTAGGATATGTTACTTAATTCTTGCCGTGAGTAGTCTTCTAATTTCTTTTAACATTATATTAGTGTTTTAGTTTATGAAGCTTAGACATCATAGTATTATAGTCTATGAAACATACATAAAAAAATTCTGCGTTGCGTTATAAAGCGTTTTAGTTCGATTCAACCCCTCTGTATGCGCTGCTGAATGGGTCGCACACAACTTTGTTGTTTGAAATTAAAGATCACTGATAGTTAAAATGAGATGCGATTTATTGGTCACTTAACTACCACGTAACTTATGATAATATGTTTGATACGATAATTACTATAAATGAGTACCGCTGATTATGAAGTATGATCGCGCACTGGTGGTGATTTACACAATTTATATGAGGCGACTTAAAAGTGCTGATGTAAAGGAGGCGCTCGTGCCATGTACGATGTATGACTCGTACACCCTCGAAGACACAAGTGTGCGCGTTTACTGCCATGAAGGACCCTTTTATCATAGCGCCACAGTTCCAAGGAGTTTCTCTCCGTATCTCCAAAAGTACTGGGACCCTCGGCGTGGAAATCTCGAATAAAGTCCAGTTTGGGAGTCACTTGGAGAACAAAGCTAAATTAGCGAGCAAAAAGGTGGGTGTACTGAACAGAGCGAGGCTGTACTTCACACCAGGTCAACATCTTGTGCTTTACGAAGCACAGGTCCGGCCGCACGTGGAGTACTGGTCACATCTCTGGGCAGGGGCCTCCAGATACCAGCTCGACCCACTTGACTCCCTACAAAGACGGGCAGTTCGAATCGTCGATAAACCCAATCTCACGGATAGGTTGGAGTCGTTGGAGCAACGGAGAGACTTTGGGTCTCTCTGGGTTTTCTACCGACTCTTTCACGAGGAGTGCTCTGAAAAACTGTTTGATTTGGTACCAGCGGCCCCTTTCTATCACCGTACCACCCGACAGCGAAGCAGGGTTCTCCCACGTACGTGCAAGCTCTGAAATGAACTGCCTGCTTCGTTGTTTCCCGAGCGCTATGATATTATTTCATTCTTCAAACGAGGTTTAAAGAGAGTTCTCCTTTCACGTTAGGCAGCGGCTTTGCTGTGTCCTGACATTGCTAAGTCCATGAGCAGCGGTTACGACTTTTCATCAGGTGGGCCACTTGCTCGTCTGCCACCAATGGCAATAAAAAAATAAAAAATAAAACAAAACATGTAAAAACGTTTAGCAATAGACGACTTAAATATTATTAAGACATTCACGTAACATGTAAGTATTGTACTCAATACTTAAATCTGTTAAATCCATTGAGCACAATACATTCATAGCTGCAGTCACTCAAGCGGTACACATGTTATAAAGAAAATTTCTAAGATGGGGAATTTTCCCTCTACTTATTTGAATATCGATTCAATTTGGACTCGCCGCGGAATGGGGTCGTGTTTCTCGAAACAGCCTGGAGGTACAATTGAAATTGAATTTGCATATTCTAACGGTACGTATATTTAACCTATTTTTAATTCATTACGCGTTCTTTCCGAAGAATCGTAAGGCAGTTCTTATTGTAAAAATTTCGATGTTTGTTGAAGACGGTTGTGCTGCGTTGAGAGATGTTTATTTAATTTCGGTTTCTCATACTTGTTGAGTACGACACAATTTATCTCTCGGGAAATGTATGTGATTTAATAATGTTTGGGGAAGGAAACCCGTTAGATTTCTCAAGATTTTGCCTTATTATACACTTTTGGAATCTTGCAGTAATAAGTCAAGATTTTGTGGTTCTACTTTTACAGCGTTTGAAGTTTGAACAATGTATAATGGGAACTGACTAATCATTAGCTCGGACACGTAGTTGTACCACCGTTAATTATAATAAAACTAGCGATCCGTTCCGGCTTTGCATGGGTAGCACAAAACCTTAACAAATTGTACACCTCAACCTTACTCATGAACCACTCGATCTATTGGTGAAAACCGCATGAATATCCTTTCAGGAGTTTTTGAGTTTATGGCAAACAGACAGACAGAGAGACGCGGTGGAGGTCTTTGTTTTATAATAATATGTAGTGATTTGAATGAACTGACGGTAGTCTTAGATGAAAGCTTGAAAAGGTAAAAGTAATGTAATTTTGTGTTATTTTTAATCTTTTTTATTACTTCATGTTTTGGGTGTGCCCTTTTGTGTGCCAGAATATAAAATATTTCTTTCTTTCTTTCTAATACGTTGTGATAAGTCAAAAAGCAATGTTTTTGATGTTGACTAAAAATATAAATAGGAAATTAAGTTGACGTTGTACGTCATTTTTATAGGCCACATGGCCTTTAAATAAAACAAACATTCAGAAGACGATATTAAGTATGTGTGTACTTGTTTTTATAATATCTATTTTAAAATTTACCTCCGTAATGATTACGGCAAGAATTTGAGGAAAACTAGAAATAGAAAATAGAAGCTACCCATATTGCGTAAATTCTTGCAATAATTCTTTCATCTAGCACTTTAGAAGGCATTTATTGCTAGTTCGCACGTAATAAATCAATTTCCAAGCAGTAACGTAGGTATACGATTTAAGGAAAACAAAAGGGTACTAAATTTAGATACATTGTTAGGAGCCTTATACAAGACTGTATCAATTTCAATTTTATTTTCATATATTTAGTTTGTAGGTTAATGAGATATGGTTTCTATAGTGTTTACATTAATTTAATAATGCAGTTTTGAATACAATATAAACAATTAGGTACCTTATTACAATTTGAATTATTATATGAATGACTTTCTAGTCGTATAAAAATATAATGGAAAAGAAAGGTATCGATTATGACCTTCTGCCGTGAAAATATTATTTAAAAAATGATATTTATGGACAATACTTAGAGAAAAAAGAGACAAAGAGAAAGAATAGTCATCATAATTACCGAGCACGGAGTTCCAGGTTAGATTCCTGGATCAAGGAAATTGTTATTGAATTTTTACGTCAAGAAATTTTCCGTAGCTGAAAATGAGACGGAAACGGTAGATGAGCCCGACAGATAAATAGACCCCCTATTATGAGGGACAAAAAATACAATTGTCAGCATATTGGAGTAATATGCTTCGGAGGCATAGGCACGAGATTTCATTCTATGCCTCAACAAGCGAATCCAAAGGAATTTGCTCCCGCGGACGCTCAGGTTGTGAAATGAACTCCCTGCCGAAGATTTTCCACAAGACAATATGGGATTCTTCAAAAAGGGCGTTAAAAGGTTTTTACAAGGTCGGCAACGCGCAAGTGATGCCTCTGGTGTTGCAGGTGTCCATAGGCTATGGTGACCACTTACCATCAGGAGGGCCGTATGATTGTTTGCCACTTTATGAGTAGGTACAAAAAATCTATAAATGTATATGTTGCAATTTGCCAAACGCTGAAAATAAAACACATTTATACAGAAAATAAGTGCTTCAAAGAAAAAGAAAATATCTAACGTAAGTGATCGTATTAGAAAGTATTTATCACACGTTTTCGGAGAATTGCTGGAAGCTTTAAAGAGGAATGTTTCGTACCATTCTGTAGAACCCGTAAGATGAAGAGCGAGCCAATGAAGGAGGAAATATCACTTGTGTTACCCTTGCCTGCTTTTTTCTTTATTTGGACATGGCGCAGCGATAGTGAATGCGATTGCTGTGCATGAAGTTTCGGATTCAATTCCCGGGGCAAAGTATTATTGGAGTTTTCAGACAAGAAATTTTTAGACAGCAAGCATTTGGCAAGTATGTGCAGAAAGTATTCAATTTATATTTATTACTAGCTGACCCAGCCACGCGTTGCCGTGACTCAGTATAATTAAGATAAAACTATCCAATCTTTTAAGTTGGGCCAAATTACAGATAGTTACGAAGTTTGATCAAAATCGGTTCAGTAGTTTCAGACTTTATCCCGAACATACATCGTGATACGAGATTTATATAGGTATATATAGATAGATATGTGTTTGTCGCTTATTATGTTTTGGTCCGTTAAGTTCTTTAAAAAACAAACTAACATATTATTATTATTTATTTATATACATTCTTACACTATTATAACAGGCTTAGACCCAATGTGGTAATGTGATTACCATATAGAGACCATTACTTTACTAGTAATTCGAGGGTCACCCTCACGAATTCCGCCAACATACAATTAAAAATGTCGGCCTCGATGGCGTAGTGGTTAGTGTAATCGACTGCCAAGCCTGAGGTCCCGGATTTGATTCCCGCACAAGTCAAACATTTGTGTGCATGAACATGGATGTTTGTCTTGGTCTGGGTGTTTCTATGTATAATATGTATGTATTTACAAACAAAAAGTATATAATATGTATGTTTATCCATTGTCTAATACCTACCCATTTAGTTTGGGCTAGATGTTGTTGTGTGTATGTGATAGAATATTATATTATTATTTATATTAAAAATGGTAAGCCTTTGTGAGACGCTATTTATTAAACGTATGAACTCTTGTAAGAGCAGTTGCCGGAGCAAACTTGCCAATGTTAATGCGAGCCACCGAAACATCGAAAATCCAAAAAATAAGAAATCCTAACTAATATTATAAAAGCTAAAATGAGTTTGTTTGTTTGTTACCTTTTCACGCCTAAACCACTGAACCGATCATCCTGAAATTTTGCATATACGTTGTCAGGTGTACAGAAACGGGCATAGGCTACCTTTCATCCCGAAAAAAAAAACTGTTCTCGAGGAAAACAACAATAACGTTCTTATGATAATAGGTGGCGCCACGTGTCTTTCGAATGATGATTGAATTATATTATTATACAAGCAGAGTACAACCCGAATTGATTGTCAAATTCTAAATTAACGTGAGCGAAGCCGCGGGCAAAAGCTAGTATACTGTAAAGTATTACGTTATTTTGTTTTTAAAAGATTACTTAATATTCGGATAGCAAGTTACTAATTAAATATTCTTACTAAACCATCCAGTTAAGCTGGAATGCTTATGTTACGAGTGGGTTTATGTCAGTAGTGCAATAGGTGGGATTTGAACCCGGAATCTCACGGTCAAAAGTCCAATGCTCCTTTATCCATTGGGCTACCGCTACAAAATTAAGCACTCTATTGAACTGCGGTATTCAGAACATACTGCTAGAATTTTTTAACAGAATATTTCTGACTAAGCTGGCAATTGGATACGTTGTGATATGCTGTGCTTACATTACTCACGTTATGGACACAATAAATCATTCTACATTTATTATTAACTAGATTTTGCCTGCGGCTTCGCTCGCATAAATCTAGGTTAGGTTAACAGCACTTTTTTCTGGATGAAAGGTACCCTATGTCCTATTCTGGTCACCTGACAACATGTATGCGAAGTTTCATGTTGAGCGGTCGAGTAATTAAGGCGTGAAAGCGTAAAAAATAAACAAACAAACACATTCACCTTTATAATTTTACTAGTTTTCACCCGCGGCTTCGCTCGCGTAAATGTAGGTTAGGTTTGCAACAGTTATTTTTTCTGGATGAAAGGTACCCTATGTCCTATTCTGTACCCCTAACAACGGGTATGCAAAATTTCATGTTGATCGGTTGAGTAGTTAAGGCGTGAAAGCGTAACAAACAAACAAACTCATTTTCGTATTTATAATATTAGTTAGGATTGATGATTGACTGCAAGGATGGCGTATTGGTTTAAGGGGTCGCTCGCCACTGCCATTGAATCGAGTGTTGTGGGTTCGATTCCCGCACGGGACAAAATTTTGTGTCAGCCAAAAATTGTTGTCTGGGTGTTCCTTATGTCCGTTATTTGAATGTTTGTAAAGTCCCCCGGGACTCAGGAATCATTACAAGTGCAGGAGTTGTCTCTAACAAAAGATCTGAGTGTCCTAGGTAATTCTGGGTATCCTAACTAATATTATAAATGTCAATGTGAGTTCGTTTGTTACGCCTTCAAGCATTAACTGGTCGACCAATTATCATGAAATTTCGACAGGTTGTCGGGGAACATAAAAGGATATCGTTTCATCCAGAAAAAGATGCTATTGCTAACCTAACTTAACCGAACCTACATACATTTACATGAGCGAAACCGCGGTCAAAATTTAGTCTACTAAAAACCTCTATAAAATAATGAAAATATAACACCAACACAATTATAACTTTTATATTTATGACATTATTAAATGCAGCATGAGTATTTTTCTTCATGTAAATCATTACTGAGACCATTTGTCTCTGTTATATCTGCCGGTGATACTGATGCGCCATTTTCCCAGACATTTAAATTAAAGTCAAACATTATACGTCACTCTAGTATTTATGTATTAAAATTTACCGCTGCCAAATGTAATTTTCGCGATGATTGCAGAAAATGAATGCGAACGTTGGATATTTAAATATTGATGCTAGAGTACTTTTCCTCATCATCATCATCATCAGGCTATAATAGTCCACTGCTGGACATAGCCCTCCCCCAAAGAGCGACATAGCGCCCTGTCTTCAGCTTGCCGCATCCAGCATCTGCCTGCAGTCTTTCGCAGATCGTCATCCCATCTGGTCAGAGGGCGTCCTACACTACGTTTGCCGAGTCGCGGTCTCCACTCAAGAACACGCTTACCCCAGCGGTTGTCTGTTCTTCGCGCGATATGGCCAGCCCACTGCCACTTCAGCTTGCTAATTCTCTGGGTTATGTCGATGACTTTGGTACTTTTCCTCACTCATTCTATTTTATGGTAATTAGTTTGGACTAAAACTATATATATTTAAAACTTCATGCGCATACATTGCCGGACTTAATGCCAAGGGCATTCTCTACTAGTCAACCGTATGGTGATGCAGAGATAACAGAAAAATTCTCTTATATGAAGCAGACCATATAGTACCTACATTAGATAGGTATTAAGTAAATTGATAATAACTCTGTGGACTCTGTCTGAAATAAAAGTTATATTATTATTGTCGATCAATAAAAAAAAGGCGAAGTTTCGCGGGTCAGCTAGTTATGTATAAAGCACACAACATACTACCTTTGCCAAGCGTTTCTTACGTCTGTGGCTTTATGAAACCATACATCTACAACAAAATAAATAAATAAAAATGCCATATTTCCAAAGTATTGCCGCACGAATCTAAATTTAAATGCGCATCGAATTACTGATCTAGACGTACGACGACTCTGAGTACTTTGAACCTTTAATTTAATTTATTTGCTCTTGATTTATTTCTTTAAAGTTTTTTTATTTATTTTGTTTTTTTATTTATTTTATTTTATTTTATATGATTATAAGCCTGCGTTACTGTTACTATTATAATTTCATTTAATTTTCAACATTATCATAGTACTAGATGTTCCCGCGGTTTCACCCGCGTTTATCGTTACTGCGCCACTCCCGTGGGTCGTAGCGTGATGTTATATAGCCTGTAGCCTTCCTCGATAAATAGGCTACCCAACACTAAAAGATTTTTCAAATAGAACCAGTAGTTCCTGAGATTAGCGCGTTCAAACAATCAAACAAAGAAACTCTTCAGCTTTATAATATTAGTATAGATTTGCCCCGTTTTTGAAATATTTTTAATTGCTGCTTCGCACCTATTGGTCGTAGCGTGATGTTATATAGCTTATAGCCTTCCTCGATAAATAGGCTATCCAACACTAAAATAATATTTAAATCAAACTAGTAGTTCCTGAGATTAGCGCGTTCAAACAAACAAACTTTTCACCTTTATAATATTAGTATAGACTATCGTGTATTGTATATTTGTATGGTCTATAGAGCGTACCTATAGAGTTTTAATACATTGTTAAAACAGTACATTCAACTCACAGACAGACTAAACGGCAGCCAATGACCTCAAGATTACCTAGTACATCTTCATTCTTTTCACATAAAGATAATCTCCTAATACATTCTGTATATTACGACTCCACGCTAGCAGTTACTCAAATAGCTATGACAAATGTGTCTCTTCTAATGATTTACGTACAAAAATCTTGGCAATAAGAAGTACGTGTTCAAATGCATAAGAAAATATATCTCAGTCTAAATTCAACGTAATTATTCAAAGTAAACATATAAATCTGAATCAGTTTTTGTTTGGCTTACGGATTAGTCAAAACATTGTGATATATAGGTTATATATTATTAAAAATAGATGTTTCCGGGATTTCACCCGCGTTTATCGTTAATGCGCCGCCCCCGTGGGTCGTAGCGTGATGTTATATAGCCTATAGCCTTCCTCGATAAATAGGCTATCCAACACTAAAATAATTTTTCAAATCGAACCAGTAGTTCCTGAGATTAGCGCGTTCAAACAAACAAACAAAAAACTCTTCAGATTTATAATATCTATTATTAGAACTGATTTTTTTGTTTTTTTTACGTCACCGGCGATCTCTATAAAAGCGGTCGAACGCAGGCTTAGCGCCCATTTGCGAGTCGACGTTCGAGCAGTGAGGTCGTTGGTGCGCACGTGAGCTATTTTAATTTTAATTGTTTAACGGTTTTTCTGTATAGCTGATGGTTGATTGTTTCTTTGTTTTTAAAATGTTATTCTATTTTGGTATTAAAATTACGAATAGAGTTTAAGTTATTTGTAAAATGATATTTCTAAATAAATTGTGTTAGAGGTTATTTCATTTGTTTATTTTTTTATATACTTCTCTCCTGATTCTTAAAACTATATATTGATACGTGAAGCAAAAATGTTGTACCCCTTTTTACGAAAATTGCGCGGAGGGAGTAGTATGAAATTTGGCACAGTTAAAGTTTATATGGAGAAGGAGGGGCGAATCTTAATATTTATTTTAAATATGCATTAGAAATACATTAAATTAATGAAAAAACACTAACCGCACACAACCATGCATTGACACACGCAGCCGTAGCGCGTAACTATGGTTACATATATAATGAAACTCAATCGTCTAAAATATTATGTGAATATATTACCAAACTCACAGCAATTACACGGACTATTGAGAACGTCTTACTCAGTTGAATGCTAGTTCCTTACTGCTGAGCGATCTTTCGCCGAGAGAACGAGTTATTTAATTTCCCCTCCATAATAAAATAACCCCACTATTTAAAAATGATAGTTGGCTGTGTTGCTAATTGAATAAATAAAAACTCCCGAACAGAATTATTAACAAAAATAAGAAATCATGACATTCGGCCATCCGATACCATGCTACTCCTGGAGCACAACCTCTACTAAAATCACTCAGTATTCATTATCACACGATCAAGATATGGTGTTAGCAAGAATGAAAAGTATATATCCACTTCCCTATGTATAACAGAGAAACATCCCGACCATCGAATATTAAACAAAATTAAAAAAAATACTATTGAAGAATTGCTTTTATACATTAAATGAATATTGTAATCACACATACTTTAAAACGAAATGTCTATTAGCAATATAATAATAAGTACTGTATAAAATTATACAATGTATTTACATTTAATTTATTTTGACTTATGTAATTATTAAACTGGAAGTTGACATTGTTTATACTATTTTTTTTTTTAGAGTTACGATATTATTTATTTCCTTCGCATATTTATAATTATTGTTCCTATTGATAATGAATATTATGTCTATTAATTATTGTTATTTTTTTTTTGTACTATCTAATAAC
Organism: Catocala sponsa; assembly: GCA_963564715.1. Classification (NCBI taxonomy): domain Eukaryota; kingdom Metazoa; phylum Arthropoda; class Insecta; order Lepidoptera; family Erebidae; genus Catocala; species Catocala sponsa. Next base: position 4,485,081 of record OY751349.1, read on the forward strand.
ATTCGTAAATGAAATCAAAAATAAATTTATTCAAGTTCAGGGCAACACTTATGAATGTCAAAGTTACACAATTTTTTTTTGTGAGCTTATTTTTACTGCCACGTTCAGCAAGGCAAGGGTGTAGGGCTCATGAGAAGAACGGGCAAGAAACTCATGGCCACTCTTTTTAATCGTCAAGTTTACAATAAAATTTTGTTCAAATCATGACTGTACGCCTACTACCTTATCTTATCTTATGTGGGGGCCAGTCAGTACAGACCGGCGACACTTCGACCCAGTGGGATCGTTTGTGTCGACACTCTCCCAATAACGACTGCCATAGATGTTCATGGCAGCCGGGACCGACGGCTTAACGTGCTCTCCGAGGCACGGAGCAGGCGATAATTGTCAATCAATGCGCACATAATTTCGAAAAGTCATAAATTCCGAAAGTCAGAGATGCGCGACGTGGGTTCGAACCAGAGACCCTCTGCATTGCAGTCTGTTGGTCTCCCCACTGAGCTATCGCTGCGTACGCCTACTAAAGGCGAGGTATGATGTACCTTAACCTTTGTAACATCCTCTGTAATTATGTCTCATATGCATACGAATGAACTTCTACTTCAATGTCATCACATCACTTCAATCAAATCATTTCAATGTCATCAAATCACTTTAACCTCATCAAACCATTTCAACGTCATCAAACCATTTCAACGTCATCAAACCATCTCAATGTCATCAAACCATCTCAATGTCATCAAACCATCTCAATGTCATCTATCCATCTCAATGTCACCTAACCATCTTGTTGAAAGTAAACATTATTAGTTCAGATATTTCTGAATTGTTGGCCACTAGTGGCGCTATTTTTTCACTTCCTTTCTTTTCCTGTTTGGGGAATGTCTGTACTCGCTTCTCGAACAATAAATATCTATCTTACTTGTATCTAACCATTGTGTATAATTTAATTTCCATCAGGTTATGAGCCCAGACCTATACGCTCTGTTTAGAACCGAAGTAAATAGTAAAGTCAATATTTGTAATAAAAATATACCTAATTCGCGATAATTTATTCTCAAAAATGGTGACGAATACAAACCTACAAATACAAAAGTTAGCCGGCCGGGAGAATTACGCCACGTGGAAGTTTGCAGTTAAGTCTTACCTGGAACACGAGGATCTTTGGGAATGTGTTGATCCCTGAACTGTAATCGATTCTAAAAAGGACATAAAAGCCAAGTCTTAAATAATTTTATTGGTGGAACCGATAAATTTCGTGCACATTGAAAATGCGAAGTCATCCAAGGAAGTATGGAACAATCTTCAAAGTGCTTTCGAAGACTCCGGGCTGTCAAGAAAAGTCAGTTTGTTGAAAGATTTAATCAACACATCATTAGATAATTGCTCCAGCATTGAGGATTACGTGAATAAGATCATGAGTACTGCGTACAAATTACGAAATATCGGCTTCGAGGTAGGAGACGAATGGCTCGGCACGTTAATGTTGGCTGGTTTGCCGGAACACTATAAACCAATGATCATGGGTCTAGAAAGTTCTGGAATAAATATTTCATCAGATTTCATCAAGACAAAACTTTTAAAAGAAGTGAAAGTTTCTGAGTCTTCAGCATTCTTCACAAAGCACAAGAATACAAATTTCTATACAAACAAAACTCCAAAGTCAAAAGGAAAAGGCCCACGCTGCTATAATTGTAACAAATATGGTCATTATAAAACTCAATGTACAGTGAAGAAACCTAATCATTCTGTTTTTGCAGCAGGTTTTTCAGCTTACAGCACAGTGAATGCAGATGATTGGTACATCGATTCAGGTGCCACAATGCACATGACAAGACGTTCAGACTGGATGTATGATTTACAAACACCCCCGATACAAAAAATAATGGTGGCTAACAGTAATGCTGTCTCCGTGCAAAAAATGGGTAAATTAAATATTCAAACTATTTCAAGCAAAGATAAGCATCTGATCCAGGTAAAAAATGTTTTATATATTCCTGAACTAAGTGCGAACCTGTTATCAGTCAGTCAACTAACAAAAAATGGCTGTAGTGTAGAATTCACTAATACAGGTTGTAATATTTATAATTCAAATAAGGTACTTGTTGCAGTTGCAAAATTAAACAATAATATGTATAAGCTTAATACTGTGATTGATATGGCTTATGCTGTTACATGTGAAAATAATAAGTTGGATCTTTCTACATGGCACAAAAGAATGGGTCATTTAAACATAGCTGATGTAAAGAGATTAGAAATTTGTACTGATGGTGTAATTATCACAAACAAAAATGTTGATACTGTTTGTATACCATGTTGTGAAGCAAAACAAACACGATTACCATTTCCACATTCTGGTTCGAGAGCTAATGCATTACTAGAGATAGTACATACAGATTTATGTGGTCCGATGGAGACACCATCTGTTGGTGGAGCGAAGTACTTCATAACCTTCATAGATGACTATTCCCGTAAAGTATATGTATATTTCTTAAAGAACAAATTGGATATTAAAGAAGTGTTTAAAAAATTTAAAGATGAAGTAGAAAATGAATTAGAAAAGAAAATAAAAATATTAAGAAGCGACAATGGAAAAGAATATTGTAACAAAATATTTTCTGATTTTCTAGCAGCTTCCGGAATCAAACACCAGACCAGCACTCCATACACGCCTGAACAAAACGGGTTAGCTGAACGTATGAATAGGACGCTGGTAGAGCGAGCTAAGTGCATGATGTTTGAAGCAAAATTGCAGATAATTTATTGGGCTGAAGCAGTCGCTACTGCAGCTTATCTTATCAATCGATCACCATCACGAGTTTTGGCTGAGGTAACACCATACGAAAGGTGGGCTGGTAAGAAACCAAACATTTCTCATTTAAAAATATTTGGTTCTAGGGCCATGACACATATTCCTAAGCAAAATCGTTTAAAATGGGATCGTAAATCACGTGTATTGATTTTTGTGGGATATTGTGATAACACAAAAGGATATAGATTGCTTGATCCAATTAACAATAAGGTGGTAATTAGCAGAGATGCCTTATTTATTGAAAAATCGTATAACGACACAAATACAGATATTACACAAGATCCACCACATTCACAGCTTGCTACCGTTCCTTTAAATTGTACACAGGAAAGTGATGAAATAATATCTGTTGATGACAGTTCACCAGATCAGACAGTAGATGTCACTTTGTCACCCACAAGTACCGAAACTTCTTTTGATAGTTGTGTTATAAATACTGATGAAACTTATTATCCTAGTACAAGTGATAATGACAGTAATGATAGCTTCGAGAGAAACATCACTTTGAGACCTCGTCGAATACATAATGCACAAGGTAATAATTTCATGTGTGTTCCACAGAGTTCAGATCCACTGACTGTTGAAGAAGCTTTAACAAGTACTAATGCGGAACACTGGAAAAAGGCAATGGACGAGGAGTATCAGTCTCTTTTGGATAACAGTACATGGGAAACTACTACTCTTCCACCTGGCAAACATGCTATTCCATGCAAATGGGTATTCAAGACAAAGACCAATGAAAATTATAAAGAAGTAGTCAAATATAAGGCACGCCTTGTGGCTAAAGGATGTTCACAAAAACTAGGGATAGACTATACATAAGTTTTTGCACCAGTTGTAAGACATGCTTCTTTGAGATATTTGTTTGCTCTATCTGTAAAATATAATTTAGACATTTGTCAAATGGATGCAATATCAGCATTCCTTCAGGGAGAAATAGAAGAAGAGATTTATATGATACCACCACCCAAGTATGACAATGGTGGACAAGTATGTCGACTTAAAAAATCTCTATATGGATTGAAACAGGCTAGCAGGCAGTGGAATAAGAAGCTAAGTCACACATTGAAGGGCATGGGATTATTACAGTCAAAGCTGGATCCCTGTATTTTTCATAAGATTGTGGACCAAGATAACATGTTTTTTCTAGCTGTATATGTCGATGATTTGGTTATATTTACAAATCATGAAGAATCAAAAAATCATATTAAAGGTGAATTAAATAAAAAATTTAAGATGAAAGATCTTGGAGATGCAAGTTACTGTATTGGCATACATATAGAGAGAGACCGAAAGAAAGGCATTATATATTTAGATCAAATAAAGTATATACAAGAAGTACTACATAAATATGGAATGTCTGATAGTAAACCTGTTACAACTCCAATAGATCCTAATACAAAGCTTCAAGAAAACTCTGATAATTCAAAAATTTTAAAAGACTTACCTTATCAGGAGATAATAGGGTGCTTATTATATATATCACAAGTCACCAGACCAGATATAAGTTTTGTAATAAACAAGTTAAGCAAATACAATAACAAACCTGATATTACACATTGGACTGCCCTGAAACGAGTCATGCGCTATTTAAAGGGCACTCAAGATTATAGACTAAGTTATAAGCAAAACATAGATGAGACGATGACTCATGCTTATTGTGATGCAGACTGGGCGAGCTCAGTAGATGATCGCCGTTCCTGTACAGGTTACACATTCTTGTTCCAAGGAGGAACAATCAGCTGGAATTCTAGACGTCAACCTACTATTGCACTATCAACAACCGAAGCCGAGTATATGTCTTTATCTTCGTGTGTGCAAGAGGCTTTATGTCTAAAGCAATTACAACAAAGTTTCTGGCCTCAACTGAAAAATGAGACCATGATAATCTACAGCGATAATCAAAGTTCTATTAAACTTTCAGGCTATTATGGGTATCATTCCAGGACAAAGCACATCGACGTGAGGCACCACTTCGTACGAGACAAAGTTGCAGAAGGAACCATTGACGTGCAATATATATAGACTGAACTGATGGTTGCTGATGCTCCCACCAAAGCCACAACATTTCCAAAACTAGCATATTGTTCTCGCTATATGGGATTATGTTTAAGAGAGGATGTTGAAAGTAAACATAATTAGTTAAGATATTTCTGAACGTTGTAAATCTTAATAAGATTGTTGGCCACTAGTGGCGCTATTTTTTCACTTCCTTTCTTTTCCTGTTTTGTGTAATGTCTGTACTCGCTTCTCGAACAATAAATATCTATCTTACTTGTATCTAACCATTGTGTATAATTTAATTTCCATTTCCAATGTCACCTAACCATCTCAATGTCATCTAACCATCTCAATGTCATCTAACCATCTCAATGTCATCTAACCATCTCAATGTCATCAAACCATCTCAATCAAGTCATCATAAAATCATTTCACCAAATCATTTCACCAAATCATTTCACTAAATCATTTCACCAAATCATGGGTCTTTATTTAGACTACCTTGACCTCTAACAATTTTCACAGAAATTTAGTTTGCACCATGATCAAATTGAAGGAACAGAACTCTTATTATCACTTGTGTGTACCTACATAAATTCACTTCTAACCTCACAATGAATCCTCATACATAATAATCAAAACATATGTACATGTACATTATTTAAACCAATCCAAATACCGATATGGTCTTTACGAATCCAACATCGTCATTGGGTCAAATAGCTTTCAAAAACATATCAACCAAATATTTCTATCTGTAATACACATTTCCTAACATTCACATCAATCATAATAAAATACTCATACCCATACCTCTCTCTTATTATCACATCTCTATATCTGTCCTAAATCATCCATCTTATTTTATGAACGATACCTAAATGCATTCAAAAGATAACAAAAAGATTTTTAATATCGTTCGAACGCTTATACCAAAACCAAACCAATATACAATCTTATTTTAAATCATTGACTATTAATATCATTAAAAAATTATGTCAAAATTCTAAGAACTCCAAACAAATTCAATCACAATGACATGATTTAGTGTAAAATATCATTACCTCTATTGTTTAAATAAGTTACCTATGTCATGCCTGATGCCTCCCTCCGATAGCATTACGTTCTCATGCATTCATTTCTAATAACGGTGTCCAATTTTTAAAACGATACTTTTTTAAGAAAAGTAGACTTGATTATGCGCTATAGTTAATAAATGCTCTTATACAAAATAAAATGGCTTCATAATGATTAGAAAATTATAATAGAATTATTAAATTTATAATCCAAATAACAATGAACATAAATAATAGTAGTAAAACGTATAGGCTGTAACGCAGGAACTACTACAAAAGTCAGAATAATTGCCAAATATTTATCTCTTTGAGCATACTATAATTTAGGGAGATATTTCATTGGAAAGATTACAATTTGAATCTACTATTAACCATATAATAATTATAATGTGTACTATAAAATTAAGAGTGAAACCGCGCGCATCTATAGTATGCGTAACGGGTCAGATAACATGACTGCACGTCGTCGGACACCTATTGCGACACAATAATTGAATGCACAGTTATAAAAACAATCAGAACTATATAATAACTCAAAATGATAATGGTTTATGTTTTAATTAAGTTAATTAATATGCCTTTAAAATTATTATGATATATGCCAAATTAGAAAAACAAACCGAATTTGTATATATTTCCATGCTATCTTAGAAAATAAACATGTTCAAAGACAAACAACATACCTATATGCATCTAAAAACGTATAATGGAATTAAAACGTATGATCTTTAAGAATCGGCAAATTATTATATATCCCATTGTAATATAATTTCTTTAAATCGTATTTGTTTATTGTCAACAGGCATATTTGTCCAAAATCTTTTCTATGATAGTTATATTATATATCATTATCTAGTATTATGTTTCAGTTAAAATTAAAAAAACTTTAAAGTAGGTATATCTAATGTGCACAAAAATAATAGTAACTGTCCGCGACAATATTTATAGAAAAATGTCACCATCAGGACCTAGAGTCATCGCGTCGTCCGATTTCATGGTCTCAAAATAAAAATATATCATTAGGACTGAATCGATATTATCATGCCTAGATGACTAAACATTGTAAAAGTCAGTAATGGACCATAGTAGCACGGCCTATTACATAAAGTATGGTTATCCTCTAATATTTCAACTTCAAAAAATTACCTATGCTACGCACTTATGACACTGATCATTCCAATGATGTACACTATGTAACTTGAATGTACTTGGCTCACTAACGAGACAACTTATCTGTGCTAGTCGACACACATACATGACATATGTATGAGGCGAACCTAACCTCATTTTAATTTAAACACATTTAGCTAGATCATGAGGCACACATAAACTCCACTAGAAAGCAAAAGGCACAAATATAAAAAGGCATTTTAATCAAAGCATACTTGGCTAAAGCATGAGGCAAACATAACCTCTCCTATTAGCATGAGACACACAACCTCTCCTATTAGCACATAGATACATAGATTCACGCCTGTTTCCTAGAGGGGTAGGCAGAGACTACGGATTTCCATTTGCTACGATCCTGACACACTTCTCTGGCTTCATTCGATTTCATCACATTCCTCATACACGCCCGTCGGTTCAAGGAGCTCTTAACCTGGCCTTTGTTCAGAACGCCTCCGATCTGATCGAGAAACGTTCACCTAGGTTTTTCTCTTGCGTCTGTTCTATTCACACTAGCCTTATAAACTTTCTTACTCCTTCCTCGTCCATTCTTTCTACATGTCCAAACCAGCTTAACATACGCTTTTCTATTCTTGTCACTATATCCACTTTCATGCCTATTAGCACGAGGCACACATAACCTCTTAGTAGCACGAGCCACACAACCTCTTAGTAGCAAACGAGGCACACATAACCTCTTAGTAGCAAACGAGGCACACATAACCTCTTAGTAGCAAACGAGGCATACATAACCTCTTAGTAGCAAGCGAGGCGCACACAACCTCTTAGTATCAAACGAGGCACACATAACCTCTTAGTATCAAACGAGGCACACATAACCTCTTAGTAGCAAACGAGGTACACATAACCTCTCTCTTAGTAGCAAACGAGGCACACATAACCTCTCTATTAGTAGCAAACGCGGCACACATAACCTCTTAGTAGCAAACGAAGCACCCATAACCTCTTAGTAGCAAACGAGGCACACATAACCTCTTAGTAGCAAACGAGGCACACATAACCTCTTAGTAGCAAACGAGGCACACATAACCTCTTAGTAGCACACGAGGCACACATAACCTCTTAGTAGCAAATGAGGCACACATAACCTCTTAGCAGAACACGAGGCACACATAACCTCTTAGTAGCACGAAGCGCACATAGCCTCCAAGTCAAGTGGCAATAGCCTCCAAGTCAAGTGGCAACAGCCTGCAAGTCAAGTGGCAACAGCCTTCAAGTCAAGTAGCTTTATAAACCAGCAGCGCTTGTTTAACAAAGGAATTACCTCAATACTACAAAAGCTATTGCAAGTATTTTACTCGTCAACTACGTAATAACACTGCATCCCAGCCAAAGACTGCTGAAGAGTGTATCACTGTATAATCACTCTGACTAGGTAAGCGTAAGCGTTATACCTAAGCAAACAACGGCATTATGCTCCAGCAAAAACACTGACGAAGGATAGCCTCGTCCAAGTATTTTACGCAAGAGCACAATGCACTCTTAGAACTAAAAAAGAACACTAGCAGGGAGTACCCTGACCAAGTATTCTCCAGATCCAATGTAAATGTTGATGTTTCAAAAAACAAATCATAGGTTATATCATTTTATCTTCTAAGCGGTAAGCGGTGCTAATTTACAATGCATATTTCAATTATTTACTAAATAATTATAATGTAGGTACATAATAATATGCAATGAAATAAATTATTTACACTCGTGCGTGTAGAGTTTTCAACCAATAGGCAGGCGGACCTCTGGTTTGTCGCCATGGTTGCCTCCAGAAAGTAAACCTTACTAATTAGCTGAATATGTAGGATACACTGAGGGTATTCCCCAACAGCACTCCAGTTAAAGAGTTACTAAGTGTATTTCAAGGTAACCGTTTAGTTTTAACACTCGAAAATACACCAAGTTGTGATGATTCCTATGGGAATCGCGTATAATGTCATTGTGTGTAATTATGTGGGTAGTTTATTACATTTGTGTAGTGTATTGTAAAGTGTACTGTAAAAGTCGATACATTATGATGGCAAATGACAATAGGTTATACTAAAGTATTATACTTATCAGTTGGTTCACAGTTAAACAATCGAAATAAGTATCTACTAATTAAACATTTAAAAACAAGAAACAAATAACGCCATTACAAAAAGATAATTATCGAAAATGTTTGCGTGTACATACGAATCCCACTTCTGAAATATAATAAAACTCAATCGTCTCAAATATTATGTGACTATATTACCAAACTCACAGCAATTACACGGACTATTGAGAACGTTTTACTTAGTTGAATGCTAGTTCCTTACTGCTGAGCGATCTCTCGCCGAGAGAACGAGTTATTTAATTTCCCCTCCACAATAAAATAACCCCACTATTTAAAAATGATAGTTGGCTATGTTGCCAATTGAATAAATAAAAACTCCCAAACAGAATTATTAACAAAAATAAGAAATCATGACACATATATCAATATATTATAATGACATATCAGCAATATCTTACAGGCAAACTTTGGTCGAATTTCGAGCACTAGGCGACCGGTAGTTAGTATAGATGTTCAAATGCTAGTTGTTAAGGCTTCGTTTAAATAGCATGTTTTTCATTACGCTTCTAGTTATGTCTACTTCTGAGCAGCGATAGCTTAGTGGGGAGACCAACAGACTGCAATGCAGAGGGTCTCGGGTTCGAACCCACGTCGCGCACCTCTGATTTTCGGAAGTTATATGACGTTTCGAAATTATGTGCGTATTGATTGACAATTATCGCCTGCTCCGTGCCTCGGAGAGCACGTTAAGCCGTCGGTCCCGGCTGCCATGAACATCTATGGCAGTCGTTATTGGGAGAGTCTCGACACAAAAGATCCCACTGGGTCGAAGTGTCGCCGGTCTGCACTGACTGGCCCCCACATAAGATATGTCTACTTCTCAGTATCATAAGTAGTGGAAAAGCCTATTAAATTCGCTTTATATGTAAAAACTTAACATACCGCAAGAGACTTTCGCATTAATATAAATATCTATACTAATATTATAAAGCTGAAGAGTTTGTTTGGTATAACGCACTAATCTCAAGAACTACTAGTTCGAATCGAAAAATTATTTTAGTGTTGGATAGCTCATTTACCGAGGGAGGCTATAAGTTATATAACATCACGCTACGTCCAATAAAAGTGGAGCATAAAAGAAAAATGTTGCAAAAATCTGGGATCTTATCTTATCTTGTGTGTGGGGGCCAGTCAGTACAGACCGGCGACACTTCGACCCAGTGGGATCTTTTGTGTCAGCCCCAAGATTCATCCCTTAGCCATTTCCTTATGAAAGTACTGCATTAACCGCAGTGTACAATTCAGAGGGAGAAGCCTGAAGCCTTCAGGGTTTGGATCTGCCATTCCATCAGACCCATCCTAAGTCCAGCCAACGCGTCGCATTCACACAGTAGGTGCGATATGGACTAGTCCTGTTCACCACAGGCTCGGGGATAATTCTCTTATGTGAAGCAGGCGAAGTAGCGCGGGTCAGCTAGTCCAATATAAAATAGGATGCATACTATGCAATAAGTATTGTGGTTTCGAACCCTACATGTGACAATTATTTGTAAAATCGACAGATTCTTATTGAACCTTGTAACCGTTAATTGCATCTTTGTAAACTTCAACGCAACACAGGCCTTGATCCCTAAAGCAGGTGTTGGACTACAAATGTTCTGAAGTTCACTTCAGAACATTGAGACGACTTTGGCATGGCATTGACTTATACCTATCCGCGGGGCGACGGAGAGGTTATGTGCGACTCACCAGGTAATGATGATCCCGGTAATATCGACTAAGCCTACCACGTTGTTCCTCGACGTAATCAGGGTCAGCGAGGCCACGCGAATCACTTTCGACTCGCCGCGCGCCGCCCTATGAAACGGTAGGCCACTAGACCTTGTATATATTATTTCTTTTTTTTTTCTTCTTTCTTTCTTTCACTACTCAAATCGACCTAATATAACCTGCATTTACGCGAAGCCACATGCAAAATCTAGTAGTTAATATATTCATAACTTTCTTACACAATGTAGGTATATTTTCAAAACAAACAAAACAACTACATTTCTAGGAGCTATTTATGTAGTTTCAATCCGGACCTTGCGCAACCAACGTTTTACTCGCCCACGTCCCTAAAAATAGGATTATTAGAACATCAGTCAACTAAAACGCAACTTTCTGGTCTCCGTGACCATCAATCTTGTCTGATACTATTAGAACGGTGAAACGAATCACCGGCGTCGACTGAACACGCCGTGGACCGTGAACGCTATGGTATATTTATCATTAGTAATCTTGAAAACTTCGTCAGTTTGGTTACTGGGTGAATGTTTATTTATTGATATAGTTTGTTGTTTTGGGGAATTAATAAATTACGTTGTAATTAAACTACTTCATACGGATTTTGTCGCGTTGTTTATTTTAAATCACTTTTATTACATAATTTTGAACTATCACATTACTAGTCTTGAACTTTGCTACAATTTAACTTATTTAAATTAATTAAAACTACTTATATTTAAAATTTAAGTTTACACTTTTCCTCGATGGCGACGTTTCGGTTGCTTTACTGCAGCCATGTTCTCGGGGAGACTAAGATGATACTTGTCTCAATGTTCTTAAGTGTAGGTAGTTATTTCAAAGTACCCGAACATAATTTAATCATTGAAACAAAACAAACAAATTTATACGGATTTTATCGTGTTGTTTATTTTTGAAGTGAAACTTCATTAGGCGCGTTAAGCACTTCTTGGGTGAACAAAAATCATAGAACTCGCGTCATCGTCACGCTTTACATTTTTGAATTATTTTAGAATATTAACAATATCTCAGAAATGGTGCGTCCTACGCAGAAAATAACGAAATTTTGACCCCCTCAATAAACCTCAAGTTAGTATTAAGAAACAGCATCTGACCTGCCCCTTTTTTTTGAAGTGAAAACTTTTTTAGCGTCGTTGTGCACTTTTTTGTGATGGGTAAAAAATGCTAAACTTGCGTCAGGACACGTGACCTGATCGAAAATTCGTAAGATGGAGGGAGAATTGTCATGTTTGTGTACGATAGCGCAATAAATGAATATTGTATTTTACCACATAACTGATAGTACTTTTATACTGATAATTAAAGCAATTCGTGCAAAATTATTCCCTAACCATTCCAAAATATCAAAAATACACAACATTAATATTCAAGTTTTCACTTCTGCCGGCACTCCCGGAGTGCAACCCGTTGTTTTTATTTATTTAATGTAGCAATCAGTTAATCCCAACTAATATTATAAATGCGAATGTGAGTTTGTTTGTTTGTTAGGCTTTCTCGCCCTAATTACTTCATCGATCATCATGAAATTTTGCATACAAGTTGTCAGGGGAACAGACAAGGACATAGAGTACCTTTCATCCAGAAAAAAGTGACAACTTGTATGCGAAATTTTATGATGATCGGTCGAGTAGTTAAAGCGTGAAAGCGTTAGTATAAATTTGATTTTAAGCGATAAAACCATGGAGACTTTACAAACGATTTTTGAATTGAATTATTTAGCGATAGAAAAAAACTTTATATCCACTAATGTAAACAAACAACACAAGACTCGACTTCTAGTTGGCGAATCGAGATGAAACATGCACCAGTAGTAGTTAAATTATACCTTCAGCAATGCAAATTAGAGGCGCTCATAGCCAGTTGCACCCACTGATCGGTAAACGATTAGGAAGGTTGAGCAACGTAGGGTGCGGTCAGTCTATAGATGGGTTTGGCGGAGTCGCGACCGCATGTGAAAGTGATTCGCGCGGCCCCGCCGATAGTGGTTTGTCGAGGAACACCGTGATAGGTTTAGTCGGTATTCCGGGAGGTACATTATTCTTATTCCATCTTTCTATTTTACCCCGGCGAGTCTGACATAACCCCTCCGCCCGCCCCCGCGGAGGGGTACGCGTCAATGCATACCCACACGTAAAAAAAAATAGATGGCAGACCATTTAGTGGTATTTCATCTGAGCGTCTCCATGCTTCGGAGGGCTCGTAAAAAGTCGATTCCCGGTTGTTGCCAAATTGAAAGCAGTCGTTAAGCCATGTCAGAGGCATACGGGCAGCTTGAAAAACTCTTGACAACAGGTTAGCCACTAACCACACGAAAAGAAGAAGAAGAATGCAAATGTGGAAAGAGACAGACAAAATTTCTAAAAATAGTTGTACTGGCTTCTATTCATCTTATTACAATAGATTTTTTTGACATTGACCAGTTACAATTTTACATAATTATATTATGTATAATTTTAATATATTATATTATGATTGATTGATTGATTGATATTATGTATAAATGAGACGCACACTAACTATACATTTTGTGATTAAGTTTGATAATAGAGATGAAACATCATCATCATTATCATCTCAGCCAAAAGACGTCCACTGCTGGACATAGGCCTCCCCAAAGGTTTTTCTACACAGACCGGAGACGAAACATAGGTACCATGCCTAAGTTAAAAGGCTTTAAATCTTGGCTTCCATTCATAAAACATATCTTACTAAAGGCTTAATACGATTAGTATGTCTAATAAATGCATACATAGGTACATACATAGATTCACGCCTGTTTCCCAAAGGTATAGGCAGAGACTACGGATTTCCATTTGCTACGATACATACATCTCTGGCTTCATTCACTTTCAACACATTCCTCATACACGCTCGTCGATTTAAGGTACTTTTGTTTAAGGCGTTTGTCCAGAACGCCTCCGATCTGATCGAGAGAGCTTAGGTCTTCCTCTTGTGACTGTTCCATGCACATTATCCTTATAAAATTTCTTAGTCAGTCTTTTCTGGTCCATTCTTTCTACATTCCCAAACCAGTATAATATACCGTTTTCTATTCTTGTCACTATCATGTCGCATCACTCTCTAATCACACTAAAAATACTTTAATCATTAATTTAAGAAACATTGTTACTAACATTATGGACTCTGTCTGAATAAATAAATATATTATTATTATACTCTTTATTTAAATCTTTACAGAACATTTTTCATTTTTAAATATGCATATATAAAAAATACATTTAAAATATAAAATACAATATGGTACCCCACCGGCATTGGGAACAGGGTCCAAGCTGCCGGTGGTTAGGATTCCAGAGATAGGAACCTCCTCACAATGCGTGCCGTATCTAATAGCACTGCCTTCTGCATCAAACCCTTGACCCAAGCACCTAACGCGAGCCTCTTTAGATGATGATCGAGGCTCTTGGCTATTACACCATTGACAGATATGACTATCGGTACAACGATTGCCGAATCCACATCCCACATGTCGACAACCTCGCGAGCTAAATTGAGATATTTAATTTGTTTATCTTTTTTAGCTTTCGCAAGATTGCCGTCATGCGGAATGGTGACATCGATAATCATTGCGCGGCGCTTTGATCGATCTATAACCACAATGTCAGGTTTGTTGGCCACAACAGTCCTGTCTGTGATGATAGTTCGATCCCAGTACAACGTGACATTACCATTTTCGAGAACCGATTCAGCTACATACCTGTAGTACGGCACTTCAACATCTACAAGTTTGTATTTCAGAGCAAGTTGCTGGTGAATAATCCTGGCTACTTGGTTTTGTCTGTGCAAGTACTCACCGTTAGCAAAACGAGAAGAACTGGAAACTATATGCCTGAGGGACTCACCAGGTAGATGGCACGCCCGACAAATGTCAACCGTACCATCCCTCAAGATATTATTATTATTTGTTTATTTTTCACGGGTATATGCCTAATAAGTTAGGAAAATACCCGGCCCATTGGGAAGCTTACACAGAGACATGGATCCAACGTGAAGAGGCCCTTCGAGAGTTTTAATCAAAGGTGGGATGGAACAACTACAGCGGCACTAGCCGCAGCAGGCTAAGGACTATTGCTACGTATGGATTATGGGTATGGGTGTTTGATGGACTGGTATATTGGTAACTATGGATGATAAAACGGCGTCTGCCCTGAATACTCTAATAGCATCAATCGAATGGACAGACGGTGACTCGCCAACTCACTAGATGGGCCCCCTGAATAGCCACGATAGGCATACAAGCCAGCAGCAGAGGGCAACATCGGTGCAAGCGGCTAGGGGTGTCGATCGGTGCGGCGCCGGTTTCACCATCACGGGTCTCGTGACAACGGAGATCTGGAGCGGGTTTCCCCGCAGTTATGCCCTTGAAAATGACACTTCCACCTCCAAGCATGTAGCTCTAGCGGCCCCCTTTGACCGACCGATCAAGGCAAGCCAGAGTTGAGAGTCCTACGGGCGCTCTTCAAGTTCCACCCCAGCCAACCAGTAACGGCAAGCTGGGGACGAGGCCCTCACCGACTCTCTGAGATATTCAGGACCGCAGTGTCGCCACTCACATTCAGCTCGCCACAAGCTGCCCTGCGGTTTGTGCGCTTTTATTTAACCTGGTGATAAATTTTTTGATTATATCACAATTATTATTATTATTAATTTTCTATAAACGTATATTATATACATCATCGTTATTAGACAAGAAAACAGTCTTATTATATCATTAATATGAATTATACGTTTAGAATTGTTACTTATAACGACGTTATAAGTTATAGCTCTCTTGAAACTTTTTTAAAATGGCCGTTAAAATATTTATAATTGATTGTATGTATGACGCCGCGCCGAGTGTTGTGGGTCAATTTGTGTGACCTACAAATGGTTATTCCGAGTCTGGGTGTCTTTGTGTCTGTTGTCTGAATGTTTGTAAAGTCCCCCGCGACACAGGAATTATTCCTAGAGCAGTCGTTATCTATAAAATAAATTATTAAAAAGCTGCATTCAATTGGTTATTGATTGATGACTGGTAGCATTTCTTTCTATCTTAGAAAGAAATGCTACCAGTCATCAAGTGACATTTCTTTAGATAGAAAGAAATGCTACCATAAAATATACCATAAAGAGATATGTTACACAAATATAAATTGGTATTAAGTGCGATGGTGTATATCTGGCTCAGCTCCAGCACTGGATTGCAACAGGCTAAATTGATTAAACGCCTGTCTTCAGCTCCGAATACGGGTCAAGTGCGCGATAACCCGGCGCCATAGTTACAAAATAAAAGCTGTTAAATACGCCATTAAAAACGTTTTAAAATGAAAGCGTTTCAATCAATGAAGGCTTTTTCAATTGCATAAATCTTTTGGAACGAAATAGTGAAGTTCGCACAAGAAATCTGTTTGCCACCAATTTATGTCGTAGTAACTCTGGCGTACGCTCACCCATGCATCGTTTAGTCGACACTTACAGCAAACAGTTTGGTTCTGTGGATATTATATTTTTGAGCAGGAATATTTTTATGTTGAGTAACCTAAAATGTCTACGTTACAAGCTTTTATCAATTATTTGTATGGCGAATGTCTTACATCTTTATCCAATTCATAACGTCAAGACATACCTGAGTAACGAGTAAGTATTTATATTTATAGCACTTGATTTGTCTTAACTGTCAATTTTACTATATTACATTGTAATCTGTGGATAAAGTCGTGAGCAGCGTGTTTGTTAATTCTATCATTTTACTCCTAAAATTGTTGTAATGTATATTACACTGTTGTTTGCTGTCCAAAATAAAATAAATATGTGGTGTCGTGGGACACCAGGTAGGAACGAAGTTCCTTCGGCTAATGTAGAATCGACACAAATTGCAAAAAAAAATCGTGCTCAATCGCCTGCGCACGTCTCATTTAACGGTTTTATTCCACGCACTTTTTTCCACGAATTTTTTCTTACGGTTTTACTATCACATTTTTTTCAGTTCGGTCGCGCAGCAAAATCCCTATCCCCTCCAAGCCTGCCGTAAGGAACTTCGTTCCAATAAAATAAAAATAAAATAAAATAGTGATATTGGAAATTCTTACTTAAAGTTAAGAGACTTAAATATAACTGACAAATGAGTTTCTGCAGCGCATCAGGTGAGTTCTTTGGCAATAGATAAGATTGCTCTTACACAACCATCTGTAAAAGTTGCGCATCCTTGCTCTGCAGAGTGTGGGCGAACCCCAATCGCGTCTTGGCAATGATTGCTGATAGGATTGATTCGCTTTACATGAATCATTGCTTCCGGATTCATGTCGAGAGAAATACTTCTCGACGCACTACGCATCGCATAAGAAGTATATTTCTCTTCTCACTTCTATCCCCACCATTTTCCATCTCCTTCTCCACTCCTTTGTCTGTTTTAATCATTACATCACTGAACGTCTTCATGATATCATACACTTCTCATAATACTAAACTTATTGCATACTTATTTTTTTTTTTTTTTTTATTGCTTATGGTAGCAGACGAGCTAGCGGCCCACCTGATGGGAAGTGGTCACCGCTGCTCATGGACTTCAGCAATGTCAGGACACAGCAAAGCCGCTGCCGTCAAAGAAGTACTCTATATCTAAGAAGAAATTTATATCAAACTAGCTTTTGCTCGCAGCTTCGCTCGCATAAAAGTAAGTTAGGTTAGGTTAGGTGAAACAGGACTTTTTGAAACAAAATATAGGTAAGTTATAATATAGCTTCCAAATGGTGCAAGAGATTTTTAAATCGGTTGAGTAGTTTTTAAGTTAAATCGTTATGAACAAATAAACTAAAATTATTTTTCCTTTTTATAATATTAGCATACACTCGGAAATATATTCATGCAATACATACTTTATTAAACAGTAACGCATAACGTGCAACCGTAAATATATTATTATTATTCAGCCTCCATGGCGTAGTGGTCAGTGTAACCGACTGCCACGCCTGAGGTCGCGGGTTCGATTCCCGCACAATTCAAACATTTGTGTGCATGAACATGGATGTTTGTCTTGGTCTGGGTGTTTCTATGTATAATATGCATCTACTTACAAAAAAAAAGTATATATGTATGTTTATCCATTGTCTACTACCCAAAGTACAAGCTCTGCTTAATTTGGGCTAGATGGTGTTGTGTGTATGTGATAGAATATTATTATTATTACCGATTACATAATAAGTATCGTCTTACTTTAATTAAAACTTCATCGGTTGTTTAAATACCAAAAGCAATTAGCAAGAAAGAAATTATACAATCTTAACTATTTATACATGACGTTGTAAAACAACCCGACCAACACAATCCTTTTACGCTTTCTTTCATTACTCAATTTTAATAGAAATCCTTATTTAAAAATAGCCGAGTTTACCTCGGAACGGCGAAGCAGGAAACTTTGTTAAAATCTTATAAGCTTCAGGTGTACTTGTAGACGGAGATTCTTTTCCAAGTAAATAAACTATTGGAGGTATTTCTAGAACAGTTGGTTCGACTGACGTATTCGGAACTCGATTGCATGATAACCGTGTCAGTTTTCTATTTATGGTGAAGAACTTTAGCTTTGAGTGGAAAAAGAGCGCTCGTCTCCAAGTTAGAACAGTGAGCAGTTTAGCGTACGTTGACGTAGGAATCGTAGAATATCTATACTAGTGTATTGTCAGTGGGGAGACCAACAGACTGCAATACAGAGGTCTCGGGTTCGAACCCACGTCGCGCACCTCTGACTTTCGGAAGTTATATTATGACTTTTCGAAATTATGTGCGTGTTGATTGACAATTTATTATCGCCCGCTCCGTGCCTCGGAGAGCACGTTAAGCCGTCGGTCCCGGCTGCCATGAACATCTATGGCAGTCGTTATTGGGAAGTCAGTGCCCTCTTATATCCTGACACTGGTCTAGCCTTAGGGTATCGTTAGCCTTCGGGTTGCGGAGGTCAGATGGCAGTCGCTCCGTGTAAAAACTGATATCCAGTCAAATCCGGTTAGACTAGAAAGTCGACCACAAGTAACTTGGAAATATTAAAGGCTAGGGAGAAGTAGATCACATTATATTAAAAAAACAAAGTCACCCGCCGCGTCTTTCTGTTCGCAATAAACTCAAAAACTACTAAACGGACTTTTATAATATTAGTATAGATTATATAGCTCTATAGTTGCTTATGAATTACCAATATCACTTACCTGGCAAAATCCTATATCTATACTAATATTATAAAGCTGAAGAGTTTGTTTGTTTGTTTGTTTGCTTGAACGCGCTAATCTCAGGAACTACTGGTCCGATTTGAAAAATCCTTTCAGTGTTAGATAGCCCATTTATCGAGGAAGGCTATAGGCTATATATCATCACGCTACGATCAATAGGAGCTGAGCACCAATGAAGAATGTTTAAAAATCGGAGGCTATTTTTTCCTTTTGAGAGCATCCGCTGCGTGCGCTGCGTAAACAGTTAAAGTTTCGCAAAAATCATGTATGACAGAATTGTTTCCCTTAAAAAGTTCTAAAAAAAAGTCCGCGACAGCATATGCCTATCTTTTAAGGTTGGCTCACTATAACCATTTTTATGCTTACCAAATTTGTTCTAAAATAATGCATTATTTGCGAAGGTATTATTATAAACATGATATTAATCCTTATCCAAATAAATACGTTATTCATCACAAGTATTTAATTAAAAACAAAATTGCTCTTTACATCATTCGATTTCAATGAATATCTTAGGAGATATCGCAGTTTTAAAATAACATTGCAGCAAAATAATTACCCATTACAGACATAGTACAAACGATGTTTCTCCTGGTTTATTCTGCGTGATTACTACTGGTTCGATTTGAAAAACTCATTTAGTGTTGGATAGCCTATTTATCGAGGAAGGCTATAGGCTATATAACATCACGCTACGACCCACAGGGGCGGCGCAGTAACGATAAACGCGGGTGAAACCGCGGGAACATCTAGTCTATACTAATATTATAAAGCTGAAGAGTTTTTCTGTTTGTTTGTTTGAACGCGCTAATCTCAGGAACCACTGGTTCGAATTGAAAAATTATTTTAGTGTTGGATAGCCTATTTATCAAGGAAGGCTATAGGCTATATAACATCACGCTACGACCCACGGGGGCGACGCAGTAACTATTAACGCGGGTGAAACCGCGGCCACATCTAGTCATCTATAATTCGCTTGAAACTTTAATCTAAAACAATATTTCTTTGCAACAATGGAAACAATTAAGCAATGTTGCATGCAGCAACAACAGGTGATCAATCAGACAAATTATTAAATTCTGTTATTGTTAGAGAAAAATTGTTTAAGCGAAATTGAAAAGGAGCGCGTTTTTAAATGTGTTTGTACGATTTAAACGATTTGAAGGCGACGCCTGTTGTGTTTGTTTTGTAAATAATAGGGCTTCATTTTATTTGTTTGACCGAAAATTTGCTTTGTTGACTGTACTCATGCCGAGAGAAATAAACATTTATAATGGCTACAAGCAATGCACTCCATTCTTTTTTATGAACTAGCTCATACTGACGACTTGGCTCGGGGTACCTTTAAAAGTAGCCTATATAATTATAGCATAAAAAGCAGCGATAGCCTAGTGGGAAACCGTTGGACTGCCACGCAGAGGTCTCGAGTTCGAATCCAAGGCGCGCATCTCTGACTTTTCGAAGTTATATGCGTATTAAATAGATAATTATCGCTTGCTTTAACGGTGAAGGAAAACATCGTGAGGAAACCTGCGTGACTGAGAGGAGAGTTCTCTATAATGTTCTCGAAGATATGTGAAGTCTGCCAACCCTCACTAGCCAGCGTGGTGGACTATGGCCTAACCCATCTCACACTAAGAAGAAGCCCGTTCCCAGCAGTGAGACAGTTTAATAAGGGCTGATATTATATATATATATATAATTATGTAAAGTCAAAAAACCCGTAGTGGGCAAGACTGGTGGACTATATAGCCTAACGCTTTCCATTGAGAAGAGTCTTATGTCCAGCTGTGGGAGAGTGTATGTACATGGAAAAAATGTACAAGACAACTTACCTACTAAGTAATTTAGTAAACGAAATTTACAAAGACACCATGTCCAAATATATTGACGAAATATAAATTACTATAATAGATTGCCCACGGCTTCACTCGCGTAAATGTAGTTACATTACTAACAGTACTGTTATCTAGATCAAATGTTCCCTGTGTCCACTGACAAAGTTTATGCGAAATTTCATAGTGATCGGTAGAGTAGTTAGGCGTGAAAGCGGAACAAACAAACTCACATTCGCATTTATAATATTACTAGCTGACCCGGCAACTATCGTTCTGCCATATAAATTATTTTTTAGCGTAAATATACTATACAACCTATTCTTATATCTACCAAATATACGTAAAAATCGGTCGAACCGTTTTGGAGGTGTGCGACCACAAACACCGTGACACTAGATTTATCTTAAATATAGGTAAATTACGTGTCGCGTTGTTTGTCCGTTATGGACTCCTAAACTACTGAACCGATTTTGATCAAACTTCGTAACCATCTGTAATTTGGTCCAACTTAAAAGATTGGATAGTTTTTCTTTTTTTTTAAACGGGCAAAAGTTATCTTATCTAGTATGAAGCGGACGAAGTTGCGCGGGACAGCTAGTATATTATATAGATAAGTAAGCATGATTTATATCGCCACACTTATTCAGAGATATGCAAGCATACTATATCAAAATAGGCCTTACCTACCCTATATCACACTACATTAATGGATTCTATTAAAGTTTAAACTAAGTTAAGTTGGCTTGGAACCTCCCTCACTCATTACAGCCGTCCAACTAATCGTTCTATGTCACTTTAGCTGCCCGCTCGTGATCATTTCACTTCTGTTAATTAAGTTGTACTTCAGTTGATGGTTTACTTTAGCAGTGTTTAATTTTTGACCTCACAGATGTAGGTATAGGTTTGTAGTCACCTGGCCGTTTACACCGCTGTGGGTTTGATGCCCAACACAGAATTATTGCTTGAATTATTTTCTGTAGCCTATTTTTTATAAAACTATAATATATAATATATTATTTTATCACATACACACAACACCATCTAGCCCAAACTAAGCCGAGCTTGTACTATGGGTACTAGGCAATAGATAAACATACATATATCCTTTTTTTTGTAAGTACATGCATATTATACATAGAAACACCCAGACCAAGACAAACATCCATGTTCATGCACACAAATGTTTGACTTGTGTGGGAATCGAACCTGCGACCTCAATAATTCAGCTAATATGAGTATGACTACCTCGGTGGCGTAGTGGAAGTATATGCGACTGCTATACATGAGGCCTCTAGTTCGAATCCCTGGTCGGGCAAACAAAATTTTGGTTTCCCTGCTAAAATATTCTTATGCTCAAGCAGTAAAAAAAAAGTGTTGGCAAGACATCTACGTGCCTCGGCAAGCACTTAAAGCCGTTGGTCCTGCGCCTGATCTTTCTCCGATCGTGTCGAGAATTGCTGTCCCATTGCCTTATGAGAGTTAGTGATCTTTGTTTGAGCAGATACTTTTGCATTTTAGCCTGCACAGATAGCTAGTCTCCCTTAGGATAGGCCGCCGTGATCAAAATTCGGTCTGAAGGACATTAATTAATTTATTCTAGAGCCGTGTATCTTTTGCGATATTTGTAGATAAAGTCAAAATAGTATTAAACTATACAACAAAAATACTTACGTTTAGAAGTAATATAATTAAACAACGGGTTGCACTCCGGGAGTGCCGGCAGAAGTGAAAACTTGAATATTAACGTTGTGCATTTTTGATATTTTGGAATGGTTAGGGAATAATTTTGCACGAATTGCTTTAATTATCAGTATAAAACTACTATCATTTATGTGGTAAAATACAATATTAATTTATTGCGCTATCGTACACAAACATGACAATTCTCCCTCCGTCTTACGAATTTTCGATCAGGTCACGTGTCCTGACGCGAGTTTAACATTTTTTACCCATCACAATAAAAGTGCACAACGCCGCTAAAGAAGTTTTCACTTCAAAAATTTCACTGTAAATATTATTTGACTACTCCCTTTTTTTCAACAACTTATACTTCCAGCAATGAATTTCTAAACATACATAGTTAAAATAATACACTTTAGTATTACTTTGATGAGATATTAAAAAAATACTTCCACACTAGTTGCCGTATTCCATGTATTACATCAGGCGATTTGCAAACTTCAAAATATAAAACAAGTACAATAATATCCAGGCTATACAATTACTTGACATGCATGCAGTTTTGATTCTGTGCATTGACTGATTTCGTCTCTAGTGAACTCAAAGTTCGCTTTGATGCTAAGAAACCTCTATCCAACTGCCAACCTGTCCAATATTTCTCCTGCAGCTAAGATGTTGTAATTAGTTGGTAATATGGTGTTTCTATGTACAATATGTACGTATTAAAAAAAATATGTATGTGTATGTTTATCCATTGTCTAGTACCCATAGTACAAGCTCTGCTTAATTTGGGCTAGATGGTGTTGTGTGTATGTGATAGAAATTATTATTAGGTATTAGTTAAAGAAAACTTAAAAATACAAATCCAAAGCAGCGATAGCCTAGTGGGAAACCGTTGGACTGCCACGCAAAGGTCTCGAGTTCAATCCCAAGGACTATTAGAAGTTATGTGCGTATTAAATCGTTAATTATCACTTGCTTTACCGATGAAGGCAAACATCGTGAGGAAACCTGCATGTATGAGAGTTTTCCATAATGTTCTCGGAGATAAGTGAAGTCCGTCAACCCGCACTAGGTTAGCATGGTGGATTATGGCCTCACCCTTATTCGTCGGCCTCGATGGCGTAGTGGTTAGTGTAAACGACTGCCACACCTGAGGTCGCGGGTTCTATTCCCGCACAAGTCAAACATTTGTGTGCATGAACATGGATGTTTGTCTTGGTCTGGGTGTTTCTATGTATAATATGTATGTACTTACAAAAAAAAATGTATATATGTATGTTTATCCACTGTCTAGTACCCATAGTACAAGCTCTGCTTAGTTTGGGCTAGATGGTGTTGTGTGAGGTGGTAGAATATTTCTGAGAAGAGTCCCGGGGCGAGAAGTGGGACAATTTAATACAGAGCTGATATTATATTTATATGTTTAAAGTTATGCATATGTATCATTAGATTAAATTATTATTATTTTCAATCAATCAATCACTCAGCCCATTGCAGATCATAGGCCTCTCCCATTTTACGATACAACATTCGGTCTACTTTCTTCCACGTTCAGTCTACCTTGCTGCCTTTTTCAGATGAAGACCTGATCAGATAGAACAAAGGTTCTATCTACAGATATCAGATCTGTCTATTATTATATTGCTCATCTCTAAATCACAATTTTTAGCAATACACTGCTGATGCTCCTAATCTGACCGATTAGTTCTCCTGCATTTAACAAACCTTTGTGCCATCTCTAGTAAGGTTCAGCGCCGACGGACGGAATGGCGGCGAAGGGACTAATTCAGTAACAATTTAAATTCAACCTAAAGTGCTTCAAAATACGATTGTATTTGGTACAACGAAATAAAATGACCACGCTTTGAGTCGCTCGCCGGCATTTTAAATGGGAGACAGTTCCAATCAGAGGACCACTTTTAAAAAAATAATGGAATGAAATTTTATTCGTAAAAGTAGCAATGTTTAAATAATAATTTAAAAAAAAATTAAGGCGAAGCAGCGGGCAAAATCAAATCGTATATATTTTTAAAGATGAAAAAATTTGTGTGTTGGCATATTTTGTTTCGTGACACAGTAAACAATTAATAAAATTACACATACGTTATTGAAATAAAAACACTATTACAATGATATACATTCCAATTTATTAAACAGAACAGCAGTTTACCGTTGTTATTTACGTCGTTTCGTACATATACACACACGTCAAGTGAATATAAAACATGAACATAACTAGATGTAGAACATGTTTGAACGACAAGTCGACGGCTCACGAAACGTTAGCGCCTCACGCTCGCATGACTGTTAACACTTTGTACTATGTGCTAAAAGGTTTGGTAAGTGATAAGAGGTAGCGGGGTACATAAAAATATTGTCTTTACTAATACTATACTAGAGTAGTAGAGCCTCGCTGATTTCAGCATAAATCGGCCGGCTCGACCGGGGAAGGACTACCCTATCACAGAATATCGACGTGAAATAGCAGTATTCCTACTGTTGTGCTTCGTTCGGTGAGTGAGAGTACCGGAGGCCCAATCACCCCCTTACCCCCTTCCCGCTCCTTCTCCTTCCCACTTCCTTTCCTAAAAGGTCGGCAATGCGCTAGTGATGCCTCAGGTGTTGCAGGCGTCCATAGGCTACGGTGACCACTTACCATCAGGTGGGCCGTAAGCTTGTTTGCCACCTTAGTTGTATAAAAAAAAAATTATAAACAGGAAAGATTTGATTATTTGTTTGCTTGTAAGGGTTTCAATCATAAAAAAACAACCGATTTATAAAATAATTACATACCATTAGCAAGCTATATTATCATCAAGTAGCATAGGACATAAATTAAAAAAGAAAGTGTTACTAACATAACCTAACTTACTTTTACGCGAGCGAAGCCGCGAGCAAAAGCTATTCTTATATAAAGCTTTTAATATACCGAGATTGTGCAGGTGTCGACCCAAATATTTGTTCCGTGTGGGATTCGAACCCACAACACTTGACGTAGTAGCAGTGTCGGGGCGACCACTTAAACCACTACGCCGTCCGTGCAGTCAAAATAAATAATAAAATATATTTAAGTTTTGGATTTGTACTGAAGGAGCGTCACACCTCATACCTCCACAACGGCATCTAATTAAAGATGCAGACAGCAAAGGGTCATAAATGGCGTAGTGGTTAGTGTAACCGACTGCCACGCCTGAGGTCGCGGGTTCGATTCCCGCACAAGTCAAACATTTGTGTTCATGAACATGGATGTTTGTCTTGGCCTGGGTGTTTCTATGTGTAATATATATGTATTTACAAAAAAAAGATGAAGTATATATGTATGTTTACCCATTGTCTAGTACCCATAGTACAAGCTCTGCTTAGTTTGGGCTAGATTGTGTTGTGTGTCTGTGGTAGAATATTAAATTATTATTATTATAATATTATATGCTTATTGAGGCTTCTTTTTGAGTATATGTGGCAATATAAGTTTCAGTAATAACAACAACATAGCAGCGATAGCCTTCTGGGAGACCTTTGGACAGCCACGTTTAGGTCGAACTCGTCAGAGTTGGAAACCAAGGCATGTCTCTCTTACTTTACCGATCACCAGGTCCCCACCCCACGGAATAACATGTTTAAAATTTCAATTGTTACCATATGTGACGGGTATAATGCTCAGTCTTTTCTGTTTCTTTGTAGTCAAGCTCCAGCAGCCATTATTTCACTAATGATTTACATCTATCCTTTGTTAGCGAGTAGATTGACAAAATTCTATTTAATTTGTTAAAGAGATTACTGCTTTCATAGCAATAGGAACGGCGCAAGAAACTCGTATGTAACAGTTGTTTTTCAGAAACCCTATCTTTTCTACGAACATTTTTTATTATTTCCGGATCATAGTTTATTTGCGAATGTTTTTTGACGACAGTATTTAGGATGAACAGCTGTCAGACCGTTAGCTCTTTTGTTAGCTTGTAAAGATCAGCCGTAGGATAAAAAAAAGGTAGAAAGTTACTAACTTTAAAAATCGCTCTTTGAGCTCGTTCAATTTGAGGATATGCGTTTTAGTAGCACCTCCCCACGAGGTGATGCAGTAAGTAAATTGTGATTGTGCTAAGGCGAGATATACGGATGTGAAAGCTTTCCATGATGTTCTCGGTGATATGTGAAGTCTACTAACCCGCACTGAGCCAGCGTGGACGACCATAGCCTATCTCTTCTGAGAAGAGAAGAGAACAATGAGAAGAGGCCCTTGCCCAGCAGAGGGACGGTAAACATACAGGCCTGCTATTATAATAACAGTCATACTATAAGCTTCTCAAAGAAATGTTTTTTGAATGGCCGATGCATTTATATGATTTCAACTTATACAGTTAAAACATTGAAGTAAAATTAATAAATTGCTAGTAATTGTAAAATAATTTCTTATTTTTTAAGCATTTTTTCATTTATAATTATTGTTTATAAATATTTTAATTGTAGTTATACTTATCTTATCTTATGTGGAGGCCAGTCAGTGCAGACCGGCGACACTTCGACCCAGTGGGATCTTTTGTGTCGACATTATCCCAATAACGACTGTCATAGATATTCATGGCAGCCGGGACCAACGGCTTAACGTGCTTTCCGAGGCACGGAGCAGGCGAAAATTGTTAATCAATACGCACATAATTTCGAAAAGTCATATAACTTCCGAAAGTCAGAGGTGCGCGACGTGGGTTCGAACCCGAGACCCTCTGCATTGCAGTCTGTTGGTCTTCCCACTGAGCTATCGCTGCTCTGTTGGTATACTTAACTACTTATATGTGTTTGCAGTAATGTATAAATGTTAATTTTCTTTTTGTAGACCCTTACTTTATTAACAATAGAATAACAATGTCATATTAAAAACATCCTGAAACACAGGTCTCTGACCTAGTTCAGGTAATAAAATGTAAAAACAG
This sequence comes from Catocala sponsa, assembly GCA_963564715.1. Taxonomy (NCBI): domain Eukaryota; kingdom Metazoa; phylum Arthropoda; class Insecta; order Lepidoptera; family Erebidae; genus Catocala; species Catocala sponsa. The sequence continues at coordinate 4,512,658 of OY751349.1, forward strand.
ACTTTATAAACAAGATTTTTTGTGTCCAATTTTAAATTGTAAAATGTTTTCCTTTAGATTAAGTTTTAATGTGAATTTAATATAACAAGTAGCCTGTAATGTGTTTTGTAAAAACTTTTATTTATTTATTGAATAAAAAATTATTATTATTATCAAATTGCCTGTTTAAAAAGTCTTTTAACGTTATATAGCTTAATTAGCAGGCTATATTTAAGCTAAAAGCTTCTCTCTCTTCTTCTTAATTCTTCAGTTTTCTAAGGCAGTACTTACGCTATAAGCGTATGATGTACCCCACACATGTTATGACTACCAAACCATAATTTATTCATGTAATGCGATTAACTCCATCTGTGCAGATGCAAACGAGGCTTCAATTTTTGAACTTAATTACGCGATTGCCGTGTCACTTGGCTACTTGTATATCATTACATTAGAGAACTCCGTCTGGCATTTATATTAAGCAATTAGTTGATTCAATAGTATGATTAGAGAGAGATGCGGCATGAAAGTGGATATAGTTACAAGAATAGAAAAGGGTATGTTAAGCTGGTTTGGGCATGTAGAAAGAATGGACGAGGAAAGACTAACTAAGAAAGTTCATAAGGCTAGTATGAATGGAACAGTCGCAGGAGGAAAACCTAGGCGAACGTTTCTCGATCAGATTGGAGGCGTTCTGGACAAAGGCCAGATTAAGAGCTCCTTGAACCGACGGGCGTGTATGAGGAATGTGATGAAAGTGAATGAAGTCAGAGAAGTGTGTCAGGATCGTAGCAAATGGAAATCCGTGGTCTCTGCCTACCCCTTTGGGACACAGGCGTGAATCTATGTATGTATGGAGTTGATTCAACGCTGTCTTTAAATTATTGTGGTATTCCAGTCTCAAGAGGCCTCGAGTTTAGTCCCAAGGCACGAATTGAACTCGGATTTAATATAAAAAGATACTTTATTAAATTACTACAGCATGACAGTTATGTTAAGATAGGTTCAAACCCACGTCACCCACCTCTGACTTTCGGAAGTTATATGACTTTTCGAAATTATGTGCGTACTGATTGACAATTATCGCCTGCTCCGTGCCTCGGAGAGCACGTTAAGCCGTCGGTCCCGGCTGCCATGAACATCTATGGCAGTCGTTATTGGGAGAGTGTCGACACAAAAGATCCCACTGGGTCGAAGTGTCGCCGGTCTGCACTGACTGGCCCCCACATAAGATAAGATAAGATATAAAATAGTAATCATTACAACTAGATTTACAATTGTATTTATAATAAATTAATGTTAAGATGACAATATACTTATTTAGAGCATTTGGTGGGGAGACATGTGCTGGCGAAGCTGATATTGTTGGTTTCCGCACCTCTGACATTTCGAAGTTTAGTGTGTATTCTATAAGCTTTTGCTGGCAGCTTCGCTCGCGTAAAAGTAGGGTAAGTTATGTTAGTAAGCAATAATAACTAAATTAATAAGAGTTTTACACTTTAGAACCTTATAAGCTGAGACAAGCCAGAGCTATAATTGCAGCAAAAATTTTATAAATGAAATCCTATACTGTAAAAAAAGTGAAATTACATACTCGGTAGTTTGTAAGCTCGGGCGTATTTTTCTTATTTTATTTTGAGTCTGGTCCTACCGATTTATCTCGTCGCTTTCAAATATATACATACAGTCTGAGATCACGACTAGACGGATGACGTAGTGGTTGAAGTGGTCGCCTCGCCAGTACTACTGCGCTGAGTGTTGTGGGTTCCAATCCCACACGGTACAAAACTTTATGTGATCCACAAACGGTTGTTCCGAGTCTGTGTGTTCTTTGTGTCCGTTGTTTGAATGTTTGTAAAGTCCCCCGCGACACAGGAATTATTCCTAGTGCGGGAGTTGTTTCTTTTTTAAGAGAAAATAAAGATTCTCACTGTTACGTTTCCAAAAGGATTGGTAGAGGCGTGTTACTGAAAATTTCTTTATAGAAAAATCAACGGGTTGCACTCTGGGATTGCCGGCAGAAGTGAAAACTTGAATATTAACGTTGTGCATTTTTGATATTTTGGAATGGTTAGGGAACAATTTTGCACGAATTGCTTTAATTATCAGTATAAAAATACTATCATTTATGTGGTAAAATACAATATTAATTTATTGCGCTATCGTACACAAACATGACAATTCTCCCTCCGTCTTACGAATTTTCGATCAGGTCACGTGTCCCGACGCGAATTTCACATTTTTACCCATCACAAAAAAGTGCATAACGCCGCTAAAGAAGTTTTCACTTCAAAAACATGTTGCCTCCGTCGGGACCCAAACCTAAGTCTTAATGCACAGCTGTTGAGTTCACTAAGCCACACAGTTTTCATTACACTACATAGTCATCGTCAATCTTTTTCAATAAAAACTCTTTTAGTCTACGTCGCTTCCACATCGTTCCAGGTATTCCATTTGTAGACAGCACGATCATTAAAACTCATAGCAACTTCCGGTCGAAGTGCTGACTAGTTTTGTTTGAAGCCCGATTTACGTAGTTGCCGGTGCAATGGAGAGGACTCAAGTTTCTTAATAGTTAGGCACAACTTGGGTAGAGGATGCCGGCGTATAGCTTTTAAAACAATTTGTTGTTATCCTAACTAATATTATAAAAGCGAAAATAAGTTTGTTTGTTATCTTTTCAGCCGTGAAAAGGTAACAGACAAACAGACAGACAGATAGACAGACAGACAGATAGACAGACAGACAGATAGACAGACAGAGTTACTTTCGAATTTATAATATTAGTAAGTAAGGATTATACATAGAAACACCCAGACAAAGGCAAATATCCATATTGATGCACACAAATGTTTGACTTGAGCAGGAATTGAACTCGCGACCTCAGGCGTGGCAGTCGGTTACATAAACCACTACGCCATCGAGGCTTATGTTAGGGTACGTGAGGCCTTAACTTCGATACTCAAATGAAATTAAGTGTTAGTAGGTTCTTTTTATATGCGCAGCTGATCGGCATCTAACTTTTATAACGTGGGATCTATTTGCAATCGGCGAAAGGAATTTGCTGGCGAAATACAGGTATATTAGATGTACCCACATTTCGTCAGATAATTTAACTTTAATTTGAGAAATTAGCTGGAATTCTAATTTTAACATAGAGGTAGTAACCTATTTGAAATAAAATCGTAAGCCTATACCTATGTATATCGAACTTTTTTGTGTTAGTAGTTTAATTTAAAATGTTAAATAGTCCGTAATTAAATGAGCATTGAATTCTTTATGTTTTAATTTACTAAGAAACATTCTTTGTTTTAACATTATGTTCTCTACAAGTACTGTGTACTTCTGTAAGTGACAAGTTCATATGTATTTTAATCTTACTTGTCAAAAAGTCGTAGAAGTGTCAGAACAGTAACTAAAAAGGTTATTGAGGTAAAACAATATTTTAAAACTATCCATACAATACGGCCGTAATATTACATGATCATCATCATCATCATCATCATCAGGCTATAATAGTCCACTGCTGGACATAGCCCTCCCCCAAAGAGCGCCATAGCGCCCTTTCTTCAGCTTGATGCATCCAGCATCTGCCTGCAGTCTTTCGCAGATCGTACATAATTATAATTCCCGTAGTATCAGCGATCGATATCAATATTGGAAACGTGTGCTTTTTAGTAAAAACCACTCCCTTTGATTTTAAGACTGGCGGCAATATCACGGCAATGAACGACGAAAATGCTCGCGAAATTCAATTATTTTAGAGATAAAAGAAAACTTTCGAGCATTGTTTAATCCGTGGAAAGCGTACAAGTTGAATGTTGGATAAAGTATATATAGCCTCGGTGTATGGTCGTTTTAAATGTTGAATCATTCAAATGTTCAAGACACGATGAAAGAAAAGAGACAATTGAATCCTAACTAATATTATAACTACGAATGTGAGTTTGTCTGTTTGTTACGCTTTTACGCCTCACTATGCACTACTTCCTACTCAACCGATCGTCATGAAATTTCACATACAAGTTGTCAGAAAAGGACATAGGGTTCAGATTTCATCCAGAAAAAGTACTGTTATTAACCTAACAATCTAACCTACATTTACGCGAGTAAAGCCGCTGGCAAAACCTAGTCAACAATAAAAGAACAGAACAAAAATTTGTATGATTCACAAATAGTTTTGTCGAGTCTGGCAGTCATTTGAGTACATTGTTTGAATGTTTATAAAAAAATAATTCCTAGTGCGCGCGAGTTGTCTTTTTTAATAAATAAAAAAGAAAAATAAAAGTTTTACTCTCAAAGTCTGTTTAAAAAGTATAATAATATGGGCCCTGTATTAAACTGTCCTGCTAGTCACGGGCCTTTTCTCAGTGTGAGAAAAGTTAGGCCATAGTCCACCACGCTGGCCCAGTGCAGATTGGCAGACTTCATACATCTTCAAAAACACTATGTAGAACTCTCAGACATGCAGGTGCCATCACGATGTTTTTTTCATCGTTAATTCGGGCTATAATGAACTATTTAACACGCACGTAACTTCGAAAAGCCAAAGATGCGCGTCTTGGGGTTGTACTCGAGATCTCTGCGTGGTAGTCCAACAGCCTCCCACTGCCCCACTAGGCTATCACTGCTTCAAAAGTCTGTTTAGTCTGTATATATTAAAGCCGACACCTTTAGAATCGCCCATTATATTTGTCAAAGTCAAAGTCAAAAATCTTTATTTCCATCACCATAAAAATATGTAAACAATTCTTGGACACGTCAAATAACTAATATATTAATAAAGATAAATAAAAGGAATTAAAATTCAGCATTAAAAAAGCCTGTTTTATTTCCATCGGTCGGCGTCGCTCATGAAATCCATTATGTCTATAAAAGTATTTTATATCCTTTTCTAGTTTTTGAGACGCCAAGCCGAGTGTAATTAAATTATAAAGAGGCTGACAACAGACAAAGGGACATTTAGTCTCATTTTTCCTCTGTATTTTTTACTTTATTAACATTCTATCTGAGACTGGAAAATGCTTCCTAACTAATATTATAGTTGCGAATGTTAGATCGTTTAATTGTTTGTTACGCTTTCGCACCTTAAATACTCGACCGATCATCATGAATTTTCGCATACAAAGTCCTTTTTCTAGATAAACGGAATTTCATCTAGAAAAAAGGAATACACCTTAGAAATAAAAAATATTGACGAAATCTAGATTATCGTGTGTGAAGCCGCGGGCGAGATCTAATATTTGATAATGATTTAAATGAAAATGATTAAAAATATTTCCATCGATTTTGAACTTCAAAATATAGAAATTCCTATTCCGCAGCTATTGTACACGATTAGTACCCTTACTAATATTATAAATTCGAAAGTGAGCTTGTTTGTTTGTGATGCCTCCACGGCTTAATTACTCGACCGATTATCATGAAATTTCACATGCACGTTGTCAGGGGTACAGAAAAGGTCATAGGGTAGGAGTTGTACATCTGTAACCGTCCAACATCTATGTATGAGACTATAAGCAATGAGACGGTTAATACATCCCTGTACAGTCACGACTATTACTGTCACACGTCTCTTAACGAAGCCACGTCATAAAGTGTTTATACAAATACAGCCGCCGACAAAATACCCAAGTATTTTATATCTTTGTCAAACAAAACTTCAATAATATAAATCGCAGAGCATTCTAAGCTTTTATAAAGAGAATACGATGTCGTTTCCCACAGAACGGTGCGCCGTGATTTGGTTGTGAAACGTGCACGATATATATTTTTTTAATGTTATAATATTTTTGCAAGCTTTAGAAGTTCTCATATGTTTTAAAATTTATGTCGAAAAGAAAATAAATTGTTTGATATTTATAAAAGAACACGAAAGGGTTGTTTTGACGTGATAATCCTAACTAATATTATAAATGCGACTGTAAGTTTGTTTGTTTACAATTGATACGCTTTCACGCCCTAACTACTCGATCGATCATCTTGAAATTTCGCATAAACGTTGTCAGGAGAACAGAAAGGCACATAGAGAACTTTTTGTCCAGAAAAAAGTATTGTTACTGACTAAACCTACATTTACACGAGCGATATCGCGGGCATAATCTAGTTTTATAAAAATTGTTTGCCTAACTTGTCTATATTTTTGTTTTCAGATGCGGTCATGCTAACTACAGCTGTTCATAGGTATATTGCCATAAAATTGAAAAGGATTAAAAAAAAAAATATTCGAGTTAGGTTACAAGGTAACACTTATGAATGTTAAAGTTACACAAAATTTTTCTGTGCATTTACATTTACTGCCACGTTCTGCAAAGCAAGGGTGTAGGGCTCATGAGAAGAACGGGCAAGAAACTCATGGCCACTCTTTTTAATCGCCAAGTTTACAATAAAATTTTGTTTACAAATCATAACTGTAAGGTGCTGCAACCATTTCTCCATGAATTACTACTGAACATACTTAAGCATTTAATAAAATTTGATGGTAGCCTCTAAAGCAGCAGTATGGTAAACAGGAGCTTTACTAAGAAATAACTGATAAGTCATTGCCTTTCATAGGTACACTGGGTATCGACCTGCCGTTCTACATTTCAGACTGAACACAAATCTTGATGGCGACTGAAATAGACAGAATTGCGGTTTCAGATCACTAGCTTTAAGTGGGCAATTTAAATGAAACAGAACCCTACCGGAAGAGGTGGGAAGGAGAACGATGACATGAAATCCTTACTTAATATTATAAATGCGAAAGTAACTCTGTCTTAATCTGTCTGTTACCTTTTCACGCTCAATCCGCTGAACCGATTTAGATGAAATTAGGAATGGAGATATCCTGAGACCCTGGGAAGGACATAGGCTATATAACATCACGCTACGGCTCACAGGAGCGGTGCAGTAACCATAAATACCACTGACGCGGGTGAGACCGTGGGCACACACCTAGTAATAAATAAAATAGTATTACTGTCACACGTTTAATAGTGATTGTTATTAAACAAAAACAAATTGTTAATAAGGCCCGTAACCCTGTCTGATAAGTACTATTTATGATACAATATTAATAATGTGGCTTTCAAATTTTGTTTGAATACATTATTTTATTTACACATAATTGTTAAATGTGTAAACTAAGTAAATAAAATGAAATGAAAATAGCCTTTATTTTACTGACCATTAAAAAGCAATCAAAACAATTGAATAACATATATGTACGAGTACATATATTATCAGCAACCTGGTTCTTGATAGTCAGGATATCTGCCGACATAGGCTTCCTCTAGAGCCTTCCATACACTTCGGTCTTGAGCTAGTCTTCTCCAATTTTGTGGTAGATTGTTCTCCCACCTTTTGTGTTGTCTACCTCGTTGTCATTGTCCGTTTCTGGGGTACCATTCTATTACAGTATTTGTCCATTTATGTATTACTATATGTTCTCGTGGTTTCACCCGCGTTTATCGTTACTGCGCCGTCCCCGTGGGTCGTAGCGTGATGTTATAGCCTATATAGCCTTCCTCGATAAATGGGTTATCCAAAACTGAAAGAATTTTTCAATTCGAACCAGTACCTAGTCTCTGAAATTAGCGCGTTCAAACAAACAAACAAATAAACTCTTCAGCTTTATATTATTAGTATAGATTGTTCTTATCATAATTATGCCCAGTCCACCCCCATTCCAGTTTCTTAATTTTGACAGCGACGACTTCTACTTTTGTTATTTTTCTTATTTTAGTAGCCCATTTAACTTTATCTTTTGACTTAGTAACAAAGTAAATAGGAAAACATAAAAAGTAACATATGAACATGCTTTAGTGTGATAACAATACGGTGGATAGAATAGGGAGCATCGATCGCTATGGCCGGGGTCACGGAACCCGAATCACCTATTAGCAGCATAGGTCAGGTTACATAATATAATCAGAATGCTATGAAAACTATAGTTAAGATTTAGGATACTTACGTGCTTTCAGGCAACTACTTCCAAATTAAAAAGAAAGAAAGAAAGAAAAAAATATATATTTGACACATATCACAAACACATAATAACAAGTATAAAATAAAAAGAAATACTTAGATACAAACATAAACATAAACTTAGCGAAACGAAACCAAAACAGAAAAATAAACAAAATACATATAAAGTAAGTGTGAACAGTAGTGTCAAATAGGGCCCAGTTCAGCGTGTGTCAGACGAACGCCTGACGCTGGTTTTCAACTGGGTCCTTTAGTGACTCACGGATATAAACCATCTATAATATAATCAAAGAAAATACCTTATACGAACATTTTGCGAGTTATGTTTTAGGGTAAAAGCTAATTATCTATATAATTGGCAATCTCAATACACTTTGTCTGATTTTTATTCCTAGCGGCGAGACAATCAAGTCAACACGTAACCTAATGATGATTGATTAGTTCTCATTGATTATAATTTGGAATCTTAATAGAATATTCGAAACTTGATTTGATGATGATTGATATGGGCCGTGGTTTATTAAGGATATATTTTTTAAGTCTTCGCGTTTGTATTGGCTTTGGGGTAATCCTAATCCTAACTAATATTATAAATGCGAAAGTGAGTTTGTTTAATATTGTCTTCTGTTTACGCGAATGTTATTCATTGAAATTAAACTACTATATACCACCAGCTTGGGATCCAGTAATTCAAATAGTCAAACCCAAGAAGAAGCAAACCACAGCTAGACTTCATCATACTTTGAGTTCATTCTGCGTAAATAGAAACACCCATGATTAAATTATGTTCGGGTACTTTGAAATAACTACACTGGAACATTGAGACAACTGCCATCTTAGTCTCACCGTGACCATGGCTGCTGAATAGCAACCGAAACTTCAGGGACTGTGTAAACACAAATATAAATAGTATAATAGTATAGTAATAGTATAAATAGTTTTAATAGTTTCAATAATTTAATTAGCTTAAAAATTAGTAAAGTTTAATAGTAATAGTAGTGCAACAGTTTTCAAAATTTTTTAATAAAGTGTCAAATAAACAACGCGATAAAATCCGTATAATAGTTTAATTTTAAGTGAGTTTGTTTGTTTATTACGCTTTCACGCCTTAACTACTCAACCGATCAACATGAAATTTTGCATACTCGTTGTCAGGGGTACAGAAATAGGACATAGGGTACCTTTCATCCAGAAAAAATAACTGTTGCAAACCTAACTTAACCTACATATACGCGAGCGAAGACGCGGGTGAAAACTATTATTTAATAATAATCAATTAATCTCAAAGTTTAATGCATCCAATAATTTGTCATAATTTCGAATATGTCGACTTGTTTAAAGTCGAAATAACTATATTTTTCATAATTGCGTATTGCTAGTGTGATCTAATTAATTAAATAATTTCTGCTACTGCATATACGCATAGCAGATGCGTATAGATATAATCTATACTATCTTGATACGGTACCTAAAACTGAAGTACGCTTTGACATCATAACAACATGTAATAGCTGGAGGCTTTTTAAGTATTTTTTATGTGTGCAGATCGGCTTCTTTCATGCAAACACATAAAAAAAAAAAACATAGGTACCAACTTTCAAATTCTAAATACGGAGTCGCGGGGAAAACCTTTTAGTCGACACTAATACATCTGTTCAGTCGCTGTAAAACCGTAGCCAACATTTTGATTAGTCCTTTTTGGCCGTTAGACAAGCCGACCGAATAAAGAGCGTTTATTTTTGTTAAATAGAGTAATTTTATATAACCTATATTTTACTTTGATATTTTTATTCATATTATTTTTAACTGCGATAAAAAAACATAGCGAGACGATTAATTGAAACTAGCTTTTGCCCGCGGCTTCGCTCGCGTTAAAGCAGGTTAGATTATGTTAGTAAAAGCACTTTTTTTATATAATATTTAGCTTATGTTACTCAGTGATAATATAGTTTCTAATGGTGAAAATCGGTTGAGTAGTTTTTGAGTCAAATCCTTACAATCAAACAAAAGATCAAATCCTCTTTACAATATCTATATATTAAATACGTGAAGCGAAAACTTTGGATCCCTTTTTACGAAAATTGGGCGGACGGAGGAGTATGAAATTTCGCACACTTATAGTTTATACAGAGAAGAAGTGACGAATGCTAATACTTTTTTTTAATTATGCGTAAAAATACATTCAATTAATGAAAAAACACTACACGCACACAACCATGCATTTGAGACACACGCAGTTGAAGCGCGTAACTATGGTTACATATATCAATATACGAGTATAATGACATATTTCAGCAATATCTTACAGGCTAACTTTGGTCGAATTTCGAGCACTAGGCGACCGCTAGTTAGTATAGATATGCAACTTTCGTATAAACCTAAGACACAACTTAGCCTTACTTTCATTTGTATTGAAATCGGCCTTTTAATCCGGCTGAATATAGTAGTCTCCTCTAAAATGTAACTTAATCCCTCTACCTCACACAGTCTATTACGACAAACTTCATGTCGCAGCGGTAGTGAATGCGACTGCTATGCATGAGGTCTCGGGTTCGAATCCCAGGTCGGGCCAACAAAAATTTATTGGGTTTTTCTGTTAAGAAATCTCAATACGAGCCCGGAGTTAGGAAGTTGGCGGTGTTAGACACCCAAGTGCCTCGGAAAGCACGTAAAGCCGTTGGTCCTGCGCCTGATCTCTCTCCGGTCGTGTTGGATTATTCGTCCCATCGGATCATGAGAGTTAGGGAACAGAGAGTGCACTCGTGTATGCGCACACACTTGTGCACTATAATATCTCCTGCGCCAATGGCCAGTCTCCGTTAAGATTGGCCGCCGCGACCGAAATTCGGTCTGGAGAACATTATTATTATTTAACTCCTATAATTTTATACGTATTATATACATACTATTACGCTTATCTATACTTCTATACTAATATAATAAAGAGATAAGATTTAATATTTTGTTTGTAGCGATTTAAACCAAAAACTTCTCGACCGATTTAAAAAATTCTTTCACCTTTAGAAAGCTATACCTATTATCACCGACTACCCAACATAGATTATATTTTATTTAAATAAGTATTACATAACCTAATCTACTTTACGCTAGCGAAGCCGCGAGCAAAATTTAATCCTAACTAGTCCTAACTAATATTATAAAAGCGAAAATGAGTTTGTTCGTTTGTTTGTTACCTTTTCACGCCTAAACCACTGAACCGATCATTCTGAAATTTTGCATATACGTTGTCAGGTGTACAGAAACGGATATAGGCTACTTTTAATCCCGAAAAAAGAAACTATTCCCGAGGAAAACAACAATAACGTTCTTATGGTAATAGATGGCGACACGTGTCTTTCGAATCATGATTGGATTATATTATTACAAGCAGAGTACAACCCGAATTGATTGCCAAATTCTAAATTAACGCGAGCGAAGCCGCGGGGAAAAGCTAGTATCCTATAAAGTTGAGGCAGAGATATATTTTAAGCATATTCCACCAAGTAAGGTTTTGGTGCAACGTTAAAGCGGACGAGCTTATTGCTAAATAATCACAGTTACAAAAAGCTGTGATTTTTTGGCAGCAAAACCAATAAAATTCTGCACGGGCAAGAAATCGAATTCAAGACCACTCTATTGGAGGAAGATCAAACGCAGAACGAATGCTTTACGTGTTTTCCGGGACGGGGATGTGTAACACCGTTAAGTTCCTAACTGCTATTTCAAAATTTCTCGATATGAATACCCAAAACTTTTTTCTGGTTCGACCTGGGATTTGAATCAGAGACACTTACCTTTTTTGCCGTGTTATAATATTTGTGTGTAATTTGTGTACCTATATTTTGAAAAATAAAATACTTACTTACTAACTATACTTGAGCAGCGATAGCTCAGTGGGGAGACCAACAGACTGCAATGTAGAGGGTCTCGAGTTCGAACCCACGTCGCGCACCTCTGACTTTCGGAAGTTATATGACTTTTCGAAATTATGTGCGTATTGATTGACAATTATCGCCTGCTCCGTGCCTCGGAGAGCACGTTAAGCCGGTGGTCCCGGCTGCCAAGAACATCTATGGCAGTCGTTATTGGGAGAGTGTCGACACAAAAGATCCCACTGGGTCGAAGTGTCGCCGGTCTGCACTGACTGGCCCCCACATAAGATAAGATACTATATTTACTTACATGCACAGCAGTACACTATAGCTGTGCCATCAAGACATTCAAATATTCTTGGAAGTTAATAAATTCGTTTTCGTTATTCCAAACTTCTGTTTCAACATTCGCAATCCATTTGAAATTATCTTAACATTAAATAAATGCACCTACAATTTCTTGTGAAAGAACTTTAAGTTGTTTATCTTGTATGATGAATACCAGTGCTTGAATATTCAAGCGTTGAAGCTAATTAAGCCTTTTAGTGTACCTACATTTTATTCTGTAGTTTACTTTTATAGTCTTGAATAAAACTTTAACAGAGTACCTCGTTAAGTTACTGTCTTATTTGTGTAGTTTTTCTTTTAATGAGTTTATCTGTTAGGTTATTTATTTTCGCTAGCAGTAAGTCTAGTATTATGTATGAGAGATAGCATGCACGGTAAATTAATTTGTTTTTTAGTTTAACTTTCAAGTTTCAAGTGATCTGTTGTAAGGTAGTAATACAATAAAATTGTGTTAGGTTTCAATCTTAACTAATATTATAAACTAGCTTTTGCCCGCGGCTGCGCTCGCGTTAATTTAGAATTTGATAATCAATTCGAGTTGTACTCTGTTTGTAATAATACAATTCAATCATGATTCGAAAGACTCGTGGCGCCATCTATTATCATCATAAGAAAGTTATTGTTGTTTTCCTTGGGAACAGTATTTTTTTTTCGGGATGCATGGTAGCCTATGTCCGTTTCTGTACACCTGTCAACATATTTGCAAAATTTCAGGATGATCTGTTCAGTGGTTTAGGCATGAAAAGGTAACAAACAAACAAACAAACTCATTTTCGCTTTTATAATATTAGTTAGGAAGTTAGGATTAAGATGCGAATGTGAGTTTGTTTGTTTGTTTCGCTTTCACGCTTTAATTACTCAATCGATCATCATGAAATTTCGCATACACTTTGTCAAGTGAACAGAAAAGGCTATATGTTACCTTTCATCCAGAAAAAGCACAGTTATTAACCTAACCTAATCTACATTTACGCGAGGGAAGCTGCGGGTAAAATCTAGTATGTAAATAAAGTGTAAGAATGTGCAAGAAGCAGCGATAGTGTAACAGGAGACCATTGGATTGCCACGTAAAGGCGAGACCTTTGCGTCAGTTAGATATGTGTATATTTAAGAGTTCGGTTCCTTTGCTTTTACGGTGAAGGAAGACATCTGCGAGTTCTCCATTATGTTGAAGCCTGTCAAGTTTCAGCGCAATCAAAAGATATAGTCGCTTAAGACACTTGCAAAGGAATCAAACGCACTGGACCAGCGTGGTGCACTATGGCTTAACCATTCACATATTGAGAAGATGCCCGTGCCCAGCAGTGGGACTGTTTTATGTCCGGGTTGGGTTCGAACTCACAATACAATATACGCGACAGCAATTTCACTTCCATCATTTAGATGGTTGGCAGTCCACAACTGTGCGTTTCTCCAGGAATTTTCTGCCTCGCACAACAAAACTGTGGAATAAGCTGTCGCCTACGGTATTTCCGGACCAATACGACCTTCAACACTTCAAGAAAAGAGCGTACTCCTTTTTAAAAGGCCGGCAACGCACTTGTTACTACTCTGGTGTTGCAGGTGTCCATGGACGGCGGTAATCGCTTACCATCAGGCGATCCGTCTGCTCGTTTGCCCCCTAATCCATAAAAAAAAAAACTTGGCGCAGTGGTAATAATAGCGAGGCAACCTTTTAAATCACAACGCCCTCTTTTTAAATCTACGCTTAATATAAAGACATTTTATATTATATCAGAATTAAAAAAAAATGGGGCAGTCTTTGCGGGACTGCCGATAGAAGTGAAGAATATAAACAAAAATAAATAAAGGTCAACATTTTGTTATTTTTTGCGTAGGACGCACCATTTCTGAGATATTGTTAATATTCTAAAATAATTCAAAAATGTAAAACGTGGAAGCGTGACGATGACGAAGCGTGACGATCACGCGAGTTCTATGATTTTTGTTCATCCAAGAAGTGTTCAACGCGCCTAAAGAAGTTTTCACTTCAAAATAAATATTTAATGTAATAAATATTATGATTACAATTCTTAAAAACTACAGTAAGCTAAAATAGATGTGTCTATATAAGCTTCATCTAATGTTAAACGATCTTTCAATAGCACTAAAACAGTTGTAGCAAATGGATAGCAGAAGAGCGGCGAAAGGCGACGAAATTGCAAATTTAAACTGTTTTTAAACGAGTCATTTGCAGTAAAGTGGCAGTGCCAGCGTGGATGCTCTAGATTCACGGAATTGCCAGCATTTCCTTGTAAATTCATTCAGTTACCGTTTCATTTAATTTTACAGTACACCATTTTAGTTTTCTTATTTATTTTTTTCTATTTCGATTTATGAGCAATTTCTGATATTGATTTCTTGGTGATTATGCTTGATCGTTCATAATTACACCAGCTTAGTATTGCATCACCTTTCATTTATTTAGATATTTAGAGATTTGACTGCATGGATGGCGTAGTGGTTTAAGTGGACCCTCGCCGCTGCCACTGCGCCGAGTGTTGTGGGTTCGAATCCCACACGGGACAAAAATTTGTGTGATCCACAAATGGTCTGGGTTTTCTTTATGTCCGGTGTTTAAATGATTGTAAAGTCCTCCGCAAAGCAAGAATTACTCCTAGTCTTTTTTAAAATCATCCATCGCCATCTGTGCAGTCAAGTTACGAACACTTTTTTTTTATACTTCTAAGGTGGCATACAAGCATACGGCCCACCTGATGGTAAGTGGTCACCGTAGCATATAGACGCCTGCAACACCAGAGGCATCACTTGCGCGTTGCCGACCCTTTAGGAAAGGAAGTGGGAAGGAAAAGTAGCGGCAAGGGAAAAGGAGGGTGATTGGGCCGCCTGGCACTCTCACTCACCGAACGAAACACAACAGTAGGAATACTGCTATTTCACGTCGATATTCTGTGAGAGGGTAGTCCTTCCCCGGTCGAGCCGGCCCATTCATGCTGAAATCAGCGAGGCTCTAATATTCTATTAATTTTACAAGGCCGTTTTTTACAAAATATTTAAAATGGCAACTATTAGAATAATTAAGATTCAGAGGGTACTTTAAAATTGCTGGATTAGTTTGGGGTTCAGTAGAGATCATAAATTTAGGATTAAAGCGTTGCCGCAGTATGCTATGGTCTCATGGTTAAGGACCCATAAGCCGCTTGGATAATCTCTCATCATTAAATGAGTATAATTCTTGTACTTTACTGCTAAGTAACAACTCAAAATTAGCTTCACTACTTTTAATTTGATTTATTTGGTTACAAAATAAATATACTTAAGAATTTGAGTGCACTAATACTCGTAGTTTCAGTCGTTTCTTCAAAGCGCTGATTCGTTGAAATGTCTTAGATTTGTATTAATATCCACTACTCAATTTTTTCCAAAGCTTTGCTTGCATAAATTTACATAGGTTATGTAAATTTACGCGATTACGGATTAGATTATTAACACTACTTTTTCTGGATGAATGGTACCCTATCGCCTTTCCTGGTCGCCTAACATAGTGTATATGAAATTTCATGATGATCGGTCGAGTAATTTAAGCGTGAAAGCGTAACAAACAAACAAACTCACATTCGCATTTATAATATAAGTTAGGACATAATATATTAATATTTGTCGAGAAGCAGCATGTTCTAAAGATGATGTTATTATACAGCCGAACTATTTTACAAAAGAACTGATTGTACAAAGAATCGCTCTAGAATAACAAGGCGGTCTTTACAAACTATAACTTTGATATTTATCTAACAAAAACATCACAAATTGGTCTAGATATTGCTATGAATTTTTATGTCGACTTTGACATATATAGACTAGGGTATGAAGCCTCAGGGTTTATTTGAGAATGAAGTTTCGTGCGACGCAGCGCCGCCTATAATGTAGTTACAATTCATGTTGACTTGTTCGTTATTCGAAACCGGATCAGTTTCTACGTTATATAAATTGTGTTTTAGTATAAAGTGATCTTCTACGTTTGTATGTATATAAATACAAGTTTTGTGTTACACGTTACATTAGATTGCTGATGGAATACTGTGATAATAAATAAGAGATACGTATAGACATAGACATATTTACATACATACATAGATTGACGCCTGTTTCCCAGAGGGGTAGGCAGAGACTACGGATTTTACGGATTTTTTTTCAGACATATTATTTACTAGCTGTTACCTGCGACTTCGTCCGCGTAGATTTTAACTAAAAAGTGTTTGTCTCCGCGGTACCCTATTTTTTTCTAAAATCAAAGTAGCCTAAGTTACTCCTTATAACATCAGCTATCTGCCAGTGAAAGACCCGTCAAAATCGGTTCAGCCGTTTCGGAGATTAGCCGAAACAAACAGACAGACAGACAGACAAAAATGTTAAAAATAGATGTTTTCGTATAGGTACCTTATATACTTTCATATGCATTAGATAAAAAGTTGTTATTTTGACATTACAAACAGACACTTCAATTTTATTTATTTGTATAGATATAGATCTATAGGCTATAATAATTTGTTTAATTTTTTACAGTTATTATATATATTTTTATAATTTATTGTCAAAAAGCTTTAAAAATATTATAACAACCAATGCATATGACAAACTAAGTCACAATACCCCATATTATCATATTTTAACTCGCAACTGACATGCCGTATATCATATTTATCGGTAGGTCTACCATAAAACGTAAGTCGAAACTTTTCGGGTCTATTAGTACCATTAAACATATGAAGTAATGTGTTAATCATCCTGAGTCCTACAGGGAAGTGGTCCGAACAGCAACTTAATATTTCGTTCGCCCAAAGCGCCGGATAGACATTTTCATGGCTACCTACTATAAATGTAAGTTAATTAAACGTTTGTACGTTTGTTTTTTGAAACTTAAGACATTCTTAGTTAATTTTATTGGTTGGTATATCTATCTGCTTTAAGGATGATATTACTGAATGAGAACATTATGCTAGCGCTTAGATAATAAGACTTACAATACAGTTTTGTTTTGTTGGACTTGTTTAAGTCATAATGTCTTAGGTTAAAAGTTAAGAGTAACGAAGCAAAGAAAATAACCGTAAAAGGCGTTGATACCATTTTTTGAGTTTATGAATGGGTTTCAATGGGATCTTCACTACCCAATATAACAGGAAACCTCTTATAAGAGTGAAAATTAAATTTAAAAAAGAAAACAGATTGGACGGGTCGGTTTCCTGATACTCTCTTAGGGTCAAAAATTTTATTTATAATTTTGATGCGTCCTAGCATCATTTCTGAGATATTGTTATTATTCTAAAATAATTCAAAAATGGAAAGCGTGGGACGTGACGATGACGAAGCGTGACGATGACGCGAGTTCTATGATTTTTGTTCACCCAAGAAGTGTTCAACGCGCCTAAAGAAGTTTTCACTTTAAAAATTCAACCCACTTATGTCTACGATGCTTTCAATAGTGACTAAGAAAATTCTATCTGTCGATTATATACCTAAGTACTCTATTTTGCCTGTGTTGATCTAAAACACTATAAAAGATAAGTGCTCGCTGTCATTTCGCTGTCTATATACGCTTTATCCAATCTTTGAGTCGTGTTCACCAAAATGTGTCTAAAAGGGTTTTGAAATGTTCACTTGTCAGATAAAAAAGCCAATTCTTTGTATTATAATTATGCGGCAAATAAAAAGAATTTTGTTCGACAGCCATAATTTTGGGTGTTTTGTCGGCAAGTCTTAGTACTTACGTGTGTTATTTTAAAACTAAGGAAATTTTTATAACTTCAAAGATGTCCAGACACGATAGCAGGCATTTACGGAAGATAAAATGTATTTTCAAGCCTAAAGAGCACTATCAGTTTAGAATACATAATTGAGATCTTTGGCAGAAAACTCTAGATTTGAAGCACTTCAAAATACGTGTATTTTCTTGCTTTAAAAATATTCAAATATTTTTCTAATCTATTCATTTAAAATTAAACTGCCTCGTTGACACAGGTAGCGAATGCTACGCGACTGCTGTGATGAGATCTTGAATTCGATTTTTAAGTCCAACAAACTGGTATAGTTCTTGCAACTCACGATGGCGAGCGAGCTATCTATGTGTGTGTAAGTGTCGCTCGCAACTGACCGCTCTGTTAAACACGCATACTACCGCACTGTGCATGTACCTACACGTAAAGCCCGCTCGCCTTCGTGAATTTTAAGAACTGTTGAAATGAAACTACTATATACGGATTTTATCGCGTTGTTTATTTGACACTTTATTACAAAATTTTGAAAAACTGTTACACTACTATAATCACTATTAAACTTTACTAATTTTTAAGCTAATTAAATTATTGAAACTATTAAAACTATTTATACTATTACTATACTATGCTGCTATTTATATTTATGTTTACACTTTCCCTCAAAAACTTTACTCAAGATATCATGAAGTCTAGCTGTGGTGACGTGTCACCTTGAGCTCATTCTGCGTAAATAGAAACACCCATGATTAAATTATGTTCGGGTACTTTGAAATAACTACACTGGAACATTGAGACAACTACCATCTTAGTCTCCCCGTGACCATGGCTGCTGAAAAGCAACCGAAACGTCGGGGAAAGTGTAAACATAAATATAAATAGTATAATAGTATAGTAATAGTATAAATAGTTTTAATAGTTTCAATAATTTAATTTGCTTAGAAATTAGTAAAGTTTAATAGTGATTATAGTAGTGTAAGAGTTTTTCAAAATGTTGTAATAAAGTGTCAAATAAACAACGCGATAAAATCCGTATATAGTAGTTTAATTTCAATGAATAACATTCGCGTAAACAGAAGACAATATTATTCAAGAACTGTATTGAATTGTCTGTCCCTACATTATCAGTAGCAACACACACCCTGGAACTGTATCCAGTAGACGCCAATTAAAGCTTCACCTCCAATTACATAGGACCTTCAGCCATAGCTAGCGAATATGGGTAATAGGCATACACTATGAGCGTAGGGACAATATTTTAAATCTATGAGTGTAGTGGACTTGCCTACCTTTTGTGAATATAGGCGTGACGGGATCTCTACTTTTCGCATAACGTTTTTTCCGAATATACTTTGCACCTACTTTGCATAACTAGATCAGCATAATATTTATTTGTATAATAATACTTTACCATTATTGGATTTGGCATAAGGCTTATGTTGACATAATTATCTCAGTGACAATCCGAAAAATAGGCTCAGGTTGCCGCATTACCAGTTGTGATAATATACAATTCAATGTTATGATTATGCTTAAATTATGCGTAAATATACTTAATTAGGAGAAACAAAAGTATGCCATATTATATTATGTTTTAAAATGTTATGCAAACGGATAGGGAACCCACGTGACACTATATATGTATGTAAAAATAGAAAACAGCACTTTAATCGCTCAGATCGCCACTGCTCACCAATCAATGATGGCGTCGCTTTGTGTAAAGAATAAAACGAAGTACCTCAGCGCTACATTGAATGGAAGTTCGATAGCCTGCCGCGATGGAACGCCAGGAACATTCTCGAGCACATTAATGCGCACGGATGGTTACTTCATTTCCGTACGTACCGTATACGTTTCCAAGTGTAAATTATGTTTCAGTAAATAAAATTTAGATTTTAGGATTTACAGAATATTTTTCCATTTTGTGTCCTAGAATACGGAATAGATATTAGTACTATATTGAGAGGCACTTATCTATATCTATACTTATATAATAAAGAGAAAAGATTTGACTTTCTTGTTTGTTTGTTTGTAAGGATTTTACTCAAAAATTACTTAACCGATTTTTTTAATTATTTCACCATTAGAAAGCTATATCTATATATCACCGATTATATGCTATATATTTTTAAATAAAAGTACTGTTACTAATATAACCTAACCTACTTTTACGCGAGTGAAGCCACGGGCAAAAGGTAATTACGTATAAAGAAAATTTTATAGCTATTTCCCAGAGGGGTAGCCAGATAGGAACTTAGTGTAATATTTATTTTAAAGATGATGTTATATATCCTTCTTTTTATATACCCTTATATATCTTTCTCAATGATTTCGGCTACCTACAAACCAAAAAAACGTCAAAATAGGATTACCCGTGATAACGTAACAAAGAATTAGACAGAGAATATACATGGAATTTGGAAGTAGGTACCATCTATATTTTTCTTTTTGCATGTAAAAGCAGCTGCACTAGACGCATAATACTCGACTTCTCGGCGGCATATCAAAAAGAAAAAGCTACCAGATTTTAAATTAGACCATAAACTATACAACTGTAAACCGCATTTAATTTTGTGTAGTAGTTTTTGTATGCTGCGCGACTAAACATACTACTCATGAATTAAGTTATTAGTAAATCTACTTTTACCTTTTTTTTTTTATTTTGCTCGTCAAAATGACCTTTATTTTTTCCTTTGTTGAAAAGGCAACTCCGCACTATAAATAAATCCTGTGTCGCAGGGGACTACACAAACATTCAAACAACGGACTCAAAAAACCATCCAGACTCGGCACAACCATTTGTGGATCACCCCAAGTTTTGTCCCGTGGGGATTCGAACCCACAACACTCGGCGCAGTGGTAGTGGCGAGGCGACCTCTTAAACCACTACGCCATCCGGGCAGTCAAATTTAATATGAAACAGTAAATGCCTTTACAAACAAGAAATATGATTCAGCATTAAATCGTGACAAAACACATAAAAAATAAATCTATTATAAAATGTATACGTGTGTATAATATTGTCTTCTGTTTACGCGAATGTTATTCATTGAAATTAAACTACTATATACGGATTTTATCGCGTTGTTTATTTGACACTGTTACAAAATTTTTAAAAACTGTTACACTACTATAACCACTATTAAACTTTACAAATTTTTAAGCTAATTAAATTATTGAAACTATTAAAACTATGTATACTATTACTATACTATTATACTATTTAGATTTATTTTTACACATTCCCGACGTTTCGGTTGCTTTTCAGCAGCCATGGTCACGGTCATGTGTATACCAAAAGAAATTCGTATATATTATGTAAATGACTAGTACCATTCCAAAACACATACAATCTCTGTATGCCATGTCGTCGCGTTAAAAATTTACCCAAAGTGCGACCGAGCTTAGCAATGCATTGGAATATTGCCTATTTCCTGTATTACTCTCGGCGGGTGCATAGTCGTATACGCCGTGGAAATAAGCATGCAATCTTAGGTTTAAGGGATTTTCACACCTGTTTCTTCATTTTCTTAGTAGGTAGGTATCTACCTTTTTATTGTTGGACATCTACCTACGTCTATTTGAAAACGTATTTCATTGATTTGACTGAACGGATAGCGAAAAAGTTTAAGCGATAATTTCGTTACTGTACATTTATTTAGATTTTTATTTTATTTTAATATAAATTCTTTTCATTATAATAGTAACTTATTATAGATCAATTTTGTTAAATATTGTTAAAAATATTCTTCCTATTATACTTTAATAGCAGACATCGCCTGTGATACACGTATAACCTAGTACAGCCGGCCAACTGTATCCTATTTTTAAGTATTTTAATATCTATTGCTATTCTTATTTGTACCAACATAAACTGAATAAACTATTATTGTTATTTCATATATTTCTGCAAAAACATCTCTAACTATACACTGACCGAAGATATAATGACCGCTGGCGTCTCTTTTTAGACTAGCCTTTATTATTCCCGTTAATTGGAGTCGGCTTTCTAGTCTAACTGGATTTGACTGGATATCAGGTTTTACACGGAGTGACTGCGATTTGACCTCCGCAACCCGAACGCTAACGATACCCTAAAGATAGACCAGTGTTAGGATATTAGAGGGCACTGACTTCCCAATAACGACTGCCATAGATGTTCATGGCAGCCGGGACTGACGGCTTAACGCTCTCCGAGGCACGGAGCAGGCGATGTGAATCAATACGCACATAATTTCGAAACGTCATATAACTTCCGAAAGTCAGAGGTACGCGACGTGGGTTCGAACCCGAGACCCTCTGCATTGCAGTCTGTTGGTCTCCCCACTGAGCTAAGCTATAAGCTATAAGCTCTGACTTAATTAAATCGCCATCACCAAATAAGGAGGCCGTGTACTTCTTCGCCCTGTATACATGTCAAATGTTGGAATGCCAAACATAATTGAAAACCTATTGTATATGGCCGCTGGTGTGCCACTGCGACTCTATAGGTTCACAGTAAAAACGCCATGATCAAAATAGTCAACTACGTTTCTTTAAAAATATACGTACATATCTATTGCAACAAAAGTTTAGTAAATACATATTTTCAAGGAAGTCACGAAGTTTATATTTTAAAAACCAGTCACTAACATAAACTTAACTGCGGCAAATGGAAACTAAAATTGCTGCAATTACAGACAGCTATTCCCAGTGTAAAGGAGCCTTTATATTTCTCGGTTCGAGATTTCTCGGCTCTCTTTGATTCCTTCGTGGAAATGGAAGCGATTTCGTCCTATTCAACCGATATGTTCGGACCATTCACAGATACGTTACTGAAAGAACTTTACAAGTAGTATTATATTATGTTTTAATATTGTCAGACAGAACCAATTTGTTCAGCTCTCAATTTACGATTATGTTATTACTGGATAAATGATATGACTGTTATCTGAAAGTTCTGTGTCTTACAATCTTTGTAAGCGCTCGAAAACCGTTATTTTAAAATAGTATTTTTATAAGCCTGATCCAAAAGTCGCTTAATATAAATGCATATTTGAAATTGAATATTTTATACAAATTTTGGATTGCTAAAAGCGGGTATGCATTTATACAAACACTGTAAGCTTGAAAATAAGTTATAATTGTATTTAAGCACTAATTTCTGTAGGCAGCTTCGCCTTCGTAATAGGATTCAGGAAATAATTCAAGAAATAGTCTTAATATGTAATCTTTCTGGCAATGTTTGCATATCGTTATTAAAAGTTTACTGTGTGTAGTTGTGCGCGAGCGGCGATAGCGTAGTAAGAGACCGTTCGTGTTCGATTCCTAAGCGCGTATCTCTGACTTTTCCAAGTTATGTGTTATGTGCGTATTAAATAGTTAATTATCGCAATTAAAACATCATGAGGAAACCTACATGTCTGTGAGTTTGCCATAATGTTCTCGAATATATATGAAGTCTGCCAAACCGCACTAGGCCAGTGTGGTGGACTATAGCCTAACCCCCTCACACTGAAGCCCGGTCCTAGCAGTTGGACAATTGAATACAGGGCTGATATTATATATGTGTGCGCGTGTGTGCGTGTGTGTATTTTCATTTAGGTAATGTTCAATTTTCAAAGCATTCAAATTTTAAAGCATTGAACAAGTTTCATTCAAACTTGTTCAATGCTTTACGTGGTTAAGTAACAATTCATATCCAGACATCTTCCCAAACTTACACATTAATGATATTAGTAGGAAAAGCGAATAGTTACTTTCATAATGTTGGTAAATTTACAAAACAAACTCGCTAATGAGATGGTACTCTCGCTGTGTTTGTTGTACCATGTTTACTTGTCACTTGCGAGGGTTCACGGAACACCTACGTGAGCACTATTTGCGGAGAGATATTGTGCTAATTACTGTAATTAATTTAAACTCGTATCTTTTGACATTTTGATAATACGGTGTAGTGGGTTAAGTCGTCACCTCGTCAATGTCAGTGCATCAATGTTGGTTCGATCATATCGGGTTTTTTGCCCGCGGGGCAAAATCTAGTCTAAAAATAAAATAAAATCAGCAAATTTTCTCTTTAGATAGAACACAATGGCGACAAACTAAATGGTGGTACAATCAACAACATAAGTCAACATTAAGATAATATTATGCTGTATCTAACAAAATTATAACACTGCATAGTACCTAGAAATTTGAACCCAAAACTCCTGCACAGTAGTTGCATTCCTCTGCGACACCGAGGCAGCTATTAATTCAATATGGAAAGTAAACATGTTTTTATTTTTAGAGTTCGAAAAATGTCAATAAATCGTACAGCGCGATGCTGATTTTGACATAAGGAGTCGCAAAATGAAAAGGCAACGGACGAAATCCTCTGCTACGATGTAAACGTGTAGCGTCGTAGCATCGTAGCAGCACGAAGCTTAAAGACCTACCTATGAGCATGTACTAGTACTGAATCCGGCAAAAGACATAATATATGTACCAATATATCTTTATATGTAGGTTTATGTAAATCTTCTGTGCGTGTGTTTGTAATTAAACTCCTCCTAAACGGTTGGACAGATTTTGATAAAATTTTTTGTGTGTGTTCATGTGGATTCGAGAATTTGGTTTTGTTTAATTTTTTTTTTTCGTGTGTACAGGGCAATGTCTGTCGGGACAGCTAGTTTAATATAGAAATACTGGCAGATGCGTCTTTTTTACTGATCTCAACTACGTAAAATCTTGATTTCGGAAAAATTGTAAATACTTCTTTTTTTGTTTGACATAGTTGTCGCCTCGCCAGGACACCGAGTTTTGTTTTCGAATCACAGGCGGAACAAACATAATTATGTCTGATCCACAAATGGTTGTTCTGAATCTAGGTGTTCCTTTTGTCTGTTGTTAAAATGTTTGTTGGATATAGGAATTATACCTGCATTTCGTATCTAAAATATCGTTTAGTTTAATATAAAAAAATCCTTCCAATTGCAATAAAATATCTCTCAGTCTTGGTTAGGAATGGTCGCCTCAGGCATAACTAAGTCTAAAGACACAGGTGCAATGTAGGAGTAATGAAAATAAAATACATACCTAACTTTTTATTAAGAAAATAATAATAGATACAAGTTCATTGAAACTAAATCTTACCTCCCAATTTGTAACCTCACAGCAAATAAAAGGGCTGTCATCCTAAAATAAAGTCTTCAATACAAGAATATTAAATGAATAAAACCAAGAAAATACTATTTGTAGACAGCGTAAGCTCTGAACAAATATCAGGTGTTGGGGAAGATTGCAATATTATTACAGAATCCTTTTCTCCCACAGCCCTTTAGAATATTTACAAAGGCCTGCCATGAGTGGGGTTACTATTTCGCCTACAGGCAAAATATTTGGCAGGCACTCTTTAAAATATTTTTCTTTTCGTAATCTTACATATTTCGATTTTACTAGCTTTTGCCCGCGGCTTCGCTCGCCTAAAAGTAGGTTGGGTTTGGTTAGTTTATGTTAGAGTCCTGGGTGTGGCGGTCTTTGTGGGCCTGCCCGCCATCCATTCAGCACCAGGTCCGAGAGGCGGCGTGCGTGTTCCCACGCGCGCCTCTGTGTCGTGTCCGTCTCTCCTCTAGGGGTGGACAGTAGGGATTTATGTTAGTGGTGACCAGTGGGTAGGTCTTTTCGGGTAGTGGCCTGCTGTTTCATACGGCGGGCCGGAACCTCGCCGGTGTCGCGACTGCATGTGAAAGTGATTCGCGCGGCTCCGCTGATAGTGGTTTTGTCGAGGAACACCGTAGTAGGTTCTCATTCCATCTTTCTTTTACCCCGGCGAGTCTGACATAACCCCTCCGTCCGCCCCCGCGGAGGGGTATGCGTCAATACATTCCAACACGTTAAAAAAAAAATTTAGAGTAATTTTATAAACAAAATTTTTCTAATTGTGGAAGAATGTTTAAAATCAGTTCAATAGTTGTCGAGTTAAATCCTTACAAACAAACAAACAAAAAATCAAATCCTTCCTCTTATAATATTAGTTTAGCTAGAAAAAGTTTCAGTTCGGTCTGGTTCTTTACCTCTTATTTAACTATAGATATATTATTATAGCTGTGAAAGAAATTGTGTTTCTTTATTACCTTTTTGCTTCTGAATGGCTGAAAGGATTTTAATAGGATTCGGCAACAATATAGATTTTGTTCTGTGCTCCTTCCCTAGAATACCATGTATGTCGTTGCCGATATGATAGTCTGTCTGTACACAGTCTACATTATATCGCGCTGCCTCCGTGGCGCAGAGGTAGTGACGGCAACTGCTGTGCATGAGGTCTCGGGTTCGAATCCCAGATCGGGCCAACAAAAAGTTATTGGGTTTTTCTGACACGAAATCTCAATAGCATCCCGGTGTTAGACACTTGCCTCGAAAACCACGTAAATCCGATGGTACTGCGTCTGATCTCTCTCCGGTCGTGTTGGATTGGCGTTGCATTGGATTGTGAGAGGTAAGGAGCAGCGACTGCACTTGTACACTATAACACTTCCTGAGCAGATGGCAAGTCTCCGTAAAGATTAGCCGCCGTGACCGAAATTCAGTCTGGAGGACATTATTATTATATCTCGATGTGTGATCGTGTGGGATTTACACAAGCAAAGATAATTAGGTAATGTTAAAGTTGTGTTTGTAATTGATAGATAGTTTAATAATTTCGTTTAAAGAGATTTCCCGCTGAAATTTCTTGCTGGACATTTTAAAACTGAAATTATGGTTACATGTCAGAAATTGTAAGACTACGTTATTATTTAATCTTATCATATAGGTTTAAAATAATAATAATAATAATAAATTTTTATTCAATAAATAAAAGTCTTTACAAAACACATTACAGGCTACTTATTGTATTAAATTTACATTTAAATATTAGACACAAAAAGTCTTGTTTATAAAGTCTGTTTATACATTTTATTACCTGAACTAGGTCAGAGACCTGTGTTTCAGGTTAACATTGTTATTCTATTGTTAATAAAGTAAGGGTCTACAAAAAGCATTTATACATGTACTGCAAACATATGTATATAGTTAACTATACCTAAAATTAAAAAAGTTTTAAGCAATAACAATTATAAACGAAAAATTGCTTAAACAATAAGAAATTATTTTATAACTACTAGCAATAGAATTCAATTTCAATATAATTTTGTAGAACTCCAGTAAAATCAGCAGAAACGTATTAGATCTATTCAATAGTTTTTACGTGAAGCCGGAATAAAGAGAAAACGACAAAATTGTAAAAACATATTGTTTTAGCATGAAACTAACATAACTTACAAACCGCATGCAATATTTTAAAAATATCGCCATAGGTTTGACATAGTTTTGTAAAAGCATAGACATAACTCTATATATATAATAGTGAATGTTTCATAAATTTCATCGGAATAGTTTTATCAGTTAAAATACGCCGAATATTTTTGAACTAAAATATTCTAGTTATTGCAGAAAATGTTAGCTCGTGAATTTAGATATAGGTTTTAGTCGCCTAAATAATTATAATTTAAGCAAAAAGAATAAGCGTAAATCTTATTACTATGGTATTTACCAATATTTAGTCAGTAAGTTAAAGTCTCGCTTTATTAAGCCCTATTGGGCGCACTCTTCGATGAGAGAGAAAAGAATTTCTGAGAATTTTAGTCTGAGAAATATTTCATATTATATTTTCTAACAAGTTTTAGTTTTGAGTAAGGTGTCTCGTGTTTGATTGCAGAGTTAGGCACAGGGCATTTGAGACCTCCCAAAACAATAATCAATATGATGATGATACCTCCCGACCAATTTTAGTCACGGCGACTAGTAAGTAAGTAAGTATTTTATTTTTCAAAATATAGGTACACAAAATACAGACAAATGTTATAACACAGCAAAAAAAAAAAAAAGAGTACATATATAATGAAAAACGAGGTTACTACTCAGGTTTACAGTTGGTTTGCGGTTTATACCTCAAACCAATCCTGATGTTATGTGGTAACCCCAAGTGACGCCCGGACGTACAATCAGCTACTCTTTAAAATGTTCCAAATTCAAACAATAAAAAAAATAAAAAATACATACGTAAGTTATATATAAATTATAATTGATGAGCATAGGTAAGTATGTAATTAATATATATAAAATATAAATTAGAAAGTTGTCGTTGATGTGCCCTCAAGTGACTGCTCTGAAGTGAATGAACAATAATCTAAACATTAGTATGGAGACTGTGTCCAGGAGATGGCAATAGCCTTGTCCCTTATTACGAGACCTAAAAATAAAGCGGCCAGCTTTATTTTATACTAGCTTTTGCCCGTGGCTTTACTCGCGTTAATTTAGAATTTGACAATCAATTCGGGTTGTACTCTGCTTGTAATAATATAATTCAATCATAATTCGAAAGACACGTGGCGCCATCTATTATCATAAAAACGTTATTGTTGTTTTCCTCGGAAACAGTAATTTTTTTCGGGATGAAAGGTAGCCTATGTCCGTTTCTGTACACCTGACAATGTATATGCAAAATTTCAGAATGATCGGTTCAGTGGTTTAGGCGTGAAAACGTAACAAACAAACAAACTCATTGTCGCTTTTATAATATTATATAGTTAGGATAAACGTAATGTTGGATGGGGATGGCCCAAGACCGGTCTATGTGGCAAGCCTTGGGGAGGCCTATTTCCACCAGTGGACATCTTCCGGCTGAGACAATGATGATATAAACTTAATATACCTTAGCGTATCCCTTTACACATATAGGCACGAGACTTTGCAGTTAAGAAAATACCAAACTAATCACACAAAATTCTACATAAAGTTATGCTCAATATTCTAACTTAATATTATAATTTGTGAATGTGAGTGTGTTTGTTTGCTAGGAATTAACGTCTTAACTACTTAACCGGTCATTATGAAATTTCACATGCCCGTTGTCAGGGAGGGCTACGGAAAAGGACGTAGAGTACTTTTCATCCAGAAAAAAGTACTTTACTAAACTAACCTAACCTAAATTTACGTAAGCAAAACCGCGGGCAAAATCTCGGGCAATATCCCTTTCGCTGTCCCGTCATAGACACAATAGAAAATCTATTGTTATGTAACATATGCGATTCATCGGACAGGGGACCTGATAAGTTA
The DNA here is from genome assembly GCA_963564715.1 of Catocala sponsa. Taxonomy (NCBI): domain Eukaryota; kingdom Metazoa; phylum Arthropoda; class Insecta; order Lepidoptera; family Erebidae; genus Catocala; species Catocala sponsa. The sequence continues at coordinate 4,541,669 of OY751349.1, forward strand.
ATAGATGTGTAGGACGATGCTTATATCGTCCTACACATGTAACCATCATAGACCTTAGTCTATGTTTATTTATTTACTAGCTGACCCGCATAACTACCTCTGCGTCACATAAGGGACTTTGCCTCCCTTTGAGTGTTCTACCTCTTATATAATGGATTGTGTTCTGAGGAGTTGTTTGAGATGATGCCCTCAGCTAATTTTTATCATCGCGCGAGCGATGCGATGGTAAAAAGTAGCTGAAAGCATCATCGGCATGGATTTCATTCCCACACCTTACAACCTAATTGGTGCCGTAACAAGCGGTTCCAAAAAAACTTTCTCCCGCGGACGCTCAGGTTGTGGAATGAACTCCCTGCCGAGGTTTTCCCACGAGACTACAGTATGGGGTTCTTCAAAAAGGGCGTTAAAAGGTTTTTACAAGGTCGGCAACGCGCAAGTCATGCCTCTGGTGTTACAGGCGTCCATAGGCTACAGTGATCACTTACCATCAGGTGCCCGCATGTCTGTTTGCCACTTGAGATGATTAAAAAGAAAGAGTTTTTTCCGTTCTTGCAACATTTTTAATTGATGCTCCGCTCCTATTGGTCGTGGCATAATCTTATACAGCTTATAGCCTTTCTTAATAAATGGGCTATCCAACACTATAAGAATGATTCAATTCGAACCAGTAGTTCCTAAGATTAGCGGGTTCAACCAAACAAACAAACTCTTTAGCTTTTATTAATATAATATGTAGATTTTAATTTATTTTGACTATCGCACCAGGCCTATCGTTGCAGTAAACATATTTATTACAAACCCAACAACTTTAACAAAAATACTTAACTGTTTTATAGACAGGTTTGAGTCTATATATGTAAATTTAACAGGCTAATCTTCATTTCCCGGAAACACTATCTTTCAGATGACATTTCACATTAATACTTTCACACGAGCCAAACCGCTAACAGAGCTAGCTGGCAATAAATTTAATATATCGCGACTTCCTACAATGTAAATTGTTTGACACTCAATTATATACCTTACGCTGTAATAAATAAGGTATTTTAGTATTTACGCATGCCGTGGCCTTAAGCCAAATGTTCAGAGATGATTAATTGTGGAAATAAGCCACGACAAGTTTACAAATTCGTTGAAACTAACTGTCTTGAATATATTGCCCGTGTATTTGTCATATTTCCAATATAAATGGTTTTCATCGTGTACTTTATAAATGCTTTATCGGTAGTATAATGTGTGTTTATTATTGTGGCCTGAATTGAGGTCATAAGATGTAAATGTATGTCGTGTAAATTTGTAAAATATAATGTTATTTTAGACTAGCTGTTTCATCTACGTTTTTGATTCCTGCTTCGCTCTCGTGGCTCGTAGCGTGATGGTATATAGGCTATGTAACTTCTCGATAAACAAGCTTTCTAATAGTGAAAGACTTATTAAAATCATTGTAGTCGTTTCAGAGTTTCTCTTTTATAAACAACCGGATAAATATTTTCTCTTTGTAATATGGATGAGAAAACTTGCATCTGTAATAAAGAGAGAAAAACGAGAAGGATATGTGACTACATTTCTATATTTGAAAACTGGTATACGATCCTGTTGTGTATTTACGTTCCTTTATACAAGGCTTGACGTTTCGGCCACGTTGCGCTATCTGACTGCACAAGCAGATTAGTCCGCCAAAGTCAGGCTTTCGTGAGGTAGACGCATCTAAATTACATATTGCCTACCTTCACATATTGTTTTTCCATGTACCCACATATACTACACCAACCTAGTCCGTAACCTGAGCCTTAGCTGACTGCAGATTATAGAAAACTAGCTTTTGTGCGAGGCGCCGCCCGCGTGGTACCTACATCAATAAAAAGTAGCCTATGTCCTTCCCCAGGTTATAAACTATATTTTTACCAAATTTCATCTAAATCGGTTGAGTGTTTTAGCCGTGAAAAGGTTACAGACAGACAGACAGAGTTACTTTCAAATTTAAAATATTAGTAAGGATTGTTGGATGTTATTATAATCACTGGATTTCACATTACATATTAAATCCCACTACCCGATTGATCTACTTTTCTACATAAGTATGTGAGCCAGCAGAAATCTTGGATGCAGAAACGTACCAATCTTAAGAGAATTGTGTAAGATTACTCACAGTTTTCTTATTTCGGAAAATGAGATAAATAGCACGGTATTATCTTAATCTGTTTTTGAATATGTTTGTTCTACTAATTTAGCAAATATGTATGTATCTATATGTCTGCTGTGCTTCACGGGTCGATTGCCGGCAAATAGTATCGTAGAACCTAAAAATATTGTAGTAGTCCAAATATGCATGTGATACGCCTGTGCTTAACCTTTTGGGAATGTAGTAAAACTATGTATGTGTGCTTATTATAGGCCCAGTTCCATCAAGAAACGACCCATTTTACTTACTTTATTACCATTTTATTTACTTAGTTAATTTTTGACACATATTATATAAAAATTCGTCACAATTTAACTGTCCGTAGCTATGTATAACGATCCGTTTCTCGATAGAGGAACGAGGACAAAGTAAACCTTACTTCACCAAGTATTAGATATATATATAGAATAATATGACACTATACGTTGACTGCAAGAATGGCGTAGTGGTTTAAATGGTCGCCTCGCTACTGCCACTGCGGCGAGTATTGTGGGTTCGAATCCCACACAGGACAAAACTTTGTGAGATCCACAAATGGTTGTTCCGAGTCTGGGTGATTTTTGTGTCCGTTGTTTGAATGTTTGTAAAGTCCCCCGCAGCACAGGAATTATACCTAGTGCAGGAGTTGTCTTATTAAAAAATTATAGAGTGTAAACTATCCGATGACAATGTCAAGGATAGAGCGACCTGACCACCATTGATATCTAGCCAGGAAGCCAGGATACCTGGCACCAAGATTGATGTAGTTAGATATAGATATATTAAACTACACAGCTGTATAATAATAATGTCCTCCAGACCGAATTTCGGTCACGGCAGCCAGTCTTAACGGAGACTGGCCATGTGCGCAGGAGATATTATAGTGCACAAGTGTGTGCGCAAACACAAGTGCACTCTCTGTTCCCTCTAACTCTCATGATCCGATGGGACGGTAATCCGACACGACCGGAGAGAGATCAGGCGCAGGACCAACGGCTTTACATGCTTTCCGAGCCAATCAACTTTAGTACACTTGAGACTCAGTTCAGATAATTAAGCCCTATACCGCTATCGTTAAATTACCCTACATCATTAATCGCTCCGAATCCCCCGTGTTCAGGCCTTATGTCAAACAGACTATGAGCATACGTACTCACTTAATGGATATATCTTGCGATAATGAATAATTGAGAATGTACTTAATTAGTACGTATTACAGGCTGTTTAATGCGTGTAAGAGATTATTGAAGGAACGGTTAAATATACGACTAACTCATTTCTCCAATGATTTCGGCATGAATGGGCCGGCTCGACCGGGGAAGGACTACCCTCTTACAGAATATCGACGTGAAATAGCAGTATTCCTACTGTTGTGTTTCGTTCGGTGAGTCAGAGTACCGCAGGCCCAATCACCCTGTTTCCTACTTCCCGCTCTTTCTCCTTCTCACTTCCTTTTCTAAAGGGTCGGCAACGCGCAAGTGATGCCTCTAGTATTGCAGGCGTCCATAGGCTACGGTGACCACTTACCATCAGGTGGGCCGTATGCTTGTTTGCCACCTTAGCCGTAGAAAAAAAAATCATAGTTAATACCGTATAAAAAATTCTTATTATTAAGATTCGACTTCTAAGCGGCGTATCATGTTAACATGCGCCGGAATTTAAGTTAAATCCGCATTCAATTTCGTGCTAAGCAGTACTAAGCTACATTTAGGTGAGCGAAGCCACGGGCTAAATCTAGTTAAAATAATAACGAAAACTTTATACGCCTAAAATATAGCCTTTAGCTTATCTATATAACAAAGAGCAACGCACAAGTTTTGTTATAAATTATTAAGTTTGAATGCACTTGGTGAACACAATAATTCAAGTTGAAAGCGAATCACCAAGAGACCGCCTCTATTGTTACTAATAAAAGTAGTATAAGTTTCTGTTGAAAGGCAGCGATAGGCTAGCAGAAAATCTTTGGACTGCCACCCAGGGGCTTGAGTTTGAATTCTAAGACACACTCACCTGACTTTTCGATATTACGTGCTTGTCAATTATCGCCGGCTTTAACTGTTGAGGAAAACGTGCGTGTCTAAGAGTTCTTCCGAATATCTTTATATACTAGCGGTCGCCTAGTGCTCGAAATTCGACCAAAGTTTGCCTGTAAGATATTGCTGATATATTATGTCATTATATATTGATATATGTAACCATAATTACACGCTTCGACTGCGTGTGTCAAATGCATGGTTGTGTGCGTGTAGTGTTTTTTCATTAATTTAATATATTTCTAATGCATATTTTATAAAAATATTAGGATTCGCCCCTCCTTCTCCATATAAACTTTAACTGTGCCAAATTTCATACTCCTCCGTCCGCGCAATTTTCGTAAAAAGGGGTACAAAGTTTTTGCTCCACGTATTAATATATAGATATGTAATGTCTGCCACCCGTATTAGGTAAGCTTGGTGACTATGGCCTAATCAGTCTCATATTGAGAAGAGGCTCGTGCCCAGCAGTGGGTCAGTTTATATATAGGGCTGATATTATTATTTAATATGTAGATATAAAATTATTTAATATTTTCATGTATTAAAAACTTACAAGTAGTAAGTATGGTTTTTTATTTTACTAGCTAGATATTGTCAATAAAATTATTTTATTAGTTTCCGGGAACAGTACTTTTTCTAGATGAAAGGTACCCTATGTCCTTTTCTGTAACCTTAACAACGTGTATGCAGAATTTCATGATGCTCGGTCAAGTAGTTTAGACATGGAAACGAAACAAACAAACGAACTCACATTCGCATTTATAATATTAGGAAGATAGGATTCTTAGCGACACTGAGAACTGTTTTATTATTGCATCCACCAATACTTTAACTATTTTGTTCGAAGACTATAAGCTTGAAATACAAAATATCCTTTTGCTCTTCTAAGATAGGCCATATTTTATCTAAAATAATAAAGTTTGAAGTTGCACAACTAGGTTGTACATAAACTTAGAGAAGCCTATAGAGATTTATACTCGTGGTAAGTTTATCTAAACTTAGTATTGATTTGGGTTCAAAGTACCCGAAATGCTAATTTATTGCTCGAGTGTTTGTTGTTTATTTAGCTTGTGGTTCTGACAGTCAATATATAATGTGCTACTATAGATATGGTTTACTAGCTTTTGCACGCGGCTTCGCTTGCGTAGAAGATTAGACTATGTTAGTAACAGTACTTTTTTTAAATAAAACATAACCTATGTTACTCGGTGATAATATAGCCTTCTAATGATGAAAGAATTTTGCAAATCTGTTGAATTAAATCCTTACAAACAAACGAACAAACAAAATATCAAATCTTTCCTCTTTATAATATTATTATACTAGTTTTTGCTCGCAGCTTTGCTCGCGCTATAGTAGGTTACGTCATGTTAGTAACAGTACTATTTTTCAAATAAATATAGCCTATGTTATTCAGTGATGCTATAAAATTTTGCTTTCTAATGGTGAAAGAATTTAAAATTGTTTGTGTAGTTTTTGAGGAAACCCTTACAAACAAACAAAAAATCAAATCTATCCTATATTAATTTAGATCATTATAGATAATAAAACTTGTGATGTTCTATTCATTTGACTGTCACGTTGGTCTCGTGAGTTTGATGATCGTAAGTTCCTGGATTTGATTTCAGGATTGGGTAAAGTGTAATTTTGGGTAACAGCACAGTCTGGAGCCGTGCCGTGGAAAGTAGATGGCAACCAATTATATTATTACTCTCTCTCTCTCTCTTTTATTGGCTTTTATCCCAGATGGTAGTGGGTTAGCCTTCTTCGTTTTTCTTTTTTTTAAAGGAGAGGTCTCACTCCAATAATTCCTGCATCGCGGGGGACTTTACAAACATTCAAACAACGGGTATAAATAATATCCAGATTTGGAACAATAATTTGTGAGTCACACAAATTTTTGCCTGTCAAGCTAATTGCAATTTAGTTCTATGTAAAAATACCAGACTGTCCCCGTGTACCTGAATACAATGCAAAAAAAGCATTTAGCTAATAATTAAAACAAATTTTATTTATTTAGCCAGTAGCTGTTTAATCAGTAATCCCGCAGGAAATGAAAATTGTTTGTTGACCGATTATATTCGAACACGAATCGGCATAATGATTCAACGTCCCAAAACTCCCAGAAGGCCGACTATTGTGATTAATTTGGGACCAGATGTATTGTATTGGGATGGGTGTGTGACAATCGTGTTTGAAATTGACACGTCATGGTGTGCGTCGGATCGTTTTGTTGCATAATTTGAATGACTGCTATGGGTTTAGTTACAAAGGACGAGAAAATCTTATATTGCTGATAGACTTGAGCATTCAACTGAACATCGAGCCAAGCCGTCACCGTTTTTAAATTTATTTATTTAATATTTTTAAATTGTCGAACTGAACAACGAACAGAGCCATACACAGAGCTAAACATCGCTACGAATTTTTTTTTATGGGTTAGGGGGCAAACGAGCAGATGTACCGCCTGATGGTAAGCGATTACCGCCACCCATGGACACCCGCAACACCAGAGGAATCACAAGTGCGTTGCCGGCCTTTTAAAAAGGAGTACGCTCTTTTTTTTTCTTGAAGGTCATATTGGTCCGGAAATACTGCAGGCGACAGTTCATTTCACAGTTTTGTTGTGCAAGGCAGAAAATTTCTGGAGCAACGCACAGTTGTGGACTGCCAACCATCTAAATGATGGCGATGATAATGCTGTCGCGTAGTACAGTGGGCGTAAAGAGTACAATTCCTCGGAGTACTCCCCATAGTAAATATACGTTTTCACGATCTTTCTGGCGAACGATGTAATTTCGAAGCTAATTTGTTGTACTTTCACTAGAACGTTCGCTAAAACGCTCCCGTTTATTTTTCTGTAATGTAAGATTCGCTAGAATGCTCATTATAAGTTAATGCTCAAGTCTATCAGCACTTTAAGGTGCCAAATGTGATACAATATATTATGCTAATATATGTATATTAGCATAATATATTGTATCACATTTGATGATGAAAAATAAACGGATGCGTTTTAGCGAACTACTATGTATTTCCAAGGCGAGTATGTACTCGGCTTGGAAATACATAGTAATAAGCATATTTATTTATACAAGAATGGGCCGGCTCGACCGGAGTGATACCACGGCCTCACAGAAAACTGGCGTGAAATAGCGCTTGCGTTGTTTTTCGTCGAGTGAGTCAGGGTGCCGGAGGCCCAACCGTCCACCCCTTCTGGTGGAGGTAAATTTAAAAGGAACGCAACGCAATTGTGCCTCATTTGGTGTTGCGAGTCTCCATGGGCGGCGGAAATCGCTTACCATCAGGCGATCCGTCTGCTTGTTTGGCTCCAATACCATAAAAAAAAACTGTTCCACTAATCTACATTTATATAATAATAGCCTTTGCCCGCGACTTCGCCCGGGAACAGTTCCTCTTGCCTAGATGAAAGGTATCCTATGTCCTTTTCTGTACTCTGACAACGTGAATACGAAATTTTATGACGATCGGTCGAGTAGTAGAGATGGCATATCTGTACCATTAATAACATTACTATACTTCGGATGTCCTGTATACCCTTGAAATGTCCTCTCATCATAAAAGCAGTAAATAATTATACATGGTTTCAATAATAATATAAATTAAACAGCTAGCAACTACTAGCTACACTAAATTTAGAATTAATTGTTCAGTTGCAGCGGTGTATAAAATTTATTTCTTATGAAAAAAAAAATAACAACGATATTATTTATTACTATTGCAATTGTGTCTGGCTGGCACAACTTTATTTTGTTTTTGGTAAGTCTACGTTTCAGAATACAATAGGACATTATATAATTTTTAATTTTATTTCTATGAATAAGCAAAGATTAAGATAATATAATCATTTTACTTAAATAAATTTTCTTTTCTTCTTTTCTTTGTTTAATAATAACAATGATGATGTTAGAAATATAATTATTGTCTTAATATAATATATACATTTTATTCAACAGATATGTAAAGTTGGCAATATATTGAGCGTTATAGAGCTGGACTCTCGTTGTAATAGAATCATTTCATATTATGCCATATATGATTCAATAAAGTTTCTGATATTTTTTCTTTATAGTCCTACTAGCTTTTGCCCGCGGCTCCGCTCGCGTTAATTTAGGATTTGACAATCAATTCGGGTTGTACTCTGCTTGTAATAATATAATTCAATCATGATTCGAAAGACACGTGGCGCCATCTATTATCATAAGAACGTTATTGTTGTTTTCCTCAGGAACAGTAATTTTTCTCGAGATGAAGGGTAGCTTATGTCCGTTTCTGTAAACCTGACAATGTATATGCAAAATTTCAGAATGAACGGTTCAGTGGTTTAATCGTGAAAAGGTAACAAACAAACAAACTCATTTTCGCTTTTATAATATTAGTTAGGACTAGTTAGGATTTATCTTTTTTCTTTTTAAAACATATCTCCCTCACTAGAAATAATTTCTGTGTTGCGGAGCACTTAACAAATATATTTAATCAATGGACACAAAGAACATCCAGACTTGGAACAACCATTTGTGGATCACAGAAATTTTGGTCCTGTATGGGATCGAACCCACAACACTCGGCGCAGCGACAGTGGTGAGACGACCACTTATGCCATCAGACCACTGCGCCGTCCGTCCAGTTTGGTACAGTGATATAATTATCAATATCATTGGCAAATAAATGTTACGTTTCTATAATAAGTATGGTTGCCAGAACTCTTCAGGAAGGCACTATGCTGTCTGTAGGGTGTCAATGTCTTTGTCTCTTGATCACAGTACAGTGATTCTTTTATATTTTGTATAGACGGGTTCTAAACATAGGTACATTTTTATTTTTATATTCCTAAGGTGGCAAACAAGCATACGACCTGATGGTAAGTGGTCATCGTAGCCTATGGACGCATGCAACACCAGAGGCATCACTTACGCGTTGCTGACTCTTTAGAACAGGAAGTGGGAAGGAGAAGGAGCGGGAAGGGGAAAAGAGGGTGATTTGGCCTCCGGTACTCACACTCACCGAACGAAACACAACAGTAGGAATACTGGTGTTTCACGTCGATATTCTGTGACAGGGCGCTATGGCGCTCTTTGGGGGAGGGCTTATTATCAGATTTGTTAGCTGCTTCTCTAGTCTATATCTATACTTCTATATTATACTAGATGTGCCCGCGGTATCACCCGCGTTTATAGTTACTATGCCGCCCTCGTCGGTCGTAGCGTGATGTTATAGCCTCCCTCGATAAATAGGCTATCCAACACTAAAAGAATTTTTTAATTCGGACTAGTAGTTCCTGAGATTATCGCGTTCAACAAAACACGAAGATTAGATTTTTTGTTTGTTGTGTGTAAGGATTTCACTCAAAAATTAGTAATCGATTTTAAAAATTATTTCAACAGTAGATAGATATATTTTATTTTTTTTAAATACTGTTACTGACATTACCTAACTAACTAGTATTGTTATATACGAACAAGATGGCAAACAAGCGATGGTGATGGCAAACAAGCGATAGTGATCGCTTAGCAACTGTTAAGCGATCACCAAGCTTATGGATAATTATCTCGTATTCGATCTGCAAAAACCTAAATATGCTCTTTTTGTACTACATACTGTAGTGTGTAGAAAGAAGTAAAATATTGGTAAACTATGGTCATTCCATAAGAGCTCTTGGTAATAAATTCCTTTCAAACCGCTCGGTACACGACCATTTTGGTTTTAAAATGGAGGGTAGGGTAATAAAAAGATATGATGATAATAGATCCAATCGTCCTCATTCCGAGTGGCCGTAGTTCCACCGAGTCCATCAAGCCTTATCACTCTTATTTGCTAATCTATATAACATTTATCGCTATGACCTACTTTACAATGAACATTTTAATTCTTCCACGTTTGCTGCAAAGATTATGACCTTATTCCAGAACGTGACTTGCCTATTTATCGGTACTTTATGCGACCTCGTCTTGTATCCACAATTTTAATTCTCTATAGCTTAGTGATTAGATGAAAATTTTTGTTAATTGATTTATTTATCTAACTATATCGCTTTCACGGTGAAGATAAACATCATGAAGAAACCTGCATGTCTGAGAGTTTTCTATAATGTTCTCAAAGATATGTGAAGTCTGCCAACCCGCACTAGGCTAGCGTGGTGGACTATGGCCGAACCCTTCTCACACTCAGAAGAGGCTCTTTCTCTGCAGTAAGACAGATTATATAATAATACCTAATAATATTCTTTTAGAGCAGAGCTTGTACTACTAGAAAATGAATAAACATACATATATACTTTTTTGTAAATACATACATAATATACATAGAAAAACCCAGACCAAGACAAACATCCATGTCCATGCACACAAATGTTTGAGTTGTGCGGGAATCGAACCCGCGATCTCAGGCGTGGCAGTTGGTTACACTAACCACTACACTAGGAGCCGCTCGAGGCCGCCAAATATACGACTGATATTATTATAAGTATTTATATCTCTCAACAGATCTTTAAGTTAACATATTTTTAGAAGTAAGGCAGCATAAAAGACTTCGTCTAGCCTTATGATGAGCGGTTTCTGTAGCCAATGGCGCTTGTTACAAGGATCTCCAGTGCAAAGGAGATTTTTATGGAAAAAAGGTCGTAAGATAGTTTCGATTGGTCCGATAATAAGCAGTCTCCGACGACAATGAACGCTCGTATCATCAGAAGAATCACTTGTGCGTTGCCCACAGCGAGAGGGAATTAACTATAGAATAGTAAAAATGTGTATGTGGCATAAGAGTTATCTACAAGAGTGTGGTGATTTCTCAGTTTAGCTTGTTTCTTTGCACCATCACCGTCAATTGATAAATCTTTGACATAGTAGCAATAATAACCATTTTAAGCTGTTTTTAAATAGACTATTCTCGCTCTCAATAATCCCTATGACGCGAGGGACTTCACAAAATTCAAACAACTGTTACAATTATACAAATATTTCATCCGTGTTGGGATCGAACACTCGGCGCAGAGCTGATAGGCGATTACTTAAGCCACTACGTTAAATAATACATGGATATTATACCCCGTCCATCATATGTTAAATAATACATGGACATAATACCCCATTGTATTGCCACGAAGGGTCAATAAAAGCCCTTAGTGCCTTTGAAGAGCCTGCAATACTCGACTCATTACAAAAATACAACAATACGTTGTCTGGATGTGATCTTCTGTAAGGTGAAAGCACTTTCATAGTTAGGCTGATCCGGTTAGATAGAAAATCTAATTCTAAGTGAGGCTTTTCTTATTTTATCTTGCATCAGCCATCATAATCATTATTTCACACCACAAATTACGACACAAATGAATGTGTTCATCAAACCCATATGTGTTTACATTCACCTATTTATAGAGCCTTTTAAAAATCACTAACAGAAATGTTCTAACAAGCCAACCGGAATCACCGACTGTTTTGACACGAACAGAAGTAAAAAACGTATTCGTCAACATTGAACTTGTACCAAAATACACGTCCTACGTAATATCCGGGAGCTTTCGGTGCTAAAATTACAACTCAGTGTTAACTTTGGCTGTTGGCCGAACTTTTCTGTGAAATAATTCATCTTCTTTCCTTGAAAGAGAGTTACCTTGATTGTCATCTGCGTAAGGTTTTTAATAAGTTAATAATTTGTACTGTACTTAACTTTGTAGTAAAAATTGCTAATTAAATCAAAATTAGTTTGTACATATGCAGTCTCCACTCGAAATTTAACAGTTAGGCAATTTGAACTCTAATTGCATTAATTCTTGTCTAATTTGCAAAAATATTTATACTCACACTATAATAATAATTATTATTATTTATTTCAGACCAAAGATCCATATGGGGTTAGTAAAATTCTTAAAGTTAACGTTAGTAGGTAAAAGAGAAAGAAAGATAATATTATTTGACATTGCCAACATGTAGCCTATTCCAATGCCTCCAGATAGGACTATTTAATCTATATATTAATACGTGAAACGAAAACTTTGGATCCCTTTTTATGAAAATTTGGCGGACGGAAGAGTATGAAATTTCGCACACTTACAATTTATACAGAGAAGAAGTGATGAATGCTAATATTTATATAAAATATGTATAATAAATATGCCGGAGAGTGAAGCACGGAACATCAAGCCTTAATTGACTTGGGCGTATTCAGAAAGTGGAGACTGGCAACATCGTGCGAGCTGTCATACTTGTCAAACGTCAATATAAAACATGCTTGCAAACACGTGGAGTGGGCACTTGTCCAGGGTCCGTCAACTCTGTTCTACAAAATTTTGATTGGAGGGCTGTTGGACACGACAGAGATAACGATAGTGGAAAACAAGAATAGCGATATAATTCCTGCTGTAATGATACCACTGAAAAAATACAATTGAGTTTAAAAATGTTTTTATTTTAATTTATTACAAATACAATGTAAAGAATCTTAGAAATAATTATGAATTATATTTTGTTAATTAAACAATAGAGCAAAATATCTTAATCTCAGTATAAAAAAGATAATTCAATATATAAATATTTACAATTAATTTCGTGACATTTACTGGCAACACAAGAAAAATGTCTGCCACCGCTTGCGCACCGTTTATCTTGTAATTTCGATTTATTTTCGATAAATAAACTAGTTTTAATTGCTTCTGCATAAAAAACGTTGAGTCGAGCACCCTGTTCCTCCTTTGTACTGTTTTGGTGAAATCAAGTGTTATTTTGTGAGATATAGACTCAAATTGATAAAGTGACTTTTATATTGTTTTTGTTTTACAATATGAGTTTTACATAGTAAGATTTGTATGTATTGCTCTATTCACAAATAAACATTTTATAATAAAGTCATGTACATATTTATTGAACTCTCTAAACTGTGTTTTTCGATTAAGTCTTTCTTTGAATATGTGAACGCTGATTTTATTAATAACCAGATTTCTATACAATAAGTACAATAGCATAACAAATCTAAATCGGCATACACATTAACTTCAAGGAACTTCGAAAAATACAGTGCTTCCAATTTTGAACCCATAATAATGACAAGCAAATAGACATACATACCCATATATATATACCTACACACCACCAATTTTGAATATCCCGCGATAATTTTGTTTAATTTTGTGCGGGCTGCAAATAGATGGCGCAAGACGCTAAGGAAAAATTTCCTCACAAATTTTGTATGAAGTTGTTATTCTTCTCTTTGAGTATAAGTGTTCTGTGCACTTGTCGGGGAGACATCGCGCCGAACGCACGTAGAGCCAACTTTTGTCCGACTTCACCGCGAAAGTAATCCGTTTCCATCCGGGCCACGTGTGCTTATTTTAGTGTAATTTTGCACTAATACGTTGTGATTAAAACTATTGAAAGTAAATCGTGTATTATTTCCGACAACCACAATGGATGAAGAGCTGATAAATAATAACCGCCCACACACATCTCCGACAAATACATTAAATTAATGAAAAAACACTACACGTAAACAACCATGCATTTGACACACGCAGTCGAAGCGCGTAACTATGGTTACATATATCAATAAACGGGTATAATGACATGACATAATATATATCAGTTGGTCGAATTTCGAGCACTAGGCGACCGCTAGTTATTTTAAATATTTGTGTTAAATAATAAATATAAGTTTAAATTTGTTTAAACCAAAATACTCAGATTCACTCTCTTTTGTTAAGTGTGCGATATATTTGTATATATGCAGGGTGTCTGGTAATTAATGGATAACGTTAAAATGTCTTATAGTAGAACTGATGGCCGTTCAGAAAAAAATATGAAAAAAATCTGTCCTAATTACTACCTGAGATATGATTTTTTTTAATTACCTCATTTAACTTTCTTGTACACTACGACCATAAATGAATGAATTCCATCGGTTTTTTGGTGTTTTATTTTTAAACACTAATTATGATAATAGACAGTCAAAAGTATGACTAGCTATTGCACTTTTTAATTTAATTTGTAATTTTTCTTTCTGAACGCCAAGTATTTAAACAGTTAGTCATTAAACTTATTTCAATTAATTATCAATTGTTAAACAAAACAATTAATAACAATCGGACGGTTTACCTTTCGTCTGGAACGTTGTTTATGGATACAAACAAATTTTATTTGTTCATTTTTTTTAATTGTTTTATCAACCTTATCTTCTCTTTAAAAAGACAAATAATTTACAAGTAATAATTTTTGTACGGCGGGGGTCTTTACTATTTAAACAACGGACACAAAGAACATCCCAGACGCGGACCATTTGTGGACCACAAAAAGTTTTGTCGCGTGGGATTCGAACCCACAACACTCGGCGCAGTGGCAGCGGCGAGGCGACCACTTAAACCAATTTCAATTATTCAACTAATATATTATTACAGGCTTCGTCTCCCTAATACAATAGAGAAACAGTAGTCAATTAAATAAGTAGTTTAAAGAAATCCTAACTTCCTAACTATATTTATAAAAGCGAAAATGAGTTTGTTTGTTTGTTAACTTTCCACACCTAAACAACTGAATCGATCATCCTGATTTTTTGCATATACGTTGACAGGTGTACAGAAACGGACATAGGCTACTTTTCATCCTGAAAAAAAATACTGTTCCCGAGGAAAACAATAATAACGTACTTATGATAATATATGGCGCCACGTGTCTTTCGAATCATGATTGAATTATATTATTACAAGCAGAGTACAACCCGAATAGATTGTCAAATTCTAAATTAACGCGAGTGAAACTGCGGGCAAAAGCACAGACATATTAATTGGGATTCATGAGTGAGTTATATAATTCTAATTCGAATGACCACGAACAGTTATTATTGTTTTACCTAGTTGTACTTAATTTCAAACTCCCAAATCTGTTTATTAAGCTCCCGTGCTACAAAGTTTAGCTACTATGGAGGTTTTTAAACAATAATATAACAAAATGTAATACGCTTCTACGTAGATTAAGAGGATAAATAGCGATACGCAATATTTTAATTATTAAAGCAAACTGCCTTTTTGTTGTTGTGGCATATAAGGTTGCATAATATTGTCTTCTGTTTACGCGAATGTTATTCATTGAAATTAAAATACTATACACGGATTTTATCGCGTTGTTTATTTGACACTTTATTACAAAATTTTGAAAACTGTTACACTACTATTACTATTTAACTTTACTAATTTTTAGGTTGTTTGTTTGTTACGCTTTCACAACTTAACTGCTTGGCTCACCCATGGAAAGATAGAAAGTCCCGAGTCCTGCCGATTAAACCTACCACGGTGTTCCTTCATACGATCAATGGCCGGGGCGCAGAGATCGCTCGCGTATTCATCTTGCAGCCCCGGCAGATCTTGGCCGCCATTAAGTCGTGGCGGCTTCATCAAATTAACTTTCCTTCCGCTTCTGGAAAGACGCGGTTGGAACACGACGGAACGCCATCTCAGGCCTGGTCGCCAGTGGTTCTGCACGGGTGACAAACCTAACATTTTCTTTTTACGCGGCGAAATGTGCAATCTCATTCCCCATCGCCGGTTTTGGGGCGGGCGATGGGGATATGTCGGGATCCAGCCCCTACAATGGATTTGGGCTGAACCAACCAAAACCACCTCGGTGTTCCTCACACCTTTATGGTGGGGCCGGGCGGATCGCTCTCGCATTCGAATCGCGACCCCGCCGAAGGTTCGACCGGCCGATGGACGTGGCGGGTCCCACACAACCATCAAAAACATAAATTGGGGGACCTAGTCCCCGACTATAAAGTGGGGGACCTATTCTCCCTTCTGACATCGAGCGGCGTGCGCGCAACACGAACGCCGCCTAATCGGACCTGCGCTGATCGGACGGTGGACGGCCCCAATGTGTCCACCGCTCGCAGGCTTCTACTCAAAGTGGCTGGAGGTCGTCTCGCGCCCTCCTGTGCCCGGCTCTGCGGTTAGGGAGAGGGATCAAACGTTACCTCTCCCTCTCCGCCGCCTCCTTCACTAACATCACCTCCTCACAGAAGGAGGCGACGCCATTCCAAGACCTCTCGCTCGAAACCATGGATAGAACCATAGCCTCGAGTGAGAGGACGACCTTACCAACTGCCGCGTGCATGACACGACGTTGCGTGGCCTAAGCAGGGTTTGCCAAACTTCTTGGCAGTATATGATTAGGTATAAATGAGACAAAGTTGTAGTATAGTCTAGTTATAATTATCCAAAGGTGCATCTTATATACTAACGACTACGTGTTGATCACGGATAGTAGAAACATTTAATAGATATTGAACGTGCGATAAAGATCGTAAGATTGCGATGTAGATTGTAGATACAGCACAAAGATATTGTACTGTAACACAGGGCAACCTACCAATGTGTGCAACGCCGTGTCTTCGACAACGACACGGCAGTCGCCGCAGTGATGACAACCGGGCGTCTCTTGTTTGTCTATTAGACACAGGTAGCGACCGAAACAACCATGGTCGGTCAGCACCTGCGTCAGACGAAACGTGAGGGCGCCATGACGCCTCTCCAGCCACTCTCTAATTACGGGTCTTACCGCCACGATTGTGGCGTGCCTGGGTAAACCTAACCTAATCTAACCTTCATTTACGGGAGCGAAGCCGCAGGCAAAGTTCTTATATAAATGTAATATATAAATATAGTAATACTAGTTTTTGCCCGCGGCTTCGCTCGCGTTAATTTAGAATTTGACAATCTATTCGGGTTGTACTTTGCTTGTAATAATATAATTCAATCATGATTCGAAACACACGTGGCGCCATCTATTATCATAAGTACGTTATTGTTGTTTTCCTCGGGAACAGTAATT
This sequence comes from Catocala sponsa, assembly GCA_963564715.1. Taxonomy (NCBI): domain Eukaryota; kingdom Metazoa; phylum Arthropoda; class Insecta; order Lepidoptera; family Erebidae; genus Catocala; species Catocala sponsa. Next base: position 4,558,693 of record OY751349.1, read on the forward strand.
TTTTTCCGGGATGAAAGATAGCCTATGTCCGTTTCTGTACACCTGACAACGTATATGCAAAATTTCAGGATGATCGGTTCAGTGGTTTAGGCGTGAAAAGTTAACAAACAAACAAACTCATTTTCGCTTTTATAATATTAGTTAGGATTTAAAAGACAGGTGGCCAAATGTAGGTATATTAAACCTCTGTCTACCCTTTCTAAAATACACTGGTGTTATTTATGATATACATGAACATTAACTATTAAGTCGTTGCGTTTCTTGGAAAATTCAATTCCGATGTACGTAGGCGATGCGACGTCCGGCGACTAATGAATATTGCAATGAACTGTCACATGTCACCGAAATACTCATAAAAATGATCAAATAGTAAATAAATCATCTTCAGAAAATGCAAACATCACATTGCCACTACACGTAATATTTAAATAACTTGTTCAAAATCAAAATAAATTCAGAAATATGTTTAATCGTGTAGGTCACAAAGTAACACTTATACATATATATTCTACCACATACACACAACACCATCTAGCTCAAACTAAGCAGAGCTTGTACTATGGTTCCTAGACAATGGATAAACATACATATATACTTTTTATTTTTGTAAATACATACATATTATACATAGAAACACCCAGACCAAGACAAACATCAATGTTCATGCACACAAATATTTGACTTGTGCAGGAATCGAACCCGCGACCTTAGGCGTGGCAGTCGGTTACACTCACCACTACGCCCTCGAGGCCGTTTTCTTATGAACGACAAAGTTACATTTATTAACGTGAACTGCCGACGCCGTTACGCTGAGTGCTGCCTTGAATCCCACACGAGACAAAAAAGCCAAAGCAAATCAGAGGGCACCGCAAAATATTTATTTATTTATGGCTAGTTCACGTACAACAGAAGGCATTCTAAATAATCCAAAAAGCATTGTTTGTTTACTGGACAATCTTGAAAATAAAGTGGTTCACGCACACATACATACTTTATATACATTTATGAGTACGTATACACAGGCTGCGATGTGTGTGTACCCTATGGTAGTATGCTTATATTCAAGATACAACAAAACAGTGTCATTGTATAGGGATAAGTGATACCCCTTACGATGTCCCCATTTCCTGAGCAAAGCGTCATTTATATTGTCTCTCACAACTGGATCTCGAAGTTCTCTACGCGCTCCGCGCTTTATATATTTTACTGTGAAAAAATTGATAGAAAATCGCAATAAAAATATGTTGTATTTGTCGGCCTCGATGGTGTAGTGGTTAGTATAACGCCTGCCACGCCTGAGGTCGCGGGTTCAATTCCCGCACAAGTCAAATATGTGTGTGCATGAACATGAATGTGTGTCTTGGTCTGAGTGTTTCTATGTATAATATGTATGTATAAACAAAAAAATAAAAATTATATATGTATGTTTATCCATTGTCCAGTACCCATAGTACAAGCTCTGCTTAGTTTGGGCTAGATGGTGTTGTGTGTATGTGGTAGAATATTATTATTATAACATTCTTGGTCTTTAAATATTGACTTTCTATTATTTAAATGTACAAAAATAAAAATAATAATTTACAACTCTAACTATTTATAATTAAAACAAAATGTAATGGCACAAAATACAGGATCGTAAATTTCACAAGAATAAATGGCTGGTTCAGGCTGCGTCGTAAAATTCCTCACCAACGCTGTCGACCAGGAGTGCCTAGAAGACTGGCAGCATTCCTACGTTGAACAGTGATATTGATTCTTGGAGCCACGAAAAGTCCAGCCTTCTGGTCACGTCGGTTACCCGCTTAGAATGATCTCTGAAGAGCGCGAAAGTGTCCGGTCTTTTTACACCTCAAACGGTAATTACAGCAGCACCGACACAGCTCACTATATTCGGAAGATGTGATAGCGCAAGAGTATCGTCACATGTGACGTCCCACACCAAAAGCCTACCCATTTTCTAAGGTAAAAAGGACATCGGGTCTCTTCCCATAGTCGCGTACCAAGCCGATGGGTTAATTTTCATTAGATTTTCTTTGCAACGCATTTAAAGTTCTAAACCGTACTGGCTCCTGCTTGTGGGATTATCTGTGAGAATGCATCGGCTTAAGAAGTATTCTTTGCAAGTCCGAAGCATGATCGATCTGTGTGTCAAGTTTCAGCCGAATCCAAAACTTAATAGAATTAATTAACAATGATCCGAGATACATATTTACAAACATTAAGTGGGATAGAGTGGGGAGGCCTATGTCCAGCAGTGGACTATTATAGCCTGATGATGATGATGATGATGATGGGATAGAGTGGGAGTGGAAGTATTCACAAAATAGAAGGATACCGGTGGACTTCAGCTTAAATTTTTTACAACTTACTTTATGATGTTGGTGAGGAATAGATAAGGTTTAAAAATCATAATATTTCAAGTGGTTAAATGAGAAATGGAAGTTTAATGGATGTTTGTAATGTTTTTAATTTGAAATATTGCTTATGAAACATCTGATTGAGCTAGAGACAAAATATAGTTCTAATAACGTCCCGCTTTGCTACGAGTTATACGTGTATTCAGTCTGTACAACATCCAGTGAACGAAAATAATACATGGAAGTATTCTCACCGCTAAAAATGGCACCACGGAATCTACAAAAAGTAGGGATGGCTTAATAAAACTAAGCCGTGTTGCTATAGTAAGGTTTTCAATTATAAATGTAAATGTCTTAGGTACTCAACCGATCGTCATAAAACTAAGCCGTGTTGCTATAGTAAGGTTTTCAATTATAATTGTAAATGTCTTAGGTACTCAACCGATCATCATAAAATTTCGCATACATGTCAGAAAAACAGAAAAGGACGTAGGATACCGTTTATTAAAAAAAAAAGTCCTGAAGCAAATTCTAGTCCTAATCCTAACTAATATTATAAAAGCGAAAATGAGTTTGTTTGTTTGTGATCTTAACCACTGAACCAATCATCCTGAAATGTTGCATATACCTTGTCAAGTGTACAGAAACGGACATAGGCTACCTTTCATCCTGAAAAAATTACTGTTCCCGAGGAAAACAACAATAACGTTCTAATGATAATTATAGATGGCGCCACGTATATTTCGAATCATGATTGAATTATATTATTACAAGCAGAGTACAACCCGAATTGATTGTCAAATTCTAAATTAACGCGAGCGAAGCCGCGGGCAAAAGCTAGTATTATATAAATGGGCTTGAGTTCTTGACCTTGACAGCAAGTAAATAAACTGTAAAACAGAACAGCTCATAGTTATTAGCTGATCTGTTTTACAGATTATTTCCTCTTAAGATATGCTGTTACATACCACATATACACTAATATTATAAAGCTGAAGAGTTTGTTTGTTTGGTTGAACGCGCTAATCCCAGGAACTACTGGTTCGAATTGAAACATTATTTTAGCGTTGGATAGCCTATTTATTGAGGAAGCCTATAAGCTATATAACATCACGCTACGACCCAAGCGGGCGGCGCAGTAACGATAAACGCGGGTGAAACCGCGGACACAGTAAGTTTTTTATTTTTTTTTTATTTCGCTCGTCAAGATGACCACACTCCACCTGACGGTAACCAGTCGTGTGGTCTAAGAGCAGTGGCCTCCACACCGCCCTCATAGTAGCCGAGGCGATGTTGAGGTCTCTACTTTGACGGCCTGAGAAGGTGCTTTTTCACGATCCGCTTAAAGGACCCAGGATTGAAGGAAGAAGGAATAAGATAGTATAAGATACAATAGCAAATGCCCCATTAACAATTATGTTAATTTTTGTCAATAATAAACTGGGTTAGTATGGAAGTACTGCTGCCTAGTTTTATTGAAGTTCAATGACGACACCAATTATTTCCTGTTAAAAATGTCCAACGAAAAATTCGATACATTTTCAATATAATGAAACCCGTATAATAAAAGCTATTCAAAAATAGCTCGCCCGAATTCTTGCCACAATTTCTCGTTGAGATCACTGCAGTTAATAATGAATATTCGGTGTATTACAATTTATTATTCCTTGAGTGTTGTTCCGTGTTTCATTGAAAAGGGTCGGCCATTGTTGCTGAATTGGCATTTTACGTCACAAATGTCACTTTATTTCTACACAAATAGAGGTTATTCTTGTCAAGATTGTCAATGATGGATATAACAAATGAAAGGCGTGGAATGATGGTCGCAATTCGAATAGTTATATACTCAGAGGAGACGAAGGATTATTACTAGCATACGGTTCTTTTTTCTCTCTTGCTTCGAGTAAGCATTACGAAATGCCAATATTGCGTTAGAAAATTTGAAAAAGGAACTGGATAACAAAACTTGAATATGCGCTTTGAAGGGAAAGATATTACGAATGATACGTGACTGAATTGGATAAGTTTCATTTAGAATTTTCTTAGTAAAACGGCTTTATTTTTTCATACTATACAAACGCCGTAAATAAATCTAAAAGATGGTTATATTCAAAAAATAATCTTTTGATACATATAATGTACTAAATTTTGCCTGTGGCTTTGCTTGCGTAAATGTTGGTCAGATTAGGTTACATTAGTAACACTATTGTATAATTAGTAACAGTTGTAAGAGCAGCGATAGCTCAGTGGGGAGACCAACAGACTGCAATGCAGAGGGTCTCGGGTTCGAACCCACGTCGCGCACCTCTGACTTTCGGAAGTTATATGACTCTTTGAAATTATGTGCGTATTGATTGACAATTATCGCCTGCTCCGTGCCTCGGAGAGCACGTTAAGCCGTTGATCCCGGCTGCCATGAACATCTATGGCAGTCGTTACTGGGAGAGTGCCAACACAAAAGATCCCACTGGGTCGAAGAGTCGCCGGTCTACACTGACTGGCTCTCACATAAGATAAGATAATATAGTAACAGTTGTAGGTTCGATCAGCACACTGAACAAAAATTTGTGTGATCAATAATTATAGCCCAGGATTTCATTGTTTCCGTTGCTTAAATGTTTATAAAGTTCTCCAAAACGCAGAACTAATCAATAGAGCGAGAAACCTTCAATAAAATTAAAAAAAACATTACACATGTGTGGGCACACATCAAATTCGCAACGTGTGCCGATACCTTGTGGCAAAGCCATATTATGATATATAAGTATAAATATGTATGTGTGTAGACGAGACATAGCCTTTCATATTCATATATGAATAAATTCTGATAACTTTATTTCATCATCATCATCATCATCTTAGCCGAGAGACGTCCACTACTGGACCTAGGCCCTCCAAGGTTTTCTATATAGGCCAGTCTTGGGCCACCTGCATCCAACTGCTGCCCGCGACACTTACCAAATCGTCAAACGACCCCTGCTTCGTGTGACTTAGAAATATAGTCGTTGGTACGCCTTGTGTCCTACTGCGTCTTCCGGAAAAGTTCGTCTTTATTTACTCAATAAAAATGCAGTTCATATTACATTTAAGCGCTGAACCCCACACTTCAATTCCCTGTGTTGTAGGGACGAGTCTCCATATGCCTTAGTTACTACTCTATATTAATTTCCTATCAATGCTACTCATGGGTCCAATGGACTTTGTTGAAAAAGTCGCATTAATATTGATAGGGATGACTTAGAAATAAAAACCTATTTATATTAATGTCGTTTAATGACTTATAGAAAGTTACAAAGGAACTAGAGGTTTTCAGAACAATTTAAACAAATGGAAATAAAACATGAGTTACATAAGGCAATTTTGCAAGTGAACAGACATTACTTGTTTTCCTGTCCTTTTTATAAGGACACTAGATGTTCACGCGGTTGCACCCGCGTTTATCGTTACTGCGCCGCCCCCGTGGGTCGTAGCGTGATGTTATATAGCTTATAGCCTTGCTCGATGAATAAGCTATTCAACACTAAACAATTTTTCAAATCGAATAAGTAGTTTCTGAGGTTAGCGCGTTCAAACAAACAAACTCTTCAGCTTTACAATGTTAGTATAGATATACCGCAACGTCTTCTTTTTGACCTAGGAACGGTAGAAACAGGAACTAATCTAACGGGAATTTCTAATTTAAATATCCTGGAAGTTAACAATGCGCATGTTTGTAGTTTTTTTTTTGTTTTTTTAAATTAAATGTCGAGCAGCAATAGCTCAGTGGGGAGACCAACAGACTGCAATGCAGAGGGCTCGGGTTCGAACCCACGTCGCGCACCTCTGATTTTCGGAAGTTATATATCTTTTCGAAATTATGTGCGTATTGATTGACAATAATTATCGCCTGCTCCGTGCCTCGGAAAGCACGTTAAGCCGTTGGTCCCAGCTGCCATGACCATCTATGGCAGTCGTTATTGCGAGAGTGTCGACATAAAAGACCCCACTGGGTCGAAGTGTCGCCGGTCTGCACTGACTGGCCCCCACATAAGATAAGATAAGATATAATTAAATGTCGCTGGATTCTTTCGTTGAGTGTACTGTCTGCATAGTCAGTCCCAAGCATCCTCAAGAAAGAAGGTCGGTTTTTTGTACCACCTTTTAGTGCGTCATACACTATATATAATATTAAAAACATTTACGATTTACGCGTAAAACTAACAATAATTTGAAAAGCATATATTCATAATAAACACTTTCTGTTACGCGCTTCCTACTCAAGGGTCCCGGGGACTATGTCACACTGCGTAGGAGCGAGAGCGTGGTACCAAAGTTACGTGGGGGAACGGCTTGCTGTCGCGACTACTTCACATCAAAAATTCAGTTTTCAACATATGCAGTGATGAATGTTTAAAGTGGCTTTAAGCATTGCCATAGTTTTTATGGTCTTAGGAGGAATGAGGCGATATGTGTGTGAGTGTGTGTGTGTGTAAATTGAGATGATGTAGTATATAATAGCGTATGGATATGTCTGTATCTGTCTGGTGTATTTAGCGATAGTTTGTGAACAATATGTTCATTAGCTATGGTATTATTTTATTCTATTAAAAAAGGTACAGCAGACAGCCACACTATATGACTAATATAAGCAGCAGAATCATTTAAAACTAGATAGTAATGTAGCCTACAGCGATGCTCACAGATTAGCCTAAAACTATGAGACGATAGTAAAACAACCATTCATGCTGACTGGCGTAGTATTTTAAGTGGTTGCCTCGCCACTTGCACTGCACCGAGTGCTGTGGCTTCGAATCCTATATCATCATCATCTCAGCCGAAAGATGTCCACTGCTGGACATAGGCCTCTTCCAAGGTTGTCCACGTAGACCGGTCTTGGGCTACCCGCACAATTCAATCCCACACGGGACAAAATTTGTGTGATCCACAAATGGTTGTTCTGAGGCTGGATGTGCTTTGCGTGCATTGTCTGAATGTTTGTAAAGACTTGTCTCTTATTATTAGGCTCCAGTGGAAGACCAGTGCCTAGTTCTTGAGACCAGACAAATACTGAACTGGAGTCCTGATTGCTGCAGTTGTGGGACGCATGTCAGGATGTTCATTGAGTACCTTATGTTACTGTGTTTTTATTTCTTCCTATTTTATTATTATTTTTGTTATTTCTTTATATATATACTAGCTTTTGCCCGCGGCTTCGCTCGCGTTAATTTAGAATTTGACAATCAATTCAGGTTCTACTCTGCTTGTAATAATATAACTCAATCATGATTCGAAAGACACCTAGCGCCATCTATTATCATAAGAACGTTATTGTTGTTTTCCTCGGGAACAGTAATTTTTTTCGGGATGAAAGGTAGCCTATGTCCGTTTCTGTACACCTGACAACGTATATGCAACATTTCAGGATGATCGGTTCAGTGGTTTAGGCGTGAAAAGGTAACAAACAAACAAACTCATTTTCGCTTTTATAATATTAGTTAGGATATACACATTGTGCCCTGCTGTATAGCAATAAAAATTTCTTGCTTTCCTTCTTTCTTCTTATTTAGAAAATACAAAATTTTGTCCACAACGATATTCACAGGTTACAATTAGCTTAAATCTATAAGACGCTAGTAAAACGAGCATTCATGCATGACAATTTAGTAAAATAAACAAAAAAATAAAAAGCGTACAATATAATATTACTTAGTATAGAACAATAGTTAACAAAATAAATAAAATTATACAGATTTTAGCGACACGTGACTATGTTTGTCACGTTGGCATTAATTCACCTCAGTTAGTATTCGAGCGATGGCCAACATAATATGTCATGCCGCGGCCACACATTGGTCATATTTGCACCAATGTAGCTTATTGCGGCCAATACTCAAATGTTTGCATCAGTCTTTGACACAATGTGAACATTGCGTCCAATCACCGTCCTGTGTCCAACACTGACGCGCAAAGAGTCAGTTTTTCAACAAGTTCAAAGGCGAGGGGAATGTAAGGGGAGTGCGGGCCATCTTGGACATAATGTCGTGCGCGCGCCAGACATTGGTCATTTTAATCATCCACCACCGCCTTTTCTTTCGTTGGTTTCTTGAACGATGCAAATAATAAGCATATGTACCTAAACTATATGCGTAAGCCGCTAGTGCAAATAAGTTATCGTCCATATTCCGCTCTGCGTCAACTGAACAACAAGGTCCGCGCTTGTCTATTTCCAGTGTTTGGTGCAAAGTTGATATAGAAGCCATGGAATGTGTGGTGCAGTAGTGTGATTCAATATTGGCCATTCCAAATTAGAGCCAAGCTTGGACGCAAAGTTGAAACCAATGTGTGGCCGCGGCATCATGATTTACAAAACATCGATTCGCACCTATATCAACAGTTCGGTTATTGAACTCATCTTGACTGTATAGTTGTATGTTCTGCTTAATTTATTCCAGTTTACTTTTAATTTCGAAGATTATTTGAATATAGTTTACTCGATTTTGCCAGCGGCTTCGCTCGCGTAAATGTAGGTTAGGTTAGAAACAGTACTTTTTTCTGGATGCATACTTCCTTTTATGTCCCCTTGACAGCGTGTATGGGAAATTTCATGATGATCGGTCGAGTAGTTAAGGCGTGAAAGCGTAACACACCAACAAACCCACATTCGCATTTATAATGTTAGTTAGTTAGTTACATCTGCTTCATTGTTCCTTTATTGTCTCTGATAAATATTGATAAATACAAACGTGTTACACATTACGATTTCACTCCTCGCTCCTGTGACATTCTGGGCTTATTTTCGAGGATAATAATTGTGGTTTTAAGTTTGATTAGCGATTACTATTATTCTTAATCATTAAGGAACCGTCAGTCCGATTACCAACTCTACATTGGACAAACTCCATGAGGTCTTAATAATAATAATAATAATAATAAATTCTTTATTGCAACAAAAAGTTTATACATTTACAGTGTCAGCCCTGATTTCCAAACTAGCGTGAGCTGTATGTTGGGAAACAGCCCTTCCCAAAAACAAATTATACAAAATTGTTATAATAAGCAAGATACATAGACAAGAGCCGACTTAAAAGAATAATTAATTAAAAATAAAATAAAGATAAATAATTTGTCTTAGTTAAGACAAACAGATTACTGTTATTTCTCACTGCCCAATGTTTTTGTAGTTTGTTTTTTAACGTTGAACTTTGCTCAGTGACACGCGTCGTCACATTGACTGTCTAGTCGTAGTTTTTTATTGTCTACGAATTACTGTCATCAACCGGTAAGGTAACAAAAATAAATAGCTATACAATACGACATTACAACAATCATTATAATAATATATATTTGTCGGCCTCGATGGCGTAGTGGTTAGTGTAACCGACTGCCACGCCTGAGGTCGCGGGTTCGATTCCCGCACAAGTCAAACATTTGTGTGCATGAACATGGATGTTTGTCTTGGTCTGGGTGTTTCTATGTATAACATGTATGTATTTACAAAAAAAAGGATATATGTATGTTTATCCATTGTCTAGTACCCATAGTACAAGCTCTGCTTAGTTTGGGCTAGATGGTGTTGTGTGTATGTGATAGAATAGAATAGAATAGAATATCAGACCAGGCCTTTTTTCAGTGTGAGTAGGCTAAGTCTTCTCGCACTGAGAAAAAGCCCGTGCCCATTTGTGGGACAGTTGATATATACAGGGCTAATATTATAATTATTAATGTAATCAATTTGTAAGTTTTGAGATTTCCTTAACTTCTTGAACGTCTAGGGGAAATACGTAAAAATAATTAAAAATTCATTGTGCAAACAATACACAAACGGACAAACGTATGTGCGCTCGACACTTGACTCATTAACGCGTCAAGTGTGCAGCGGACATACATTGGTCGTTTTTTTTTTGATGACTCGTTTTTGCGGATAGCGTATGTCCGCTCGACAGTTGACGGGTTAATGCAAAAAGCCTATAACCTATAATACTCGTAGTCCGTCATGCTGGCCCAGTGCTGGTTGGCCAACTTTACATATATATGTGAAAATTAATGTCATAATATTTTATCACATACACACAACACCATCTAGCCCATACTAAGCAGCGCTTGTACTATGGGTACTAGATAATGGATAAACATACGTTTATAATTTTTTTTGTAAATACTTACATATTATACATAGAGACACCCAGACCAAGACAAACATCCATGTTCATGCATACAAATGTTTGACTTGTGCGGGAATCGAACCCGCGACCCCAGGCGTGGCAGTCGGTTACACTAATCACTACGCCATCGAGGCCGCCAAACTAACATTATGCAGAACTGTCAGACATACAGGTTTCCTCACGATGTTTTCTTTCACCGGTAAAGCAAGAAAAGACCAACTATTTAATACGCGCATAACTTTGAAAGGTCAAAGGATTGAGCTCGAGACTTTTGCTTGGCAGTCCAACGGTCTCAATAACTACATATTAACGGTCTACAATACAACATCCTTACTTCCTTACTAATATTATAAATGCGAAAATGAGTTTGTTTGTTTGTTTATTTGTTACGCTTTCACGCCTTAACTACTCAACCGATCAACATGAAATTTTGCATACACGTTGTCAGGGGTACAGAATAGGACATAGGGTACCTTTCATCCAGAAAAAAGAATTGTTGCAAACCTAATCTAACCTAACCTACATTTACGCGGGCGAAGCCGCGGGTGAAAACTAGTTACAAATAAAATATTACACAACCATAAATCACATTTTCCAAAACGAATGAGTGTAATATTTTTCAATTATACATATTTTTATTATTCTGAACAGCACTCCGTTTGATGGCTCTCTTTAAAATAATATCACACAATGTTATTTTTTAGTATCACTCGAGATTGAAATTAAATGGTGTATCATTCATTTTTATTCAGAAATGTTATGAAAGCTCGCAAATATTTTAATTAAAAGTCATAATGTCCTCACAAAGTTGTTAACCTCGCAGACATCACTGGTATACTTATAATAATATATATAATAATATCAGCCCTGTATTAAACTGTCCCACTGCTGGGTACGGGCAGAGGCCCGACTGACTATAATAGCCTAACCCTTCTCATAGTGAGAAGAGTCTCACTATGAGAAGGGTTAGGCTATAGTCAACCACGCTGGCTTAGTGCGGGTTGGCAGACTTCACATATCTTCGAGAACATTATGGAGAACTCTCAGACATGCAGGTTTCCTCACGATGTCTTCCTTCACCGTTCAAGCAAGCGATAATCAACTATTTAATACGTATATAACTTCGAAAAGTCAGAGATGCGCGCCTTGGGTTCGAACTTAAGACCTCTTCGTGGCAGTCCAACGGTTTCCCACTAAGCTTACTGACCAACATAATAATATAATGTACAATATTGATAGTTATTGTAACCTTTGTGAATGTTAGACTATAGTTACATTTACGTTTACTAAGTAACTGTCAAATACGAACTAATATTATAGATGCGAAAGTTAGTTTATTTGTTCATTACGCTTTCAAACCCTTACTACTTGACCGATCATCAAGAAATTTCGCATACCTACACGTTATCAGGGGAACAGAAAAAGACGATACGTTTCATCCAGAAATAGGTACTGTTACAAACTACACCTAACCTAACCTACATTTACGCAAACGCAGGCAAAATCTAATACGATATAAGTAAGCTGTCGTCCGCTAACTAAAGTCACGTTTGATGTAAACGCAAAATCTCAACGACTTTTTAGTTAGCGTACGGCAGTAAGGGCCTTTACTCACAAAAATGAGGACAGTAATTCACGATCTCGCTTTTGAAATCAATCAACAAAAGCTGGTAGCTTATTAGCAATACCTCAATTATTGTAATTACGATTGAGAGTTCGTGGGTTCAACCAAACTATTGCAATACGTATGTATTGTGTTACAGTACAATATCTTTGTGCTGTATCTACAATCTACATCGCAATCTTATGATCTTTATCGCACGTTCAATATCTATTAAATGTTTCTACTATCCGTGATCAACACGTAGTCGTTAGTATATAAGATGCACCTTTGGATAATTATAACTAGACTATACTACAACTTTGTCTCATTTATACCTAATCATATACTGCCAAGAAGTTTGGCAAATTGGTGACCCGACGAACGAATACGCAGCAAGAAACATGGCACAATCACCATGCAAGGCGAACATAAATCAGCAAGGAACACTTGAAGTAGCTGCTGGCACCTCGGTTTTATCTCGCATTCCGGAATTTTGGAAAGACCAACCAAGATTATGGTTCACGCAACTAGAAGCCATATTAGCACCACAGAAGCAAGGAGACGAATACAAATACTGTACAGTAATAGCAAAATTATCCAAGGAAGAAATACTACAAGTTAGTGACCTAATCACTTCACCACCGACTACAGATAAATATAAAAACATCAAGGAACGTTTAATTGATTGTTACGAAGAAACAGAACAGCGACAGTTTCAAAAATTAATATCAGAGACAGAACTCGGTGAACAAAAACCTTCGCAGTTATTACGTCAAATGCGAGTCCTCGGGAGAGGAAAAATCAGTGACGAAACAATTAAACTACTATGGTTCAGGCTTTTACCAACATCAGTTACTACGGTTCTAGCAATTACGGAAGACATGGAAATTGACAAACTGAGCCAAATTGCAGACAAAATAATAATGAATTCAAAAGTAACCGAAATATCAGCTGTTAGCAACGACACTTCAAACGACAACAATACAGCATGCATTTTAGCCCAGCTAGCAAAATTACAGATAGATATTGACGCAATTCAGCAAGGTCAATACGGCTATCGACCCAGCACGCACAATCATTTCAAGAAACGTCAACAATTCCCGATTATGAGGCCGAGAACAAACTATAGAGGAGCAAATCGATTTTGTTACTACCACGAAAGATTCGGAAAATATGCAAGGAACTGCATTAAACCATGCGGTTGGAAACCAATGACTTACGTACGGAACCAGGGAAACGAATAAGAGCACAGACAACGGCGAAACTCTGTGCAATCCACCCATCCAATCGCCTCACCATTACCGACCGAAAAAGTGGTATGAAGTTTTTGATTGACACGGGCGCAAATATTTCAGTCATTAGCAAGCAACAGAGATATTCAATTTTACAAAATGAACAATACACACTATACGCTGCAAATGGGACTAAAATTAGGACTTACGGCGAGAAGACGCTTACCTTGAATTTAGGACTACAACGATGTTATAAATGGAATTTTATAATCGCCGATGTTACACAACCAATAATTGGAGCAGATTTTCTAGAGCACTATAAACTATTAGTCGACATAGCAGGTCGCAAACTTATCGACAAAGTTACAGAGCTGACAACGCATGTAACTTCAGAAAAAGCGACACAACAAACAATTCGTACTATCGCAGTGGGAACGAATTCACGTATTACGCAACTTTTAAACAAATACGAAGACATCACGAAAGAGTCCTCTCTACGCAATGCGCCCAAACATAAGATTGAACACCACATTATCACTACAGGACCACCCGTCGCAGCTCGGGCAAGACCATTACCTCCAGAAAAATACGACATAGCCAAAAAGGAATTTCAAAATATGATAGAGCTCGGAATTTGCCGACCGTCAGATAGCCCATGGGCAAGCCCATTACATATGGTAAAAAAGAAAAATGGCGAATGGAGACCGTGCGGAGACTATCGAATGCTCAATAGCACGACAGTACCGGACAAATACCCACTACCAAGATTAACTGACTTTACATACATATTAGAAAATAAGAAGATACTAAGCAAGATAGATATACGCAAAGCATACCACTGTATTCCTGTTAAAGATATAGAAAAAACAGCCATCATCACACCTTTCGGACTTTTTGAGTACTTAAGAATGCCTTTCGGATTACGCAATGCGGCACAAACATTTCAACGATTCATGGATTCCTTATTTAGAGATTTAAACTTCGTATTTATATTTGTAGACGACTGTCTCATCGCATCGGACAACGAAGATTTGCATTATCAGCATTTAGAAACGGTTTTCAAACGTTTACACGAGAATGGAATAACCATTAATCTCGAAAAATGCGAATTTCTCAGAAGGGAAATAGATTTCTTAGGTTATCATATAACGAGCCAAGGAATACAACCTACCGAAGAAAATTACAAAGCAATCATGGAATTTCCCAAACCGAAAACAATTCAAGAATTAAGACGATTTTTGGGCATGGTCAATTTCTACAGAAGTAATATTCCACGCGCAGCGGAAAATCAAAGAATTTTAAACGAATATCTACATGGTTCAAAAAAGAACTACGAGAAAAATGATAACCCAAAGGTATTTATGGCCGTATATGAACAAAGATATCAATAATTGGTGTAGATCATGTATAGCCTGCCAAAAATCAAAAATACAACGACATACGATATCACCTCCTGGTACATTTATGACAGCGCAACGTTTTGAACATTTACATATTGACATCGTCGGACCACTTCCGATTTCACAAGGGAAGAGATATTTAATCACAATCATAGATCGTTGTACGTCATGGCCCGAAATATTTCCGGTAGAAGATATAACTGCAGAAACAGTAGCCAAGACACTTTTCGAAGGATGGATTACTCGTTTTGGATGTCCATTGCGCATTACTACGGATCAAGGCCGACAGTTTGAATCAAGAATATTTGAGTCACTCTCACAATTTTTGGGAATACATAAAATTAGGACAACACCTTATCATCCGCAATCCAATGGAATGATAGAGAGATTTCATAGAACTTTAAAGGTGGCGTTAATGACAAGAGAATCCAACGAAAATTGGTTAAAAGAAATTCCAACAGTTTTACTCGGGATGCGGAGTAGCTTGCGAGAAGACACAGGTTATAGTTCAGCAGAGATGACATATGGAACGCCAATACGACTCCCTGGAGGATTTTTTGAGTCATCAGCAGCACAGTTATCAACGTACGAAGAGTTTGTAAAACAAATTCAAAAGGACATCACACAAATGACATCAATTCCGAAAAGAAAAAACCACAACCAAGCTATATTTGTGCATCCCGAACTCAAAGAATGCTCACACGTATTTGTTCGGTGTGATAGAATTAAGAAAGCCCTGACACCGCCGTATGAAGGACCCTACCCAGTAATTAGTAAAACAGATAAAACATTTTGCATTAGAATTAGGGATAAAGAGACAGTGATATCAATTGATAGATTGAAACCAGCATTCATGATCAATGACGAATCAAACTACGTGCCAGATTCAAAGGATTTCTACAGACATTCACACACGTACACTACACGATCGGGACGTAAAGTAAAGCCAGTAGTACGTCTATAAAAAATCGCTGATATAAGCAAGCTATTCGTATATATATTAACATAGATCTTAACATATACCATTAATTCACAACTACTCGTAACAACAAGACATCTAAAATGGGAAATCAAAGTTCTAAGGACCAGATAACATACAATACGGACAGTTGCCTCAATCAAAACGAAGCGGACAAACTCCGTAACCTGATCCAGGAGGACTTACGGTGGACAAGAAATGTTGCAATGGGACAGATTATTTTAACAATCGGCGTGATCCTACTTTACGGCATAATGAAAACACTGGACAGAAGAATGAAGAGTTTAACGGAAAAAAATAATAAACACTCGTGCAACAGCTAAGTCAAAATTACATACGTCAGCAAATCACACCACAACAGGCGTCATCAAATTCCACCGCGTACAATAGCATTATTATTTATATACATCAGCAAATAACTAGTAAGGTCTAGGTCAACAAATCACACCACAACTGTACGTCAGCAAATCACACCACAACAGGCGTCATCAAATTCCACCGCGTACAATAGCATTATTATTTATATACATCAGCAAATAACTAGTAAGGTCTAGGTCAAATTTATATTGTAAACACTATTACCATAATAATATTTTTTTTTTTTAAAGGGGGGTGTACTGTTACAGTACAATATCTTTGTGCTGTATCTACAATCTACATCGCAATCTTATGATCTTTATCGCACGTTCAATATCTATTAAATGTTTCTACTATCCGTGATCAACACGTAGTCGTTAGTATATAAGATGCACCTTTGGATAATTATAACTAGACTATACTACAACTTTGTCTCATTTATACCTAATCATATACTGCCAAGAAGTTTGGCAAATATTGCAATAGTTTGGTCGTGAATCTATGTATCTATGTGAATCCTGTTTCCCAGAGGGGTAGGCAGAGACTACGGATTTCCATTTGCTACGATCCTGACACACTTCTCTGGCTTCATTCACTATTGCAATACAAACAATATTTAAAAAAATGTGTGTGTGTACCAGAGTACACAGGTAAGAAGTGAAACTTCTTTACGACATATCATATTTATATACATTCACTGATACTTACAATCAAAAAGTGAGGTTAACCTCAAATAAATATTAAAATCATGCTCATACGTGTTGAATTTATAAAACGAAATATATAATCACTCTCACTTTTCTTGTAAATTCACTTAAATTTAAATAAGTCTTTTTATTTTATCACTTTCAAATTAATATATTTTTATTCTTATTTCAAACCAAACTTCAAAACTAATATATTGTTGTTATTATTATAATATATTACATTATATTCTTTACTTCACTATACTAAACTTTGATAAAAAAGCAACATGGCGCGTAACCGAAAAACGTGACGATTTTTTTTTACACTGCTACAAAATTTCTCCCATACGTCGATAAAGAAGTTTCACTTCAAAAATACAAGTGCTAAATATCTTTATGTAAAAATAACTTTTATTTCCTTACGGTATTTTAATAAGCATCGGCCAGAACAGGGGATAATTAAATTCCCTGTTTACAAAAAGAAGAAACTGTGTATTTACTAAGTATTTGATTGTCTAGTTATTTTAGTTCCATAGCACATGGTCAATTCACCAATGACTATCGGCACATTTTCTAAACTATTTACTTTTTTTTTAATATTTACTTTGATACAATAATTGCCCTCTACATAGCTTGGTACAGTCGGCCAAAAATGTGGTCTATTACCTAACGGTTCAGGTTCATTTGAACGTCATAAAACAACAAAGTCGATTTCCCTTTGCAACGATATTATGACAGTATCCATTGTTCTCTTTATCATGTATTAATTTTGTGTCAAGTTTGAACTATCACAGCTATCAATGGTGCCAATTCTGTTGTCACAAAATTCTCTAAACTTAACTAAAAATCACTAAATTTTTTTTTAGTCCTGTCACTTTTAACAATTCCAGAATACGAAATGTCATTTGAGAGGACTAAACTAAATTTTTGCGATTTTTAGTTAAGCTTAGAGAATTTTGTGACAACAGAATTGGCACCATTAGATCAATTAGAAAAGTCAACCTTAGCGGTAATAAGATCTCACAGAAACTATTGTCAAAACTGGTAGACCACTTTCTTGGCCGTCTGTATCTCACACGCTATGCGACGAAATGAGGATGTATTACTCGTTAACCAAACAATAAACCCAAAAGTTTACTAAAACATAACTTATTAATCAGGCAACAACTTGGCTACTTCATTAAACCTACCCATCCAGGTAGAGAAATACCATAATATAATAAGAAAATTAATTATTAAAGTCCGGGCGAAGCTGATATTATTCAAATCATTCAAACTCACATTAAGTTTGAATTATTCATTTCACGTCAGTTTCATTCTAAAGCGTAAACTTAGTTCCAACTAGATTACTGGTTGAATAAAATATTTATAGGTAATGGGGCTTCGTAACTTTAACTGGGATTATTATTTTAATGATAGATATCTAAAGCCTGCACACTGGTCAAGCGTAGTCCAACGCGAGTGAAGACAAACTGGTACAAGGCAAGTACTACCGTTTAAACCTTCGGCAAGTTTGATGAAAATCAATGCAAACGGCAAATGAAGACGAATTTTGTGCAGCTGTCCACAAGTTGGGCGCTGTCAGTCTTTATTGAGTACTAGCTTTTGCCCGCGGCTTCGCTCGCGTTAATTTAAAATTTGACAATCAATTCGTGTTGTACTGTGCTTCTAATAATATAATTCAATTATGATTCGAAAGACACGTGGCGCCATCTATTATCATAAGAACGTTTTTGTTGTTTTCGTCGGGAACAGTAATTTTTTTCGGGATGAAATGTAGCCTATGTCCGTTTCTATACACCAGACAACGTATATGCAAAATTTCAGGATGATCGGTTCACTGGTTTAGGCGTGAAAAGGTAACAAACAAACAAACTCATTTTCGCTTTTATAATATTAGTTAGGATTAGGATTGAAACGATATGGTCGTTGTAAAAGTTACTGCAGCTGCTAGTATTTATTTAATTATGGCACTCCAACGACTTATTCACGATTAATGAGCGCATATAATTATTATATTAGTGTATACAGGGAGTGCTCTGAAGAGTTATTCAACCTTATCCCGCCCTCCCCTTTCCTATCCAGAACAACGCGTGCTGGGCTCAGATGCCATCCTTACACGGTAGAGTCGATTAGAGCGCGTACCAACAAGTTTGGGTCTTCATACCTCTGCCGAACGACCAAGGCATGGAATTCTTTGCCAAGGCACGTGTTTCCTTCTTCCTTCAATCCTGGGTTCTTTAAGCGGGGCGTGAAAAAGCACCTTCTCAGGCCGTCAAAGTAGAGACCTCAACATCGCCTCGGCTGCTATGAGGGCGGTGTGGAGGTCACCGCTCTTAGACCACACGACTGCTTACCATCAGGAGGAGTGTGGTCATTTTGAAAAGCAAAATAAAAAAATACCGTAGTAGACTTGAAAAAATAATACATTTTGTACGTAAACAGCGATGTTCGCCAAACACGAAATGACAGCCGGACCAACATGTGGACGCTATTGGCCAAGCGTAGACCAACGCCTTTGATTTGTGTAGAATAACCGACACCGCTCCGAAGTGAGACGAGTGGTCGCGATTGTCGCGAGTGACTGCGAGTTGATAAAAGCTATGCAAATTAAGCTCTATACACGTTGGGGCTTGCCTTCACTCAGCCAACTAGGCAAATGATACCTAGCATTGACAAGCTTAAGCAAATACACCGTCTATAATAATAATCGTTATTGATAACTAGCTGTGCCCGCGGTCTCACCCGCGTCAGTGGTATTTGTGGTTACTGCAACGCTCCCGTGAGTCGTAGCGTGATGTTATATAGCCTATGTCCTTCCCAGGGTCTCAGGCTATCTCCATTCCAAATTTCATCAAAATCGGTTCAGCGGATTGAGCGTGAAAAGATAACAGACAGACAGACAGACCGGCAGACAGAGTTACTTTCGCATTTATAATATTAGTAAGGATAATAATGTTTATTGACATGTTTCATACAGTTTAAAATAGAATTCCCTAACACCTGCACTAGTAAATACTGTGTTGCAGGTGCCAGCGTCTTCCTCTTGTATAGTGACAATATTATTTATTACATCAACAAAGATAATGACAGAAAAAAAAAACAAGCAGAAGATAAAAATTGTAAATGTAAACTAAGGTTGTAACAATGGTTTTGGTTTACATATTTTAATTTAATTTAATTATTTCTAACAATCTATACGTTGGTATTGGCTGTCACTCGGCAACGTTGGGCCAACATGTAATGTCGGCTTTATATACACGTATTTACTGCAAAGCACCACACGGTTGGCGTAGTGGTTTAAATGGTCGCCTCGCCACTGCATCTATGTCGAATGTTTAAAACCCGGGAAAAAAAATGGTGTGATCCACAAATGGTTGTTCCGAGTCTGTATGTTCTTTGTGTCCGTTTGTTTGAATGTTTGTAAAGTCCCCGCGACACAGGAATTATGCCTACAGTTAATCAAAAACAAAACTGATAGGTCGGATTGCATTGGGCTGAGATTTCTTCTTCTCCCTAGCCTTTATTATTCCCAAGTCACTTGGGGTCGGCTTTCTAGTCTAACCGGATTTGACTGGATATCAGTTTTTACACGGAGCGACTGCCATCTGACCTCCGCAACCTGAAGGCTAACGATACTCTAAGGATAGACTAGTGTCAAGAAATTAGAGGGCACTGACTTCCCAATAACGACTGCCATAGATGTTTATGGCAGCCGGGACCGACGGCTTAACGTGCTCTTCGAGGCTCGGAGCAGGCGATAATTGTCAATCAATACGCACATAATTTCGAAAAGTCATATAACTTCCGAAAGTCAGAGGTGCACAACGTAGGTTCGAACCCGGGACCCTCTGCCTTTAAGTCTGTTGGTCTCCCCACTGAGCTATATGGGCTGAGATTTCTATGGGTTGATATTATAAATTCGAAAGTAAGTCAGTTTTTGTGCAGTTTTCACGTTAAATATTCGAATCAATTTTTATAATATTGGTAAGTGTAGTGAGTCTTTAGATGAAAGTGCAAATAAGATATATTGACCCATGTGTCGCGAAGGACTTCACGAATATTCAAACAACGGACACAAAGAACGCCCACACACAAAGTCTTTGTTCCCGTATGGGGATCGAACACACAATACTAGACGCAGTGGTAGTGGTTAGGGGCGGCCACTTAAACCTTTGCAAGGTGGACTGTACGCTTGTTGCCACTTTAGCAATATATATTTATTTTAATATAGATGTTCCCGCTGTTTCACCCGCGTTTATCGTTACTGCGCCGCCCCCGTGGGCATAGCGTGATGTTATATAGCCTATAGCCTTCCTCGATAAATAGGCTATCCAATACTAAAAGAAATTTTTCAAATCGAACCAGTAATAATAATAATAATAAGTTTTATTTTTTTCCACCAAACATAATTTACCAGTAGTTCCTTAAATAAGCGTGTTCAAACAATTAAACAAAGTCTTCGGCTTTATAATATTAATATAGATTATAAAGTATATTGACGTAAAGGATAAGCAAAAAATTGAAGACAAACAGTGTTTTGCTTTTATGTTTAGTCACAAAGATTACTCTAATCTTTAGTATAATACAGAATACAATTGGTTCTCATACAAAAAGAAGAAATTTGTATTGTATAGTCTCTATTGTTGAATAATTAATTTAAGTACAATGTATTCTGTGTATATATTTTTAAATTATGGCATAGATGATTCATTAACGTAGCTATATACAAACAAGCACCGATAGCTCAGTGGGGAGATCAAGATACTGCAATGCAGAGGGTTTCGGGTTTGAACCCACGTCTCGCACCTCTGAATTTCGGAAGTTATATGACTTTTCGAAATTATGTGCGTATTGATTGACAATAATTATCGCCTGCTCCGTGCCTCGGAGAGCATGTTAAGCTGTCCCGGCTACCATGAACATCTATGGCAGTCGTTATTGGGAAGTCAGTGCCCTCTCCCAAGTTTTATTTATTTATTTATACGACTATGGTGGTAAACAAGCATACGGCCCACCTGATGGTAAGTGGTCACCGTAGCCTATGGACGCCTGCAACACGAGAGGCATCACTTGCGCGTTGCCGACCGTTTAGGAAAGGAAGTGGGAAGGAGAAGGAGCGGGAAGGGGAAAGAGGGTGATTGGGTCTCCGGCACTCTCACTCACCGTACAAAACACAACAGTAGGAATACTGCTATTTCACGTCGATGTTCTGTGAGAGGGTCTACTTCCCCGGTCGAGCCGGCCCATTCATGCTGAGATCAGCGAGGCTCTACTACTAAGTTATGGCGTGACCAAGGAAAACAGGGATTTATTTATATATAAGTTTATATAGATAGTTATAGTTATTCGGCTTTCAGTGACTAATTGATAATGACGTAAACGTAATGGTATAAAATTATACATTACGCTACGCATTACACGCGCCATAGTTAATTCTGCATTGACTGATGTGCGATATAAAGCTGGTGTCATATTGCTAGAGTTTTGGCAACAGGTTATTTTTATCTACATACCTACTATGAAATAGTTTGACGCCTAAGGCGATTAACACACAGCACCGCGCACCGCCGCGGTAGGCGGTGAAGCGGATCTCATGTGAAGCCTAACAGACGTATAACGTCCGACCGCGCGGTCGAGCGGTGCTCTCACCGCCACCGCCCCTCCACGCTGCCGTCCGCGCGGAGGAGCGGCGCCTCACACACGGGATGCCACATAACCGCGCGGATCATCGTTGATGCAGGACGTGTTGCAATTTAAAAATGATCAACTGCGTTAAATCCATCCGCGCGAACAGGCGCGTAAACCGTCTTACCGCGCGGGGCACTGCTACGAAATCCGCTTTACCTCCACCGCCCTCCGCGGCGGTGTGCGGTGCCGTGTGATAAACGCCTAACGCCTACACCCCTGAAGGGTTGGTAAAGGTAGTATTATATGAACCTGGTTGTATTTATATGCAACTATTTCTTACATAATAAGTACTTAGAAATGTTATATATTTCTAAGTACTTGTTATTAGTATTCATATCTTGGCGCCTAAAATACGATAAACCGTGATCAATAAGCGATAGACTATTTAGTAAGAATGTTATTCCAGTGAACTGATAAGTGACTCAATGAATAAACCACCAAAAGTGATTTAGTGTAAAAAAAGTGCCAAATTCGAACTACGAATATATTTCGCCGCAACACAACAACGATCCGTATGATAAACTAAATAAAACATTACTTTTGACTTTCGCTGCAAAAACCAAAGTGGTTAAGGGATAGCAGCCCTAAGAGAAAATAATTAAATAACAACAATCGGCACTCTTTGCCGCGGTTTGCGGACAAAACACTTCGCTGCTGGCTGCGAGGTGGTCAGTGAGGAGGTGGCGGAGACTGCTTTAAGCCTTGACGGGACGCGACGCCGGCACCTTGGCGACGCCCCGTCGCCATGCAGACGGCAGCCCGAGACGTTATAAACGAGGCAACAGTCAATGTGACAGACGTCACATAGATTTTTAATAGGTTTATTTTCTTATTTCGTTTATAATATATTGTAAATATTTACAGTAAGTTAAAATTTAGTTTATTTCTGTTGCAAGACTTAGGCAACAAAAGTGATGTGGAAGTGAGTGCCGGTCAACCTGCCACATCCCTAACGAATCTGGTACGCTGCCCTAATTGTTCGCAGGCTCGTTTTTTTAAAGGTGAGCGGGGCTTGAGAGTGCATTTTAGTAAAGTTCATAAAAACCAAAATGTACCCTCTAGTCCCAGCAATTTTTTACTAAGTAATCCCTCATCTTTAAACCCCCAATTTCCCTTTTGGCAATATTTAGGACGCTTGAAAAATTCCATTCCGATTTTAAAAAGAGTTCCTCGAGGCACGAGACCTTCAGTGGCCCAAAACTTGGCCCACTGATGGTCTCTCCTTCCCAGACGCACCTGATGCTGACATGGATTGTCTCAAGGTGACAGCCAAGGAAGTATTTACAGCCGTTTGCTCCTTTCGAAGTGGATCTGCTGGCGGCCTCGACGGCTTGGCACCGCAACATTTAAAAGATCTTTTGTGTTCCAGCGCCGGGGAAGCTGGTGATTCACTTTTGAAGGAGCTGACGGCTTTAGCCAACTTAATGCTCTCCGGCGGTGTGGTGAATGACATCATCGATATTTTATACGGGGCAAATTTATGCGCCCTACGTAAGAAAGATGGTGGCATTCGTCCCATTGCCGTGGGGTGTACCTATCGTCGTTTGGCAGCCAAGCTATGTTGTAAGTACTACAGTGCCCCCCTCGCAGAGAAATTTCAACCAGTCCAGCTTGGTTTTGGTTCGAAGGGGGGCTGTGAGGCTGCCATTCACGCTCTCTCCACGTACCTTGGCTGTGGCGAAGCTGAGGTCATCTTAAAGGTTGACTTGAAGAACGCCTTCAATTCTGTGAACAGGGACACCTTGCTGACGCAAGCTAAATTGGAAACCCCCAAAATTTTTAGTGGCAGTGTTATAGACACCCATGAAAATTAATTTATAAAGACAACCATTTAGAATCTGCAGTTGGGTGTCAACAAGGTGACCCTCTTGGACCGGTCATTTTTAGTCTAGCCATTCACCCAATTATTGAACAACTAAATTCAAAATTTAACATCTGGTACCTAGATGATGGGACCCTAGGAGGTGACATAGAAACGGTTTTACAAGATTTGAAACATTTAAAAAATAAATTTAATTCGATTGGTTTAGAACTAAATTCAAACAAATGCGAAATTTTTATTAACGATAAAATAGATAAGTCTTGGGCCCTATCAAAATTCAATTCGTTGGCTCCAAACATCAAAATGATTGAAAAAGATTCTTTTCGCCTTCTTGGGTCTCCTGTATTGGAGGAGGCATTCGAGTCGTTTATAGATGAAAAGATCCAAAATTTTTGTGAAGTTTCAGACCGACTACTCAAAATTAATATTCATTCTGCTTATACAATCATTCGTTATTGCCTCTTCGTTCCTAAATTCACACATGCCCTCCGATCCTCTCAATTTTGGAAGCATTTAATACTTTTGGAAAAAATCGACGATACTATTCGGCATACACTTAGTAAAATTTTAAATTTGGCCATGAACGACCGAGTGTGGCTCCAGGCAACCCTACCAGTTCGCTTGGGTGGCCTCGGCGTTCGCAAAATTAGTGATGTCAGTTTACCGGCGTTCCTGTCTTCGGTCCACTGCACTGAAGAATTGACCAGGAAAATTTTAGCTCCCACACTGGTTAATTCTGAAGTGTCGTGCAAGTCCGACGCAGTAAACGCTTGGAAAATGATCTGTCCAAGCTCTGATTTGCCATCCGATCTATTCTCTCAGAGTCGGTGGGATGGGCCGCTCTGCAACATGGTGAGAGAACATCTCATAAACACATCTCTTAATGTTGCTGAGCGTGCCCGTTTATTGGCTGTGGGGGAGTGGGAATCGGGTCTTTGGCTCCAAGCACTCCCTTCGTCCAACATAGGCACTATGTTGGACGATACAACGTTCCGCATCGCTTCTTGCCTTCGTTTAGGTGCTCCATGTGTTTCTCCGCATCGATGTCACTGTGGGGAAGCCGTCGATGGCCTTGGCCACCATGGCCTATCATGTAGCAGGAGTGCCGGTCGTTTTTCGCGGCACGCCAATCTTAACGACATTATCCGTCGTGCTCTTGTCACCGCCGGCGTGCCAGCTCATCTCGAACCTAATGGCTTGGCACGTGACGATGGGAAGAGACCGGACGGTATGTCATTGATGCCTTGGAAGATGGGTAGGCCCTTGGTGTGGGACGCAACGTGTGTCGACACCCTTGCGCCATCACATCTTCCCAGCACGGCGGGTTGTGCTGGTGCTGCTGCTGCATCTGCGGAGACTCTCAAACGGCGCAAATACAAAAACCTGGTAGGGGATTATGTTTTTGAGCCGTTTGGGGTCGAAACGCTAGGGTCATGGGGTCCCAGTGCTCGTGCGCTCTATAGAGACATAGCAAAAAGGTTAGTCGACGCTTCCCGTGACCAGAGGGCTGGGCTTTATTTTGCAGAAAGAATAAGCATTGCCATTCAACGTGGCAATGCTGCCAGTCTTCTGGGCACACTACCGGTCGACTGTGATGCGGAGGAATTTTATGACGCCTATTAGAGGGTTTTAGTTTTCTTTTTCTTTGTTTTATAATATTTTAGGAATAAGTCATTTTTAAAGAATTGTGATTATATGTACATATTAAAACTTATATGTAGTATAATGATATAATAAAAAGCTCTTATTAGGTAAATTTATTTTTATTTAAGTTTTTTAAGGCGTAGTCTTCTGCTCCCAACTACTTTATGTATTTTGCTTTCCGCAGCAACCTGTAAAGGCAGCACCAATACTTATATACCACTACTTTGTAACTCTTAGCTTTTAAGGTGTAAGTTCTTGTTGCTTGTCAAATAATATTGAGTAGTAGACCTCGCTGATTTCGGCATGAATGGGCCGGCTGGGCCGGGGAAGGACAACCCTCTCACAGAATATCGACGTGAAATAGCAGTATTCCAACTGTTGTGTTTTGTTCAGTGAGTGAGAGTGCCGGAGGCCCAATCACCCTCTTTCCTCTTCCCGCTTCTTCTCCTTTCCACTTCCTCCTTTTCTAAAGGGTCGGCAAAGCGCAAGTGATGCCTCTGGTGTTGCAGGCGTCCATAGGCTACGGTGATCACTTTCCATCAGGTGCCCGCATGCTATGCTTGTTTGCCACTCTAGTTGTATAAAAAAAAAACAATTTCGTCAACAATTTTGGATCCAGCGTATTTGAGGCTGGCCTATTGCTATGTATCGTGCCGAATTATTCGATAACTAATTGTCTAACTGGGGTTTCAAACCCGAGAATACATATCCTCAAAGCATGAAGAGGTGTATGACGCCCATATTTCACCATAACTTTAGATGCTACATAATTATTAGAGGCAAACCCTCTACAAGGTACAGTTTTAGCCAGCGTGCTACTATTGACAGTTTCTGGTCATAAAAATCCAATAACACATTACATCACCCGGAAAATCAATCTGTAATCTTATACACAACTGCGAAATTCACGACCACTGCGCTACAGAGACAGAAAAAAGAAACATTCTGGTAACATAAAAAAAAAACAGACTTGTTTTCGTGCCTTGAATATTATCTTAAACAGATCAGATTTAATAAAATCGATACGTTGAGTAGATTTCCAAGATTGACATTTAAGTCGACAGTCACGTTCCCTCCTATGAACGTGAAAGCGACCCTAAATGTTTGTCTTACTTACTTTATTTCAAAGACCCGTATCAATTTCACGTTTTTTTGTTCGCAGGACCAAAGTGTATTTAATATCATATAACATTACGCTATTATTACCCGAAGGTTATAACAACAGAGTATTACGTATAAATATTTTCATAAGACGGTACGCTTTCAGCGATCATTTCTCCCACGTACGTGCAAGCTCTGGAATGAACTGCCTGCTTTAGTGTTTCCCGAGCGCTATGATTTGTCCTTCTTCAATTCTTCTTTCACGGTAGGCAGCGGCTTTGCTGTGTCCTGACATTGCTGAAGTCCATGAGCAGCGGTTTATCACTTTCCATCAGGTGGGCCTCTGGCTCGTCTGCCACCAATGGCAATAAAAATAAAAATTAATACAATTTTTAGAGTCGACATTTCTAGACACTGCAGCTACTGAAAAATTCCTGAGGTTGGTAAGTTTGAACGTTGCTGCGCTAACCAATTAGTCTCCTTATGCACCTATGTAAGTTTAACTAAAATATTTCTAAATTTATGGCTGTCGCGGTGGGTCTGAAGTAAATATAAATGAGCAAAAGAGGTAACTACAGCTCTGAATGTTCTTCTGAAATCATCATCTCGTATTCCCCTATACCCTCATCCAAAAATTTAAACTGTGATTTTTACAATTCTGAACGCCAATTTTAAATTACTGTAAGGACCAAAAGGTCCTTACAATAATTAATTGATGAACAAAAGCAATATTAAGGAACATGGTAGTAGATGTAACGGCAAAACACAGCTACAACAATTACTTATTTTTTAATTTTTCTAGTTTTATTATTCTAGGACATAAACAGAGGAATTCATGCCACCCGTATTTCCACTTAAAATATATTGTTTTATTTTACATATTATATAACTTGTACAGTAAGTATATTCCCTGCTGTATACAAACATTCAAACAACGGTCATAAAGAACACGCCGACTTGGAACAAATATTTGTGGATCTCACCTACAACGCAAGCGAAGCCGTGAGCAAAATGTACCTACATAAATTTTAACACGAGGATTGTTGAAACTAAACCGCTTTTTACGTTCGTACGTAAAACTACTCTAACTTCAGAGTAGGAGGCTAATTAAAATTCGGTATGAAAGTGAATAACAAAATTATACGGAGTAACAACACTGGAGTACTTTGTATAAGCACGAGTAAAAATAGAGGTAAATTTTATTATATTTTTGGATTTACTATGACCACAAACTGGTTTGTTAGTCGCTTGCTTGCGCTTATTTTTGCGTCGGTCGGTAAATCATGGGGCCGTTTTCCTAGTCTGCCTTAAGTTAGAAAATTCTTAGCAGTAGGTTGTAGACATACATAGAATACATAATCTCACACGTTTAGTCCCTAAGGGTTAGGCAGGGGAATATTGCTCCTGCATACATTTTGCCAACTATGGTTTTATTGAAAGTGAACTACCGCATACGGATTTTATAAAGTTTTGTGTAAAAATACACTACCCATATCTCACGACCTCTTAAATTACTAAGAATCTTCAAGACTATAGTCTTAAAGTTTTTAAGACAATGAGACAACTACTACCTTAGTCCGTATCTGACCATGATTGCTGAAAAGGTATCCGAAACGTCGAGCAAGTAGTTCGTAGTTTATTAGTACAAACCGTTCAGTAGTTTTTTACATGTTTTAATCTTAACTGTTCTTTATAAATTGACCGCGATAAATACTGCGTACAATAATTTATTTACAATAACACTAGCGTCAATGTAAGACAATATTTCAATTTTGAGATCCCAAATAATAGAAAGCTATACTCTTGAAGACTACTGTCCTTTACCGTCCTTCGAGCTTGATTTCCAAAGCAGGAAATGAAACTAAGAAAAATCATAAAATCTAACTTAATCGTTTAATCATGATTTATGTGGTCGCTTCGCCACTGCCACCACTGAGTGATCGAATCCCACACAGCACAAACAAAAATTTGTGTCGTCCACAAATGGTTGTTCCGAGTCAGGATGTTCTTTGTGTCTGTTGTTTGAATGATTGTTCAGTCTCTCGCGACACAGGATTATTCCAAGAGTAGATTTTTTTAAAAACACAAAAATTTTTAGTGTCGAAACTATTGCCCTGTACCGTCCTTTGAGACACAGGGCTTGATTTGTAATGCGGTAGCTAACTTTCTGAGAAAAATAATACTTAAATCGTAAAACATAAATGCTGCATCACCCGCTATCAATATCACCTTGCTTTACTCAGCTAAGTATTTGTTGGTTTTGGACCGCGTGCCAAACCTAACGTAGAAGATTGATGCGTTGATAGAAGGAAATGCCAATTGCTATAATTACGCTCACATGAATCACAAGCAATAACAGTTCCGAAGCTCCAAAATGGCGGCAGAATTATTTTATTACGAACTCCATGTAAATGACGTAAGAATTTTTTTGATGAAGTTTTTTTTAATCATTTGTTTGCTTTGATCATATTTTATGATTTTATAATGTTGATGTAGATTTTGACATAATTTACGTGATTTAAAGTGTGGTGAGGTTTTTTTGGTAAACATTTGATGAAGTAATGGCATTAATGGTTTCGCTAGCTGCCAGTCATAAAGTAATAACTGATATTTGTTTTATTTAGCAGGCAAGTCTCAGAGACATTATGGAGACTGGAACTGTTTTATAAATTTAATAGCTTTAGGTTTACCTTACATTATATTTGACCTTTAATGCCTGCCTCCATGGCGCAGCGGTAGTGAATGCGACTGCTGTGCATGAGGTCTCGGGCTCGAATCTCGAGTCGGGCCAACAAAAAGTTATTAGGTTTTTCTGTTAAAAATCTCAATAGGAGCCCGGAGTTATAAAGTTGGCGGTGTTAGACTCCCTGTGCATCAGAAAGCACGTAAAGCCGTTGGTTCTGCGCCTTATCTCTCTCCGGTCGTATCGGATTACCCTCCCATGGAATCATGAGAGTTAGGGAACAGAGAGTGCACTTATGTTTACACACATACTTGTGCACCATAATATCTCCTGCGCACATGGCTAGTCTCTGTTAAGGTTGGCCGCCATGACCAAAATATGGCTACACACTAGACCTGGCTAACCTTGAATTTTGCGCACATTCTGTCCAAAAAACCATCAAATATAAAAAGTGTAAAATTTTTTGAAGATATTTGCATGTTTTGTACTTCATCAAGCGTAAACTGTTGAACAGATTTGGACAAAACTTAACACACAGATAGACCATGGCTCAGATTATATTATAAAGTACTAGCTGACCCGCGCAACTTCGTCTGCTTCACATAAGAGAATTGACGTTTTTGCAACATTTTACATTGATGCTTCGCTCCTATTGGTCGTAGCGTGCAGTTATATAGCCTGTATATAGCCTTCCTCGACAAATGGGCTATCTAACACTAAAATAATTTTTCAAATCGAACCAGTAGTTTCTGAGATTAGCGCGTTCGACCAAACAAACAAACTCTTCAGCTTTATAGATTCTCATTGTCTATTATCCCGCTATACTTTTGGGAGATCTACGCGGGTGAAATCGCGAGTAGAAGCTAATCTTATAAATTCACCCAGAATGCCACAGGAGCAATGAAGCAGACGTAAGTAACTAATATTATAAATGCGAATGTGAGTTTGTTTGTTTGTTCATACCTTAACTCATCGACCTATCATCAAGAAATTTCGCTTACACGTTGTCAGTGAAACAGAAAAGGACATAAAGTATCTTTCATCATTTTCAGGAAAAAGTACTTTTACTAATATAACCTAAACTAACATACATTTACGCAAGCGAAGCCGCAGTCATAACATAGTACAAAATAAAAGTATGTACATACAATTAAATAACGTGAAAGTTTCTGAATGTTCTTGCCAAAAGAAATTAAATCATCAAATGTTTATGCACTACTAAATATAAATCTGTTTAAAAATACTCAAGACAACCAGATGCTGTGCTGAGATAACGTTTCTCGTAGGGATAAAGATAGCGCGATAGCGCTTGATAAGACTCGTGTTACTCGACTGAATATTCTTACATTATATTTTTACTAGCTTTTGCCCGCGGCTTCGCTCGCGTTAATTTAGAATTTGACAATCAATTCGGGTTGTACTCTACTTGTAATAATATAATTCAATCATGATTCGAAAAACACGTGACGCCATCTATTATGATAAGAACGTTATTGTTGTTTTCCTCGGGAACAGTAATTTTTTTCGGGATGAAAGGTAGCCTATGTCCGTTTCTGTACACCTGACAATGTATATGCAAAATTACAGAATGATCGGTTCAGTGGTTTAGGCGTGAAAAGGTAACAAATAAACAAACAAACTCATTTTCGCTTTTATAATATTAAGTTAGGATTAGCTTGTTCCTAACTAGAATATTTATTTTTATTATGATGTGTTATTCGTCATATGGTATATGTTGGCGACTGTAGTAATAATCTAGGTTTGACTCCAGGGTTGTGCAGAATATTAATGGATTACTGTTTGAGGCAATTCTCAGTAGCAGCACCTGAAGATATATAAGAATATAATATACTAGATGTGCCCACGGTTTCACCCGCGTTTATGATTATTGCGCCGACCCCGTGGTTTGTAGCGTGATGTGATATAGCCTATAGCCTTCCTCGATAAATGAGCTATCCAATACAAAAATAATTTTTCAATTCGGACCAGTAGTTCCCGAGATTAGCGCGTTCACACAAACAAACAAACTCTTCAGCTTTAAAATATTAGTATAGATATAAAAATTACTATATAAAACGCTCAATAATACTTTGCCCTTTGTTTTACTTACTATACCTACGGTACCTACTATAATAATATAATATTCTATCACATACACACAACACTATCTAGCCCAAACTAAGCAGAGATTGTACTATGGGTTCTAGACAATGGATAAAGATACATATTACATACTTTTTTTTTGTAAATTCATACATATTATACATAGAAACACCCAGACCAAGACAAACATCCATGTTCATGCACACAAATGTTTGACTTGTGCGGGAATCGAACCCGCGACCTCATGCGTGGCAGTCGGTTACACTAACCACTACGCCATCGAGGCCGTCAAACTATATACGAGTATCTATATATCTATATCACTCCTTTTGCCTTCAGCAAATTCAATTCATAAATATAATTATATAATTATAATTTCATAAATATAATTTCGACGGCCTTGATGGCGTAGTGGTTAGTGTAACCGACTGCCACGCCTGAGGTCGCGGGTTCGATTCCCGCACAAGTCAAACATTTGTGTGCATGTTTGTTTGTCTTGGTCTGGGTATTTCTATGTGTAATATGTATGTATTTACAAAAAAAAATAGTATAAATGTATGTTTATCCATTGTCTAGTACCCATAGTACAAGCTCTGCTTAGTTTGGGCTGGATGGTGTTGTGTGTATGTGATAGAATAGAATATTATAATTTAGTTTGATAATAGACAAAATACAGTTTTCGTAGTACCTATATATAGAGCAATGTTTGACAATCCTACCACGACACAGGAATTATCCCTATCTAGATTGTACCATAAAAAAACAATTCTTCTGCAACAAGCGATGTAAAAATAAGTCTTCTATCACGCTCCGGTTATCATAAATAACTCAAGCAAAAATAGAACTTCCCGCCGCAAGACCGTAAAAAATTCTTATCGAGGCAGTAAACAAACTTCGTGGGATACACAAATTTTAGAGCGTATAAATCTATTGGTGTCACGCAGGTATATAAAGAGGGATGATTCATAGTACGCTGGAACGGGATCGGGCCGGATCAGAGATCAGGCGCTCTAGCAATCACAAGCCGTCTATGCCGGGATTCCGATGCGGCTTCTATTGAATTATAGTAATAGTAGCTGTGGATATAGCAGATATTGTAAAGGAATAGGTGTAGTCCTGGTACAAAAATAGAACAACATCTTAGTCTCTCCGTTAACATGGCAACCGAAAAGCAACCGAAACATCGGAGGCAGTGTAAATTTAATAATAATAATGATATAATAATATTCTACTATATACACACAACATCATCTAGCCCAAACTAAGCAGAGCTTGTACTATGAGTACTAGACAATGGATAAACATACATATATATGTATATTATTTTTTTATTGTGTATACATACATATTATACATAGAAACACCCAGACCAAGACAAACACCCATATTCATGCACACAAATTTTTGACTTGTGCGGGTATCGAACCCGCGACCTCAGGCGTGGCAGTCGGTTGCACTAACCACTACGCCATCGAGGCCGACATTTAAATCTAAAGACTTTTAATAATTAAAATAGCTTAAATAGTAGTAAAGTTTAACAGTAGCAGTGTGATAGTTTCAAAATTATGATAAAAGTATTTCATAAACAACGTGATAAGATCCGTATAAAGTACTTTAATTTCAATGTAACATAACGTTCACGTAAACGTAAAACAATATTATTAGAGTGATAGTTCCAAAATTAACTAATAAAAGCGACCAATAAACAACGCGAAAAAATCCGTATAAAAAAGTTTTTTTTTTTTAAATAGAACAGTTTAATGTCGACTTTCCAAGAAGTATTCGTGACAATAATAAGCCTAATGTAGACTTTTCGGGATGTAGGTATCTATCGCGATAAGTGATTACTAAATGCTTTGTGGACTTGTGTTGACTCTAGCTCTCAACTTTAGTTTATTTAAGCAAAAACCTATCTATTAGAAGTCTTTATCCCGCTGCTAATTGGGCTTTTCGTTTTCGTTGGATCGATATAGTGAGCCGTTCGTGCATGTACGTTTACTTAACCTGTAATAAGCGCAATTAATCTGATCCTAGATGGTGTACTGTTCTTAGCTCTGGGATGGTTCACCGAAGAATATGCATTGACTTAATCAAAAAGTAGGTCAAGAAGATATTCAACGAAATAGTTTCGTAAATTTTAATTATTGAAATAACAACCAACAATGGAACGATAATACACAAGTGCTCACAACAGCTAAATTATGTATAATATAAACTCCCGTCACATTAGTAATGGCGAGATGATCACATAGCTAGTTAAGATCGGACACACGTATTAATCTTACAATATAAGCACACCTTTCTACATGCTGTATACGTAGGGTTGGCTACAAAAACCCATCAGTGGCGAGGTGCACTTAACCTCAGTAAATATGTCACGATCTGTATCTTTGTCCCGTCCGTCTCCCGGCTCCGGCTCGGTTCCGTCCCACACGTTGTAATATAAATCATCGCAAACTCGTTTTTATGAATAAGTGCTTTTCCCCGTAAGTTACAGTTTTGGCACAAGAGATCGCTGCCTATCAGTCTCCTTTAAATGCTATGAAGGCCCTATAAATTCAGTTTACGTTGCCCAGAGATACTTCTACTATTAAGCTCCAACTCACGTTTTTCTCGCCCTAAAATGATCTGAGAAATAATCATCTTTAATGCCGTTTGAAAGTTATGAATGGTAGGTCATTAGAGTATGAGTTCACGTGAGTTTCAATAAAATAGTAGTCTCATTCACTATCTCGCTTTTGAGGGCGGGTTATAAATTTTTACGTACGTAGGTAAGCAATGTCGGAAGAAATAACCGTATATCAGCCTGTTAGCGATTCGATTTCGGCTCGGCAATTGGTGTTGTAAAAACGGTGGAATCTTGAACTTGATATATAAATGGGTCGTTACGTAAATAGAGATGGAGGGAGGTCGCTATACTTTATAGCGGGAATCAATTGACAGTTTGTGTTCGAAAGATTCGGTCGTGTTTCTTTTTGCTGTAATTTGTTTTTTATACAAAAATTTAAGTAAACACGACACCGTTAAAGGTAAAGATGGTATAAAGCTAAAGCTCGAACTATCCTAGCGTAGATGCACTGATGCACATGATATTTCTATCGAAATACAGATTACGGAATACGTATGTCTGCGAGCAACCAGCCCTTTTTATCTCAATAGAAATATGTGCATTACGTTGTGGAGTTATGGTTGAATTTACTATGTTAACTTTTAGATCGATGCTTTGACTCTGCGCTAATATAATTTGACCAAGTCTTAGTTACAGAAACGAACGTAGGTTACCTTTCATCCCGAAAAAAATTACTGTTCCCGAGAAAAATAACAAAAACGTTCTTATGATAATAGATGGCGCCACGTTTCTTTCGAATCATGATTGAATTATATTATTACAAGCAGCGTACAACCCGAATTAATTGTCAAATTCTAAACTAACGCGGGCAAAAGCTAGTATAGAAACATAATAATAATATAATATTTCTTATTGATATAAGAACGTTGTTCTGTACTGTGAAGATTTGCCATGCCTATTTAAACTCTTCACCTTCGTTTCAACCTTTTGATATGACACATCCTTTGTGTCTCCTTGCTTTGCTTTCCTCTTAAGAGCGCCTGCATGTTTCTTGAAGAAGAAGATATTGGTGTCAATTCTGTTGTCACAAAATTCTCTAATCTTAACTAAAAATCACTAAAATTTAGTTAAGTCCTCTCAAATGACATTTCGTATTCTGAAATCGTTAAAAGTGACAGGACTAAAAATAATTTTAGTGTTTTTAGTTAAGTTCAGAGAATTTTGTGACAACAGTATTGGCACCATTGTATCTTCTGCCTTAACCTAGCAACTGGCTAACTAAACCGTTCAAAATACTTTGTGACCGGAATGAATAAATTATTTTTCACTTTGACTTAAACCATTTTCCTTTTAAGTTCCTTCCAATACGGTTTTAAATAAATAATCGTGCCGTATAAGTGACGAATGAACTTCCCTGACCTATTTTAATGGTTCTAAGCAATTTTCTTTACGGATACAGTTAGATTTCATTTTACGCTTGCTGAAATTTCGCTAACTGTGACAACAATTTATAGTTATAGGCTCGTTTTCTATATTATGCGCGTCTAATATGGCAGCACGGAGTCTAGTGTCCGATCCAGAAAGAAAACTGTTACACTGCCCAGCCCAGAAATCACAAGATTAATAATAAAATTATTTCACGGGGCTAAAGAGGCTACCTCTCACATTCTTACCAACTATTGTATTGTCTAACTTATCTACAATGATATCATTTACAGGATTTTTTTGTTTGTATGTGAGTTTATACACACTAATCTCTGCAATTGCTGAATCAATTTGGTTTTCGGTAATCTGTTAAAAAAAAGTTTAGGTTAACATTTAGTGCGTGTTTTATTCAATTTGGTTATGCAGGCTTATTAAATCACAAGTATATTAATTTATTTTATACTAGACTTTGCGCACGGCTTCGCTTGCGTAAATTTAGGTTAGGTAAAATTAGTAACAGTTATTTTTTCTGGATGAAAGATACCCTAGTATGTCCTTTTCTGTCCTCCTGATAACGTGTATGCGAAATTTCATGATGTTCAGTCAAGGCGTGAAAGCGTAACAAACAAATAAACAAAACCTCACATTCGCATTTATAATATTAGTTACGATTAGGATTAATCCATCTAGGATTAATAATTATAAATTAATTATTATTAATGTGGATTCATGCAAGTTGAATTGTAGTCGAATTTCGACTATTAGGCGATCACTAGCAACTATAAATGTCACTTTTCTTTGTTTTAAAAGCTGGAAATAAAACCAAAAGTAAATGTTTACCGAACTTTTACTTTTGGTTTTATTTACATTCCATTATGATGTAACTATTTAAAAAATCTACAAATTACTGTTTACTAATATATTATGTTAAGTGAGCATCGTTTATTGACATGCTTTAGTTAGATAAAAAACTAATACCTTGAGTTCCTATCTCGCTATAGGATAAATAGACACAATTGACTGCACGTATAGCGTAGTGGTTTAAGTGGTCGCCTCGCCACGGCCATTGCGCCGAGTGCTGTGGGTTTGAATCCCACACGGAACAAAAAATTGTGTGATCCAGAAATGGCTGTGTCGTGTTTGGGTGTTCTTTGCGTCCGTTGTTTGAATGTTTGTAAAGCCCACCGCCACACAGGAATTACTCAACAAGACAACTAGCACGAGTGGTTGTATAGGTTGTTTACAATCATGTCTGAACAAAAATCCAGCACTTAATTGTTTATATTGCGTTTTTAGATATATTTATGTTTATAATATATCTATATATTTTTTTATTTTGCTCGTTAAAATGACCACACTCCACCTGATGGTAAGCAGTCGTGTGGTCTAAGAGCAGTGGCCTCCACACCGCCCCCACAGTAGCCGAGGCGTTGTTGAGGTCTCTACTTTGACGGCCTGAGAAGATGCTTTTTCACGCCCCGCTTAAAGGACCCAGGATTGAAGGAAGAAGGAAACACGTGCCTTGGCAGAGAATTCCATGCCTCGGTCGTTCGGCAGAGGTATGAGGACCCAAACTTTTTGGTACGCGCTCTAATCGACTCTACCGTGTAAGGATGG
Source organism: Catocala sponsa (assembly GCA_963564715.1). NCBI lineage: Eukaryota > Metazoa > Arthropoda > Insecta > Lepidoptera > Erebidae > Catocala > Catocala sponsa. Next base: position 4,596,103 of record OY751349.1, read on the forward strand.
CATCTGAGCCCAGCAAGCGTTGTTCTGGATAGGAAAGGGGAGGGCAGGATAAGGTGGAATAACTCTTCAGATATATATTTTTCATCCATGTTTTTAATAATATATGATCTTCAGTTCTACACATATATGTAATTGCCTGTCTATTGTACATTATATTATTTTTACTCTATCTATTAAGTATGTTTATAAACTGTATGCCGAATAATCGTCCGTGCTAGCCCTTGGGTTTCGGCTGAAAAACAGCGCTGCGGTCATCCGCAGCAAAGGCTGAGCTGGAACCTTTTGGACACACTGCACAACATTTTCTTTTTTTTTAAATATTTTCTTCTTGTTTGTTACCATGTTAATATGTTGTGTTTTTATTGGTGTGTCTAATAAATTACTTTTCTTTCTTTCTTTCTTCTAAACATCCAGTCGTGCATGCATAGAACCCTTGAAGATTGTAAACTTGGGCATTTTAACTGCAACGTATACACTATTGCTAGATAGCTATCTATTGTTGTCTACTGCGTTAAAATTCCATACCGTACGGATTGTGCTGGTGCTTCTTCTTCTTACTTCTTTTCGTGTGATTAGAGGCCAACCTGTTGGCATGAGTTGTTCAAGACGCCCGTAGGCCTCTGACATGGCTTAACGATTGCTGTTAATATGATAAAAACCGGGACTGACTTTTTACGTGCCCTCCGAAGCACGGAGACGCTCAGATGAAATACCACTAAACGGTCACCCATCAATAGACTAACCGCACCCAACGTTACTTAACCTCGCTAATCGTTTACCGATCAGTGAGTGCAACTAGCTATGAGCGCTGCTGCTGCATCAGCGTAGAAATTGCACAAATATTAAAACCTCATTAGTGAGTACATAATATATTTGAGCCGTTTGGTGTCAAAACGCTGGAGCCATGGGGTCTAAGTGCTACGTTTGTTTATAGAGATCTACCTAAGCGGCTGATCGACGCTTCTCGTGCCCGAAAGGCTGGTATTTTCGTTACACAAAGAATAAGGATTGCTATTCAACGTGGCAATGCTGCCAGTCTTCTGGGCACGTTCACGGCGATGCGGAAAAATATTATGACGCTTTTTCATATTGTTGTTTTTTTCTCTTAAGTTTAAATTTCTTGTAAATAATGTTTGTATATATTAGAGACCTCATTTGTAGGCGCTCATAACCAGTTGCACTCACTGATCGGTAAACGATTAGCGAGGTTAAGCAACGTTGAGTGCGGTCAGTCTATAGTTGGGTGACCGCCTAGTGGTATTTCATCTGAGCGTCTTCGTGCTTCGGAGGGCACGTAAAAAGTCGGTCCCAGTTGTTGCCAAATTGACAGCAGTCGTTACGTTACGTTGAACAACTCTTGACAACAGGTTGACCACTAACCACACGGAAAGAAAGAAAAGAAGAGACCTCATATATAGAAACAATAATAATCAATTCATTCGAATCATCATGGCTAGACTGGATCTGGTATAAGCCAGAACTTTGTTTTGGATGTAGCCTTACCAGAATTAACTTCTGATATTTAAATTTTGACACAGAGTTTCTCAACCTCAGAAATCGTTTACCACGTCTCCTATAAAGTGGGCGTATTCATCCATCAATGTATCCGCAGCTAGGTTTGCACGCCAGATATTGTGGCTGATGTTGTGAGAATACTAGCGGCTTCCCTTAAGTTTTAACTAGTTATTAAAGCTTCGGAAGGCTTGATGCTACAGTTGACAGTAGTATCGTGACAATGTATTATGTTCTAGACGACTGAGATGGATGGTATTCACGGACTTTCCACTAAAAAGTTTTGTTCAATTGCATATCAGCTTACATAACCTTTTTATTTCGCTACATATTATAAAACAAAGTCCCCATCACGTCTGTCTGTTCACGTTAAACTCAAAAACTACTAAACGAATTTCGTGTGATGTGAAACGACAGAGTGTTTCATGAGGAAGGTTAAGGTGTATATTTTGTTAAGGTTTTGTGTAAATTAGTTGAAATATGACGATAATTCTCTACTACTCGTGCGAAGCCGGGGCGGATTGCTAGTTTACACAATAAAATACAATAGAATATATTATGTACTTCGATCTGTCGTGGTCCGCTGATAAATTTGGATTTCTTTTTATAATCTCTTGCACTTGAATTCAAGTTCTGTGTCCGTAAATTTTTCCACTTTACAAAAATTTTGTCAACGCGCACAAAGGACATCCAAATGATAATCATGGATCACACAAAGATTCGTCCCGTATGTATGCTAAACTTTTATAATTCTTTACCAAAATTCTTTAAGCTTCAAAATTCAGTTTTATCAAGCATTTTTAATATATATATTTACACATTAAAAAGCTTAAACTATCAAATTATGTATGACTAGCTGACCCGCGCAACTTCGTCTGCTTCACATAAGAGAATTTTCCTAGTTTTTGCAACATGTTTCATTTATGCTACGCTCCTATTGGTCGTAGCGTGATGTTATATAGCCTATAGCCTTCCTCTGTAAATGGGCTATCCAACACTGAAATATTTTTCTAATTTTGACCCGTAGTTAGATTAGCGCGTTCAACCAAACAAACAAAATGTGAGTGAGTCCCCGCCTTGTTATAGATGCAGCGGATGGCCGTTTCGCGCGTTAAACAAAAATCAACCGTATAGCCGTACCTATACTGGCGCGGCGAGATTTGGAAGTTTTTTTTTCTTCTATATCTTGTGTGTTTATAAACCGATTTCTATATATTTTTTTTATAAAATAGATATTAAAGTGTACTTTTTGAATATGGGAGTTTGATAAAGATATATATATGTGAAATACAATATATTTATGTATTTAATACACTTTGAAGAAATGCCTAACGATTAAACACGCTATTGTGGCTAATTTATAAAAGATAGATATATACTATTGATGACTTTTTTGTAGATCTTTTGAAGACCATCATATTTGTAATACATACTTTTGGTATATGATCAACGTATGCGGGGATAAGAGCTCGAAAGCGCATTTTCATCCGACTTGCTTCAAATTTATCGTCACTGCTCAGCTCCTATGTGTCTTAGCGTTATGTTATATAGCCTATAACCCGCCCAGGAGTATGGACTATAATCGTACCAAGTTTGGTTAAAATCCCTTTAGTAGTTTTTGACCCATGCGTGCATATACAGACAGACAGACAGACAAAAAATTTACTGATTGCATTTTTGTCATCAGTATTGATCACCATTCATCCTCGAATATTAATTTTGAATATATATTCAATGTACAGAATTGAGCTCCCTACAGTTTTATTATAAGTATAGATGGCTTACCAATGTTAAAGATCGCCAGATATTAATTACGATCAGACGAATCACCTTTAATTTGGGATCTATACAAAACTAGGATCAAAACAAGTAGAGAACTTAAGGTCATAGTTATCAAACGGGATGCCTTCTTTTCGCAATAATTCTTTCCTTAATATACTTTGGTATAACTATTTTGGCATTTTTTTGGCATAATAATACTTTGCCATAATTTTCTTTGGTATACAGTTTAAGTTGACATAATTATCTTAGTGACAACCCAAAAAATAGGTTCAGGTTGCCGCCCAAACGGCCACTTATGATATCTAATATACAATCCAACTGTAAGATTATACTTAAAAAAATTATGCGTAAGCTGTTATGCGTATATTGTATAGTATATATATATTATGAGGACTAAAAAAAGTATGCTATGTTATAATATTACGTATATTTTAAAATTTTATGCAAATGGATAGGATACATTTTAAAATCTGTAAATACACGAGTGCAGCACTTATTGATGAACTAAATAAATTGATAAGTTCGCGTTGGCGGCTGGAAAAAAAGAAATATACTTTTACTGTATATCCCAGGGCTTTATCAATGGGAAGTGTACAAATCCTTAGGAGGAAAATCTAAGTAGCCGATTTCAAATACTCGTTACAGATAAGAACTGATATTATTTTTCTCTAGATTATCATTGGGGATCAACCTAAATCCATTACAAATCTGGCGTGGATTTTTCGCGTACGCATCAGGTTTTAACCAATTTGGCAGCCTCGATGGCGTAGTGGTTAATATAACCGACTGCCACGCCTAAGGTCGCGGGTTAATGAACCAGCAGCGACGTTGAAGTTGGCGGGAAGAGGTCCAACCTTGTTTACCTTTTGCATAAACAGTTTTTGAAGTGAAAACTTCTTTAGGCGCGTTAGGCACTTCTTGGGTGAACAAAAATCATAGAACTCGCGTCATCGTCACGCTTCCACGCTTTCCATTTTAAAACAATATCTCAGAAATGGTGCGTCCTACGCAAAAAATAACGAAATTTTGACTCCCTTAATAACCTGTAAGAGAGTATCAGAAATCTGAACCGCCCTTTTAAATTTTTGTTTTGTTTATATAGAAGTGTTTATGACCAAGGATTAAGATTTTCACTTCTATCGGCAGTCGCCAAAGACGGCCCCAATTTTTTTATTGCTATTTGCTCTTGAGTGTAAGGTAATGTACACAATCGAACGTAGGTGACCACCCTATTGGCAGGCTAAACATAGAAAATACGAATTCAATGTTAAGTATACTTTATACATTAAACTATTTAGTAATTATATAATACGTTTGTATCAAGTATCTGTTTTGTTCATTCAATACAATTGACCCGCATTCAAGTGATGGCCCCAAGTTCATGGCACCGTGAGAAGTATTATTTTAATACATTCACGTATAGAATAATTAAACATAAGTAGCTACGACTCGTTTTTAAAGTAAATAAATTAGATTACAATTATACTAATGAATGACTAAAATATTGTTATTAAATATTTTATTTAAACTAAGCAGGTAAACGCTTCTAATTATTGGGCATTTTAGAACCGGAAAAACAGTTAAATTCACGTGACATAATATTTGTTATATATATATATATATATATATATATATATATATATATATATATATAGATATATATATAGGGTTAAATGAAATACAATAATAATCTTTTATTCTTGTCTTCCTTGAATCATAAAAACAAACCAGTGAGAGGGTATTGAGGAATGTGATGAAAGTGAATGTAGCCAGAGAAGTGTGTCAGGATCGTAGCAAATGGAAATTCGTAGTCTCTGCCTACCCTTCTGGGAAACAGAAGTGAATCTATATATATATATATATATATATGCAACAACTTTTATTCTAGCACTTTTACAAAATTCAAAACTTTTCCAGAAATAATATAACTAATATTATTATAAATGCGAATAATATTATAAACGCGAATGTGAGTTTGTTTGTTACGTTTTCAGGCCTTAACTACTCAACCGATTATCATGAAATTTCGCATACACGTTGTCAAGTGTACAGAAAAGTACCAAGACAGCTTTCAACTAAGAAAAAGTACTAAGACAGCTTTCAACTAGAAAAAGTACTAAGACAGCTTTCAACTAGAAAAAGTACTAAGACAGCTTTCAACTAGAAAAAAGTACTAAGACAGCTTTCAACTAGAAAAAAGTACTAAGACAGCTTTCAACTAGAAAAAAGTACTAAGACAGCTTTCAACTAGAAAAAAGTACTAAGACAGCTTTCAACTAGAAAAAAGTATTAAGACAGCTTTCAACTAGAAAAAAATTACAGCTCCCCGGAGATAGAAATTTATCGACATAACCTATATTAACACTAGCGAAGTCACTTGCAGAATCCAGTACTTTATATTTCGAGGTTGACCGTCCATATAAATTTTAATGGGTGGTGGTGCTACGCTACGCTTTCCTGGCCATGAATGGTATATAATGCCGGCGAACTGTGAAAAGTAAACAGCACAGTATACATCGCAGTGAAAATCTATTGCCGTAAGCCTAGCGTACATAGACGCACGGCCAACACGGTTTATACGGTCAACGACCCCGATAGGGCAGGCCGCGTTTTCAATGAAAGCTCCCAGACGGCTTGACTTCTTCCGACATTTTCAACAATAACCGTCATGTTTCAACCAATTTACAGAAAACCTTAACAAATTATACATCTGAACCATCCTCATGAATCACTCAGTCTATTGGTAAAAACCGCATGAAAATTCGTTCATTAGTTTTTGAGTTTATCGCGAACAGACAGACAGTTGCGGGACTTTGTTATATGTAGTGATAATGAAATGAAATCATAATTAATTTGATCGCGTGTCATAAATTATGGCTAACCAAAGCTTAAGACATATACCTAACATAGCTAAGTATATTATATCCACAATAAAACTAACATGATTATCTTTATATATAAACTAGACTAGCTTTTGACCACCGCTTTGCTTGCGTATATTTAGAATTTGACAATCAATTCGGGTCGTACTCAGCTTGTGATAATATAATTCAATCATGATTCGAAAGATACGTGGCGCCATGTATTATATTATCATAAGAATTTTATTATTGTTTTCCTCGGGAACAGTAATATTTTTCGGGATGAAAGGTAGCCTATGTCCGTTTTTGTACACCTGTCAACGTATATGCAAAATTTCAGGATGATCGGTTCAGTGGTTTAGGCGTGAAAATGTAACAAACAAACAAACTCATTTTCGCTTTTATAATATTATTTAGGATCTTCCCGCGTTTTCACCCGCGTTTATCGTTACTGTGCCAACCCCGTGGGTCGTAGCGTGATTTTATATAGCCTATAGCCTTCCTCAATAAATAGGCTATCCAACACTAAAAGAATTTTTCAAATCGAACCAGTAGTTCCTGGGATTTGCGCGTTCAAACAAACAAACTCTTCAGCTTTATAATATTAGTACAGATATGATTTATAATGTAATAAAAATCCAAACATTCATTAGATAAGTCAAATAATTTCATAGATCAAGAAACGTCGGCGTTGATAAGACGTACTATAAATCATTCCATCAAAACTCGCGTGACTACATTTTATTTGTTTTTCGTATAATCCTACTCCTAATCCTAACTAATGTTATAAAAGCGAAAATGAGTTTGTTTGTTACCTTTTCAAGCCTAAACCACTGAACCGATCATCTTGAAATTTTGCATATACGTTGTCAGGTATACAGAAACGGACATAGGCTACCTTTCATCCCGAAAAAAATACTGTTCTCGAGGAAAACAACAATAACGTTCTTATGATAATAGATGGCGCCACGTGTCTTTCGAATCATGATTGAATTATATTATTACAAGCAGAGTACAACCCGAATTGATTGTCAAATTCTAAATTAACGCGAGCGAAGCCGCGGGAAAAAGCTAGTAGATACTAAATGATTAACCCTTTGCCAGGACAAGGAAACTGTATCTAGACAGATAAAGGACCTTGTTGAATATGGCAGCCGGGAGAACCTGGACATGATCCTGAGGTGCGATGCCAACGCACACCACACAGTCTGGGGTAGCACGGATGTGAATGTAAGAGGGGAAAAACTACTGGAGTATGTGGTAAGTACCTCTTTACAAATTCTGAATAAAAGAAACAGGCCAACGTTCGCTGACTGTAGACGAGCAGAGGTAATTGACATCACGTTAGCCTCCAATAGGGCTAGCACTAAGATTGTCGAGTGGCATGTATCTGATGAAATTACCTTGTCAGATCATAACTACATATGCTTTAGGTACAGGACGCTGGTTCCAGCTCCTACAGTACGTAGAAGGAATCCCAGAAATACGGACTGGAACTCCTTTAGGAGTGACCTCAGGGTAGATTTGGAGGATTCTAAGGGTAAGCTCAACTCTATATTAGACATCGAGTTTACAGCAGACGAATTAGTCCAGACTGTGAATACGGCCTGGACAAGTAATTGCCCTGAGAGGGAAATTAAGCCCAAGAGGGTACCGTGGTGGACGCCAGAGTTGGTCAAGCTGCGGATAGAAGCCAGACGAGCGTTTAACAATACTAGGACCAGTAGGGACTTCAGCGGTTACGCTCGTTGTTTGACCAACTACAACAAAGCTGTGCGGAAAGCCAAACGGAAGGCTTGGAGAGCACACTGTGAAAACATCAGTACGATTCCTGAAGGAATGAGGCTCTCCAAAGCTTTATCAACTGTCAGAGCACACCTATTGACAACCATTAAGGATGTCAATGGGCAGCGAACAGGGTTTGGTAAGGAGACATTAGCAATGATGCTAAACACACACTTTCCAGACTGTAAGATAATAGAAAAGGAGCAGGAGGACCCTATCAGCTTGGTTGAACTTAGCTATCGTACAACCAAAGCAGATTGGGACACTGCTAGGAAGGTAGTGGATGAAGGGAAGGTCGGCTGGGCTCTAAATGGTTTTCAACCATTTAAGTCACCTGGTCCAGACATGGTTTATCCCATCATCCTACAACAGGGAGCTGCACTCTTGGTTCCGCATTTGTGCAGATTATACAGAGCCTGTATAGCTTTTGAATACATTCCAAAGATATGGAGGCGTGTTAAAGTCATCTACATACCGAAACCGGGCAAGGAAGACTATGAAGAGGCCAAGGCATACAGACCTATTAGTCTTGAGTCGTTCTTCCTGAAAGCCCTGGAGAAGTTAGTAGATAGACATGTCAGGGAGGGAGCATTATGGAAATTCCCCCTCCACAGACTACACCAGTCGGGTAAATCCACTGAGACGGCACTACATTTTGTAGTAAATAAGGCAGATCATGCATTAGATAACCGAGAAGTGTGCATTGCCGCATTCCTGGATATTGAGGGAGCCTTCGATCGGACCACCTTTGATGCCATTAGTGTGGCATCGGCAAATCACGGCATAGAGCCAACTATTTGCTAGTGGATCGATTGTATGCTCAGGGGTAGAATTATTAGGTCTGAGTTGTTAGGTGATGAAATGTATGCAACGACAACCAAGGGCTGCCCTCAGGGTGGAGTACTCTCACCACTCTTATGGTGCTTGGTAGTCAATTCACTCCTAGAACAACTCAACAAAGGTCCGTACTTAACGGTCGGATATGCGGATGACTTGGTGATACTCGTCAATGGAAAGTTTCCGAGTACAGTATCCAGTCTCATGCAGAAGGCCCTGGTTATGGTGGAAAAATGGTGCAGTAGCAATCATTTATCTATCAACCCAGGGAAAACTACTGTCGTGCCATTTACTAGGAAGAGGGATTTCACAGGTTTGGGATCTCTCTCCATGTATGGTACGCAGTTACAATGGTCCGCGGAGGTGAAGTATCTAGGCATGACCTTAGATAGTAAACTAACGTGGAAACCTCATGTAGAAAAAGTCATAGTGAAGGCCCAGCGGGTCTTCGGCATGATTCGCTCTGCTTATGGGAAGACCTGGGGGCTAAAGCCCAAGGTCATCAAGTGGCTATACACGATGATGATAAAACCCATACTCACGTATGGGAGCATTGTCTGGTGGCCAAGAACCAAGCTAGCTGCATGCAGGATCGCGCTGTCAAGGTACAGCGATTGGCCTGCATGGCTATAACAGGGGCGTTCCCGACTACGGACGGCAGCGTTAGAGGTCCTGCTGGATCTAATGCCGCTACACATTAATGTGGAGTCAGAGGCGGTAAAGGCGCTACATAGACTATCTGTGCATGGGCTGTGGAGCGTCAACATGCCGGTAACTCGACACACAAAACTGGAGACTTCAAAGGATCTCAAAAGGATTATGAGCATGGGATGCGACAAAATGCAACCATTGCACATATTCAAAAAGAATTTTAAAATAAAGGTCCCCACGAGGGATGAATGGAGACAAGGTCTACAATCCCCTCACGAGGGTTGTCTCATCTGGTACACCGATGGTTCCAAAATGGAAACAGGATCAGGCGCTGGTATCTATGCCAGTGACTGTAAGGTGAGCCAAAGCATGGGCAAATATGCAACGGTCTTCCAAGCGGAAACCTACGCTATAATTGCCTGTGCTCAGGAGAATATCAACAGTGGTGTCACTGACAAGACTGTGTATATTCTCAGTGACAGTCAAGCTGCTCTCAAGGCTCTGGACTCGTGTAGGGTGGACTCCAGACTGGTCCTGAACTGTGTTAAGATCCTCAACAAACTAGGCAGGAAGAACACAGTCAGACTGGTGTGGGTTCCGGGACATGCAGGGGTGCAGGGCAATGAGGAGGCTGATGAGTTGGCCAGAAAGGGCTCGGAGCAGCTGTTTGTGGGCCCCGAGCCATTCGTGGGACTCTCTGAGAGCACCGTCTAGGCAGCTTTGAATGCACATGGCAATGACAAACACAGGTTGGAGTGGATGGCCCTTAGGGGTCTGGAACACTCCAAGAAGTTCATTGCAAAGGGAACCACAGGCTTCACCCGGAAGTTCTTTGGATATAGCAAGAGCCAAATGCGCCTGCTCACAGGAGCGTTCACTGGCAATTTTGGCACCAACGACTTCCTGTGCAGATTGAGATTGGCACACAATTTGATCTGCAGGGCCTGTGGTGAACAGGACGAGTCCATATCGCACCTATTGTGTGAATGCGACGCGTTGGCTGGACTGAGGACGGGTCTGATGGGGGTGGCATATCCGAGCCCTGGAGACTTCAGGCTTCCCTCTGAATTGTACACTGCGGCTTATGCAGTACATTCATAAGGAGATAGCTAAGGGTTAAATCTTGAGGCCGACACAAAAGATCCCACTGGGTCGAAGTGTCGCCGGTCTGCACTGACTGGACCCCACACATAAGATAAGATAACCCTTTGCCAGCTATAGTTAAGTACTTATTATTAAATATTATTGGTATAATTATGTCACTCTTATTTAAAACTAGATGTTCCCGCAGTTTCACCCGCGTTTGTCGTTACTGCGCCGCCCCCGTGGGTCGTAGCGTGATGTTATATAGCCTATAGCCTTCCTCGATAAATAGGCTAGCCAACAATAAAATAATTTTTCAAATCGAACCAGTAGTTCCTGAGATTAGCGCGTTCAAACAAACAAACTCTTCAGCTTTATAATATTAGTATACCTAGATAAAATATAGATAGAGAGAGAAAGAGAAAGAACTTCCTGATTCTAACAAATATTAAGTTCATTGTTTATTGTACATTCAGTATGTGTGGTGGTGGGCCTGTGCGGCAGCCTTCCTCATCTGTACGAGTACGTTGCTCAACTCTTTACGCTTCCTCTTAGCACGGATGTGTGTGCCCAGACGATGCTTCAGGAACTTCAGTGCGCGCTTGTCTTTTGACACCTTAAGCAACTCCATAGGCCTCTTCTCATACTGAGCATGTCCGACAACTACACGGACCTGATCACGTACAAACTTTGAGTGTTTGGTCTGGAGACCCTTTAGCCTGACGGGTCTGATTTTGATGGCTTTGTCTGTAATACCCTTCCTGCCAGCGGATATTTTGGTTGTTTTGTGTCCCTTTCGGAGACCGACGGCTAACTCAAACCGGGGAGCCATGATTTCGGATTGACAGATCCGACCAAAGAGGAATATTATAAATGCGAATGTGAGTTTGTTTGTTTTTTACGCTTATACGCTTTAACTACTTGACTGATAAACATGAAATTTCGCATACACGTTATTAAGGGTGCAGAAAAGGACATTTTCCAGGAAAAATACTCTTATTTGATCTTTTTTTTTTTTTACGTGGATGAATGCATTGACGCATACCCCTCCGCGAGGGGCGGACGGAGGGGTTATGTCGGACTCGCCGGGGTAAAAGAAAGATGTTAAAACGATAAAATGGACTTCCCGGAATACCGACTAAACCTACCAGGGTGTTCCTCAACAAACCACTATCGGCGGAGCCGCGCGAATCACTTTCACATGCGGTCGCGACCCCGCCGAGGTTTCGGCCCGCCGTATAAAACGGCAGGCCACTGCACAAAAGACCTGCCCAATGGTCACTCTTATTTAACCTTTTTTTTTTTCACCCAATGGTGATGCCTGTTGGGAGCTCTTAAAAGAATTGAGTCATCCATAGCAGGCCCCCACACTCTTATTTAACCTAACCTAACCTATATTTACGTGAGCGAAGCCGCGGGCATAATCTAGTATTTGTATAATTTTAAATATGGCTAATAATATGCTATCATGATAATTAGTGTTAGATTCATTAATCATTAGTTTACGATCGGATAAAAGGAAATGTTTTAAATAGATATTTTCAATAACATCACATTTTGTTTCCCAAAAATGTATCCTGTATCGCGGGGGACTTCACAAACATACAAACAACGGACACAGAACATCCAGACTCAGAACAACCATTTGTGGATCACACAAAGTTTTGTCCCGTGTGGGATTCGAACCCATAACACTCGGCGCAATGGCAGCGGCGAGGCGACCACTTAAACCACTACGCCGTCCGTGCAGTCAGCAGAAAAGAAAGTCAGACTTATTATTGATTCTGCAAAATAACCGCAAGCTTCTCATGCGTACAACATGACAGTTGATTGTAATATCTGTATATAATCGATAATTAATATATAATAATTAATGTTACTTTAAACTACTTTTAGTATATCACTATTGTTTGATTGCGTAGTTTTTGAATTAAACCCTTACAAACCAACAAACAAAATATTAAATCTTTCCTCTTTATAATCCTTACTTAATATTATAAATTCGAAAGTATCTCTGTCTGTCTGTCTGCCTGTCTGTTACCTTTTCACGGCTAAACCACTCAACCGATTTAGATAAAATTTGGTACAGATATAGTTTAAAACTTGTGGAAGGACATAGGCTACTTTTTATTGATGTAGGTACCACGCGGGCGGAGCCGCGCGCTAAAGCTAGTATTAGTATAATAGATACCAGTTAGTTTCTTAGTGAGAAGACTATTTCATACGTTAGGTAATGCTCTCCGGCCTCCCACTTCCAATTTGATGCTATTCACTGATGACCTAATACTATTCGAATCATTTATAAAGTAAGATATACTAACGAATTGACCTAATTGAAAACAGTTTAGTAAAGCACAATTGTATGAATGACGCTGTCATCATCTACCAATGCACAGCATGCTATATGTACCATGTTCTTATAGAAATTGTCAATGTGAAGGTAGCATACGGGATAATGAAACAAACTTGAAAAAAAATTCAAGCTTTTGAGTGTTGGTGAAAACCCATAACCAAAGGGGAATGCCTATTCTCCATAGTGTCTCAGGCCAAAGATGGACGTCAAAAATCACTATGAAAATTGAGTGTTTTCAGATCTTAACAGCATTACATATCTAAAAAATATATTCAAATTGACGCCACTATTTTAGAAATACCTATAAAAAATGTATTGAGGTTATTTTTCTATACGAAAATGTGTGTGGCTGTGAGATAATTCAAAAACATATCTTTTCTCAACCCTCTATTATTTAATTATGATAGGAGGTGTGTTTGTAATATATTTTTACTCAGTTATACATACTTAATAGGGTATGAAAAAAAACACATTTGTTATTTTAAACGTCTATATTCTCTTCATTGTCAAATATTATTAACAAATCATCTAGAAAGGGCGCAGGAGGGTATATATAGGACTCATATCTTGCCCAATAGACTTACTATTTTTAACTATTTTTTGTAAATTGCAGTGGCGTCAATTTGGATGAAAGTAAATACATATTTTTTTGCGATCAAATCAACTAGAAATAAATTTTTTCATTAAAGTCACTCATGGCCTCAGATGGGCGTTCCCCTTTTCGAGTGTTGAGTGTCAGCAAGTTTGTACTTGCTGACAACACTCGAAAATTAAATTAAACATGGATCTGTTGTTGTTGTCAACAACAGAACTTTTTTAGGTAAAAAAGTACTGTTGCTAACATAACCTAATCTCACCTACTTTTACACGAGGAGATATATAAATAATATGCATTTTCTTTATAAGAGCTACAGAAACTATTAAAACTATTTATACTATTACTATACTATCCTTACTATAATATTATAAATGCGAAAATGAGTTTGTTTGTTTGTTTGTTACGCTTTTACAACTTAACTACTCAACCAATCAACATGAAATTTTGCATACACGTTGTCAGGGGTACAGAATAGGACATAGGGTACCTTTCATCCAGAAAAAAGAACTGTTGCAAACCTAACCTTTTTTTTTTTTTTGTACCAAGGAAAAATGCTTGATGCACATGGCGGGGCGTGTGGGACTTCCCATTCTGGTATACCCACTAAAAAACCTGGGGTGTTCCCTCTCTCACCCAATAACCTAACCTAACCTACATTTACGCGAGCGAAGCCGCGGGTGAAAACTAGTTATACATAAATATAAATAGTATAATTATAGTAGTATAGTAATAGTATAAATAGTTTTAATAGTTTCAATAATTTAATTAGCTTAAAAATTAGTAAAGTTTAATAGTAATAGTAATGTAACAGTTTTCAAAATTTTGTAATAAAGTGTCACATAAACAACGCGATAAAATCCGTATATAGTAGTTTAATTTCAATGAATAACATTCGCGTAAACAGGAGACAATATTATAGAGCTACAGAAATCAAAACTAGTTTTTTTTTAATTTTGTTCTGTCTGCCTACATTTTTGTACGCGCATCACGCAAAAACTACTAAGCGAAACTGAATGCGGTTTTTACATTTATATTGATGGAGGTCTAACTTATAATTTGGTGCATGTTTCATCTTGATACGTCACCTAGAAGTCGAGTATTATGTGTGTAGATCGACTTCTTCTTACCTGCTAAGAGATAGGTACTTACCTACTTCTAAATTCCACGCGTGCAAAGATGCGGGCAAAATATAGTACCAATTTTTTTTAAATTATTGTTGTATAAAAAGACAACTCCCTCTTTAGGAATAAATCCTGTGTCGCGGGGGACTTTACAAACATTCAAACAACGGACACAAAGAACACACAAACTCAAAACAACTATTGATGAGGATCGAACGAACTAGCGCGCTGAACCGATGGCCGTTGGGACAGAAAGGTTCTGGATTGGCGGCCACGCACCGAAAGACGTAGCAAGAGTAGGCCGCCCACAAGGTGGACCGACAACCGGGTAACAGTCGCGGGAAGCGGTTGGATGCGGGTGGCCTGTGATGGGTCTGTGTAAAAACCTTGAGAGAGGCCCATGTCCCGCAGTGGACGTCTTTCGGCTGATGATGATGATGATAATGATGGAAGTCGAACCCACAACACTCTAAAACTGTCTTAAACCTCTACACCATACGTGCAGTCAATATTAATTCTATTAACTTCATACTAATAATAAAATTGGCACATTAGTGTTTCTACAAAATTAATATACCTACAATGGAAATGACTGATTTAAGTCTGATAGTGTGACTAAACTAAGACTTAATATCGTTATTGCATGTCCTTTGTCAGCGTTTGATCAACGCGTAATTTGTCCAGCAGTGGACTATTATAGCCTGATGATGATGATGATAATTTACTTAATTCGATTTGGGGTCTATTCTCTGGAGACTTAGTTTAGATTTGAACACTGTTTTGTAGTAAAGCAGTGTGAAAGTAATGATTAAATATTGAATTCATTTCGATTTTGACGGCCTCGATGGCGTAGTGGTTAGTGTAACCGACTACCACGCCTGAGGTCGCGAGTTCGATTGCCGCACAAGTCAAACATTTGTGTGCATGAACATTGATGTCTGTCTTGGTCTGGGTGTTTCTATATATAATATGTATGTATTTACAAAAAGAAAAAAAAAATGTTTATCCATTGTCTAGTACCCATAGTAAAAGCTCTGCTTAGTTTGGGCTAGATGGTATTGTGTGTATGTGGTAGAATATTATTATTATTATTGTTTCTCTTACACGGGTATATTCCTAATATGTTAGGAAAATACCCGGCCCTTTGGGAGGCTTACACGGGGATATGGGTCCAACATGTAGAGGCCCTTCGAGAGTTTTAATTTAAAGTTAGATGAGACACTTACCGAGATACTAGCCGCTGCAGGCGTAAGATACTATTGCTACATATGGAATCTAATTATTCTGGTCTATAAGGATGGGTATTTAATGGTTTGGTAAAATGGAAACTATAGTTAAAAAACGGCGTCTGCCTGATATACTGTCCCAGTACAAAGTCGGAATGGCAGACTTATTATTATTATTATTACACTAGTCCTGCACAGTACTCCTGCGCAGTAATATAGGGGCTACTGTGCAAGACTACTGTGAGGTCTCGAGATCACTCCCGCTGTGCCACGGAAGTAGACTTTAATCTATATAACAGGAAAATACATCAAAATATATTATACATACAGTACATTTAAACGGTGAGTTCATTTACATATTACAGTACATTAAAGACATTAGAAAACCAAATGTCTACCAAAATCAAGGTCTATAAAATAACTATAAAATGCTATATAAAGATGTTAACGACATTTTAAATCGCCCTGGTCGTACATTTTGTGGCTTAACAGCTAAATGTGGATAAAATTGACACAGTTTATAGTATATTTATTTTAATTGCAGTACATAAGACACATTACAAGCAGGTGTTTCTAATTTAGGATCTAATCTCTAGTGTAGGTGATAGCAGACATCCGAATTAGCATCTAATTTTGATTCTAATTTAATGAAATAATATTTATTTATTAAAATCAAAACTACTTTATGCGGATTTTGTCGCGTTATATGAAAACACTTTCGCTCCCCGTCTCCCCGTGACCATGACTGCTGTAAAGCAACCGAAACGTCAGGGAAAAGTGTAAATTTAAATACAAATAGTTTTAATTAATTTAAATAGCTCAAATTGTAGTAGAGTTCAATAATAGTAGTGTATAGTTAAAAATTATGTAATAAAAGTGTTTTAAATACACAACGCGACAAAATCCGTATAAAGTAGTTTAATTTCAATGTATAACATTCACGTAAACGTAAGACAATCCTTACTAATATTATAAATTCAAAAGTAACTCTGTCTGTCTGTCTGTCTGTAACCTTTTCTCGGCTAACCCACTCAACCGATTTAGATGAAATTTTGTACAGATATAGTTTAAAACCTGGGGAAGGACATAGGCTACTTTTTATTGATGCAGGTACCATGCGGGCGGAGCCGCGCGCAAAAGCTAGTATTATATAATTTATTTACTTTGTATTTTGTTGGATTATTTCATAAGTATGGGCAATGGATAATATCTATTGTAAATCAGAAACCAAAGATTGTATGGTAATAAAAAATAAATTGTATGATAGTACCTATACCTATACCTACTATTATACAATTTCTTTTTATTACAATAAAAGGACAGACGGCGGGGTATTTTGTTTTATAATATTTAGTGAAGTTCAAAGCAGACTGGGGCACCATATTTTCGACGTCCATTTCGCTGAAAGTAACATCACACAGTTTAATTTACGTTTGATAGTAACTATCTAACTAGTCTTACACAGATAGCAGTTAATATCTATACTAATACTAGCTGTCCCGACAGACATTGTCCTGTACATAAGGTAAAAAAAAACCATATCTAAACCATCCTCGAATCCACTTGAACACAAACAAAAATATTCATTCAAATCGGTCCAGCTGTTTAGGAGGAGTTCACTGTCAACACACGTACAGAAGAATTATGTATATAAAGATTATAAGGCTGAAGAGTTTGTTTGTTTGAACGCGCTAATCTTAGGAACTACAGGTTTGATTTGAAAAATAATTTTAGTGTTAGATAGCCTATATACCGAGGAAGGCTATAACATCACGCTACGACCCACGAGGGTGGCGCAGTAACGATAAACGCGGTTGAAACCGCGGGAACATCTGTATTTAATATGAATATGAATTTATAGTAGTACTATTTGTTGCCTAACCTACAATTCTTCCTACAGTAGGCAACAAAAAAGGCAGCAGGCAAATATAGCCAATCCAGCTGTATTTCTTTGGCGTTTGTTGGTAAGCCAACAAGGGCTATAAACTCATTTGAAAACAAAAACAATAAAAAAAATATATTTTAGGGATACCTTTTTTAAGAACTAAGTAAGTCTACATTTATAATTTCCATGTAGGTACATCATAATTTATTTGATCGGCTTTGACAAATGTAACAATAGAAGCTATAAATCAATAAATAAAGCATATATTATTGACCTCTTACAAATGTTACATCGCATCTGTAATCAATATATGATGACAAATTGATACAAAGGCAGACATGACATTTAAATAATATGTAAAAATTAGTATTAATGAATCATCGCGGAGATGGCACACCGGTTTATTCTATCACCTCGCATCATGGCGAGTATTGAAAAATTCAACAAAGAAACATTTGTGCAGTCTACGTTTATAATATATGTTTAGAATCTGGGTCTCTTATTTTTACGTATTTGAACTAATGGCGAAAAACATTTCTAAAATAATGGAATCCAAAAATCATAAAACAGCTTCCGGCAGCTAACAAATTCTAACCTTATCAAATGTAATTAAGTAATAATCTTAACGAATGTCATATTTGATAAATCGATGCAGCATTATCTAAAGATAATTAGACAAAAGAGCAGAAATATCATAGAATTGAAGTAGAGCTACAGGTGTGGAATGTACGGAGCGCTCATACGCGTCGACGGTATAGCGAGGCAACCGCCGCAGTTGGCTCGCGCATTCGGTCCCGGACGGACGACCGTAGCCCTACTCACCGACGGACATGTTCTCGACCACGAACATACCTATGTGATTGTAAAAACAAATAAAAATATCGAACGTGCAGTGCTGTGTACACAGTGTTAAAGAGTTATAGAACATATAAAAAAAATGTTTTCGACTAATATTATCTTATCTTAAAGTGCGTCAGACGAACAATTTTTAAAGAATTGACATTGATAAGATTGAATATTTAGTATAAGATATTATTACTAATACTTTGTGGAATAGTTTAAATAATAGTGAGTTCTTCAAGATTATTTTATGTACATTTTTTGGATCAAGAAACGATGCTGCCTGTTAAGACTATGTAAGTAATCCTTTTAAACTTTAAATGGTTAGAAAGATAATAGGAAATGAAGTTATACAATATTTGCTATCATGTAATATATTTAATAAACAAATATTATGCGTTGATAAAGAGAGCACTAATGATTAATTACAAGTCTTATAGAATTTAACATTGATGCGCGAGTATAGATGCTTGCGCATTCTTTGAAATTAGTATATTAATAGGGTGGGTAATACTATTTTTAAATGTCTTAAATAAGCCTAAAACTAATAAAATTATATTCTATATACATAGGAACTATATAAAATCTTTTGACAATAGTTATCTGCAACGCTACGTACATATTATGTACACATACATAATTCATGACGTCTTGAGTATACCGACAAACATTAGGATAGTCGACAATATGTTTTACACATATTTGCTAAGGGTTTAAGTAAATTCGCTTGACGTATTACTTTTAAGAACACCCGTCATAGTTGTGTTGAAATTGTGTATCCTTATTTGAAGATCAATGACATACTGTGAATCATGGAAATCTTATGATGTAAGAAGCTGTATGTAAGTACTTATTACCTCATTTATATTCATTTATAAAGTATATGTCTTTAGGAAATAATGCTATTCAATTAAAACGAATTCGACCTTTGAAATAACTTGGTCAGTTTTTAAAATAGAATTACATTGTATTCAGACTATTAAGCTATTCAAAAGTTGAACACTCTGAATAAACAGAATATTTTAGTAATTTAATCAATACTACGAAATCCATTTATGTCGTAATATTATTAATTAAGTTACAATTTTCCGGTGAAATCACAAATTTAACATTTGAAAACGGATTTTCACTAGATACTTACTATTTCCATGTTGTTGATTAAGGCATGAATTAATTAAAATTGTACATCGTCATCAATCGTATATAGGTATCTATTATATATTATTATAGAGATAAAGCAATCAATAGCTACTATCAAATATACCACTTTTTCAATCGTGAAACGGGGCATTTCTGGCTCATAAAGGATTCATCCAATTCTCCTTTCAAACTGTCAATTTAGTTAATTAGCTATTCAAAATTCGAAACAAAAATTGCTGCCGTGAATATACATTAAAAACTGCTTCGGCCAATCCAATACCTTACCCTAATTAATTTACGTACTATTGTGCATCTCTTTGAATTAATGTAGACTTTTTGAAATTTTTGGTACTTATTATTATTATTGTGCAAAGAAAATCAGTGTAAGAGCAGTATCTAATCAGATATGTCTATATCTCAGTACCGTTACGCAAATACGAGTCAGCTAAGAAAATATCAGTGTAAATATTATCAGTTCATCGGAATTACATGATCTCTTTAATATTTTCTTGGTGAAACCTTCTATGATTTTTCACTTACCGACTTAATTTTCTTTTTAATTATTTAAATTATATAAAACTGGCTTGTATTACTTCTAAAAGCATATTTAACAATATATCTTAAACTAATATAAGTAACCATGTCTAATCAAAAATAATTCGAAGTGATTTCAATAATTTCTTAATGAATACCTAAGTTAATCCAAAAGCACCTAAAATTAATGATCTGCCGATAAAAAACGATTTATTTAATCATGATAAGAACTTGACAGTTTTCCGATATTGTGTTTACTCTTTTGAAAGAAAAATAGTCGTGTATAAATACAATCTTAACCTCAGGGAGAGTGATGAAGAGATTAAGTAAACATATAATATGAATAAACACCTTTTTGGTCATTTTGATAATTATTATTGTCATGTGTTGTGACATCTACACTTTTATATTTTACATGCAATCTACAAAAATATATATTTCTAAAAAAATTGCCATGAATAACACATTCTTAGCCTCAGAGAGACTGATGAAATCTATGCTGACTTTGGCTACCGGACGGATTTACAGACACTATGACAACTGAAAGAGATTTAGTTTTGACAATGGTCAAGTGCAGTTGTGGCCTGTACACTTTTATATTTTACATCCAGTCTTCTGATACACTACTATCAAACAGAAGTGGACAATATATTCTTTGAACCATTCATTATAGCGTTGTAACGGTGAGGCCCACGTCCCTCGTGAGTAATTACCGAGGTTATCTTGATCATTTTGATTGATTGACCTATTTAAGTCTTTGTATAAAAATATATATATTTCCACAAGCCAAGAGTTTTAATTAAAATACAAATAGTTTGCCACGCTGTCTGTATTTCGAACAATAGCAATAAAATGTTCGCCAGATGAAATGAAGTAGATTTTACATACAAATTGAGTTGAAACTTTAGTCAGTTTTGCATATTCTGAATTGCAATTAATTGCAGCCTTATGGAAATATAAATAATTTAGAGAAGTTACATGGGTTCTGGATGTAGTATTGTAAGAAGTTATGACGGTTAAGAATTTTGATATCCAGATTAATTTTAGAAAACCTGGCATTGATTATAATAATTTAAACAGCTTCGTCATAAGCCATGTGTTGAAAAAACTATAGCTTAAAGGGATTAAATAATATAGCTGTGATCCCCAGCCCATTGTTTTAAAACGCAACAAAGAGTTTATTTTTAGTGCTTCAAATGTCATTTAACGTCGAAAAATAATAGAGCACTATCAGTCGAAGTTAAACCATTCGTTACAAATGTTATCGATGTTTATTTTGTTTACAATTTTTTATCTTCACTTATCCATGACCATGGATACAGAAAATATTTGAAACGTCGGGGATTAGAGTAGATAATAAGTTGACAACCGTGATAAAAGTAATTAAATTACAGTTATTGTTTTATGATTAATCGTATTGTGCAATATTAGGGTAAACATATAATCAATAGTCAAATAAAGCAGGGCGAAATTCGTCAAACCAAATATTTATCAAACTTTACAATTTTTTTTTAGTTGTGAATTTGTCCTAAACCAGTTTTTTAGGATTGCACGTTGAAATAGTATAAAATTGTAATTTTGTACTATTTCATAGAAGTCACCGGTAAAATATATTAATATAAAAAAATTGTTTTTTCCTGTGCCACGACTACTTGCAACTTTGCGGCATCCGAAATAGTATAAAATGGTATTAAAAAGATTCCGTTCATATTGTCCGTTGTTCATGAACGATATAATACCAGCCTTGTTTTTAAACTGTCCCCCCTCTACTGACCCGTGCCTAGCAAAGAAAGTTTATTTTTATTCGAGGTCTTCTCAGTTTAAGAAGTATTAGGCCATAGTCCACTGCGGGTGTCCAGAACAAGATCATACATAATTGTGGACTCAAGCAATATTTTCTTTATCATTAGAGCGAGCGATAATCAACTCTTGAACTAGTCCAACGGCTTTTATCGATTGATCTTTATTTCAAATGTAATTATGTGATTTACATAATATTGTATTATGTTTATGCGAATGTTATACATACATACATTGAAATTAAACAACTTTATACGGATTTTATCGCGATTTTTAATTTTTATAGAAGACTTATTACATAATTTTGAAACTTTTAACTATTATTATTATACAATTTTACTAGTTACTGTTTACTTCTATTTAAGCTATTTATTATAAAACTACACATTAGATTTAACTTATACCTTACCTTACCTACCCTTTTTGTAAAATTAAATCTAAAAGGTTTTTATAATTTAAATAGCTTAAATAGAAGTAAACAGTAACTACTAAAAGTGTGTAACCGTAGTAGTTTGAAGTTTTATAATAATAGCTTTATAAAAAAAAAGTTATAAAATCCGTATAAAGTTATTTAATTTTAATAATTATGTGATCACAATTTTTTTTAAAGTATATCATTAAAGCTTTTCTACTGAAATACTTCTACCATTTTCTTTTTCAACGTATAAAGAACACGACGACATCACATAAAATGCACAACATCTATACTAATATTATAAAGCTGAAGAGTTTGTTTGTTTGTTTGTTTACTTGAACGCGCTAATCTCAGGAACTACTGGTCCGATTTGAAAAATTCTTTCAGTGTTAGATAGCCCATTTATCGAGAAAGGCTATAGGCTATATATCATCACGCGAAGATCAATAGGAGCGGAGCACCAATAAAGAATGTTTCAAAATCGGAGGTTTTTTTTCCCTTTTGGGAGCTTCCGCTGCGTGC
Organism: Catocala sponsa; assembly: GCA_963564715.1. Taxonomy (NCBI): domain Eukaryota; kingdom Metazoa; phylum Arthropoda; class Insecta; order Lepidoptera; family Erebidae; genus Catocala; species Catocala sponsa. The sequence continues at coordinate 4,619,048 of OY751349.1, forward strand.
GCTGCGTAAACAGTTAAAGTTTCGCAAAAATAATGTATGACAAAATTGTTCCCCTTTAAAAGTTCTAAAAAAAAGTCCGCGACAGCGTATGTCTATCTTTTAAGGTTGGCTCACTATAACCATTTTTATGCTAACGAAATTTGTTCTAAAATAATGCATTATTTGCGAGGGTAATTTTATAAACATGATATTAATCCTTATTCAAATAAATACATTATTCATCACAAGTATTTAATTTAAAACAAAATTGCCCTTTACATAATTCGATTTCAATGAATATCTTAGGAGATATCGCAGTTTTAAAATAACATTGCAGCAAAATAATTACCCATTACAGACATAGTACAAACGATGTTTCTCCTGGTTTATTCTGCGTGATTACTACTGGTTCAATTTGAAAAATTCTTTTAGTGTTGGATAGCCTATTTATCGAGGAAGACTATAGGCTATATAACATCACGCTACGACCCACGGGGGCGTCGCAGTAACGATAAACGCGGGTGAAACCGCGGGAACATCTAGTTATTCTATATTCATTGGTTGTCGATTCTTACTAGTACTAATCATGTAGTCATGCCTCCTGATGAAAATGGGTTACAGTATAAACTAGTTCACGGCCTATCGACCTGTTACGAACCGCTGGAAGTTCAATGGTACATGTATTAGTGTATAGAATCCACGAACATTTATACAGAATTATTTCTTTACTCATTTTACTTTCAGTTTTAACATTCTTTGACTTTCAAGTGCACATTTAGAAATGTTTAGAAAAATGAAAGAAATTTCTAAAGTGTCGTTTAATTTGTGGTGTATGCATTTTCCGATCGGACTTTGGTGTTTTATAATGGTAGAATATAATTTATCGTATTATATTGGGTGTAAGGACGGTGTACCGAAAACTGAAATAGTAGATTCAGACCATTATTCTGAGTTAAAAATCGTTGGATTTTTTTTAAACAATCACTATTGTTTTACTGCAATTTTTCATTTTTCTGACTGTGAATCATAACATAATAAAATGCCACTTTTTCTACAATACAGCAATGTAATTAAATGGTCGTTATTTAAATAGATCAGCTGTTTTTATGCGCGTGGAACGGAGAGTTCATTCGTCGAGTGCGTTGTATCGGTAGCAATCCATTGCGTACCGCATAATAATGTTAATCTACATAACATTTTAATGTTGCGTTTTTTTAATAATTGAAGTTTATGCCGTCATAAGTACTTATAGAAAGACGTCTTGCTAAAGTTTTCGGTACGCCGTCCCTTACACCAAGTATAGTTCATATTACATTTAATGTTAAATGGGAAATCCGCTGTAGCGGTATAATATGTGATTGAGATAGACAAATTGTATTCGGCTTTTGATAATAAATTATTATTATTAATATTCAGGATCGCAATAATTTTCTATATCAAATACCTTGAATTTTCATATTGTTTTAGGTTTTTCTAGGCTAAACTATATGAGCTAAAAGTAGGACCAGTCTTTATAACACACTATATAAATTTGTTATAATATACACTGCAACAGTGTCACTAAACTTACAAAAAGTAAAAAGCGAAATAACGATTAGAGTCATCTAGCACAGGATCAGCAAACGATAAGTTACTAGAAGAACCATTTACTCTACAATAAGTAGGCAAAAGAAAAAGCAGCAGTGATAGCTCAGTGGGGAGACCAACAGACTGCAATGCAGTGGGTCTCGGGTTCGAACTCAAATCGCGCACCCCTGATTTTCGGAAGTTATCGTATTTATAGTATATTACTTTTCGAAATTATGTGCGTATTGATTGACAATTATCGCCTACTCCGTGCCTCAGAGAGCACGTTAAGCTGTCGGTCCCGGCTGCCATGAACATCTATGGCAGTCGTTATTGGGAAGTCAGTGCCCTCTAATATCCTGACACTGGTCTAGCTTTAGGGAATCGTTAGCCTTCGGGTGGCGGAGGTAAGATGGCAGTCGCTCCGTGTAAAAACTGATATCCAGTCAAATCCGGTTAGACTAGAAAGACGATCCCAAGTGACTTGGGAATAATAAAAGCTAAGGAGAAGAAGAAGAAGTAGGCAAAAGGTGAATTGTCACAACGATGAATAGAGACAAACTACATGCATGCATTACCAAAATTGATTTTTAGCAGCTAGATTCCTTATTATATCAATGAAACAGAATTTCGACCTTTATTTGAAAACATTTGGAGATTCGAACACTTGTAATATCAACAAAAAATGTATGTTGCATCTATATGTATACTAGCGGCCCCGTACGTGCTTTGCTACGTATAAAGTTAAATAATAAAAATAAAAAATTGGAATTATTAAATTCATTTATTCAAACAAAAAAATATTTTATTAATTGCTAGCTATTTTAAAACTTAATCCAAAACATTTGGATAAACAATATTTTTTGTTTTTCTATTTTGAGCATGAATAAACAAACGGCTGGGGGGGGGTACCGACTCTGGAACAGGCAACATAAAGTTGGCCATGTGAAAAACATGATTCCTCCAAATTCACACCACAAACGTGAAGTGTTTGCCCTTGGGCTTTGTTGATGGACATCGCAAATGATAAACGCACAGGATATTGTAATCGTTTGAACTCAAATGGCATATCAGTTGGAATCATAGAGATACGTGGTATCAAACAAACATAACAACATGCTTAAAAGTTTCAATTTGACAGCAAAATCCCCATTAACAAAATGATCCGTCATTTATTGAATTCATTTGTTACAAAAAATGTGATAAATGAAGAACCGCTCGACCGATTTTGTGCAAAATTCACATAAACCATCTAATAAATAGTCGGAACAAAGCCTAAACATTTGGTTTGGATAGGTGAGCCCGTTCTCGAGTTATAAAATTACAACGAAAAGTGGCATTGATTTTTATATATATAGATATACAATGGTGAGATCAGATTATGTTTCCAGTTCTCCGTATATATAGTTATGCATCTTGTAAATGCCTAATTTTACTTTATTTGAAATGTCATATCAATAAAAATATTAAATATACGTAATACAATACCTACTGGGTAACGGGTTTTAAACTATCTAACCTTCACCGATCGATGCGCGACGACGGTCTAAGCGCCGGACAATCAATAGGTATTTACCTATTACTTTTTAAATACTTAGTCGCGAGTAAGAACCGAGTGTACAAATCTTGAAAGTCTAATAAAATTAAATATTTCAAAAAGCTTACATTTATATTCGAAAACTACTCCAGCGGATATTTTTTGAAGTGAAAACTTCTTTAGCGGCGTTGTGCACTTTTTGTGATGGGTAAAAAATGTTAAACTCGCGTCAGGACACGTGACGTGATCGAAAATTCGTAAGACGGAGGGAGAATTGTCATGTTTGTGTACGATAGCGCAATATATGAATATTGTATATTACCACATAAATGATAGTACTTTTATACTGATAATTAAAGCAGTTTGTGCAAAATTATTCCCTAATCATTCTAAAATATCAAAAATGCACAACGTTAATATTCAAGTTTTCACTTCTGCCGGCACTCCCGGCGTGCAAACCGTTTTTAACCAAATTTAAGAAGTTTGAAAGAAAACCAACTGTGTTGTTCTACATTATTTATATCACATCATCATTTATACTGAACCGACAACCGTTAACGAAGAACGTAACAGAAAAAGCTATAATAAAATCGCAATTAGTATTAATAGTAGCTGCATATAAATCCGGCTACATAACCGTCACATTACCATGTTTATATCAAAGTAAATTATTCAAAGTGTAGAGTTACACACACTCGCCAACGGCCTCCAAGATCCGGTAGCCACATTAAACTCTTAGCCAACCATGAAAACCCATTTGTCCATTAAGAACTTGGATAAACAAAACAATAGTCTGGCACCAATATACTTACTCATTAAACAAACAAACTATGTATCAAATAAGAAACTATGTGATCATTTATCGTAGACTATCTTTTGCCTGCGGATTTCGCTAGGTAACAGTACTTTTTTCAGGATGAAAGTTAAACTATGTCCATTTGTGTGCCTCTGACAATGTGTATGCGAAATTTCATGTTGATCGGTCGAGTCGTTAAGACGTTAAAGCGTAATAAACAAACTCACATTCGCGATTCTAATGTCAGTTGAGATTAAAAGCATCGTCGGTATGTATATATTTTTATTACGTAAACATACTTAACACTTAGTTAGTGGTCTTCAGATGCGAGCAACGTCAATGTGTTAACTCGTCTCACTGTTTGGTGCTGTGAAGAACTTGTTGAGTTGCGTTTATATGTGTTTGCTTGGTAATATTTTTCTTGAGAGAGTGTACATAGACATTAAGTGGCCGCTTACGTCATAACGTATGTCTGCAATAAATTGTAATGAGTTATTGATGATGTTTCGCGTCCATATCAACAATGCGGTTAAAATATATTTATTATTTTCTGTTGAATAAAATATATATCTTCTTCTCCCTAGCCTTCATTATTCCCAAGTCACTTGGGGTCGGCTTTCTAGTCTAACCGGATTTGACTGGATATCAGTTTTTACACGGAGCGACTGCCATCTGACCTCCGCAACCCGAAGGCTAGACCAGTGTCAGGATATTAGAGGACACTGACTTCCTAGTAACGACTGCCATAGATGTTCATGGCAGCCGGGATTGACGGCTTAACGTGCTCTCCGAGGCACGAAGCAGGCGATAATTGTCAATCAATACGCACATAATTTCGAAAAGTCATATAACTTCCGAAAGTCAGAGGTGCGTAACGTGGGTTCGAACCCGAGACCCTCTGCATTGCAGTCTATTGGTCTCCCCACTGAGCTGTTGCTAAAATATATATAATGTGTAAATATGAAAAGAAAAGAGATATGCTAATAATTTTAATTAGACTCCACGGATGGCGTAGTGGTTTAAGTGGTCGCCTCGCCAGTGCCAGTGCTCCGAGTGTTGTGGGTTCGAATCCCACACGGGAATAAACTTTGTGTGATCCACAAATGGTTGTTCCGAGTCTGTGTGTTCTTTGTGTCCGTTGTTTGAATGATTGTAAAGTCCCCCGCGACACAGGAAATATTCCTAGTGCGGGAGATGTCTTTTGAAGTAATTGATTAACTTCTTGAATATCTAGTGGAAATACATAAAAAATAATTAAAAATTCATTGTGCAAACAATGTCGTTTTTTATTTTTTATTTTGATGACTCATTTTTGCGGACAGCGCATGTCCGCTCGACACTTGACGGGGAATAAAATATAATAATTTTTGTGTAAGTAAACGAAAAGAGATATGCTAATAATTAGTTACATCTTATATTTCTAACATTGCTCGCACCTACGAAATTATTTTGCAAATAATTTGCTTAGTATTTTTATTACGCCATTGGGTAATCATGTTGAAATTATATACATGTAATTCAGAAGATAAAATATTTAAGTTATTGACAAAAGACTTAAAAATTAGAAACATAATAATTTTATACAGAGGCCTTAGGAACATCTCCTAAAGTATTGAATTTACATGTGCAAAAGAGAGCGATCGCAAACACACATTTTTGCCCCGTGTGGGATTCGAACCCACATTACTCGGCGCAACAGCAGTGGTGAGGCGACCACTTAAACCACTACGTCATCCGTGCAGCCATTTTGGTGTATAATAATGATTTATTCGTTTGTAGACATACAATCTGTTCAAATCCAATGGCTTTACGTCATACGACACTGACAGACGAATAAAAAACTTAACCATGGTCAATTTCCATTGATTACACGTTTATGATCTTATGAACTCATTTTTTTATGATCCAATGTGAAGTTTTTATGACACCGCGTATTATATGTATGGTCTGTTAAAAATTGCGAAATGACTTGCAAAATGTGACGACCACAGTTTGTAAATAACAACAACATAAATAAAACAGCCGATATTTGATAAAGCATGTAGCCTTCACCGTTAAATCGAGCGATAATTAACAATTTAATAATAAAATGCATAATATTATTTTTAAATGATGATACCTTAATATTCAAGGCGCCATATCGCCGATAAAATCTCAATAGACCGTATCTAAGTTCCTTGAGGAGCCACTTCATAAAATTAAGTCTGAATAACCGTCTGCTGAAAATGTTGTTTCACTTAAATATCTCTTCATAAAATCACGAATCTGTTAAAAGGTAAAGCCTTTCTTTAACAATGGGAATTACTTACTTAACTGTTTTTTGTTCAAATTATTAAGGAAATATTTTTTGGTATTTCTTTGTGCTTTATTCTTGCTATTTGTGTTTTAAATTATATTTATAGTAATAGTAAGTTAATTATCGTATGCTTTAACGGTAAAAAGAAAACATCGCAAGGTAACTTGCATGCCTGAGAATTCTCCATAATACTCCCGAAGATGTAATTAATTGTATGAAATCTGGCAATCCGCACTGGGCCAGCATGGTGGTGGACTATGACCTAACTGCTAGTAACAGAATTCAATAAGAATAGCCTAGCAGTGGGACAGTATATTATTACCAATTAACATGACACACACACACACGCGCACCCTCACACACACACACACACACACGCACACACACACACACACACACACGCACGCACACACGCACACACACACGCACACACACACATACACGCACGCATAAACACATACACACACAAACCTCTTATTTTATTTTTTGTTATTTGTGGTTGACACTTAACACTCGTTTGTACTGAGCCTGTTTTCCACGACACAGGGAATAAATATAGTTTTCATTTTTTTTATTATTCATTAATATTATTATGAAGTTAAAAGGTTTTATAATTAATATTCTCCTGTATAAAATAACATAAAATTATTTTACTTAAAACATTATCAGCCTTCATAATAACGGTTAATGAAGAAAACTTATTTTAATTATTCGTTAAAAATAGACAAATGGTTTAATTAACGTATTTTAAATGCGCTTTGTTTGTTGTTATTAATGTTGATCCATTGACCAGTCTATTCAAACTAATGTATACATTTTTAAAGGATAGGGTATTGATACTATATGGACTGATGGCCTGCTAAGGGTCGCATGAAGCAGTTGGATGCAAGTGGCTCAAGATCAGTCTATTTGGCAAACCTTAGAAAGGTCTGTCTCCAACAGTTGACTGAGGACCAGACTTTCGGCTAAGGATCAACTCAGCCGAAAGTCTGAACTAGCCAGCAGCCATCATCAAATGATGATGAATAGATAACAAAAAATTCTGTCTCATAACCGCGTCTGTTCAGTGGCAAAGTTAACACTTTCCATTACTGCCTAACTCATCTGAATCTTTAGCGCGTTATTCAATTATTGTGTAAAGTAATACTAGTATGTGAGCATGCTTATATCGCCGTAGATACAGATAGCGCTGTGTAATACAGCTCTCTGGCAGCTATTCTTATTATATGAAAAATTTAGCTGCCATGTTGTGTCAAGAAGCAAGCCTTTTTTTTAAATTGCACATCTTCTTTGGCACTGGAATTCAGTCAGGTGCCACGAGGGCAAACATTCAAACAATGGACACAAAGATCACCAAGATTCGCCGTCAATAGAAGACGTCAACTACAATATAAAATCAACGGGTTGCACTCCGGGAGTGGCGGCAGAAGTGAAAACTTGAATATTAACGTTGTGCATTTTTGATATTTTGAAATGGTTAGGGAATAATTTTGCACGAATCGCTTTAATTATCAGTATAAAAGTACTATCATTTATGTGGTAAAATAAAATATTCATTTATTGCGCTATCGTACACAAACATGACAATTCTCCCTCCGTCTTACGAATTTTTGATCAGGTCACGTGTCCTGACGCGAGTTTGACAATTCTCCCTCCGTCTTACGAAGTTTCGATCAGGTCACTTGTCCTGACGAGAGTTTAACATTTTTTACCCATCACAAAAAAAGTGAACAATGCCGCTAAATAAGTTTTCACTTCAATAATCTAGAATCTTAGCAGTCACATACAGTCACATTCTGCTCAAGTGAATTTCATATTAATATGCGCTCTGTATAATCATACTATCATTATAGAAACTATCTTTAGAAAATTAACGATGTATTATTAAATATCTTAGCCGTCTTTGAAGTTATATATGAATACAATCTCTTGTTGTATATTATTGAATAGAGCCTCGCGCACGTCGTAAGAGGAAAATTCCTACGATGACTGACAGCTTTGTACATTCTGTAAAGCAAGACTGATAAATGTTCAATCATATTTCGAATATCTCCCAAAAATTCTTCCAACGACGAATGCAAGATATTTTGAGTAGAAATTTCACCGTGCTGCCAAAAATTGGAATAATAGAAAAATTCTTTAGCATTTGTCGTAATACATCCCCAGCCTGTTCAATATTCATTATTCAAGGTATTATTCTAAAAATATGTAGAGTTGAACCAATATATAGATATTATCATTAGGTTGAAGTACTGACTAATGTAAGATACGGTAGAATTGCCTCTTTTCATTCATAGTCTAACGCCCTGATTTTGACTTGATTTGATGCAATAGATTAAACAGGATAAAAATTTGTGTGATCGAAAATTAATAGTTATTCGAAATATTTGTGTCGGTTATTTACATTTTTGTGAAACGTTCAAGATACATATTAAACAAATAGCAATGATTGCCGTTTTAAAAATATCATTGAATATGTTCAATATTAGTTAGTTTTGACTTTAGTTTACCGACAAACAATATTATGATGAAACATAATAATTCATTCGTGAATATCAATGAATATTAAATAACGTATGAATGCGATAATAAAGCAACATTAACATTATATTCATTTATAAACAATGTATAATCGAACATAAGTGCATCAATAGTATTTAGCATATGTTTTTAATGAAAATTGTATAATAAACCATTGTATAAATTGTTCATAAAGGGCTATTTTGTTCTACAATAGAGGTGCTTTGTTTAAATTATATTTTGAACAGATATCTTACTTTATAATATAACCTAGTAGGAGACCGTTTGGCTGTCACGCGGAGGTCTCTAGTTCAAACCAAAGGCGCGCATCTCTGACTTTTCAAAGTAATGTACCTACGTATTAAATAGTTAATTATCACTCGCTTTAAGGTGAAGGAAAACATCGTGAGTAAACCATGCAGGTTTACTCAAAATGTTTTACTTCGCCGTTAATGTCTGAGAGTTCTTCAGAATGCTGTCCAAGATACCGTATGTGAATTCTGCCAATACGCACTGGGCTAGCGTGGTGAACTATGGTCTCACCTTTATCAGGCTGAGAAGAGGTCCGTGCCCAGCAATGGGACAGTTTAATATTTTAATATAGGGCTGATATATATATATATATATAACTGAACGTGTGTTGATAATTTGGAGTTATGAGTAGCGCAATAGATATAAAAAAGCATGTATAGAACAGATAGCTATCATTCGAACAACTGCTTGCTGAATGTTTAGTGAATAAGTCGTTGAAGTGCCTTAACAATAAATAAACTGCGCACTGATTAATTGAAATTAAACTACTATATACGGATTTTATCGCGTTGTTTATTTGACACTTTATTACAAAAATTTGAAAACTGTTACACTACTATTACTATTAAACTTTACAAATTTTTAAGCCAATTAAATTATTGATCAATAATTTATCAAGCATCATTATAAATCAATCAGTTACTCGAAGATGCTTACATATATACTAAAATTATAAAGCTGAAGAGTTTGTTTGTTTGAACGCGCTAATCTCAGGAACTAGTGGTTCGAATTGAAAAATTATTTTAGTGTTTGATAGCCTATTTATCGAGAAAGGCTATAGGCTATATAACATCATGCTACGACCCACGGGGGCCGTGCAGTAACCATAAACGCGAGTGAGACCGCGGGCACATCTAGTATTAGATAAAGCATACAATTGTAATACGTGTAAGCGCGATAATCATAACTAATATTATAAATGCGAATGTGAGTTTATTTATTTGTTTGTTACGTTTTCACGCCTTAACTACTCTACCGATCATCATTAATTTTTTCCATACACGTTTTCTAGAGCACAGAAAAGGACATAGGGTACCTTTCATCCAGAAAAAAGTACTGTTACTTACTCTAATCTACATTTACGCGAGAGAAGCTGCGGGCAAAATTTAGTAGGTACTATATATTCCGATGTCAGAATGTCTGACGTCGGAAAATATGGTCTCCCCAGGAATTTAAACGCAGTAGAGCGTGTCTATGTTTTAAATCTTTGACCACAATACAAACAATTGTTTGTCTTGGTCTGGGTGTTTCTATATAGGTATACTTAATATGTATGTATTTATAACAAGGAGCATATATGTATTTATAAAACAAATATATATATATATTTGTTTTATAAATACATATATGCTCCTTGAACCGACGGGCGTGTATGAGGAATGTGATGAAAGTGAATGAAGCCAGAGAAGTGTGTCAGGATCGTAGCAAATGGAAATCCGTAGTCTCTGCCTACCCCTCTGGGAAACAGGCGTGAATCTATGTATATATATATATGTATGTTTATCCATTGTCTAGACACACTCTGCTTAGTTTGGGCTAGATGGTGTTATGTGTATGTATTATACAATTTTATAATATGTAAATTTAGGTTAAGGTATTTATCTATGAGCCTATGCAGCCCAAAATAAATGATTTGAAAATGATTTGATCAATGCGGTGTAAAGCGTGAATGTTACTTCAACAACTTGTAGGTATCGCCACCACCGTCGTCTAAATAGAGGAAGACTCAATTGATCTGTTAAGATCTCACAAATTGAAATACAACGACATAACTGCGTTTGAGCTGCGCGTTTCCATTAATTTATGGACTGTGTTACACGATACGTTTGTAAACGCAAGGAATTGTTTTACTGATTTGTTTCTACGGTAGTCTGTTGAGGTATACAGGTATATAATATACTTACCAAACAATTAAAAATATATTTAAAATACAAATATTTTTTGCTAAATACTGTCATACGGTTATTTGTGTTAAAAATATACCTATTTTAACATAACAATATTAAAGAGCGAATTAAGGTGTAATACTACCAGTATTACACTTTAATTCACTCTTTAATATTGTTCTTTTTTCAAAAGTTAAAGAAAAGAAAATACTGTTTTAACTCTCACTGTTATCTCAAATTCATGAAACGAGTTTTTTTTTTTAATGTAATATAATAATAATCAAAATTAGTTAGCATGTAAGTACATACCTATTAGAAGTATAAAAAATATATATTTCCTTTTTTATTCTGAATAGAATTACAATTTGATCTCAATCTCTCCCGATGTTATGCGACGATTTGGTCAACGATAGGGTGATCTATTATTTATTTATACAATAATAAGTTAGCTACTTTACCTATCAGCAGCAATTAGAGAATTCACCATTTCATTAATTTATTTACGTATTTTCTATCGACTCCTGCTGCGTTTCCCCGAAAATCGTGATTATTGAGATTTCTTATCAGAAAACCCAATAACTTTTTGATGGCCCGACCCGGGATTCAATACCGAGATCTCATGCACAGCAGTTGCATTCACTACCGCTGCGCCAAGGAGGCAGTTACACACAATACACACACACTAACTAAGCAATAATATTAAAGTACATTTACAGTTACTTGTAGCCAAGTTCAGCGAAGAAAGGGCGTAGAAGCAATGAGAAGAACGGTCAAGAAAGTTTGACCATTACCGTCTACATGGCACCGTTGCAAACTATGTGCTGTTACTTTTAATATCTTCACTAAAAGCTCTATAAACATTTTGGTCGACCTGGGTTTCGGATCCAGGACATCATGCATCCATACTACCGCTGCATCACTAAGATACGGTACATCTTTTTTTTATACTACTTAGGTGGCAAACAAGCATATGGCCCACCTGATGGTAAGTGGTCACCGTAGCCTATGGACGCCTACAATAACAGAGGCATCACTTGCGCGTTGCCGACCCTTTAGGAAAGGAAGTGGGAAGGATAAGGAGCGGGAAGGGGGAAAGAAGGTGATTGAGCCTCCGGTACTCTGTCACCGAACGAAACACAACAGTAGCAATACTGCTATTTTACGTCAATATTCAGTAAGAAGGTAGTCGTTCCCGGGTCGAGTCGGCCCATTCATGCTGAAATCAGCAAGGCTCTACTACTCTCAATCTCAAACATCTGCGTTTATTACTTGTTCTTAATATCTTTGTGACAATGTCTTTGAGGAAATTTACTGTAATATAGTTAGAACAATCACATGCATTATCAACAGATATGTTATCAAAGATATCACTATCAAAAGATTAATGTGTTGATTTAATTGTAGTTAATTATTCTACTTAAATGTTTCCGTTGTGGAATGCGTTCGATATCAAATTTTACTGATTTTGATTATTGTATGTTTTGGTCATTATACGATTAATCATCAATGGTTATACTGATAATAAATGTATAATTATCGATAAAATTTCGAAATTTATGAATATACAAGTGCTTATCTTAATACATTATAAAAATTCAAATTATTTAGATATTACGGAGATTAGCGTGCACGAACATAGACAATAATAAATAATCTGTTTAGGAGTCTCAAAATGTTGCCATTATTCAATTTTTCTTCTAATTTTCAAAATACAATTATGTTGGTAATTATTTCTACTATCTAAATAATTAAGAAACTCTACACTTTAAGGGAGATCGGTCCCAAACGGATCAGAAGATCTGTACAAATGCAGTATTTACTCATTGCACTAATAGACTAGAATATAGAGCAATTTTTTAATGAAAAAAATGCTTTTAAGTTAAGCCTACAAAACTCGGAAGGTACTAGATACATAGATTGACTTAACATTTTTACACAACGTTACTTTGAAGACGATACGAGTGATTTTGTAAACTTTTATTCACTTGTTCCCAGGGGAGTTGGTAATAGAATACTTCCATTTATCTCTCTAAAAATTAACTTTGGTCTAACCCATTAGTTCCCAAAGTGGTCTAGGTTGATCCCCAGGGGTCCACGGGAGACTCGACGGGGTCTACGTTGGCGTGACAAAAAATGGGGGTTCACAATTCGTAAGCGGGGGTCCACGAAAATTTATATAAAATTAGTGTTATACTAATATATATAAATGTCTCTTGGTAATAAAGTATTAGGTAAATACCCTAAATAGAAAATTATAAATCTCAAATAATTGGTAATATTATAACTAGTATGGGTTTCAAAGATGTCTATAGTATTTTGTTAGCTTGTTACCTATTTTTACTAATAAATCGATAGCAACCTGTTTCGTACCGTCGATATTAGGCATTATAGCATATCATTATAATCTAAATGCCAGAATCAAACCTATCAAAAATCTAGCATAATTATACTTAGATTGTTAGTTAAATTGCTTCAAACGTTAATTTTAAGTATTTTCGGTCAGATAATTATATCTTAATAGAATATAAAGATTAATATTTTTTGTTGAATATCTTGAATAAGAGAAGGATTTAAATGGCGATCATTTCATGAAGTTTACCTGCTAATTACGTGAATATAAATTGTACTTTGATTCTTCGTATTTTATTTTTTGTTCGTTTTAACTTCTCTACTAGGAATATTTCCTATATCACGGGGGACTTTACAAACAAAATCGGACAAAATTAATACTCAGACTCGAAACAACTATATTTTTCGATTACACACGACAACGTTAACTAATTCGTGCAGTCATAAAGTCTAAAATATTTTAAGTCTCGTATTGAGAAACGCTGCTGTTGCGTTTTACCGGACTTATTTTCAGATTCAATTTTTAGAAGTGAAAACTTCTTGAGGCCCGTTGAGCACTTCTTGGGTGAACAAAAATCATGGAACTCGCGTCATCGTCACGCTTCCACGCTTTATTTTTTTTTTTAGAATATTAACAATATCTCAGAAATGGTGCGTACTACGCAAAAAATAACGAAGTTTTGACCCCCTTAATAACTTCTAAGAGAGTATCAGGAACTAGCATCCGACAAACCTCTTTTTTTCCATTTCTTTCGGCCGTCCCCAAAGACTGCCCCAAAGCAATTTAGGTTTCAAATTACTAGGATTCTTGTTAACCCGTCCAGCTAAACTAGAATGCTTGTGTTAGGAGTAGGTTCACGTCCGAAAAATGACTGACTACTACCGAAAAAGACCAAACAGTGAAGGTCAAAATAATGTCCGAAAATGAAAGTTTTAACTGGATTCGAAAATCGAACTCGTGACCTTGGCTCTAAGCCAATGTGGCAAGGTATTACTTAAAAAACAGACGTACTTCTCTATTTTCCTAAAGTGTATTTTCGATGTTTAAATAAATAAAATTATTACTCAGCTTTGTGTCAACAGAAATACTGGTATACACCTTCTGATCAATAGCTTCACCGTTTAACCAATAGTTGAATGAAAATCGTAGGCTCGTCGTATGAACAAAACAAGTTATTTAATGAAACATCGACCATTTACGTATCTGCCGCACCACTAACAACTTAATATGCTTTTACTTTAAGAAAGAAAGAAAGAAAGAAAGAAAATACGTTTATTTGCAACAGTACACTTACAAATATGGTTAGCAAAAAGTAAAGTAAAAAGGAACAATAACATTACTGCAGCAAATAGGTCGCAACTCAGCAAGATGCTAGTTGTAAACAACTAGCGCTGGTCTTCCGTTGCGCCTCTGTTTATAATAAAAATATATAATACATAATATATATAATACTAATAAAATGATTATGATATATATATAATACTAATAAAATGATATTATAATATTTATGTTTAAATTAAACTAATTTTATTTGACAAAAGCTATAATAAATAACTGATGTGTGAATCCGAACGCATCCCCATGTGTCAAGACTGACAGTGAAAAACGACAAATAACTGACTGCGCTAACGCAATAAATTTTGTTTTTGCTATGAAGAAGAAGATTATGATATACAAAAATTATAACTAATGGCACCATACAGGTAAGAAAAGTTCCGCTCATTGTAATGATGATTTTTGTTGGAATAGCAGAATTTCTTTAAATTTACTTTGGAATGTACGTAATGTTTTCAGGCTACGCAAAGGCGGCGGCAGATCATTCCAACATTTAGTAGCGGCGTACCTGAAACTACCCCTAAAAGCTGTCGTTCTGTGCCTCGTAATTATCAAAAGATGTGGAGTGCCCCTTGTGCTGTATTGATTAATATTCCGAGACCACGTCAACTTTTCAAAAAGGTATTAAGCAATGGTTTAAATGATTCGAGGACGTGGCTCTGATGTATTGCTTATAATAATAATATATAATCTAATAATATTAGCCTGTATTAAACTGCCCCACTGCTGGGCACAGGCCTCTTATCAATGTGAAAAGGGTTTGGCCATACTCCACCATGCTGGCCCAGTGCGGGTGAGCAGACTTCACATATCCTAGAAAACATAATGTAGATGTCTCAAACATTCAAGTTTCTTCGCGATGTTTTCCTTCACCGTTAAAGCGAGCGATAATTAACTATTTAATTCGCACATAACTCCGAAAAGTAGAGATTGCCTTGGGATCGAACCCGAGACCTCTGCGTAGCAGTCAAACGGTCCCCCACTAGGCTATCGTTGCTTCTAGTTATTGCCTAAGTAACATATAGTATTTTACTAAATCTTATATCCCCCCTTCTTCATCTGTTGTTGGGTTCCGTCTACATGGGCCTCTACTCTATATGCATTTTCAATCATATTTTAGCTATGCGCATACAGGGCGTATTAATTAATTTGGTGACAGCTTATTGGAGACTGCTGGAGTGCCACGCAAAGATCTCGAATTCGATCCTAAGGCACTCACGCACGTTGTAAAGCTGGATGCGTATTAAATAGAAAATTATCACTTGCTTTACTGGTGAAGAAAAAAACATTGTGAGGAAACCTATCTAACAGTTCTCCATAATATTCTCAAAGATCTATGAAGTTGGCCAACCTGCACTGGGCCCGCGTTGTGGTCTTTGGCCCGACCATTTTCAAACTGAGCAGAGGCCCGTGCCCAACAGTGGTTCAGTTTAAATACAGAGATGATATATATTTATAATATTAAATATTATATATTTATATTACATTATTGGTCCACTTCACCGGCTGCCTCCTCATATTCTCCTGGCCTGTCTTAGTCCTCTACTTCAATATTAAAAGTAGCGGTCTACTAAATTACTACCTCTTAATTGTCTGTATGTTTTTATGACATTGATCAACGGTTCTTTGTCATGGAACCAATCAACATTTTCAATGTTTGATTAGCCAGTACACTTATTACTGACGAGTCATCTTTAGAATGCTTTGCGTGGAAGGCGAGACGTGACGGCGTATGTTAATTGTTTCCAAATTGGAACAGGTGCTGCGAACTAGGTACCATGATGAATCTGTCCTTCAACTGGCGAATTTGTAACAGTGAACTTTATTCTGTATAAGATTTTTCCGCGGCTACGCTCGCCTAAATGGACGTTAGGTTAGGATAGTAACAGTATTTTATTCTGGATGAAAGGTTTATGTCATTTTCTGTTCCCCTAACAACGTGTATGTGAAATTACATGACGAACGGTCGTGTGGTTAAGACTGCGCCGAGCGTAAGACGCGGTTGGACTGAATGACAGAGCTCGATTTTCAAATCGGCGCGTGGCCGCCATAGTAAAATTGTATAGAGGATTTGAAATGCTTTTTTTAATAAATATGTATCTTTATTGTCAACCAATAACTTAAATATTTGGAACGGACAAATTGTAATATAACTATTTATGTTTCGTTTAAGCTGTAAAATAGGATAGATTTCTACTTTTATAATCTAAAAATCACGTAACACGAGCTTACGTTTTTGCATTTTTCGTGCAAATTTACGTAATTTTGTAGGCGAAAATATTAATTATTTTAAGTTTTTTACACGGAGTAATTGTAAACACATTCACTGTTATGGCAAATGTATATTTTATATTTGTATTAAACAAAAAGTGTTGATTTTATCAACTTAACTGTGACCGCCTGTTTTGACACATTTCGCTCGGCGCAGTCTGAAGGCGTGAAAATGTAACAAACAAACAAACTGACATCCGCATTTATAATAGCAAAGTAAGGAATATAATAGTTTAGTAAGGATAACTATAAGCTAAGGAAATGTGATCGCTGCCAATTAATTTTGACTACCGCTATTTGACATCAACGCTTCTATCAGCTATTATAAAAACATAGAACAAATCACAAAACCTAAGAAAATATTTAGCGTCTTCTTGACAATGGACATTTTAGTGTCATGATTTCTTTTGCTTTTCCTGCATTTTTATTTACCCAAGGTTTAAATACAATACGACAGTTACGAAGTTGTTTTATTTTATGTCCCAGACAAAGTAGTTAGTTTCCAAAACTGAATACGAGATGTATTTAAATATCTTATTTATCTCGTAAAATTATATATTTATTGCAAAATTTTATACAATAATATTTGTATTGAATAGCATTAGGTTGGTCTTCAAGATGCGCGACGCGATTAGCTATTCAAATTGCTGAGATGATCCCATATTTAAAAGTGTAATGAGTCTTTATTGACACGGATACGGGTTTTAAGAGAATTCCCAAAATATTATGGCAAAGTCAAATCGGACCATCGATATAATAAGAATATAATTTATTTTGTCAGAATTTAATAATATGAAACATTTTGCATCACATTCAACCATAATTTGGTGTATAAATTATATAATGTTAAATATAAAAATGACAAAAATAAATAAGAAAATATTAAAGTTAGAATTAACATGTCATAGTTGGTTTGTCATAATTACCGAAATATATAAACTTTGTCTGCAAGGAATAATTTAAATTGCTTTTTTAAATAATTTGAAAACAGTTCTCGAATACTTCGAGGTGTATGGTTAGGCACAAATGATTGGCGCCATACTGACTATAAGTACTTTTATGGTTGGTTGGTTGGTTTAGTTAAGAACCCACATTTACACTATTCATAGTACCTAGTATTTTATCTATTATTCAGAAACATTTTACTGCTGTTATTACAGTTTGTAATCATTGAATATAAATTGTAATAAGTTTACTAGAAACACAAAGTTTCTTATAGAATAAATATAAATATAAATATCAGTGATTCAAACAGCGTTGTTTCTAAGTATCCAGGAATAACAATAATAAAGAATAAAAAAATATAAACAGAACTTGTATTTTGCTTATTTTTGGCCTGACTGAGGAGATTCGATCCTACTCGACTTGACTATGTGAATAAATATGCTACATCGATGTCAGAACAGCCATAGCGATGCAAAAACTAATAATAACATACCAATGCTGCAGTTTGGCAGTTTATTACAGTTTTCATTATTTTATTTTTGAGGGGCAGAATGTTTGCTTGAATAGCATAAATGCGAAAGTCTCTACGTCCGAGATAAAATATATAATCTAATCGAAATATCGCAGCCAAATATTGCGTTTGTTTGCGCATTGTCAATAGAGAGACCAGTAATATTGGCCTCCCATGCACGAGCAGCACTAGAGCAACTTTTTTGCAAATTCGATTATGCCTTTTGGCATTTGTAAACTATAGGGGTAAGATACATATTTGAGGCATTTATATTATGTAAACGATCGACGCGAGCCACACACGCAAGTAACCAGTATGGATAATTCGCGCATGTAGTCCTCGCCAATAGGTTGAGCATGGACCCTGTGTCAGCTACATGCGTCGTGTATAAGAAGCATTTTTTGTTTCAAACATTGATAAATATTAAATTATTGCATTCAACCAACTAATTTCGAAATCGTTATCCCTATGCGCAAGTTGGTATACCTAACGCAAAATGTCATTCGTATGGTTTTTTAAATACAGTCAATACAATATCCACTCTGCATGGTCAATGTCTGTTGTATCGGATATGTTGTACGATAAAACTAAAGGCCAGGTTTATGCTTATGACTGTACGTTTTGTCAGACAAGTCGATTTTTCTAACGATACTGTCAGCTACTGGTTCTTATCTTTACAATCGTAAATTTTCTATGAAGCGACGTAACAAATAGGTGATAACTGGTTACATAGAAATATTGACAACGCATCGTGGTTAAAGCATTTAGTCAAAGGAGAGCTTTTAAATTCAGTAAGGCACGATTTTATTTTTTAAAATACATGTCTCGCACGGAGAATAAATCCTGTATCGCATGGGACTTTACGAGTATTCAAACAACGGACACAAAATACACTTATTTGTGGATAACACATATTTTTGAACCGTGTTGTGTAAATTTTTGTATCGAACTCATAATCGGAGCGGTGGCAATGATGAGGCGACCATAACTTCTGATCTTACTATGTCTAATTTTATTTAAAATCCGGTATTTTTTATTACTCGACTTAATTTGAAATCGTTACTTCGAGTCTTCTTCTTAATATCAAGTAATTTTTTGTCTACACGACTCGGGTGGAATGTACAGGGTAAAGCACTTGCGCGGTTGTTATGCACAGTGTAAGCTACCGGCGAAAGCTACCCTCGCAAATAACCCGTATAATTAACTTGTACATCGAGCTCGAGCAAGTAGCTTGCACATGTAGTTGGCTCGAGTGATATGCGTATCGAGCTTGCGTAATAGCTTGCAGACATAGTTAGCCTGAGTAACATAAGCATGTACCCCGCGTAATAGCTTGCACTTACAGTTAGCCCAGTGAGCAGCGATAGCTCAGTGGGGAGACCAACAGACTACAATGCAGAGGGTCTCGGGTTCGAACCCACGTCGCGCACCTCTGACTTTCGGAAGTTAAATGACTTTTCGAAATTAGGTGCGTATTGACAATAA
Organism: Catocala sponsa; assembly: GCA_963564715.1. Lineage (NCBI taxonomy): Eukaryota > Metazoa > Arthropoda > Insecta > Lepidoptera > Erebidae > Catocala > Catocala sponsa. The sequence continues at coordinate 4,638,837 of OY751349.1, forward strand.
TTATCGCCTGCTCCGTGCCTCGGAGAGCATGTTAAGCCGTTCGTCCCGGCTGCCATGAACATCTATGGCAGTCGTTATTGGGAGAGTGTCGACATAAAAGATCCCAATGGGTCGAAGTGTCGCCGGTCTGCACTGACTGGCCCCCACATAAGATAATATAAGATAGTTAGCCCAAGTAACATGCGCATCTAGGCTGCGCAGTAGCTTGCACGCATAGTTAGCCCGAGAGACATAAGCAAGTAGCCTGCGTAGTAGCTTGCGTATGAAGCTCACGCCAGCTACATGTACTGTGTACAAGCACTTTATCTATCGCTTTCTGTAAAATCAATCATTCACATAAATATCGCGTTTAAAATCGTTCACATTTTGATAAAAACATTTGTTACTGTCGGATTAGATTAAATTAGATTAAACGCTTATCTTTCATTGTCATCGATGAGAACGATTTGTTTTTGTTGACTGATAATAATTTGTATTATAAATTGAAGAGTACTTCATCTATAAGGTATTATCTTCACTATTTTAGAATGTCCTGAGGTCAAACGTACGTAGCTACGGCTGATGACAACTATCAGAATGAATGTTTACAATATTTGAAGCATGGATAAATCATTAGACTCGATCGAGCACTCACAGTATTAATAACAAACGTAAATGTCACGATCAGAATCATAATATTATTGTATCTATAAATGTTAGTTATTCTACAAAAACAACTCAAACTGCAAATAAAAGAAGAGAAGATTCATTGCACACGATCATAATAGCAGGGCCACAAGATTTTTGACATAGGATAGGATTTAAAAAATAGTATATGGACATATCCTAACTAATATTATCAAGGCCTATAAACTCACATTCATTAATGTGAGTTTATTTATTTGTTGACTACGCTTTCATGCCTTAACTACTCGACCAAACATCATAAAATTTTGCATACACTTTGTTGGGGAACAGAAAAGGACAGGGTACTTACTCCATCAGGTGGAGTGTGGTCATTTTGACGAGCAAAAAAAATAGGGTACCTTTTGTTTGGGACACAGTACTGTACATACATTTACGCGAGCAAAGTCGCGGTTAAAATCTAATAGATAGTAAATTATAAAATGTGTTTACCGTCGAAGATAAGAATCATGAGCATGACTTACAAATAACATAAATCTTACCAGAATTATTTTTTGCGATAGTGTTGCAATTAGCACTTAAAGGTCAACAACAACACTTCTGATAAGTTCAAATTAATTATCACATACTTTAATAATTAACATTATTGTTTTTTAAACTTCTGAGATGCAAACATGCACAATGGTCCGAAGTCCGTCATCCTTGGTGTTGCAAACGTCCATAGGTTATGATAATACGAACGGATGCTGGTAACACCCAGAATATGTATAAGGGAACCGTATTCACTGTAAGGCAGTGGTCCGACCGCCGACGATGAACGAGAAACGAGTAGAACTAGAAACTATAAACGAGTTGACGATCAGCGGGAAGCGAGTGTGTAGTTTCGATAGTTTTGTCGCCGGGCTATAAGCGAGTGTGCAAGTGCGACGAGCGATTACTCGCGCCACTCGCCCGCGGTCGCTCAGTTCTGTGCAAACCTGCGCGCGGGACGAGCGAGCGTCGCTGAACGAGTATCGCTGAACAAATTTATTTTTGAAAGCTCTTGTCGCTCAGCGACAAAACTAGTAAAGCGAGTCGTCGCCGCCAGTGTGAACAGTCAGAGAGCAACTTTTAATATATGCATCTCTTTCGTTTACACGGAATGTATATTAATTGTGCGTTTCTTGAGAGAGAAAATCGCCGATAGTTAGTCGTTTTCTCGCCGGCGGTCGGACCACTTCATAAGAATACAATTCAAGGAGGTCTAAGAACCAATTTAAAGGTACAAGCAAAGTTGCGAATGCCTCATATATGCCGACCTAAATATATATATAGTATAGTAATAGTATAATGTATAGTAATAGTATATTTTTAATAGTTTCAATAATTTAATTAGCTTAAAAATTAGTAAAGTTTGATAGTAATAATAGTGTAACAGTTTTCAAAATTTTGTAACAAAGTGTCAAATAAACAACGCGATAAAATCCGTATATAGTAGTTTAACACTCTCACCGCCATGCGGTCCGCCGCCGGTCCGTACGTTTTCGAGTCCAGCACGCCACCTGTATGTTGCACTGAACTGTTTCTGTAACAGCAGGCCACGCACTACAAAATTAATATGAAAATGCGAGGTTACAGCAGACCGCATGGCCTGCTAGTAAAAGTAAACGGTGAGCCCGCCAGCCACCCGTATGGCTTGCTGGACTCGATATAGTATTTTCACCTTGGCGTGCACGGTTAGGCAAAGTTGAGGACACCGGCGGATCGCATGGCCTGCTGCACTGGAAAATTCTGTATAAGGGTGGCGGTGAGAGTGTTAATTTCAATCACATCAAGACTGTTTACCTTTAGTTAATTACCTAACCAAATGGAGTATGAGCATGGTTCTCTTATGAGAATGTCGTATGACAGTATAAGTTACTAAGCTAGGCAGTCTATTAGATTAGTCACTTTATAATCCTATTTACAAAAATTTCACGTTTATGATGCTACTCCACTCTCGTGGCTCGTAGCATGATATATCACCGTCTGCCTTAAAAAATGGTGCTATCAAATACAAAAATAATTTTCAAATCACACTAGTAGTTCCTGAGATTAGCGCGTTGAAACGAAAAACAAACTCTTTGGCTTAATTATATTACTAGCTTTTGTCTGCAGCATCGCTCGGAATAATATATTTTCTGGATGAAAGATAATAGAGCTTTAAAGTTTTAAATAGCGCATATAAAATTATCGCTTGCTTTTGAGATGAAGGAAAACATCTAGAAGAAACCCATATGTCTGAGAGTTCTACATAAAGTTTTCGAAGACCCGCACTGGGCTAACGTGGTAGACCCTTCTCACGCTGAGGAAAAGGCTGTGCTTAGCAGTGAGCCAGCCTATAAAAAGGACTGATATTATTATAACCGATCAGATAGGCAGTCTGTATGCTTTTTGGCCGACTATAAAAAAGAAATTACAAAATCTCATGACTTAAGTATATTAGGTACTTTGTCTACACAACAGTATCAATTCCCGCGGTTTCACCCGCCCCCGTGGGTCGTAGCGTGATTTATATGCCTTCCTCAATAAATAGACTATCCAACACCAAAATAGTTTTTCAAATCGAACCAGTAGTTCCTGAGATTAGCGCGTTCAAACAAACAAACAAACTATTCAGCTTTATAATATTAGTATAGATTAGATAGGCAGTCTGTATGCTTTTTGGCCGACTATAAAAAATACATATTACAAAATCTCATGACTTAGGTATATTAGGTACAACAGTATAAAGATCAAATAGATTGCATATATACTACAGAAATTATCCTAACTAGTATTATAAAAGCGAAAATGAGTTTGTTTGTTTGTTACCTTTTCAAGCCTAAACCACTGAACCGATCATCCTGAAATTTTGCATATGCGTTGTCATGTGTACAAAAACGGACATAGGCTACCTTTCATCCCGATAAAAATTACTGTTCCCGAGGAAAACAACAACAACGTTATTATGATAATAGATGGCGCCACGTGAGTTTCGAATCATGATTGAATTATATTATTACAAGCAGAGTACAACCCGAATTGATTGTCAAATTTTAAATTAACGCGAACGAAGCTGCGGGCAAAAGCTAGTATTTAATAAATTGAATACACAGCTGAACATCGCTTTAGTACTAACTTTTGTTTCGAGTGTGTTCTTGACTTTGGGAATCCCGGTGATATAGGTACTCATATTAAGTTTTACAAGTCAGTTGCTTAGGATTAAGGTTTTTGTGAATCTGACATTGCCACTTAAAATATTATCCATCCCTCCTCCTTGCGTCGTATTCCTCATTACTGAGAGTCATGACTCCCCCGCTGAATCACTTTCTCATGGACTAATTCCCTCCATCTGTTCCGGTCTTTTGCTTCGTGGAGGGCTTTGTGGAGATTGGTGTTAAGCGAGGATCGGATTTGGTCCGACCATCTCGTTGGACTGCGGCCTCTTGGTCTTTTGCCGTCAACCTTGCCTGTCACCATCAGCTGGTCGATGTTGTGACCGTCTTTGCGGGCAATGTGTCCAAAAAATTCCAGTAGTAGTAGCGATAGTAGGTACCGTACTTTGCACAATTTATATTAGAACGTATGCGATGTTTTTCCACGTGTAAATGCATCTTTTGAGGCGCTCATAGCCAGTTGCACTCACTGATCGGTAAACGATTAGCGAGGTTAAGCAAAGTTGGGTGCGATCAGTCTATAGGTGGGTGACCGCTTAGTGGTATTTCATCTGAGCGTCTCCGAGCTTTGGAGGGCACGTAAAAAGCCCGTCCCGGTTGTTGTCAAATTGACAGCAGTCGTTAAGCCATGTCAGAGGCCTACGGGCGGCTTGAACAACTTTTGACAACAGGTTGGCTACTAACCACACGAAAAGAAGAGGAAGAAGAATGCATCTTTTGTACCTATACTACGGTTCTGCATTTACGTTTAGCCACAAAATATATTCATATAATATATAGTTTACCTGGTATACGCAATATGGTTTTATATAGCGCACTTGCCTTGAGTCGAAATCATATTATTAGGTAAGTAAGTAAATAATCATAATAAGCATAGCAGCGATAACCTTGTGAGAGACCGTTGGACTGCCACGCAGAGGTCTCAACTTTGATCCTAAGGCACGCATCTCTAACATTTTGAACTCATATGCGTATTAAATTAGTTATTATGGTTCGCTTTAACGGTAAAGGAAAGCACTGTGAGGAAAGCTGCATAATATATGAGAGTTCTCCATTAAAGTTTTGAAGGTTTGTCAAGTCTGCCAACCTGCACTGTGCCAGCGAAGTGTACTATGGCTTTTAACCCTTCTTACACTGGCCTCCCATGTCCAGCAGTGGCACAACACAGAGCTGATATTATTAGTAAATAAGACTATTTGAAATTAATTTGTCTTTGTTCTCATCAAAAATTGTTGTCACTAAATAATATAATAACTTCATAGAGGTTAGCTATGCATTACACGTGTTATTTATCACTAATTAATTTCACGGAAGACCTAATGGCCACCACATTAAAACAAGATTTTCACACAACAATAAACTAACAGCCTTGCGGCACATTGTACAAACTAATCTACATATTTGCGCGTTATTAACTCCACACGAATCGATTTTGCATTTGAAACAGTCTTCAATAATCTACAGACATCTTCCTTGAGAGTATTTGCATGAAAATCACCAATGTCATGTGAACTCGAGTACTTTAAATAATGTTGTCACGTTATACGGGGTGAGGAGGATTGCGACGCGGCGATAATAAATGAAACACGGAAGCTTAAACACGTATAATGTTCTACAGTAGAGTTATATAAAGCATCATAATGTTCAAGTTATAGTTTTCTCTAAAAGAAAACGGTTCTCAACCCTTGTTTATACGAAGCCATCGCTAGCTGCCAGTCTCATTGGCAGCTAACACTGGTTTGGTATTGGCCTGGCTGTCAGCGCTAGCGAGAAAAGAGCGACCGTCTATTTTTCAAGCCAGTGCAGTGACCTCCGTCCGCATACCCCTTAATCCACGCGCCAGCGCAGCGCTGCGGACTCGCGTAGACGCATCGCGCCAGGTGCTGGCAGATTATTTTTAACGTCAAATGTGTGCACACTACAAGAAATATCCAGTCTGAACTGGCTTCATCTAAACTATACGAGCCAAGCCAGCAGCGACTTGTCTATAGGACTGGCGCCAGCGCTCTAGTTTCGTATAAACCATACTTTATTATTCCTTTAAAATCAAAATCAAAAATAAATTTATTCAAATTAGGTTACATATGAATGTCAAAGTTACTCTAAATTTTTTCGGTGAATTTACATTTAGGTACTGCCACGTTTAGCAAAGCAAGGGTGTAGGGCTCATGAGAAGAACGAGCAAGAAACTCATGGCCACTCTTTTTAATCGCCAAGATTTGACTTGATCATTAGGATAGAAGATTTCTTTGCGCTGTTCGTTGGTGTCGGAAAGTTTAATCGCTGGGAAAATTTCAAAACGGTGATTCCGGATCTGTAATTATTAACGTAATTGTTAGTAGTTTTTGTTGTATTTAGTGAAAAATTATTGAATATTTGACTTGCCCCTCATTTGTGGGCCAGTTGTTTATAGGAAATATCTCAAATTTTTATTTGGTATTATTATTAAATCGAGTAATATAAGTACCATTGATTGCTTTTGTTTATTTGATTTCAATTATCATAAATGTACATGGCATACATACTTTGTTAGATCCGACTGCTGCATCAATCAAATTCTTATCATATTTGTTATATTAATACAAGTCAACTATACCAGTAAATTTTCACTGATTATTCTGTCTGTTGACTCAAAAATGGTTTCTATTTATAGTGCCATAAGTTTGCATTAGCGCACTACAGTGAGCATTATGCGTCAATTACAGCATTAGTACGCTAAAATTTATAGGTTGTATAAATTAACTTAGGTTTTGTATAGTATACCTACAGATAGATTTTCAACTGTCACATATGACACTGGACTGTTCATCAGTATTATTTTTTTAGTTGACTCCATATGTATTTTCTAAATCATTACTTTTCTTTATCCGAAAAATTCATCAAACTTTTCTTGCCGATAGTTACTACATACTATCTACAACATACTATCATCAGATCTTCCAGCTTCAAATCCAAACAACCGTAGGTAGCTCTCTAATATCACATATTATCACACGCAAAAACAAGTCAAATCACATAACACATCTTACGTACTTTCTTCGTCCAATCTCTTGAAATACTAAGAGCATTTTATAGCATTTTGCTGAATTCCGTTTCTGGTTTTACTCAAAAACTTATTATTATGAGTTACTTAATGTGTTATCATTATACTGTCGCAACATTTCCCGCTCTGTCTTTAAGCCCAAAACTTTCCATGTTATTACTTTCTTGTATGAAAGTTTTATATTACGAACTCGGAATTTACAGTAACGAGAACCACGTTTAATTTGTGGCGAACGTTGTCCCTTTATAAGTTATGCATGCACTTCTTTCATAAAATTTTGCTTTAGATTTTGCAAGCTATATTGAAATAATAAATAGACTAAGTTAATAATATGTATTGAAGTTTCACTTTGTCAGGTGTAAGATTAACCGTTTGTAAATTGGCAACATCAGTTTGCCCAATAAGGTTGCTAATTTCATAATCATAAACGGTAGGGAAAATCTACACTATTAGAGAATGCATAACTGATCGCAGGATGCTAATAATATGCTATTTCTTGCAGATGTTGTGGGCATGGTGTAAATAACGCAAGGCAACCGCGCATGCCCACTCAATTACCTTGTGTATGTACCTACCACCACAAAGAAAAACCAGGCGCTATCATAAAGTCTGTTTTTACATTTTATTACCTGAACTAGGTCAGAGACCTGTTTCAGGCTGTTTCTAATATTACATTGTTAGTCTATTGTTAATAAAGAATTATCATACTGACGCTGGATATCGCAGAATCGGTAATCAGCCTTCGATATATTGAATACAAGTCTGCCCGCTGACTTGGCCTGGTGGAAAAAACCTATGTCTTTACGTAAGATACAATTTATCACTTAGCGACAATACATCAAAATCGGTTCTGAAAGTTCATTAGATTGAGAGATTTCAGATTACGACGAACGATTTACATTCGCATTTTTGATATTAGTATGGATTTATGCTCCACAATTTAAACTAGTTTACTACATCCAGTACATCTTTATTACTACATATCATAAAACAAACCCCTCCGCCGCGTCTGTCTGTCTGTCTGTTCGCGATAAACTTAAAAATTACTGAACGGATTTTCATGCGGTTTTCACCTATTATAGACAGTGATTCACGAGGAAGGTTGAGATGTGTACTTCGTTAAAGTTTTGTACTAACCGAGCGAAGCCGGAGCGGGTCGCTAGTGTAACAAAATTTTCATCGACGCTTGAAATATTTTTAATCTAAGGACTTGACAACTACCTAGAAACTTTCAGCGTCTTACCAAATTTACCAGGTAATTGCTTACTAATATCTAACCGGAACTTCAAAGAAGAACGCACAAATAATTCAATGGCTGACATTGACGCTACGTCACACGTTATTAAAATATTTAAACAGTGAACACTAATTGACATTTACGCTGAGTCTAGACAACGAACAAGAATGGCATCGCAACAGAATGTCATACCGAATTTCTAGTACCAGTGTTATGTGTCATTTTGTCATTGGAAGTTAAGGGTAACATTGAGGCGATATGAACTAACATCTGGCAATGACAATGTTCGAAATTTAAATGCCACAACTGTCCGTGCATATTGTATAATGAGTTGTTTCTGTCAGATATATTTAAAGCACTGACAAAGAACCTCCAAAAAAACCCAGAAGCTAGATTTTTCGTTGTATCTAGGAAAACCTTTCCAATTTAGAAAGTGAAAATCCTTTGAGAAAGTCACCGAGTTAAAATTATGGTTTTTCTTTTCCAAAATAGTCTTCACTGGCTATATCTATCAGACGATGTCATCGCAGAAGAATTTAGCCACTCAATCATTGCTTCAAATGTGCCTTGTAGCGAGAAAGCCGAAAAGTTTCTTTAGAGCGTTTACAATATAACATGATAAATGTTAATTGCTAACAAAATTTGGTTGACCGTCTAAGAGAGTTATTCCACCTTATCCCGCCCTCCCCTTTCCTATCCAGAACAACGCGTGCTGGGCTCAGATGCCATCCTTACACGGTAGAGTCGATTAGAGCGCGTACCAACAAGTTTTGGGTCCTCATACCTCTGCACGTGTTTCCTTCTTCTTTTAATCCTGGGTCCTTTAAGCGGGGCGTGAAAAAGCACCTTCTCAGGCCGTCAAAGTAGAGAACTCAACATCGCCTCGGCTGCTATGACGGCGGTGTGGAGGCCACTGCTCTTAGACCACACGACAGCTTACCATCAGGTGGAGTGTGGTCATTTTGAAGAGCAAAATAAAAAAAAAATATTAAAAATCAAAATACCTACAAAAAGAAACCAAAATTCAAATATACATGAAGGTTTGTTAGAGGTAGTCAACCGGCCAAAATATAAAAACTTGGTTAGCTGAGCTTTGAGATAAAGTTCTGTAAACTCATAAATCTAAGCTTCTTCCGTATTTCGCTCATAACTGTCCAGTTTTTAACAAAACTCCTCATATAATGCTACAATAATAGGTTTTGTTATGTTTTTGGTCATATTAAATAGCTAACTTTGAATGGAATTTACTTTATTCAACATTTAATTACAGAAAATATTAAAACTGCGAACTGATTTTGGTGTATCACTTAATATTATAAAACAGAATCCCCTGCCGCTTTTGTCTGCCTGTTCGCGATAAACTCAGAAACTACTGAACGGATTGTCATGCGGTTTTCACCAATAGACTGAGTGATTCATGAGGAAGGTTTAGGTGTTTAAATTGTTAAGGTTTTATACTACCCGTGCGAAGCCGGGGCGGGTCGCTCCTTTTATTTATAATCAAATTATTAATATTTTCAACATGATAATACCTATCAAGTAATGCTGTATGCATTTGCTCGGTACATTGTACATTCATAATCGTATTTATAATAATATAAATTATTACCATAACTGATATACATTTTTGCCGCAATCATTATATTATTCATGTACCTACGTAAAAACAAAACCTTTTGCTTGTAATGTAAGATGCTCAAAATGATCCAATATTTTGTTGTTGTTTTTACGGAAATTAATGATAAAATCAGCTGTATAAAGGCTCGCAATGTTGAGTTTTATGAGCCAAGATTGTTTTATAACTGAATAAACAATGTTTAATGAAATATGAGACTTTTATGGCTGAAAATGGTATCAATAAACCTTACTTAGTCATAAAGATAGGAACGCAAATCCCAGTGTGCTCTAGATAAATTCTACCATCTGGTGATTCTTCATTCATTCTTATGATACTAAAACGGGTATCATATTATGATTGATGCTTTTCTGTCGCCGTATAGTCAGACCACTTATATGATTCCGGAAGAGTACAGGAGCAATGACCTTTGAGAATTTATGATGTACTTTATGCCATTTATTCAGTATATTTTTGCGGTGAGAGCAAAACTATTCTGACGGGTTAAGTGAACCTTTTGCCAGTATCGACTTTAGCTAACGTTTATTATCACCAGACTGTCCGTATATACATACTAGTAACCAGAATGCCTAGTGTGAGTTGTTTTAACGTTAACACGATCGGAACGTTTACCGCGTTTGGCACTCTGATTGGTTAAGAGCTTGGAGCGGGCCAATCGGAGCGCCGAACGTCATAAACGTGTCGATCGCGTTAACTTAAAACAAACTCGCAGTAGGCACTCTGTTTTTTGTTACTAATAAGATGTTTTCTGCCATAGTAGGTATTATCAAATTCCTTAAAGTTACATCGTTAAAATATACTCGATTAAATAAAATGGTTTTTTTTTTCTAACTTTTGTGTATCTACTTATTTTGCATATAAAAATCAAAAATTATGATATCGAATTCTCGATCGGAGTAAATAAAATACAATAAAGCAACCGAACTGGTATTACTATCCTCCTGAAAAGCCATAATATGACTGATGCCAATCGTAAAACGAAGCCTTATTACCCGAAACTGTAAAACCACTTGGACAAAAATAGTTTTTATTATTAAACCTATTTCGTACTAGTCGCTATATTTAACTTGGCGTATTATAAACCATTTTATGTTCGATTATAAACCACAAAAATTAATTTATAACTTTTCAGCACCGACGGAGTTCTTTAATGACGTCACAAACAATATGGCGGCTTTATAGGCCGTTGGCGATGTAGTTACGCTTTTAAATGTTAACTGGAGATATCGCGATTGTAAATTTAGTTAGAAATATTTTTTATTTATGTAGCTTTCAACAACCTACACTTTTATAGCAATTTTCGTTTTTGAATAAGTCAATGCCAGAAATATTTACTTAATTGCTTGTGAAGCAAATATGATCTTAAATGCCTTGAAAATAAGGTTAACTATAGATTGACAACAACGCGTTAAAAATAAAACTATTTAACTACAATTTCAAGTCTATAACTGTTACTTAGTATTCGTTTTCTTCGGGAGTAATAATATATAATAATAATAATATAATAATATTCTATCACATACACACAACACCGTCTAGCCCAAACTAAGCAGAGCTTGTACTATGGGTACTAGACAATGGATAAACATACATATATACTTTTTTTTTTGTAAATACATACATATTATACATAGAAACACACAGACCAAGAAAATATTATAGGTACAGTGCAAAAATTATGCACTAACTACGCAATATTGTCTTCTGTTTACGCGAATGTTATTCATTGAAATTAAACTACTATATACGGATTTTATCGCGCTGTTTATTTGACACTTTATTACAAAATTTTGAAAAACTGTTACACTACTATAATACTATTTAACTTTACTAATTTTTAAGCTAATTAAATTATTGAAACTATTAAAACTATTTATACTATTACTATACTATTATACTATTTATATTTATGTTTACACTTTCCCCGACGTTTCGGTTGCTTTTCAGCAGCTGGCTGAATGGCAAATGGCAAAGCTTAGTTATCTTGTCCCAGACGTCAAAATGAAGTCCTATCTATTTTGTGGTACTATAGGCATTCCCTATTAGGCATTCAATTAAGTTTAAAATATTTACGTTTGAAAATTGCTACGGACTAAAACAAGAATCCTAAATAAATCCAAGACCTAAGTCATGAGACGCATTTATTTCTCACTTCAAGGCGAAATTAGTAATTAATATTTTAACTAATAATAAAAATGTGAATGTGAGTTTGTCACGCTTCATACCTTAACTAGTCGACCGAGCATCATGAAATTTCGCATACACGTTGTCAGGTGTAAAGAAAAGGACATAGAGTAACTTTCGTTCAGAAAAAGGTACTATTACCAATCTAACCTAATCTGAAAAGCAAAATCTAGCCGACTATAAATGGCATGGTATTGCTGATGCAAAAATGGAAACTAAACTTTGAAAAGTACGTCATATTAACGTAACTTTTGAAACTGATTTAAGTATCAACATAGACTCCTTGTAGCAACAGCTAGTTTCAAATATGACGTAGTTTTACATTGTCGTATTTTTGCATTTACTGAACACCCAGAACAATGCGTCATCTTAAAATTATGTACACACATTTAAGCCTGTATAGAATCATATTGGTCACGATTGTCTAAACAAGCATCGCCTCGTTTACGCACAAAAGATCATGCTATACAATTTTACTTCAGACTAACAGGCCACTGACGTATTTTAGCAACGACATGTAGATCGATCGACTATGTTCAAAGAGGAACAATAGAATTACAATATCCGTCAATCTATAGAACTAATTGCTCAATATAGTATAGTAATTAGTATGCACATTACCAATTATTATAATGCGAGTTAGACAATGGTCTCGTTTTCTACGTAATTAAATCTACTGTCATTGTCATGAAGCTTACGACGGAATATATCACATTATTTATATCTACTTATATTTGTATTGGTGCTCCATGATACTGTTACGTTACGCGAGATACATGCGCAAGCTACTAAAGCGAGCTACATGCACAAGATACTCACGCGGGCTCCATGCGCAAGCTACTCACGTAGGCTACATGCACAAACTAGTCACGTGGGCTACATACGCAACCTACTAACGTGGGCTACATGCGCAAGCTACTTACACGGGCTACATGCGTTTGTTCATTATAGCATTTGCTTGCATCGGTCATTTACTCAATGCATATAAACTGCGCATGTACTGAAACCTGTGAATATTACTCGTGTCGTGCACCAGAGCTATATTATGCTGGCTATGCTTGAGTCTAAGATGAGGCGAACCTATGTTTAATGATTATTGATAGCAACAGTTCTGTTACTTTTAACTTAAAATATAATAGAAATCAAGACTCATAAATAAATAACTCATGTTAAAGTTATGTGAAAGTAATTTTTTAAGACTACAAACATTCAAACAAGGGACACAAAGAACATACAGACTCGGAACAACCATTTGTGGATCACACAGGTTTTGTCCCGTGTGGAATTCGAACCTACACTACGATGTCCGTGACGTCATCAAATATTAATTAATCTATATCATGTTATCTCTCAGTCGGAGAACGGAGTCTGATACTGTGCCTGTTAAAGAGCAATAGGATTTTTATTACAGAGCACTTTAAATCATAGGTTGACGAAATGTGGATTCAAGAATCCGTTCTACGGATATGCATGCGTGAATGTTTTCTGATCTCAAATGAATGTAGATATACGTATATTATATTGATCTATGAAATTATCATTTCTTATGAGGAAAACGTTACGTTTTACTAAAATGTCGCATACACGTGGTCTAGGGTACTGAAAAGGATATAGGGTACATCATCCAGGAAAAGTAATGTTTCCAAAGAATAGAAAATCGACATTACCTACATTTTCGCGAACAAAGCCGCGTGAAGGAACTATTATGTAATATTTGAAAGACAAGATTATAACTAGAGATGTTATATCTATACATATAATAAAATCGTAGGAAAGTCAAAACTGTACATTGAATATATTTTTGAAAGAATACTTGGGGCGTGATCTACAATCGATATCGAAGCCAAAAATATAGTTTTTAGAATTTTTGTCCGTTTGTCTGTATGTATGTCCGGGCTATACTCAAAAAGTACTGCATGGATTTACTTCAAATTTTGCATGAATATTACTAACAGGTCGGGTCAACATATAGGCTACATATTATCACGCTATCACCTACGGGGCAGGAGCTGTGAACCTTTATTTTCCTTACGCATTCTGTGACAGCGTGTAATCTAACGACGCATATTTAAATGTTGTTTTTGAGTAAGCCATGCTATTATCTAGCTTTACACTATAAAAACTACGCCATTTAAGTAACTTGGGCAGAGAAATATAGTTGGGTTCCGCGGCGACAAACACTTTTAGTTAAAATCTACGCGGACGAACTCGCAGGAAACAGCTAGTAATTAATAAAGTCGCATCGAAATGTCGCTTTGTCAGCTGCAGGGCTAATATGGCATCGCAAAATATCTAACGGCCTCTCACCAGGTATGGCTAACTTTGAAATTTAATTTAAAATATTTGCTGCTACCGTACACAGTGACCGTGTTTGCCGATAGCCTCCGCAAGTCTGCACTGCTAATAAATCCATGGAGGTCTGTTAGCCAATATTGTACTTTGTGCCTTTCGATATATTTATTATATGTACTTTATTTCGGTATTACGTTATTGATGATTAAGCTATCGACATACGATTGCGATTCTTTTTGTGTTTCGTGTACAATAAATATTCGATAGGAAGTAATATTTTTTTGGAATAGTTTTATTCTTAATACCCTAGTACATTTGAGCGTAGATTGAGAATAATAATAATTTCATTTTTATTTGTCGGCCTCGATGGCGAATTGGTTAGTGTAACCAACTGCCACGCATGAGCTCGCGGGTTCGATTCCCATACAAGTCAAATATTTGTGTGCATGAACATGGATGTTTGTCTTGGTCTGGGTGTTTCTATGTATAATATGTATGTATTTACAACAAAAAATATATATGTATGTTTATCCATTGTCTAGTACCTATAGTACAAGCTCTGCTTAGTTTGGGCTAGATGGTGTTGTGTGTATGTGGTAGAATATGTAGCAGAATATCAGCCCTGTAACAAACTGTCCCACTGCTGGGCACGGGGTTCTTCTCAGTGTAAAAAGGATTAGGCCATAGTCTACCACGATGGCCTAGTGCGGGTTGGCAGGCTTCACATATCTTCGAACATTATGGATAACTCACAGACATGCAGATTTATTTAATTTTAAGGCAGACACTAAATTAAATATTTGCAGTAAATATAAATATAATATTAACCTCCCTATTATAAACAATGATATTTATTATAAAAGCGCTTATATTGCTGCTATACGTGTGTTTATTCATATCCCTGTATACATAAAACAATTAAATGGCAATATGTTTAAAAATGCCTTAAAGAAGTGGCTTATTATTAATGCCTTCTATAGTCAAGGGAATTATTGTTAATAAATAATATGTATAGTCTTTAAGTACTTCTTGATGTTTACTAGAGTTACTGTTTACTGTAAAGTTGCAATACCCGAATTGGTAACTTGATTCGAAAATTATGTAACACCATTGCACACACAGTTTTATGCAATAAATATATGTTTATGTCTATATCTATGTCTATGTCTACTTAACCCTTTCACAGTCCCGTGATAGACACAATAGAAAATCAATTGTTATGTACCATATGTGGTTCATCGGACAGGGAACGTGTTAATCACACAGTTATCATTTCTATTATGACAACTTAATCACATAGCCGTCTACAAATGAACTTAATCACAAATACGTGACTTGATCACTCAGCCGTCTCTGTAGGATAACATAATCACACAGACAGACTTGGTCACTTAGCTTTATTCATATAAACTGGATCACAGCCGTTTCTACTTATAGACTTGAATACACAGCCGTCTTTATTTATATAGACTTGATCACACAGCCGTCTTTATTTATATAGACTTGATCACACAGCAGTCTTTTGTTTATATAGACTTGATCACACAGCCGTCTTTATTTATATAGACTTGATCACACAGCCGTCTTTATTTATATAGACTTGATCACACAGCCGTCTTTACTAATATTAATCACACAGTTACGAGTGTTATATAATTATGTTTATGGGTAGGATATAGAGAAACAATTATTTACTTAAACACACAATTTAATAATGCTTGGCTCCATTTTGATTTATAAGTTCTTAACTTGATATAGAGAGTAAATTAATTTTACTACCGGTGTCTATATATGCTCTGAGCTGTTGTCCGAGTAGACCTCGAAATCAACATTATGAAAACTAATTACTGAAGGTACTTCACAAATAGTAAGTTATTGTAATTATAAATCCTTATTTTAAAATATCACGGCCTATTATAACCTCATGTTTTATAACATAGTCGGGTAGAATATGGAACAAAATTGCATGATTATTTTCATTAAAAACAACCTCAATCAGAGTTCCTCGGTACAATAAATAGCGGAATTATCAATACTAGTTATTTGAACAAAATTATCATAACGAGTGCGTTATGTCAGCTACAATTAATAACACAAGAGAACCTCCCGCTCCGGAATCAAAATAAAATGAAAACGACCAACCTGATTTTTGTAACTAACAGCACAGAGACCATCTCGCAGCTGTCCACACGGCGCTCGCTTGTTGAGCTCGATCAATTGCATCATGTTCTTTTGCTGCATCTCAAACGTAGTATACCAGTGAGAATGGAGTTCAGATCCCACTTCTGAAGTATTACGCAGTCGTGGTTCTTGCACAATGAAACGCCGATATACTTTTTACACAACCAGTATATATTTCAGCAGAGTAACGTTCTAACTGATAGTTGTAACGAGAATGAATATTTGTTAATCTCCTACTGTAACACCGCTAATGGACACCCATACGCCGCGCTTCATCTACGCACACATGCAGCGCTGACGACGGTCACCGAGCCCGGCCGAACGCACACATACCTGCCGTTATCATCCCCTCGCGCCAGGACACTATATAAGGCGTTCGCGCCAGCATAATAAGCGCAGACCGCAGTCCGTTGTGCACGGCATAGCTTCCGCACCTCGTGGAACTATCCGGACCAACTGACACTTAGGGAACAATAGGCGACGGTGTGCGTACATAGATGCTTTGATCTCGAACATTTGTGGACCATACCATCATTAAAATTGTACTGATATTAAGAAAATAATAGCTTACGTGATTTCATCGTCGTCTTTCCTTCATCACCATCGCTACAGTGGCGACCAACGTGCCGGCCCGGAAAGAGCTCATAGTGACGCGTGCTGGAAGGAAGACTACAACCCTATGCATTAGGAGCTGTTCTTGTGCAAGGGGAGGACCACGATGAACACCGCTACATGCTCCTCTACCGCCCTTACTCCTGCTTATATGACATTTGGGCGGCAACTTCGAAATCCATATGATAATCTACATGACTTTAGGGCAATTATCAGTTCAGAAAACTTTGTCCCGGAGATAACCCCAAAACTTATACAACTGGTTGACACTTTGAAGAGAGTACAAGAAGAAAAAGAGGAAAAGCGGAAAGAAATCGTTGATCAGCATCGTTCAGTATCTCCTGATTATAAGCCGGGAGATCTGGTTTTAGTGAATCTACACCCATTAAGTAAATCAAGTCAGGGCATTAGCGCTAAACTTGCTCCACGGCGCGATGGGCCCTATATAATACTAAAGAAACATGGCCCAGCATCTTACGAAGTAGCTGCTCCAGCCGCTCCCCAGACAGCTGTGGGCATCGACCATGCTTCTGCTTTGAAAGCATATAATAGTGCTAAGGTCACTCTGCCAACACCAGTGGTACCTCTTCGCAAAAGAGGTCGTCTAAAAGGACGCGTGGTGGAATCTAATGAAACTCTCTCCCAATTCTAGCAATCCCAATTCAGCGTCGTCGAGGGCGTCCAAGGAAGGTCGACTCTTCAGCAGGTCTTCCAAGTCGAAGGGGGAGACTGTAACACCGCTAATGGACACCCATACGCCGCGCTTCATCTACGCACACATGCAGCGCTGACGACGGTCACCGAGCCCGGCCGAACGCACACATACCTGCCGTTATCGTCCCCACCGCGCCAGGACACTATATAAGGCGTTCGCGCCAGCATAATAAACCGCAGTCCGTTGTGCACGGCATAGCTTCCGCACCTCGTGGAACTATCCGGACCAACTGACACTTAGGGAACAATAGGCGATGGTGTGCGTACATAAATGCTTTGTTCGCGAACATTTGTGGACCATACCATCATTACAATTGTACTTTTATTAAGAAAATAAATCATAAGTGATTTCATTCGTCGTCTTTCCTTCATCACCATCGCTACACTACCTTATTTATATATTTTTATCAATGTGGCAAATGGAAAGTTAAATATCAATTAATTACATTTTAAGGTGTAAAATTAGTACAGTAACAAATAACAATGATAATTATTAATTATAGAAATAATCAAATGTAAATATGCAATTATAACATAACAATTAAAACAATATAATACGTCACAACCGTGTGCTACTATTTAGTACTTGATAACATGTTATAAGGTGGGATGTAACACCTACCGCGGCACTAGCCGCAGCAGGCGTAGGACTATTGCTACGTATAGATTCTAAGATATATGGGCTATGCGGATGGGTGTTTGATGGACTGTTATAATGGCAATTATGGATGAAAAACGGCGTCTGCCCTGAATACTCTTAATGTATCAAGTCGAATGGGCAGACGGTGACTCGCCAACTCACTAGCACAACTTAATTACTATTTGTATACATCTCTAATTACCTCTTAAGAGATTGGAAGTTGTAAGCAAAAGTTTATACCTACTTGCAGCTCATATTTTATCAGTATGCTTCAAAGTACCACGTAATAGTTTAGTAAATTTATTGGTTTTGATGTTTTATTTATTTATTTTTTATTTTATCTGATGTTATGACATGTATTTTTACTTATCTTGATTTAATTTATATGACATGTATTATTTTAACTAATGTAATAATTAATTCTAGCCTATTTATTTATTTTTAATTTAATTGAATTAAATAATATTTATTATAATATGCTTATTGTGATTTTTAATTTTATTTTTTATGTTATGATTTTTATATGTTGACTATGGAACCAGATTTCTGAAATAAATAAATAATTATTATTATTATTATAGTGAGAGCGAGCCTTTCTGCTGTTTATCGGGCACACTTTAAGTGCTACTATTTAGAATCTTTTAACAAAACGAAACTGACTGCAGGGATGGCGAAGTGGTATAAGTGGCCGCCTCGCCACTGCCACTGCAGCGAGTGTTGTGGGTTCGAATCCCACACGGGACAAACATTTTGTGATCCACAAATGGTTGTTCCGTGTCTGGGAGTTCTTTGTGTCCGTTGTTTGAATGTTTGCAAAGTCCCCCGCGACACAGGAATTAATCCTAGTAAGAAAGATATCACCTAAATACAAAAAAAATCTCGTAACAGTTTTGACTCGGGAACTGATCTCGGGACCTTATGATTCGCCTAACACTGGTGGCAACATGCCCCGGCAAGTCTATAGAACATAAAAATAATAATATCGCAATATTAACAAATGTTTGTTTAAATTTATCATCAATAGTTAGCAGTCTTATCTGTTACGATATTCAAGGTTATGCCGGAAATTAGGCCGGGTCAGAGTTCATAGATAAATTGCCTGACACATAAATTTACAGGAAGCTGAGCGAAAAAATCTGTTGATACTGAAAAACAAATAGTCTTGTACGGAATTTGCAATTTCAATATTTGTTCTATTTGAATATTGAAGTACCAGCTGACCTGCGCTCCTTCTTTTGCTTTACATAAGAGAATTTTCCCCTTCTCCATGGCAGTCGAACGGCCTCCTGCTAGGCTATCGTTACTTGCTATAAAAGTATGTTATACTAGCTTTTGCTCGCGGCTTCGCTCGCGTTAATTTAGAATTTGACAATCAATTCGGGTCGTACTCGTCCAGAAGTGAGAAAATTTTTATACAAACTTTATCCCCCCTTCCGCCCCTTTAGGAGAGAGTTTTATTTATTTCACCTACACAGAAATTATTCAATTGTAATCGAAAACTTATGTACTTACCAATTTTCATACTGCTAAGTCCAGAAATGAGAAAATTTCGTTACAAACTTTACCCCCCTATTTCACCCCCTTAGGGGTGGAATTTCAAAAAATCCTTTCTTAGTACACCCCTACAAATTAAAATACACATGCTCTCCAAATTTTAAGTTCCTACGACTAGCGGTTTAGGCTGTGCGTTGTCTCTAAGTCAGTCAGGACATCTTCCTTTATATATATATGTAGATAATAATCCAGGATAAATCTAAGGTCGTTCAACGGCTTACGCGTAATCGCGTAACAAATATTCAAACCTTTTTATACGTTTTCACATCTGTAATATCTGAAGAATAAATATCATGTACATTTTTATGGTATCGCTTCACAGTACAGTATATTTCAATACTGACATACTTCTTATCAGAGCTATACAAATTAGGTTAATAGTCATAAGCTTGATATTTCTTTCACTATCTAAGTAGTCTGATAGTTATGATGATTACGGAAAACTACTGAAACATGCTATAGACTCGACTTATCCTAACTATCCTAATAATATAATAAATGTAAAAGTTTGTCAGGACGGATGGATGGATGGATGGATAGATGGATGGATGGATGGATGGGTGGATGGATGGATGATGGATGTTTGTTACACTTTCACGCAAAAACTACTAATCGGATTTTTATGAAATTTTACCGTATTATTGTTTATATATCAGAATAAATCCACATTAAAGCGAGCGAAGGCACGGGCAAAATCTAGTATCTATACTAATATTATAAAGCGGAAGAGTTTGTTTGTTTGTTTGAACGCGCTAATCTCAGGAACTACTGGTTCGAATTGAAATATTATTTTAATGTTGGGTAGCCCATTTATCGAGGAAGGCTATAGGCTATATAACATCACGCTACGACCAATAGGAGCGGAGCAGCAATTAAAAATGTTACGAAAACGGGGCAAATTCTCCTATATGAAGCAGACGAAGTTGCAAGGGACAGCTAGTAATATTATAAGTGCGAATTTGAGTTTGTTTGTTTATTTATTACGCGGTCACGCCTTAACTACTCGACCGATCATCATGAAATTTCGCATACACTTTGTCAAAGGATCAGAAAAGGACATAGCGACCTTTTATCCAGAAAAAAGTAGGTGCGTTACGTATTTACGCCTTAGTAAGTAGCTAAGCGAACTGTTAAAATGTATTCACCAGCTTTGTATTGCATATCTGGTAAAATGTGGATATATGTAATACACTTCCCATTCGTTCTTGGATATGTAGGCATATCTACATATGCCTACATATCCATAACACTACAATGTATTATTTTATATATATACAATATATTATGTGAGTATGTCTGCACATACATAATTATATATAAAATAATACATTGTAGTGTCATAAATGATAGAAAGGTCATTAGATATGTCGTTTTACAAGATTGCGTGAATCACACATGCCATTAAAAATGTAATGATGGTTGTTGGCACACAACCAAAACGAATTCAGTATTTTCGTGGATGAATACAACTCGAGATATATACAATATTACCAGATTTTTTGTAGGTTAGGTTTGATTAGTAAAAGTACCTTTTTTCTGGATGCAAGGTATCCTATGTAAGGACATAATATGATACCTTAACAGAAAAGGTAGGTTCTGTACCCCTGCCAACGTGAATGAAAAATTTCGGTTCAATATTTCTTTATTTCTTATTAAAGACAATTACATGTCGCTTTTTTCGTGATGATTGGCCAAGTATTTCAGACGTGAAAGCGTAACAAACAAACTCACATTCACATTTATAATATTAGTTAGGATTAGGTTACTAGACTCTGACCTGACTTAGATGGCGTAGTACCTACGTAATTAAAATTATATTATGATTGATGATGTCACGGAATCTCGGTAGCTGGTACTCTGATGATTCTAATATATTGAGTAAGTACATACCATACTAACATATTTTTTATGTACGCTTTCACACTAAAACCACTGAACTTATTTTGATGAAACTAGGCAAGGAGATAGCTTATATCTTAAGAAAAAATATAGGCTTATACCTTGACGTATTTCTGCAGAAACTAGTACATAAAATGTTTAGATATATAAAATAACTAGGTACTTCGTATGTCCCGCGGCACAAAGAACAGGCAAAAAAAATTTGACGGTCGATTGTGAAACTACGGGTTGATTGCCGATTCCGACAAAGTTATGTTGTTATTCCTTAGTGATAAAGTCAAATATTTGAAAAATAATAGTACAGACTCAGGCAATATAAGAATTATATCCTTAGTCTGTATTTTGTCTGTAATTGTCTGCCTCCGTGGCGCAGCGGTAGTGAATGCGACTGCTGTGCATGAGGTCTCGGGTTCGAATCCCGGGTCGGGCCAACAAAAACGAATTGGGTTTTTCTGTTAAGAAATCTCAATACGAGCTCGGAGTTAGGAAGTTGGCGGTGTTAGACACCCCCGTGCCTCGGAAAGCACGTAAAGCCGTTGGTCCTGCGCCTGATCTCTCTCCGGTCGTGTCGGATTATCCGTCCCATCGGATCATGAGGGTTAGGGAACAGAGAGTGCACTTGTGTTTGCGCACATACTTGTGCATTATAATATCTCCTGCGCAGATGGCCAGTCTCCGTTAAGATTGGCCGCCGTGACCGAAAATTCGGTCTGGAGGACATTATTATTATTATTATTATTTTGTAAACATAGAGGGTAATGTTAGAATAAAACACATCTGCCTTACCCTCTAGATGATTTTTTGCGTGAGTTTATGTTACGTTATATATTATCTTGTTCTTAAAGGCAACTTCTACTCTAGGAGTAATTTCTGTGTCGCGGGGGACTTTACAAACATTCAAACAACGGACACAAAGAAGACTCAGATTCGGAACAATCATTTGTGGATCACACAAAGATTTGTCCCGTGTGGGATTCGAACCCACAACTCTCGGTTCAATGACAGTGGCGAGGCGACCACTTAAACCACTACGTCATCCGTGCAGTCATATCTAGGTGGATACATAGTTCAATATCATATAGAATTGTTGTTATATATTTTATATAAACATTAATCTTACTTTCCCGAAGAACGTCGGTCTTTTATTGACTAATTTTCTTAGTAAGACTAACTGAGTTATCTTAGTCTTACCAAGAAAATATAACTTTTCTTATCTAACTCTGAAAGCACGTTCGCCATTGTGCGACGACAATGGCATATTATCAGCTTTTAGTAAATTCATTTCAGTGACATTGTAAGTCTGGGTGAAACTTTGAAGTGTAGCGTATACTTGTTTGTCTAAGTATATTGTTAAAAGCATTAGATTTAGGGTCTCAGTGATCGTTTAGCACGAACCTGTTCTCGCGTATAGGCTAACGACAAAAAAAAATATTTGTCCGTGTTTTGGATTAGCAGAAAATATTAGACACGTATTTTTCTTGCTTCTCAAAAAAACTTACTGATGAAAATTTACCCGTAGTCGTCTAAAAACAACTTTCAATCATTTAAGCAGCAGAGATATTTCGGTTTAATGACCAGTCTGTATGTGAGTACGGTATTTATCATTCCATCAATCAGCCTAATGCAGTTCGCTAAGCCACAAGCTTGTCCGATTTTACGCCACAAAATCGGGTCTTTCGCCTTCCGCAAATAGTCCAACCTAACCACCTTTTCAACTGATTTATTTGATTCCAAAACCGCTGGATCGATTGATATTCATCTATAACTGTATTTAGTTATACAGGGTGTCCCAGTCGTCGACGTCATATACCCACGGTTATATCCATAGTGTAATTGCTTAATTGCTTATATTCGTAACATTTGTGTCTTGCTGTAAGTGTACCTTATCTGTGCGAAGTCGGGGCGGGTCGCTAGTATATAAAATAAAAGTCAAATCACCTTTATCCTCACAAGAGAAAATTAGCCTGCTATTTATATTTCGGATACATTTTATTTACTGAAATTAGAGAATTTATTATTGCACGGATGGCGTATTTAAGTTATTGCCTCACCACTGCTTCGATTGCCGCTGATATGGGTTCGATCCTCACACGGAACAAAATTTGTTCAATTCACACAGTTGTTCCGAGTTTAAATGTTTTTGGTGTCCGTTGGTTGAACATTTAGGAAGTACCCTGCAACACATAAAATAATACAAGGGAGGCTGTTGTCTTTAAAAAAAGTAAAATTGACATACAAATTAGTAACATAAAAAATGTTTTTTTATATAATATTGTCTTCTGTTTACGCGAATGTTATTCATTGAAATTAAACTACTATATACGGATTTTATCGCGTTGTTTATTTGACACTTTATTGTAAAATTTTGAAAAACTGTTACACTACTATAATGCTTTTAAACGTTACAAATTTTTAAGCTAATTAAATTATTGAAAGTATTAAAACTATTTATACTATTAATATATTATTAAACTATTTATGTTTACACTTTCCCCGACTTTTCGGTTGCTTTTCAGCAGCCATGGTCACGGGGAGACTAAGATGGTAGTTGTCTCAATGTTCCAGTGTAGTTATTTCAAAGTACCCGAGCGTAAATTAATCATGGGTGTTTCTATTTACGCAGAATGAGCTCAAAGTATCATGAAGTCCAGCTGTGGTTTGCTTCTTCTTGGGTTTGACTATTTGAATTACTGGATCCCAAGCTGGTGGTACATTCTAACCATCTTCTCTATTGAAATTAGGATGTTTCTTGATTTCAATAGCCTCGCGAAGCATCCTTGGTAGGAATCGGTGTTCTTTAGCGAGCATCTGTGGTTTGTCAAATCTCAGGTAGTGGTTGGTCCCCTGTTGCACATGTTCACACACAGCAGACTTCAACGAGCGTTGGTATTTTACATCAGCTATGTGTTCTTTTATGCGGGTGCCTATGCTTCTCTTGGTTTGACCAATGTATGAGAGTCCGCAGTCACATTCTATTTTATAGACCCCTGCATCTTGTAAAGGTAGTTGGCACTTGACGGATGGTAAAAATTGACTTATCTTTGTTGGCGGCTTGAAGTATGTGTTGATTGAAGTTCGCTTCAAGATGTAGCCAATCTTGTCAGTGACAACCTTCACATAAGGTAGTATAGCAGGCTGGCACTCGACTGTGGCTGGCTTTTCTCGGGATCTGTTACAGCGGCGCGGCTGTTGGAGCTTGTTGTCTTGCAGTGCTTGCTTGACATGTTGAAGCTCGGCGTCCAGGTGTTTCTTGTCACAGATCCCGTGGACTCTCTGAAACAAAGACATCCCCACGTTAGCTAGCTGTTTAGGATGGTGGTGAGATTCACCGTATAAGTACCTATTTGTATGGGTCTTTTTCCTATATACAGTGTGGCTCAAAGTATGATCAGAATTCCTGATGACAAGGACATCTAAGAAAGCTAATGAATTATTTGCCTCTAATTCCATAGTAAATTGGATGTTGTTATTAATGGAATTAAGATGTTCTAGGAATACACTTACACTATCTGTTGGTAATATTGTAAATGTATCATCTACAAACCTCTTATAAATCCTGGGTGTGATGGGGGCAGTCTGCAAAGCTCGAGCCTCAAAGTCTTCTATATATATGTCGGCAACAACAGGCGATACTGGGGAGCCCAGTTTTTTTGTTACTAATTTGTATGTCAATATTGGCAAAGCGCACCAAACATTTTGTATCCAAGATCTTTATATGTAAATACCTATGTTTGACAAATAAATGATTATTATTATGATTATAAAAGTTACATAGATTAAATTGCGGTTCATTTAAATAATACATTTTTGAACTATGTATTTATATTTTACTAGTATTTTTCGGCGGCTTAGCTTGCGTAAATGTAGGTTAGGTTGAATTACTTTTTTCTGGATGAAAGATACCGTATGTCCCTTTCTGTTCCCCTAACAAAGTGTATGCGAAATTTCATGATGGTCGATCGAGGAGTTAAGTTATGAAAGCGTAACAAACAAACAAACTCACATACGTATTTATAAAAGTTAGGATTTCCTCGACGTTTTAACTGCTTTTTAGTAGCTAAGTTCACAGAGAGACTCTCTTCTACAAAATCCAAAATAAATATGTAGTTCAGTTCCAAAAGGAGACCGTCCATATTCGGCTTGCACGTGGATAATGGTTTTATAAACAAAGTAAAATACCTATTAAAAGTTTTGTTTTAATATATAGTAAATATTGGTTACCATCCAGTAGTATGAAATTGACTTATTTTATTTATATATTACTAGATGTTTCCGCGGTTTCACCCGCGTTTATCGTTACTGCGCCGCCCCCGTGGGTCGTAGCGTGATGATATATAGCCTATAGCCTTCCTCGATAAATAGGCTATCCAACACTAAAATAATTTTTCAAATCGAACCAGTAGTAATCACGCAGAATAAACCAGGAGAAACATCGTTTGTACTATGTCTGTAATGGGTAATTATTTTGCTGCAATGTTATTTTAAAACTGCGATATCTCCTAAGATATTCATTGAAATCGAATGATGTACAGGGCAATTTTGTTTTAAATTAAATACTTGTGATGAATAACGTATTTATTTGGATAAAGATTAATATCATGTTTATAATAATACCTTCGCAAATAATGCATTATTTTAGAACAAATTTGGTTAGCATAAAAATGGTTATAGTGAGCCAACCTTAAAAAATAGACATATGCTGTCGCGGACTTTTTTTTAGAACTTTTAAAGGGGAACAAATCTGTCATACATGATTTTTGCGAAACTTTCACTGTTTACGCAGCGCACGCAGCGGAAGCTCTCAAAAGGAAAATATACCCTCCGATTTTGAAACATTCTTCATTGGTGCTCAGCTCCTATTGATCTTAGCGTGATGATATATATCCTATAGCCTTCCTTGATAAATGGGCTATCTAACACTGAAAAGATTTTTCAATTCGAACCAGTAGTTCCTGAGATTAGCGCGTTCAATCAAACCTCTCCCTTCTCTGAAGAACACTCCACTGGTGATACGTGACAGTCTCTCCATCTTAGGTATGGATCTTTGCCGCTCCCTTAACCAGAAAACCTATATCGAGAGCGTCATCAAGCAAGCTTCGCGAAAACTCGGAGTTCTGAACAGGGTGAGGCGGTTCTTCACGCCTGGGCAACTGTGCCTATTGTATAAGGCACATGTGCGCCCTTGCGTGGAGTACTGTTCTCATCTTTGGGATGGCTCCGCGCAGTACTTGCTGGACGCTCTCGACCGGTTACAGCGGCGGGCTGTCCGTATCATCGGAAATCCAGAGGTCACGAGTTCACTGGAACCTCTGCAACTCCGTAGGGACATTGCCTCATTGGCATGTTTCTACAGAATATACCACGGGGAGTGCTCTGAAGAGTTATTCCACCTTATCCTGCCCTCCCCTTTCCTATCCAGAACGACGCGTGCTGGGCTCAGATGACATCCTTACACGGTAGAGTCGATTAGAGCGCGTACCAAAAAGTTTGGGTCCTCATATCTCTGCCGAACGACCAAGGCATGGAATTCTCTGCCAAGGCACGTGTTTCCTTCCTTATGAAGGTGATGGTGACACATGAAAACAATATTTATTTTAAACAATGTGTTTTATTTTATTATTTAACGAACTTGATACTAAACTTCAAAGAATAATGTTTTCTACTTAGTTTAGGCTACTCAAAGTTAATATTGTTATTACAATATAAAATTTTTATATTGTAATAACAATATTAACATAGCCAGGCCCAGGCCAGGGTCCCATATAAGGTGGTCGGTCTCCTTTGTTTATAGGTATAAACAAATGTAAGATAATATAACGTAACTTTTGTTTGATTATTTCGAAACTGGCAATAAGAATACTAATATATGCCACGTATGTTACCATGTTCATCACTGAACTAACAGTTCAGTTTAATTAAACTCAACCTTCTATATACCATTCTAATTAGCTGGAAAGTTTCCGATGGTTCTAGCACTCAAGTCATATATTATCCATCCGCGATGACTCAAGGCGGGCCTCAATCTCTCTATGTAAACACTAGACTTTATTAGAAGTGGAAAGCACTAGATGTAAAAAGATATTCGAATAAAATTATGTTGATTAGTAGATGTTTACTATCATTTGTCGGCCTCGATGGTGTAGTGGTCAGTGTACCCGAATGCCACGCCTGAGATCGCGGGTTCGATTCCCACACGAGTCAAACATTTGTGTACATGAACATGGACGTTTGTGTTGGTCTGGCGTCTATGTATAATATGAATGTATTTACAAAAAAAGTATATATGTATGTTTATCCCTTGTCTAGTACCCATAGTACAAGCTCTGCTTAGTTTGGGCTTGATGGTGTTGTGTGTATGTGGTAGAATATTATTTTTTATTATTTATTTATATATATTTATAATATGAAGTAGGACTTCATAAGGAAACCTACATGTTTGTGAGTTCTTTATAATGTATTCGAAGATTTAAGTCTGCCAACCCATACTGGGCCAACGTGGTGGATTATGACCTCACCCTTCTGCTTACCGAGCAAAACTTCAGACTAGTGCTACTGAAAATTTCTTGGTATAAAAGCCTTGTAGCACATTGCCCGTCCCGGGAATCGAACAGGACATGTTATGTAATGCAGAATTGAATTAGAGTACCGGAGGCCCAATCACCCCCTTACCCCTTCCAGCTCCTTCTCCTTCCCACTTCCTTTCGTAAAGGGTCGGCAATGCGCTAGTGATGCCTCTGGTGTTGCAGGCGTCCATAGGCTACGGTGACCACTTACCATCAGGTGGCCCGTATGCTTGTTTGCCACCTTAGTTGTATAAAAAAAAGTCACATAAATTACCTGCTGCAGCTTTTTTTGAGTAATTTGGTATTATGCGCTATATGCCGCCGCGCCGAATGTTGTGAGTTCGATCCCCACACGGGACATAAATTGTGTGATCCACACATTGTTATTCTTAGTCTGTGTGTTATTTTTGTGCGTTGTCTGAATGTTTGTAAAGTCCCTCATGATAAAGGAATTATTCCTAGTGCGAGAGATGTCTTAAAAAAATATCGGTAATAGCTAATTATTTAAAAACAGCGCGGTACCTAAAATTGTACTTGGCTAAGGCCTACCACACATTCGGCGTGCGCGTTTCTCGAGCGTGAGAACGAGGCGAACGCCGCGTGCGAGCCGCGACGACGTGGCGTGAGCGTCGCGATTAGTTTATCGCGGGCGGCAGGGCTCATAAAACGCGACGTTGTGCGCGTGCGCCGAGCGTGCGCGCGGCGTTCACGCTGTAGCTGTACACGTCGCAAGCTGTTAAAACGCGACGCTCAAGCCGCGTTGTCGCGGCTCGCACGCGGCGTTCGCCTCGTTCACACGCTCAAGAAACGCGCACGCCCAATGTGGAGTAAGCCTAAATGTGGATGAAGTACAACATCTACCAGCTTCTTCGGGAATACAAGCGTTAGCCTATGTCTGGATTATAATTATCTAGAAGAACTTGTTCTACAAGTAAGTTTGTTTTCTTATAAATATTACATATTATTATGTACGATTTAGTAACTTCGTGTTTCATAATGGATACGTCCTTCTTATCTGTTATTCATGAGGCATTAAACTATATACTATCTCAAAGAGAGTCGTAATTTAGAATTATATGTTGGATATAAACTTGAATTATAGAAGTAATGTCAATTTGAGTCGTAATAATAAAATGAGCTGCTATAATATTTATTTATTATGCTTACGGCTAAACCACTGAACTGTTTTTGATAAAATATTATGTGAAATATAGTCTTGTACCATTTCGTAACTCCTTAGTCAAGTACAGTTATGTTCGTTCACATATTTATACTTTAAAAATAATATATACAACTAGTTTTTTCTCGCAGCTTCGCTCGCGTAAAAGTAGGTCAGGTGATGTAACAGGTAAGTAACAGTACTTGTTTTTTAAATAAAATATGTATATTACTCGATGATAATATGGCTTTCTAATGGTGAATGTTTACAAACGGTTCAGTAGTTTTTGAGTTAAACTCTTACAAACAAAAACTCAAATATTTTCTCGTTATAATATGAATATAGATAACAATACAGGCCTATTTCTCAATCATCGGAAAATTTATATCTGAGGAATAATTAAAGTGATTTCCAATATTTTCTATACAAAAGCAGTCAAAATCTCAAACTTATTTCACAGATAAAAGTTATCTGACCATTGAAAAAGCGGCCCTAAACGGATGAATGTAATTTTATGAGGTTTATATGTATGTCATAGCCTAAAGACCGTTGGACTGCCACGCAAAGCTTTAGAGTTCGATCCTAAGGCACGCATCTTCGACTTTTCGAAGTGAAAATTTCTTTACGCGCGTTGAGCACTTCTTGGGTGAACAAAAATCATAGAACTCGCGTCATCGTCACGCTTCGTCATCGTCATGCTTTCCATTTTTGAATTATTTTAGAATATTAACAATATCTCAGAAATGGAGCGTCCTACGCAAAAAATAACGAAATTTTGACCCCTAATATATAATAATAATCCCTAATAGAGTATGAGGGAACCGGCCCGCCGCCTTTTTTTTGTTTATAAAGAAGTTTTTATGATCAAGAGTTAAAGTTTTCACTTCTATCGGCAGTCCTCAAAGACAGCCCCAATTTTTTTTTAAGGTTTTGCTTCAAACCATTCGTTTTAAAAAGAGTCGTTTTGCACTCAAATTATATCGATGTGTGCGAATCGACACATAAAAAAAAATGTATTTTTTAAGCAGCATCAAATAAAGATGTGACTACTGGGTCGATAACGTGCAAGTGATGACTCTAGTACTCACAATCTTAAGGTACAGTACCTGTTTATTATCTGTCGGGCTGTAAACCTGTTTGTCATCGAGGTACTAAAAAAGATAATAGTGATATTTTAATGACCCATTTAAAATTCCGCCCGCTCCTCCTGAACGTGCTCCGACCGATGTTTCCTTGTTAAATCGATATTTAAGAACACTTACAAAAAATAGATACTGATATTGAAATTTTCATAATTAATAAGGTATTTTATTGCATGGATGGCGAAGCGGTTTAGGTGGTCGCCTCGCCACTGCTATCGCACCGAGTGTTGTGGGTTCGAATCCCACACGGGACAAAACTTTGTGTGATCCACATATGTTTGTACCGAGTCTGGGTATTCTTTGTGTCCGTTGTTTGAATGTTTGTAAAGTGCCCGCGACACAGGAATTATTCCTAGTGCAGGAGTTACCTGTCATAAAAAAAAGACAAGTGACAAACGGCAATGAATTACCGTAAATCTTAGAGTTCGAAAAAATGGTTCAAGTAATATGCAAGGGCCACGTGATACCACGTGACCTTGAGGTCAGAGGTCAAAGGTCATAATCATTTCGGGGGGTATATCGACTATGCTGATTCGAATGGCGTTGACCGCGAGTCTTTAGCTCTTACGGTTCTTGAGTTGAAAGTTGTATAACAGACAGACGAACAAAGCTGTTGTATAAGAGATTTTTCGAATTTTAAAATTACAAGCGTGATATATTTTAGGAATAGGCCTTGGTGGTGTAACGGTATTGAATGTGGCTACTGTGCATTTATAGGTCACGGGTTCGGCTCCCGAGGCGAAATGTTTTTGAACTTTTGTGTTAAGAAATATTTTGTAGTTGAACGGGGGCTGGTTTGCCACCCCGTAGATGGCAATTCAACTCATATTATTATTATATGAGACCTCTTCTTCTATCTTAGCTGGCTAATTATTATTGCTGTAATATAACTCTTGCCTCCAAAGATATGGACTTGAGACAATATATATTTGTATATTATAAATACTTGACTGTTTTAATATGCAATAACAAATACCAGATTTTTGGCGTATCATATTTTTTACTAATAATAAGGTTTCAAGCTTAATTACTTTTAGACTTTGAATGCAAAGTTATTTTGTATTATGAAAACGTTAAAATGATTAATAACACAAATTGCTTTGAAATCACAACAAACAACTTTTTGTGTACGTTTTGTGTACTTTGATGGAAGGATAAAAGAAACATAAACCCAAACGAGTTGTTTTCAAAACAAATGTAAAATATAAAACAAGCAAATTTTTATTAAGGTAATGAATTTAATTTTATAATATAACTGGCTTTTGCTCGCGGTTTCGCTCGCGTAAATGTACGTTCGTTAGCTTAGGTTAGGTTAGTAACAGTCGTCGGTGGTCGGGTCCGTTTGACCCGGCCTGCACCCACACGGGGGGCCCTGCTATGGATGACTCAATTCTTTTAAGAGCTCCCAACAGGCCTTTCCATTGGGTGAGAGAGGGAACACATCAGGTTTTTTAGTGGGTATACCAGCGCTCTTCATGCTGGGGAGCCCCCCCGGTGCCGTCCCCTAGCCGGCGGATAGTGCATCAAGCATTTTTCCTGAGTACCAAAAAGAAAAGATTAGTAATAGTCCTTTTTTCTGGCATTTATAATATTAGTTAGGATTAGGATAATATCAGCCTTGTATGTGAACGGTCCCACTGCTGGGCACGACCCTCTCCTCAGTGAGAAAAGTATTAGGCCCAAAGTCTACCACGTGACGTCATGCATATTCGAGTATGTTAAACTCTCAGACATGCAGGTTTTCTTATGACGCCGACGTTACTTAGACGCGTAAACGGAATCCTAACTTCCTAACTCCTAACTAATATTATAAAAGCGAAAATGAGTTTGTTTGTTTGTTACCTTTTCATGCCTAAACCACCGAACCGATCGTCCTGAAACTTTGGATATATGTTGACAGGTGTATAGAAACGGACATAGGCTACCTTTCATCCCGAAAAAAAATTACTGTTCCCGAGGAAAACAATAATAACGTTCTTATGATAATAGATGGCGCCACATTGAATTATATTATTACAAGCAGACTACAACCCAAATTGATTGTCAAATTCTAAATTAACGCGAGCGAAGCCGCGGGCAAAAGCTAGTACTTAATAATTTAACTTTATTACTGCTATATAATGTATGTTATTGTATATTTCTTTGTTAGAAATCTTTAAATAAATAAATAATTAACAGTAAATATATATCAAAATATATAGTCATATTTTAGAATAAATTGTGCAAAAGAAATATATATTTCTAGCTTAAATCAAATTAAAAGCGTTAAAATAAAGCATAATACATTTAATTTTTATTTCATTCTAATTAAAATAGTCACTTAATTTTCCCACAGCAAAACCAAACAAAAAATTCAGAAGTTTTAAACATTTATTCAGTACTTTTTGTTGTTAATACAGAAATAATAAAAATAAATACCGAACAAGGGTCGACCTGTAAGGAGATTTCAAAGAAAACATTGTAGAGGTTTTTTAAAGGTACTTAGCTCTGTGTCTCAGCCATCATATAAATCCGTTGGTTCTGCACCTGATCTCTCTCCGTTCGGTTTAGATAGTCGTCTGATCGGAATATGAATTCAGAGAATGAAGAGAGCACTATTATTTGCTTACTTATGTGCATCATTAGGTTGCCTGCTCAGATGGTCAGTCTCTGTTAACATTAGCCCCAATGACCGATGCTCCTGTATTCGGCCTGGAAAGTATTGTTATTGTGTTATATTTTTAATGTAATATGTAATGTAGGAGATAGTAGTCAAGTTTTTGGATAATGCTATTATTTATGGCACTTGCATGACGCAAGAAGTGGGCTCTATGCGAAAGCAAGTCGCGAGGGCGATTAATACGGATTACTGGTAGCTTGCATCGGTTGTTTTTAGTTCGTTATCCGCATCGTGTAAAAAAAAATTGTCGCCGCGCAATATTGTAAAAAATACCGGCACCCATATTTACACTCAGAGTAAACTGTCAAAACCGAACGGTGCTTACAAAGCGTTGCTCACTACAATTTTATTTTATGCTGCGAACTACAATCAATAGCCGGTAACCCGGCCATGTTTACGAACAAACAGACCGACGATTAATTCCTTTCAAATCTAAAGCTTGAGTCACATGAAGCGATCTATTTGTTGCGAATAAATCGCAGCGCGCCACTCGCTGCTTGATTGTCGTGCTGTGATTCGTGCGTTTCACGAAAATTCTATCGTCACTGGTTGTTAATGTCGGGATGTAAATTCTCAGCAAGTGCCCTGTCATACGTTTAGCGCAAGCACTTTCATCGCAACGAGTAGGCAGTAGCGAACTCGTGGCGATAATAATTTAACGTACACAAGTCCATTACGCACGATGGTTCAAGTTACCTTTATCAAGATGCATACAGATCAAAGTTGCAATTAAATGCCTCAATACCCAATATGCAAAAATATTATATTCATCTGATGTGGCAAATCATGATATCAACTGTATCAAATGTTTGTACCCCTAACGTTGTATAAAAAAACTATTCTTTTAACGAAGTAGGTAATAGATAAATGCAATATTTAATTTCTTAGATGTAGATATTTTAATGGCACTTTACTCTTATTTTCTTTCTTTTATAAAAGACTACCTCCGCACTGTTCAAACATTCAAACATATGAGTAGTAGAGCCTCGCTGATTTCAGCATGAATGGGCCGGCTCGATCGGAGAAGGACTACCCTCTCACAGAATATCGACGTGAAAAAGCAGTATTACTACTGTTGTGTTACGTTCGACGAGTGATAGTGCTGGAGACCCAATCACCTTCTTTCCCCCTTTCCAATCCTTCTCTTTCCCACTTCCTTTCTTAAAGGGTCGGCAACGCGCAAGTGATGTCTCTGGTGTTGCAGGCGTCCATAGGCTACGGTGACCACTTACCATCAGGTGGGCCGTATGTTCGTTTACCAACATAGACGTTAAAAAAAAACAACGGACACAAAGAACACCCAGACTCGGAATTACCATTTGTGGATCACAAAAATGTTTGTCCTGTGTGGGGACCCAACTCGGCGCAGTGGCAGTGGTGACCACTTAAACCACTACGTCATCCGTTCAGTCAGCTCTGATCCGCATACATCTTTTTGAGGGCGATTTTACATTACACCGGGCGAATTTGCTCGCGGCGATTGCATTCGCAGCAAGTACTCGCGTTGTGTGACTTGACCTTTAGCGCTGTTGTTTACCCGCATGTCTCGTCCGCTGATCATATTTTACGTCATCGAGTAAAGCTTTCTGATCATGACCGTGGACTATTTTAGTATTCAGTCTTGTTCTATATTGTTTGTGTGGTAGAAACGAGTGTAGTCGAGTTGGGTACATCATTATTTTAAATAACGAATAGGATTTTTGAAATTCGAACACATTAATTTTAACGTTAGATTCAGTCAGTATTTAATGTTTTTAGGATTATGATGCTAGCTTTCGCCCGCGACTTTGTATGCGCGGAATTAGGAAGTTGATACCTATTTTTTGTTTCTTTGCATTTTAAAAGAAGCTGGAAGGACACATAATAATTGATTTCCAGTTGGCATATCGAGATGAAACATACACCAGATTTTAATTCAGATTTCCAGTAATACAACTGCTAGAATCGCATTTAATTTTGTGCAGTCGTTTTTGCATGTTGCGTGTACAAACATATAGACAAACATAAAGCACTATGTCCAGCAAACGATCCTACGCTCGCGTTCCTATTACTTGTTAGTTATAGCTAGCGAAATGTGGAAATAATACATCCATACATACTTATACATACTTCGGGGATACAGAATTTGAACTTTTTTTTCTTAGAAAAGACAACTATCACACTAGCAATAAAGCCTGTGTCGCGGGGGACTTTACAAACGTTCAAATAACGGACACAAAGAACACACAGACTCAATACAACCATTTGTGGATCACACAAAGTTTTGCCCCGTATGGGATTCGAACCCACAACACTCAGCGCAGTGGCAGTGGCGAGATGACCTTTTAAACCACTACGCCATCCGTGCAGTCCTATATCATAACAATCTTTTGTTCTGCCTAGCCTTTATTATTCCCAAGTCACTTGGGGTCGGCTTTCTAGTCTATCCGGATTTGACTGGATATCAGTTTTTACACGGAGCGACTGCCATCTAACCTCCGCAACCGGAAGGCTAACGATACCCTAAGGCTAGACCAGTATCAGGACATTAGAGGGCACTGACTATCTAATAACAACTGCCATAGATGTTCATGGCAGCCGGGACCGACGGCTTAACGTGTTCTTCGAGGCACGGAGCAGGCGATAAATTGTTAATCAATACGCACATAATTTCGAGTTCGAGAAAGTCAGAGGTGCGCGACGTGGGTTCGAACCCGAGACCCTCTGCATTGCAGTCTGTTGGTCTCCCCACTGAGCTATTGCTGCGTCATAACAATATGCATCATAAATGAATCACGTATTTTATCACCATTAGTAATGTAACCACTTTACGCTTCAAGGCGTACGATGAGTTACTAATGACAGTGTCGTCTAGTAGTCGAATGTAATGATATTACTTGACAGACGGATTACTGTTGTCTGATAATATGATGATGCATTGAAACATAGTTTGGACAGTACATTTGTTTAAGGTATGTTCTAGGAGTCTTGATATTGTAGAATAACCCTTAGTCTAGGGAATAAAATGAAACTTCAACACGTTAGGTAATCACACTTCGTTATATTCTCGTTAGCTCACTTGTACACACACAACATTGAAGCTACAGCAAAAACACCACTTGTTTCTCTATTGGTGACCTCCGGTCGACTGGCGCTCGCTATCTTATCTTTTTTTTAACGTTAGCTCTACCCCACTCCAACTATCCCTTCCTCCGACAGTGTTGCCAGAATATTATTAAAATATTGCATTAACAGATTGCGTGCTGCTAAAGGGGATTTATTGACAGAAATCCCTTTTAGCAGCAGGGTTTATTGCTGTGCGTGAGGTCTCGGGGCCAACAAAAAGATATTGGGGTTTTTTGTTAAGAAATCTCAATAGCAGCCCGGAGTTAGGAAGTTGACGGTGTTAGACACCCCCGTGCCTCGGAAAGCACGTAAAGCCGTTGCTCCTGCGCCTGATCTTTCTCCGGTTGTGTCGTATTACCGTCCCATCGGATCATATGAGTTAGGGAACAGAGAGTGCACTTGTGTTTACGCACACACTTGTGCACTATAATATCTCCTGCGCAGATGACCAGTCTCCGTTAAGACTGGCCGCCGTGGCCGAAATTCGGTCTGGAGGACATTATTATTATTATATATAATTACTGAATGCTACTACTATTTATAAATGTTCCCTTCCCAACGAATATATAATCAATTTTCTGTCTAGCATCCGTGTTAGTTTTAAGGCGTCCAAATACGTCACATCACAAGAAAGATAGCACCTACCCGTATACCGCAAAGTTTGAAAATGAAATCTCAACGAAAAGGTTTGAATATAAATAAAGGTGCTAACACTAGCACGAAGTTTTATCTCTTCATTCTCCGCGTTTCAAATCTGACCCCAGACGTATAATTGGCCTTAATAAAAATTTATAGAGCGACGCAAAAGGGTGGACCTTCAGCGAATTCTTACGACTTTGGGTACCTATATAAAATTTACAAGGACAGTTTACTGACACCGAAGTACTAGTCAGAGTTTAATGTGAATAAGGCCCTTGATAATATATTCGACATGTAAAATATAGATTAATATCTCTCCGCGAGCAATGATTATTCTTTGAATTAAAATTACGTTTTACATTTACCTTTTCAATATAATGCCAGCCAAAACCACCTTGATCTCGCTCTCGCTGATTTCAGCATGAATGGGCCGGCTCGACCGGGGAAGTACTACCCTCTCACAGAATATCGACGTGGAATAGCAGTAGTCCTACTGTTGTGTTTCGTTCGGTGAGTGAGAGTACCGGAGGCCCAATTACTCCCTTTCACCCATCCCGCTCCCTTTCCTTCCCACGTCCTTTTCTAAAGGGTCGGCAACGCGCAAGTGATGCCTCTGGTGTTGCAGGCGTCCATAGGCTACGGTGACCACTTACCATCAGGTGAGCCGTGCGCTTGTTTGCCACCTTAGTTGTATAAAAAAAAAAAAATATGTTTGGGTTACATACATATACAAACGCCTGTTTCTAGAAAGTGTATGCAGAGACAACAGATTTTAATTTTCGAAGTTTAGACCTAATTAAATCGAGCCTGGACTCTCATAACTACATTTAAACATAAACGAAACCTTACACAATGTTACCACCGGGGCACTCTAAAAATAGACGGAAATCTGTCCTGTAAATGGTGACGGCGTAAGTAATGTTCACGTAATTGCTTTTCCCGATCGAATTACCATAATCAAGAGGTAGCCGCGCACCTCTTAAAACAACACGCACCCCTGAGTGTACAACTAATCAGGTAAGACTGATCAAATGAAATCACAGAATACAGGTACTCTATCGGTTATTTTGTAGTTTCACACGAATGTATATTGAAGAGTATTTAGTAGTTTATAGAGTTAATTAGTAGTTTTACACGAATATTTTACTTTAAAAATATTTATTTAGTTAAAAAATTATGCATAAAATAATACATAGGCGGACTTAATGTCACAGACATTATCTACCAGTCAACCATTGGGTGATACAGAGATAAAAGTAGTAGATGCATACATTTGCATGAAATAATAATAATAATAATAATAAACTGGAAGTCAAACATCGAAAATTTTTATCGTCCGTTTTTAAACAAAAATTATTTCTAAAATTGCAAATTTACAATATCAAAATATATATAGTTTCTTTAAAAAAGTCCATAAGATCACAACAATAATCATTTTCACAAGAAATAGGTATCTACATAAACCATAAATTAACCCGAAATCAGCAAACAGAAAAATGACAGCAAATGTCAAAATGAAAATTAAGAAAACCACCTATATCATCATTTAATACGCTGTTGACTAGAGCAAAAGCCAGAGTAGAAGCACAAGAAAGATCCCCGGACTTGCCGCTCAGCTCCGCCTCGCAGTCGCCGGGTCCCGCATTAGCGGCGGTGGCTACTGCAGAGGCGTCGAGCTCATCAAGTGGCGAGTATTTCTCTCCGCCGGCGTCGCCGTCACCTGTACGTCGGCGAGGAAGAGGCCGGCCACCGACACGCCTGGGACCCAGTGGCCCACCGGCCCCGGGACGGGCCCCCGCTATCGGTGGTAATGTGCACCGCATGAGATGGACAGAATCAATGAATGAAAATGTCATGCGGGCATATTTTATGGCGACAGAGGGAGGAATCAACCTCACTTCCTACCGTGATCGTATGCTGCCTCTGTTTCAGGACTTGGAGCCAGCTGTCAACGTTTAAGCACAACGACTGTCCGATCAAGTGCGGGCAATCCAACGTTGTCACCTGTTGGATGAAGCTGCACTTGAGAGGCTTCGCTCTGACGTACGTGGTAACCCTCCTATCCTTTCTACCACACAAAATATAACTCAAATAAACTGCATAACACCTGTATCACATACAAACGGTGTTGAAGAAGTGGATAGTAGGGATACACACGTAAGTACCCGGTGCATCGATAAACTAAGGAGTGCCTTGGAGTGCGCTGTTCGGGAATATAGGTACACAAGTTTAGAAAATAGACCTCGCCTACCCCGGTTGCCCATGCATAAGAAAAATATGGCGCTAGTTTGTGCCCTG
This sequence comes from Catocala sponsa, assembly GCA_963564715.1. NCBI lineage: Eukaryota > Metazoa > Arthropoda > Insecta > Lepidoptera > Erebidae > Catocala > Catocala sponsa. Next base: position 4,678,194 of record OY751349.1, read on the forward strand.
GATTTGCTACTGTCTATTTATTTAGACAGTAGTGAAGATCTTGGTGATACGCACTCAATTTTGTACTGTGCGGCTGTTGCGGTGTGTCGAGTAGCAGGTATTAAATTTACATACAATAGTGAAACTGCTACTCGAACTAATACCGTACCGGCCTGGCAGTGTAGGATTGAGCGGCGTATCGCCGAATCTAGGGCACTCATTGGCAAGCTAATCTGCTTCAGGTCGGGCAATACACGCCCGAGAGTGATGCGTTTTGTGACCCGGGCATTTGTGGGAACGGGCATTGAGCCTCACGAATATGCTTCACGGGTCACAGAACGCATTGACTTCCTGAAGCAGAAGGTTTATGCGTGGTCAAACCGAATTAGGCGATACAAAAAAAGAGTGGACCGATATACCCAGAACCGTGCATTCCAAAAAAACGAGAGGTGTGTGTACAGAGTGTGGGAACGATCCAATTCAAGTGTGGATGATGGACGTCGACCAGATGTTGAAATTACAAATAATTTTTGGCGTAATATTTGGTCGGCGCCCACCAGCCACACGGAGGGCGATTGGTTCAGGGATGTCAAGCGAGCGTGTGAGGCAACAAATCAAATGGAGCCTGTAACCATTAGGCCAGAAGATGTATCTTGTGCGGCCCGTTCGCTCCCGAATTGGAAATCACCGGGACCGGACGGATTGCACAACTTCTGGCTGAAGTGGTTACGCAGTACTCACGATTGATTGGCGTCCCAGTTCCAATTGGCTCTGGAATCGGGGTCGTTGCCAGACTTTTTAACCACTGGTATAACCCACCTGCTCTTTAAGTCAGGGTGTACCACGGACCCCAAAAACTACAGACCTATTACGTGTCTGCCGACTGTTTACAAACTTTTTACATCCATTTTGAGAACAAAATTATCACATCATATAAATACTAACCATATCATGTCCATATCTCAAAATGGATGTAGAAATGGGGCTCGTGGTACTAAAGAGCTACTCCTTATTGACATGACCATTTGCCAACAGGTACGTCGTCACCGAAGGGATTTGGCGACATGTTGGATAGATTATAAGAAGGCCTATGACTCTGTGCCCCATACATGGCTCTTGAAGGTGCTGGAGTTGTACAAAATAGATACAACTTTATGCACATTCTTGAAGACGTGTATGGGGCAATGGAGGACTGTCCTTCGCTATCCGGGATGTCGGCAGATCCAGAGTGATGGTATGCCTATAATGATCAAGCGGGATATATTCCAGGGTGCCAGTTTGAGTCCACTGTGGTTTTGCGTGGCTCTAAACCCTCTTAGTACTTTACTGGAGAATTTGGAGCTAGGCTACCGGTTGCAGAGTAGAGGCCAGGTCATATCTCACCTTTTTTACATGGATGACCTTAAATTATTTGCCCCCACCCATCTTCAGCTGACAGAGTTACTAAAGGTAACTGAAAACTTTAGTAATTCTATCAGAATGGAGTTTGGTGTGGACAAGTGTGCGGCAATGTATGTAAAGCGAGGTGGGATTGTGGAATCTGATGGGATGGAACTATCGGATTCCTCAAGACTTAGGACTCTCTCTGCAAACGAAACATACAAATATCTGGGTATGTCGCAGGCGTTGGGCATTTCAGAGACTGGCATGAAACAGACATTGCGGGATCGCTTCTTTGGCCGCCTGACAAAGATACTCAAAAGTTACTTGTCGGGCGGTCATAGGGTGCGTGCTTATAATGGCTGGGCCATGCCGGTCTTAATGTACTCCTTCGGCATACTCAGATGGACTCAGACTGAACTGGAGGCCCTGGATAGAAAGGTCCGTACACTGTTGACCGCATACCGGATGCATCACCCGCGCTCGTCTGTAATGAGGCTGTACATCCCGCGGAAATGCGGGGGTCGTGGCTTTCTAAGTGCCAAGACCCTCCATAATCGTGAGGTGTGCAGTCTTATAGAATATTTTCTCCAGACCGGCTCGGGTGTGCATCGGGCTGTAGTCTCAGTGGACAATGGCCTTACCCCGCTGGCTCTGGCTAAGGAGAACTGGCGCAAACCTGTGGTACTCAGTACTGATGACCGCAGGAATGTATGGAAAGGTAAAGAGCTGCATGGACGCTTCTATCGGGCCTTACACGGGCCCGATATTGATTTAATATCTTCTGTGGCCTGGCTACGTTTCGGCGATATTTTTGCCGAAACAGAAGGTTTTGTCTTTGCAATAATGGACGAAGTTGTTATGACGAATAACTACCGGCGGCATATCCTGAAGGATGGGACGGTCGACATATGTCGGGCGTGTCACCAGCCCGGTGAATCTCTCAGGCATATTGTCTCTGGGTGTTCCCGTCTTGCCAACGGCGAATATTTGCACAGACACAACCAAGTGGCCAGGATAATCCATCAGCAACTTGCCTTAAAGTACAATCTTGTGGATTCAGAGATACCGTACTACAGGTATGTGCCCGATCCAGTTCTCGAGAATGGTCGTGTCACTATGTACTGGGATCGATCTATCATCACTGATAGAACCGTTGTGGCTAACAAGCCAGATATTGTGGTGATAGATCGATTAGAGCGCCTTGCAATGATCATCGATGTCACCATCCCTCATGACGAGAACCTCGTGAAAGCTGAAAAAGATAAACAAATTAAATATCTGGACTTGGCTCGCGAGGTTGTCGACATGTGGGATGTAGGCTCGGCGATCATTGTACCGATAGTCGTTTCGGTAAACGGGTTAATTGCCAAGAGCCTCGACCGCCATCTTAAGAGGCTCGCGTTGAATAGCTGGGTCAAGTCCTCGATTCAGAAGGCAGTATTGCACGACACGGCGCGCATAGTGCAGAGGTTCCTTTCTCTGGAGCCCTTACCACCGATAGCTTGGTCCCTGCACCCGATATCGGTGGGTCATTTCAGTTTTTATATTTTTAAATATACATAATTTTTATATTTATATTTAAAAATGTAATTATTAGAGAAAATAAGTAATAAAGAGAATAATAATAATATTCTACCACATACACACAACACCATCTAGCCCAAACTAAGCAGAGCTTGTACTATGGGTACTAGACAATGGATAAACATAGTTGTATTTTTTTTTTTTGTAAATACATACTTATTATACATAGAAACACCCAGACCAAGACAAACATTCATGTTCATGCACACAAATGTTTGACTTGTGCGGGAATCGAACCCGCGACCTCAGGCGTGGCAGTCGGTTACTCTAACCACTACGCCATAGAGGCCGACGAAATATTATAAGTACACTTACATATTATACTAAACATATACTAGAGAATATCATTATACCTTCTTTTTTAGATCGGTTCGATTTCCACTCAATATATGGATGTGTACGAATCGACAAATATTATTTGTAAAATAGTGTATTTTCCCACAGTTTGTCTACAGATTCATGAGAGACGACTACTATGCCTCTAGAAAAAACCAAAATATAAATACAGAACTTAGTGATTCTATAAGTGTCCTGTTTGTGTAAGTTTTATTGGAGACATATAGATAAGTCAAAGATTACATCATCGTTACTCATACAAATCACATGATGTTATTATATTATAAAAAAATGGATCGCGGTCAATGAACGCCATAAGCACAAAAAATAATTAGATACTCTACCAGTAATTATAATTAATCCAATAATATTATGTATGCGTAAGTAACTGTTTGTTGCTGGCTGAACGAATCTTAATTAAATTTAGCAAGGAGATAAATAGTTTATCTTTTATCCCTTACGTCTACCCAAGAGATTCTCATGGACGAAACTCTGGGCAGAAACTAGTATTTTTTGTTTTTTTTTATTTTGCGCGTCAAAATGACCACACTCCACCTGATGGTAAGCAGTCGTGTGGTCTAAGAGCAGTGGCCTCCACATCGCCCTCATAGCAGCCGAGGCGATGTTGAGGTCTCTACTTTGACGGCCTGAGAAGGTGCTTTTTCACACCCCGCTTAAAGGACCCAGGATTGAATTGAAAGTATTTATATATAAATTCATTTTCTGTATGCTTGTGCCTGCAATACTCGAAAGAAGTCGATAGAATGACTTGATTGGACTTGGACTGCACGGAGGGCGTAGTGGTTTAAGTGGCCGCCTGGCCACTTCCACAGTCACGAGTATTGTGGGTTCGATCCCCACACGGGACAAAAATTAGTGTAATCCACAAATATTTGTTCTGAATCTGAGTGTCCTTTGTGTCCGTTGTTTGAATGTTTCTAAAGTCCCCCGGGACACAGGCATTATTCCTAGAACACGAGTTGCATTTTAAAAGTAAGAAGAAAGTCTTGATATTTTTACACAGTATTGCATTTTTATATCAAAGTGTTTTTTTTACTTAATGTACCCACAGTAACGTTAAGTTAAAAATATCAGACTAAGTCACAGCGGAGCGTGACTTAGTTTAGCTAGAAGATATAAAAGAACTTCGAGCCACACCGTGCGTCTACAGAAAATGAAGCTTCGATACCAAAATGTTCGTAGCTATTTATAAATTATACTAATATCTGACGATAGTGGTGCTCGGTATCATTCCAGTCACGTCACTGCCATTTTGTTTTACGACTACATTGTTACACCACTTATAGCGTACGTCATTGTTATATGCAATTTATATACAGACGAAATATTCCGTTAAGAAAATGGATATAATAATGAAACTGCACGGATAGCGTAGTGGTTAAAGTAGCCGCTTCGCACTCTGTTGTGGGTTCGAATTCGGGACAAAATTATGTGTGATCCACAAATGGTTGTTCCGAGTCCATAGTGCAGGTACAGGCAGGTAAGTACAATAGGTACTTATCTGAATATTTTGGATTAAGCAAATTTAAACTCTATTGCAATTACTTGACATGAGTATATAATAGAATTTATAGTCACGTGAATAGAGTTCAAATTGCCCTACTTCTACTTACTAAGTCGCTGTTTTATTAAGAGTGCGATATGTGAAGTTTGTCTATTGGGCCCGTGTATATGAACTATAGGCAAACCCTTTTTCTCAATGAGATTGTGTCGGGCAAAGAGTTTGCGGCTTCAACTGTGGCTACGCCGATACAAAAATAAAACGTATCCAGGACGTCCTGTCATGGTTTCATCCAATTCCGTTTATCAATTTACGCGTGAATCACAAACATTTAAACATCTTTACAATCTTTCACATTTATAGTATCTGTTGAATCTCTTTTAATTTCGTAAGAAATATTTCTTAGCGAGTAAATCTCAGCAAACTTAATGCTAAACCAAGATTACTTGAGGATTTATCAAACAATTAGCTTACGTAGAAATTAAATAACAAAGTTGTACATTTTAAAATGCGTTGAAAATCTTTTAGGGGCTTAATGTGAAATTACATGAATGTCTTTAAGAGTAGAATTTTAAGGAACTTTACTTAGAAATGGAAAATTGTACGTACTTTAAGCTTTTTATTTTTAAAACTCATTCTGCTTGGTTTACTTCTTTGTAGGGACAATTTGTTATTGTAGAGAACTCATAAAGGGACAAAATATGTTATACTAGATTATAGACGGCTTCGCTCGGTTAAATCTAGGTTAGGTTAGTAATAGTAAATTTTTCTGGGATAAAAGGTACTCTATTTCCTTTGTTGTAACTATCACATCGTATATGCAAAATTTCATGATAATCAATTTAGTCGTTAAGGCGAAACAAACAAACTCACGTTCAATTTATTTATTGAGGTAATTAACAGATAACAATCAATAATACATTACAAACAAAATACATTAAGAATTTGCACAGATCGAATCCACGTTCCAAATTTCAATATATGAAGATACTTTTGCACGCGTCTTCGCTCGCGTTAATTTAGAATTTGATAATCAATTCGGGTTGTACTCTGCTTGTAATAATATAATTCAATCATGATTCGAAAGACCCGTGGCGTCATCTATTATCATAAGAACGTTATTGTTGTTTTCCTCGGGAACAGTAATTTTTTTCGGGATGAAAGGTAGCCTACGTCCGTTTCTGTACACCTGACCACGTTTATGCAAAATTTCAGGATGATCGGTTCAGTGGTTTAGGCATGAAAATGTAACAAACAAACAAACTCATTTTCGCTTTTATAATATTAGTTAGGATTAGGATATAAAAAGTAAGCATAATATACCTATGTCGCAACTAAGTATGCGATATTTGTTTACTATGTAAGAAAATGAAGAAAAAGGTACTATACTTGTAAGTGAATATAATGCCAGTTTGCATTCGGCAGTTACAGTCGGCCAAAAATTTGATCTACCACCCTACGGTTGAGGTTCATTTGAACATCATAAAACAACAAGGTTGATTTTCCCTTGCATTAATATTATGACAGTGACCATTGCTCTCTGTATCCCGTATTATATTTACGTCATGCCAGGTGTCAAGTTTGAATTATCACAGCCAATACACTCCGTTAGAAAAGTAAACCTTAGCGATAATTTAATGTCACAGAGACTTAGACGACTAGATATCATAGCCAGTTGCACTCACTGATCGGTAAACGATTATCGAGGTTAAGCAACGGTGGGTGCGGTCAGTCTATAGATGGGTGACCGCTTTGTGGTATTTCATCTGAGCGTCTCCGTCCTTCGGAGGGCACTTTAAAAGTCGGTCCCGGTTGCTGTCAAATTGACAGCAGTCGTTAAGCCATGTCAGAGGCCTACGTGCGGCTTGAACAACTCTTGACAACAGGTTGGCCACTAACCACACGAAAAGAAAAAAAGAGAGACTTGTCATAACTGGTAGACTTCTTTCTTGGCCGACTGTATATATATACATTATGCATACACATAAATAGAATCTGTTCTATTTATGTGTATACATAATGTATATATATACAGTCGCAGAATGCATAATGTATATATATACAGAACATGCATAAAAATAAGTAATTGAATCACGAAGCGCTTGGCAACAGGATGTTGCCAAAATTGTTACAGGAAGCGAGAAATGCTTTAATATCCTGCATTTGATTAATAAATTTAAAAAAGCAATAACGATAACTGTGATTGGTAAGTAATTCAGAAAGTTTAATATCTCAATTCGAAATTTCTGGAACATTACTTTGTGGCAAATCCCTTTTACAGACATAAATTCAAAGTCCCATCATATTAAATTCAATATTACATCAAATTTATTTCATTTCAAAGGGAGCCAGGGTACTTCTGATTATTATTTTACTAACTTTTGCTCGCGCCTTCGCTCGCGTAAAAGTAGGTAAAAATTTGTAAGGGACAGTACTTTTTTAAAATAATATATAACCTATGTTACTCGGTGATAATATAGCTTTCTAATGGTCAAAGTATTTTTTAAATCGGTTGTATAGTCTTTGAGTTAAATCCCTACAAACAAACAAACATACAAAAAATTAAATCCTTACTCTTTATTATATTAGTATAGATTATTACATGTTACTTTCTTTGGATTTTAACTAATTTCAATATCGTTGTGAATATTGGATACATAATTGAAAATTTCAAAAGGATCTTTAATTTTAAAATAGTTATTGTCCTCTTCATTGTCAGAAGTATCTGTCATCTGATATTCGAAACCTAACCTTCAGTTATATAGCGGGGCAGCTTGTAACAATTGTAATAATGATAATCAAGAGTAATTATTGTCATGCCAATAAAATTTTATTTTTAGTGAGATTTAATCTTACACTTAGTAGAGCCTTGCTGATTTCAGCATGAATGGGCCGACTCGACCGGGGAAGGACTACCCTCTCACAGAATATCGACGTGGAATAGCAATAGGCCTACTGTTGTATTTCGTTAGGTGAGTGAGAGTACCGGAGGCACAATCACCCTCTTTCCCCCTTCCCGATCCTTATCCTTCCCACTTCCTTTCCTAAAGGGTCGGTAACGCGCAAGTGATGCCTCTGGTGTTGCAGGCGTCCATAGGGTACGGTGACCACTTACCATCAGGTGGGCCGTATGCTTGATTGCCACGTAATACTACTTATGTTGTTATGTAAAAAAATAAACTTAAAATACTAATAATAGTTACCGTTGCGTAGACTGCTTTGTTACTGTTGTGGCATACGTAAAATTTGTTTGTAATAACGACTGGGACCGATGGAGAGGTTCCAAGTTCAATTCGCTCGAAACAAGGATCATCTTTAGAGTCCATATTTTCATAGAATTTCGCCAAGCTTTGTTTCTAAGGAAACATAAAAAATACTTTACTTTGTATTCCGGCAGAGTCACCCAACCTTATAAGCCGATAGGACAAAAGCCCGTGCTAAGTTTATCCTTCCAATTATTATCAGAGCAAAATAAATATCTGGTTTACTATATTTTTCTTGTTATAGATTCAGAATGAATATGATAATTACCTCTTGAATATTTTATTTAATTGATTAGGATTTTAGATTTGTATAATACGATGTAAAACACAACAGTTTTAGACATAAGCTATCAGCTGTAGTGGGTAAATAGACGAAGATGTTATAGGTAACTAGATATTTATAGGTAGGCGTAGTGGTTAGTGTAACCGATTGCCACGCCTGAGGTCGCGGGTTCGATTCACGCACAAGTCAAACATTTGTGTGCATGAACATGGATGTTTGTCTTGGTCTGGGTGTTTCTATGTATAATATGTATGTATTTACAAAAAAAAAATAGTATATATGTATGTTTATCCATTGTCTAGTACCCATAATACAAGCTCTGCTTAGTTTGGGCTAGATGATGTTGTGTGTATGTGGTAGAATATTATATTATTATTATTATTATAAGCCGAGGGCAAACCGCGGCTTTGCTATCTATAATGTAAGGATCGAACCACAACATTTAGCGCAGGCGCCATGGTGAATCGATCACTTAAATCAGTACGCCATCCGTGCCAACAATACACATACATGAGCAGCGATAGCTCAGTGGGGCGACCAACAGATTGCAATGCAGAGGGTCTCGGGTTCGAACCCACGTCACGCACCTCTGACTTTCGGAAGTTATATGACTTTTCCAAATTATGTGCGTATTGATCGACAATTATCGCCTGCTCCGTGCCTCGGAGAGCACCTTAAGCCGTCGGTCCCGGCTGCCATGAACATCTATGGCAGTCGTTATTGGGAGAGTGTCGACACAAAAGATCCCACTGGGTCGAAGTGTCGCCGGTCTGCATTGACTGGCCCCCACATAAGATAAGATAAGATAAGATACACATACATACAGTACGTATTTTTGCAATTTGCAACGACGTATAATACATTTATACCAATTGCTCATAGTGAACGTTGAGCACTACGATAATAGCAACGTATTTGTCTGACAAACTCTATGCGTTCATCGCTATTCGAAGTCGGAGCAACTCATAGCGAAAAACAACATGAAATGTTCTGAGTAATAGTAGCTTGAGCTTGTGTAATGGTTCAATTAAATATTGAACTATCTTTCATCTCATTGGAAAACGAGTTGACTTTCTAAGTGAATGCTATTAGCCAGTGTATTGGTTTTAATGGATGCTCAAAAATAAAATTATTGGGAAGAGAGGAACTTGCCACGCACCCTCGGATTGCCCACCCCAACTATTGCAATAAAAAAGGTTGACAGTACTGAACTCCTCTGGATAGGAACAGCCACGACGTGGGACCTGGGTGTACTATAACTTGCAGTATTCCACTTCGAGCACAAAATATGCGTCGACGCGTGTTTCGCCTCAGCGCGAGGCATCTTCAGGAACGTTTGGTCGATTTATTAATTTTAAATATAGAGAATATTCCCGGTTCTTTGCCATCTCAGACACCGACTCCGTGGGAGCAATGGGTGTGGTCACTTTTACTTGCTAAGCCTCGTTTAGGTCGCATGGCGATGCGGGGTTAGGCCGCGGGGACGGAGGCGATGTATATATACTATGTTTGTAGTAGAAGCGAGAGCGCAGTATTCCGTATAGCTCTTTAGTCTATTTAGTCCCAATGACTTCAATTACCTTACTCATACGCGCAGCTGTAGCTATTTACCGTTCCATTATTATCCATATTCCGTGTTAGTATAGTTTTTGTATTAAGGTATGCTGATCTTTGACCCCGGATAGGTGAGTTTTTGTATGTTCATGTTGTACGTACGTTCAAGTGTATTCATGAGCAATTGAGTGTAGTAATCTTGTCATAGTTTTCTGGCAGTATATTAATGTTTAAAGTGTACGGTATATAATAATATCAGTCCTGTATCAAACTGTCCCACTGTTGGACGCGTTCCTTTTCTCAGTGTGAGAAGGGTTGGCAGACGTCACATATGTTCAAAAACATTAATAATAATAATAATAAAGAGAAACAAATAATAATAATAAACGTTTATTTTCTCACCACAATATACACATATTATATAAACAGCATTAAAAAATATTACATAATTCGGATTACAACATATATTGTGGGGGACTGGTGCCTAAGCTAGGCTCGAGGCCTGTGTTTCAGGACACCAGGTCCCCACCCCTTTGAAACAATTTCGTTATGTGGATTGTGTATTAGTGCTGATAGATTTAATGCAGTAAGACAATTTAAAAATAAAAAAATTAAATAATAGAAAAACTACACAAAAATTATATACAATTTGATTATTACATTATGTAGAACTTTCGGACGTGCAGATTTTCTTACGATGTTTTTCTTCACTGTTAAAGCAAGCGATAATTTACTATTTAACACGCATATAACTTGGAAAAGTCAGAAATTTGGACCTTGGGATAGAACTCATTTCCTACTACACAATAATTGCAGATATAAAATAAGTTTAGTGCTATTTTTCTATATAACTAGCTGTAGACGGCGTGTTCGAATACGTCATATAAAAGACGGAGACTAAGCAATCGCAGCGCTATCTGATATCTTTGTATGTTTTGAGATCTTCGTTTTACTACTATTTCCACTCTTTTGGGTTTTTGTCAATGAAATTGTCAATTCAATTCAATTCAATTCGTTTATTGCACTCCATAATGTATATACAGGTCTTATAAATGTAGAGAGAACAATTATGGACCCCGTCGGGCACGGCAAAATTAGGAGAGAAGCACGAACATTCTATTATCTTATATCATATTGAAATAAATCTTAGAGCTTAGTAGATATTTATTTAATTACTCATGTATTATTTATCTATTATAGTTTATTATGAAAGAAATTAGTAAGATTATTTTTTAAACAAAATATTTTATCAATACGTTTTAAATGGCAAATCTGTATCTGTACTTACTAATATTATAAAGCTGAAGAGTTCGTTTGTTTGGTTAAACGCGATAATCTAAGGAACTACTGGTTCGAATGAAAAATCCTTTTAGTGTTGGATAGTCTATTTATCGAGGAAGGCTATAGGCAATATAACATCACGTTACGACCCACGGGGGTGGCGCAGTAACCGTAAACGCGGGTAAAACCGCGGGCTTATCTAGTTAGTGATATTTTAAATGGGTAGTTGCTGGACTTCAAGCTAAATCTATATATATAAATTTCTTCCGTTACTGAGTGACTGACAGACAACGCACAGCCAAAACTATTGGGCGCAGGAAGCTGAAATTTGACATGTATGTTCCTTGGGTACTGTAGGGGTGCACTAAGAAGGGACTTCCCGAAATTGCCACGGGATTGGGAAGAAATGGATAAATAAAAAACATGCGCGGGCGAAGCTGCGGGCATCCTCTAGTGTATAATACAAGGCTAATATTATTTTTTTATGGTATCTAAGTCTATGGTGACTGCCTCTGTGGCGTAGCGGTGGGTAATGTCTTTAATAATATTAAAAAGATAATAGATTTGTTTCTTTATTTGTTGTAATGGATAAAATCTTTAACTACTAATCCGATTTTAATAATTCTTTCATCGTTAGAAACCTATTTCTTCCAGAACTAATAATTTCCTCCATACCGAATTTCGGCCACAGCGGCCAGTCTTAACGGATATTGGCCATCTGCACAGGAGATAATATTATAGTGCTTAAGTGTGTGCGCAAACACAAGTGCACTCTCTGTTCCTTAACTCTCATGATCCGATGGGACGGTAACCCGACACGACCGGAGAGGGATCAGGCGCAGGACCAACGGCTTTACGTGCTATCCGCGGCACGAGGGTGTCTAATATCGCCAACTTCCTAACTCCGGGTTGCTATTGAGATTTCTTAACAGAAAAACCCAATAAAATTTTGCTGGCCCAACCCGGGATACGAACCCGAGACCTAATGCACAGCAGTCGCATTCACTACCGCTGCGCCACGGAGTCAGTTCCAGAAATAACGTTAGGCTAAAAAGCATCATGCAACGAGCCACGGGAGTGGAGCATAATCATAAACGTGGGTTAAATCGTGGGAACAGCTAATATAGAGGATAAACCGTTTCTTAGAGTAGTAGAGCCTCGCTGATTTCAGCATGAATGGGCCGGCTCGACCGGGAAAGGACTACCCTCTCACAGAATATCGACGTGAAATAGCAGTATTCCTACTATTATGTTTCGTTCGGTGAGTGAGAGTGCCGTAAGCCCAATCACCCTCTTTCCACCTTCCCGCTCCGTCCAATTCCCACTTCCTTTTCCTCTTCTTCCTTTCCTAAAGGGTCGGTACCGCACCACTGATGCTTCTGGTGTTGCAGGCGTCCATAGGATACGGTGACCACTTACCATCAGGTGGACCGCATGCTTGTTTATCACCATAGTCATATAAAAAAAAATTATTATTGTGCGTATGTTTTTCCGATTGGATCGAATTAATTTGGCTCTTTGACAACCGGTTAGGTGTACGTGAAATAAAAAAGCTAGTATAGATTTTTTGTGAGATCACCAAGCTTTTTGTCTTATGAATGAAGAAAAATGTATGTTACTTTGCTAATAGTAATAAAGATAATTAAAAAAAAACGGTTGCATTCCGGGAGTGCCGGCAGAAGTGAAAACTTGAATATTAACGTTGTGCATTTTTGATATTTTGGAATGTTTAGGGAATCATTTTGCACGAATTGCTTTAATTATCAGTATAAAAGTACTATCATTTATGTGGTAAAATTCAATACTCATTTATTGCGCCATCGTACACAAACATGACAATTCTCCCTCCGTCTTACGAATTAACGATCAGGTCACGTGTCCTGACGCGAGTTTGACAATTCGCCCTCCGTCTTACGAATTTTCAATCAGGTCACGTGTCCTGACGCGAGTTTAAGATTTTTTACCCATCACAAAAAAGTGCACAACGCCGCTAAAGAAGTTTTCACTTCAAAAAATCTAAAGTAGATCTGAGACTGAAAGTAGTAGTAATAGACAGAACTAATTTGGATAACCTAGACGATTTCTTTTCAGACTCTTTAGATGGCATAATATAAAAATAAAATTATTTTCTCTTCTGTTTTCCAGATCACAATGGACTTTAACCAGCCGATTGGACTAACCATCTACTTGTCAAGTGAAAGAAATACATCTCCGTAAGTTTCTTTACACATTAAGCATTTAGTCCGCGCAATAAACTTGACGTTAATTTATTTCACCAATATATTAAGGCTGCCCGCAATTTTGTCTACAACAACCAGTTTAAGAAGAACTCTCAAAGCTACAACCGTGCTCATAAATAACAGCTCAACTCATTCATCACTTTTATTACACGAAAAACCATACTTCGTTACTCTCGTTCTTCATCAAATCAGCTGTATGATCTTATTGTGTTGTAATTAGATATATTATTACAAGTAGGTGACGTTGACGCAATCAATTGAATAACAGGCCTTAATATTATCCTAACTAATATTATAAATGCGCATGTGAGTTTGTTTGTTACGCTTTCACGCCTTGACTACTCGACCGATCATCACGAAATTTCGGATACACGTTGCCAGGCGTACAGAAAAGGATATAGGGTATATTTCATCTATAAGTACTGTGTCTGAAGGATATAAATTTATTGACAACATGTACATTAGCATAAGCGAAGCCGCGGGTATAATTTTGTTGGTAATAGGTATAATACGACATTAACACCAAACAATTATTTGCTTCGGTGTTTCCCGAGCGCTATGATATGTCCTTCTTCAAACGAGGTTTAAAGAGAGTTCTTCTTTCACGGTAGGCAGCGGCTTTGCTGTGTCCTGACATTGCTGAAGTCCATGAGCAGCGGTTACCGCTTTCCATCAGGTGGGCCACTTGCTCGTCTGCCACGTATGGCAATAAAAAAAATAAAAAAACTATATTAAGGGCTAGACCTTCAAAATAATAATATTCTATCACATACATACAACACAATCTAACCCAAACTAAGCAGAGCTTGTACTATGGGTACTAGACATAGGATAAACGTACATAGGTATATACTTTTTGTAAATATCTTTATATTGTACATAGAAACACCCAAACCAAGACAAACATCCATGTCCATGCAAACAAATGTTTGACTTGTGCGGAAATCGAACCCGCAACCTCAGGCGTGGCAGTCGGTTACACTAACTACTATGCCATCGAGGCCGCCCAACTGAGACTTGAGTCCTTAAAATATTGGTATAGAGTCTGTTGCTATTTTTCTCACGCTCTTAACCCGTCAAGTGTCGAGCGGACATACGCTGTCCGCAAAAATGAGTCATCAAAATTTAAAAAAAAAACGACAAATGTATGTCCGCTGCACACTTGACTCGTTAATGAGTCAAGTGTCGAGCGCACATACATTTTTCCTTTTGTGTATTGTTTGCACAATGAATTTTTAATTATTTTTTATGTATTTCCACTAGACATTCAAGAAGTAACGGGATTATCAATAGTACCATTGTTTATCTGTGTGATCCGCCACCTGTTTCTAAGGTTAAGGTTAATATTGACCTTGTTCTAAATAAGAATACACTAATATCGATTGCTATGGACAAACATAGACTGAAGGATGAAGAATGGTTAACTAGTTACGTAATTAATATAATTAAAGAATTCTAATAGTCATTGTTAAAAAATATACTGTATTAACTGACAGTCGCAGGTTTGGGGCTTATTTCTGGACTAGACAATAGTAATAATACATTTTGATCTGGATGAAAGGAACCCTATAGGCTTTTCTGTAGTCCTGACAACGTGTATGCAAGATTTCATGATGATCGGTTGAGACGTTAAGCTGTGAAAGCGTAACAAACAAACACACATTTTTATTTATAAAATTAGTTAGGATTAGGATTAAGGTTTAATAAATGTTTACATATATTTCTTCGTGAACTCTTCTTGTGTCCCCGTGAACAACGATTTGTGCGCAATATAATTTGCGTACATCAAACTATGTATCACATTTCCTGTTCTACTAAACATTTTCAAATGAAATTTATATTTCCAACCACCAATATTTACAGGGCTGAACAAACAATTTTTGAAGTGAAAACTTCTTTAGGCATGTTGAGCACTTCTTAGGTTAATAAAGATTATGGAACTCGCGTCATCGTCACGCTTCCACGCTTTTTTTTTTTTTTTAGAATATTAACCATGTCTCAGAAATGGTGCGTCCTACGCAAAAAATAACGAAATTTTGACCCCCTTGATAATTCTTAGAGAGTATCAGGAACTAGCATCCGATCCTCAATTGTACTAAAACAGTCCCATTACATAGATACAGATAAGATAAATGTGTCAATTGCCCACTGAATAAAATGAGCTGGAAATATGATAGCTCCTCCATTTTTATACCCAATCTATTCTAATCGCATTCTTTAGGTTATCGATTCTACTGGCTGGCGGCTGTCCTATTTTAAATTTACCGATTTGCAATTTTCGCTCTTTGACTTGTTTGCTTTAGCAGCCATCGGTCACTTAGACAACCTTTCCTATCAATCAATCAATCAGCCCACCGCTGTCCACTGCCTGACATAGGCCTCTCCCATTTTACGCCACAACATCCTTTCCTATAAAATGAATTAAATATATTTATGATTTTGTTTGAACCGAAAATTGTGAGTTCGGCACTGGACAAAAGTTATTGTGATCCAGAAACACATTTGCTGATTGTTCTTTGTGTCCTTTGTTTTAATGTTTGTAAAGATGCTACAGAGAAGACTGCCACAGAGTTAGGTATATAATAAAAAAACCAAAATCAATGAGCATAAAATACCTAGAGACGAAAATAATAATAGTATTCGTGCTAAGCGCAAGCAGTATCAACAGTTCGGCAGTTTGTAATTTTTGTATCGCCTGTATAGTTGTCACTGACACAATAGCTTTGTATATAATATAACAAGCAGAAAGTCTCGGCCTTGCATTCTCTGCTTCTATTTTATCGGTAACAACATCACAATTTGAAATAACTTCTTATGGAAGGGTCAGTAAACAAAATAATATACTATCATACAATTGAACGTAGGTCGCATTAAGATAAGCACAAAGTTATGATTTATCCCTTTGTGCATTCAGCGTTAGATGAAAACAAATTGGAGATTACGAAATATTCCAGTGTAGATTTTGTACCTGGCAATCAGCTTTTCTGCTTTTTCACGAGCGTAGCGGTCAGCTTTGTGTCGACATTTTGACGGGGATTAATCCGTCTCTAAGGCTTGAAAGATTTGGCTTATTCAAAACTTGCTAGATTGTCTGCACTACTGTTAAACATTTGGCAATGTTCAGGATTTTCCAGCTAGATAAACAAACGCACAAAATGAACGGTAAATATTTTAAACACATATACCATTCCGATAAATTGACTGAAACTATGAATAATTGAATATTTCAGATGCGCAAATTTAGTTTATATAATACTGTACAATTCTGCAGTGGAAAATTATATTGTTGAAATTGTTTTGAGCTTGATTGATATTTTCTAAAGCGATGTAGGTATTCGGAAGCTTATATAAACAATACAATATACTGTGCTTCTTTTCATCTATTGAATTAGCTACGATCTTTCATAATAACAAAACATACATGTATTAATACTGAACAATGTGGAAAGCAGTGGAAGATTCTTGTCAAATTTTTGATGACGTGACGATTGACTCTGGTGAATCGTCACGTCATTCAAAATTTTTAGAGTTGTAGAGTTTTATATATCTTCTTCTCCCATTCCTTTCATCCTATCTTTATTACTTTTGCCCCGGGTCGGTAATGTTTGTTAGTGTGACTCGATCAGTAAGCAGCGATCATCAGCCACAGTAACTGCTCACCAGTAGACAGAGCATATAAATGTTTGCCATTTTAGTTGCAAAACTTGATCTTATATTGGTAATCTAAATTGAAATTATTTTGCCACGTTAACGTGATAAAATCGGTTTAGTAGCTTAAACTTGTTTTGATGGTATGTATGGTAAGTACCTTATTAAAAAGCATATGTATAACAACAATTATTATTAGTATATTATATTATTCCAGGAGATTCAAAGAACTACTATAGACATAACTTTGAATACTTATTTACAGCCAAATATAAACACACTAGATTTCCTGCGGTTTCGCTTGCGCTAATGTAGTGTAGATTTTATCAATAAATTTGTATCCCTCGGAAACAGTTCTATTTTTCTAGATGAAAAGTACAGTAAAGAGCATACCTCTGACCACGTGTATAGGAAATTTCAAGTCGCTCTGTCGAGTAGGTAACCTGTGAAAGCGTAACAAACAAACAAACTCACATTTGCATCTATAATATTTGTTGGGATTTTCTGTTTACTCAAAGTTTTTACAGCAATATCAAATTTACCAAATGTCTGCATATGTGTTTAATTTCCGAATATAAAACTTCGGTCAGTTGTTATTTTTCATCACATACCAAGTTTGGACATATCAATTCATTAGGATAAACATCGAGACCTCATCGTAACAGCGCTGTTGATTAATCGAGATGAACTGAATGCTCTGAACATGAATATTGAACATTGGCTTGTCATTTGTATGTTCTCATCTTATTAACCGCACGCGTCTGTCAATGTATTTGCATATTAAACACTTTCTGTTTAAGCAGCTGTTATTACGTTTAGCACCGTCGTGTTGTCAACAGGCTGTCCAGAAATTGAGCAAACAGCGGTGAAACATATTGATCTTGGAACAAGTGTTTGCGTAGCTAGTAGGATTTCGCCGTGAAAGTGATAATTTGGATATAAACTTACAGCTGGATATTCCAAATTTTGATCTTTGGAAGGAGTACATTCATTTTCATCAGCTATGCTTTTAAAGATCAGTGCTTCACTGAAAATTATCAAACAGTTAAAACCTTCAAAATGCGTACGAATAGCAAATGGTCTGTCAATCCTCTGTGTGGAAATAGAAAAAAAAATCGGTGACGTAAACAAAGAGGACGTTGCCAATCGGCGTACAGTTATTAATTACGACTAGTTTTTTTAGCTCAGTTTTATTTCTGTTCTACACTTGAAACCGCTGCTCTTTCAGATACCTCTGTAACAGTTGATACAATAATATTGATTGACGAGTTTGCGTATTTTAGTGTTATCTTTCGGTACTTTGTTGGTGGGGGATTCTTTTGAACAGATATTTACTTTATCCTAGTTTCTAATTTTAAACTAGTCATTAGAACCAACAGCCTCATAATAAATTAGATAATTCAGAGTTCAGCAAGTCACCCCAAGCCTTCTCAAAATTTGGCTCTCAGAATAATTACGAAATTATAAGCAATCAATAAATAAAGACCTTTGTAACTTCTACTTACTCAACTTGGCGAGTTTAATAAACTATTTGGAGTTTGCTAAACGGTCTTGGCAATTTATCACGACCTGTTTTAAAGTATTAATATTTAATTCGGGAGCCGAAGGTGCCAGAAGTCCTTAGCGCCAAAGTTTTGATGGGTGTTGAGCAAAGTACTGGAGTTTACAAGTAAATTACAGGTATGCGATAAACAAGATACTGAAGAAAATGTGTTGGTCCGTACCTACTTAGTAAATAGGTAAAACAGTACTTATTAAGTGATATTTTTATAGGCATTATTGAAACAGGCTCGCAGGCAGGTCCCAGGTTTGACTTTCTGATTGAGCAGTGTTACTGTTATAATAATAATATATACTACTCAAAACAAAATAAGGGCCACTAAGATTTTTTGCTGTACCATGAAAACCATAAAGACATTAAATTGTTTAACTTATGTAACTACAAAATAATGTTATTGGTTATAATATAGGCTAACAATTGTTTAAAATAATGATCATGAATTGTTTTTTTTAAGTTCATAATGAAATTGGCCATTTTGAATGAAAAACATGAACAAAAGAAATCACCGGAAAAAGACAAAATACTGTTCTCGTTACTTTTGTTTCTTCTTCTTAGTAACGAGTATGTCCTCCTCTCTTAGCAATACACTCCTGAAGCCTCGTATGCATACTCTGGATCAAATTCCTCAAGTTTTCATCTGGAATCTCCTCCCAGGCACGTTTTAAAGCGTCAATCAGCTGCTGTTGGTTGTAAACCCCTTGCTCATTCTCTCTAACCCTTCGTTTCAATTGGTCCCACCATTGCTCGATTGGATTTAAATACGGACTGTTAGCTGGCCATGGTAATACCTCAATATGAGACCCTTCTAGGACAGTTTGGGTCGATCGAGCTGTGTGTGCACGGTCATTGTCTTGCATTAGGATGAATCCGGCCCCACTCGCTGTCCAAATGGGATCACTTGAGGCCTGATGACGTCCTCGATGTAACGTTCTGCAGTTACGGTACCCGCATTTAAAATGGTGAGCTTGGTTTTACCGTGTAAACTGATCCCACCCCAAACCATTACGTTGGGACCACCGAAACGGTCAACTTCGTGGATGCAGGACTCCAAAAACCACTCGCCGCGTTGTCTCCACACCCCAACACGCCGATCATCATTAAAAAATTTTACTTTGCACTCGTCTGTAAAAAGCACCTTGAAAAACATAAGAATAACATCCAATTATTTTTTTCTTAAAATGATGGCCAATACTTTTCAAATTAGGAACATGAACACCAGCATAAAAGAGATCAAACACCAAAGAGTTCGTAATATCAATATAATGCTACTTATCAGTTACTTTCAGTTTACTAAAGTGCACTTAAATGTAAATAAACTAGTGGCCCTTATTTTGTTTTGAGTAGTATATAATATTCTATCACATACACACAACACCATCTAGCCCAAACTAATCAGAGCTTGTACTACTATACAATAGATAAACATACACATATACTTTTTTTTTTGTAAATACATACATATTAGAAATACCCAGACTAAGACGAACATTCATGTTCATGCATGCATACATATGTTTTACTCAAGGCGCGCATCTCTCACTTTTCGCGTGGCGTGACTGCATGGAGTAGTGGCTTAAATAGTCGCTTAGCCACTGTTGCTGATTTGACCGTGTGCCGAGTGATGTGGGTTCGAACCCCACACGGGCCAAAAAATTGTGTGATCCTTCGATCATCACATGTATGTTCACAAACAATTGTTCCAAGTCTAGGTGTTCCTTGTGTCCGTTGCTTGAATGTTTGTAAAGTATCCGTCTGCCGCGACACTGGCATTATGCCTAGAGCAGGCGTTGTCTTTTCAATTGAAATCTAGTAATATTATAAATGCAAATATGAGTTTGTTTGTTTGTTACGCTTTCACGCCTTAACTACTCGTCCTATCATCATTAAATTTCGTATTTACGTTGTCAGGGCAACAGAAACACGTTGTTAGTTTCGACAGAAGATGACATTTTCTAAAGGAGACACAAATACGCCGTCCTGCAGACACGAACTACCTGCAATATCCCGGCTACGTGCTAGAGGAGTGTTTCCTCGCGAAAGCCGGGGTATGCTTGTTTGTTAGGGCGGATATTTGCTGTCGCCGTCTACAATGTCTAGAGGATCCTTCCTTCTCTGTCCTTTGGGTCTCGTAGATCATGGCTCTTTCAGCCAAATCTTCATGTGCCTCTACCGATCCCATTCAGGAGACGCTGAGACAACTCGACTCTTCAATTACCTGAGTCAGGCGGCAGACGACGCGCAGGAGCGGTTTCCGAACGCTGAGTTGGTGTTCTTGGGAGATTTCAATGCCCACCATGAGACCTGGTTGGGTTCTCCCAAAACAGACCACGCGGGACGAACTGCCCATGCGTTCGCTCTCACGCATGACCTGTCTCAACTGGTACTCCAGCCCACCCGGATACCAGATATTGCAGGTCAGGCGCCCTCTCTGCTCGATCTGCTGCTGACGAGTAACCCGAACCGGTACAGTGTGTCGATTCGTGCTCCTTTGGGCACCTCAGACCACTGTCTGGTTTGTGCCACAGCTGTTGTTGTTACGCCCCCACGACCTGAGGAGGCAAGACGACGACTGTGGCACTACTCGTCAGCAGACTGGGATGGAATGCGGGAATACTTCGCATCCATCCCTTGGGCTCAACGCTGCTTTGAGAACAGGGATCCATCAGAGAGCGCTACTGCTGTCGCTGGTGAAATCATCCTGGGTATGGAATATTATATTCCATACAGTGATGTCACGAGCGGCGGCAGGAAAAGGCCCTGGTTCGGGCTTGAATGCGCCGATGCTGTTGAACGCAAACAGACAGCGTATCGCGCTTGGACCAGGGCTCCTAACATTGCCAACTGCGGCTACACCATGCCTGATATATGTATCAGGCAACGAACCGTTCGTGCGATACTGCAGTCTCTCGATGTTCGGAAAGCCAGTGGACCTGACGGCATCCCAGCTGTGGTTCTTAAAAAATGTGCAGCGGAGTTGTCTCCCACACTTACGCGCCTATACCGGACGTCTTACGTCGCAGGCATTGTGCCTGAGGCTTGGAAGGAAGCGAACGTTCAACCGATTTCCAAAAAGGGGGACCGTTCCGAGCCAAGCAACTATCGACCCATAGCTATCACCTCGGTGCTTTCCAAGGTGTTCGAGCGGATTATAAACACCCAAATTGTCCGCTACCTGGAGGATCAATCGTTGATCAATGATCGCCAATACGGCTTTCGGTCTAAACGATCAACGGGTGATCTTCTAGCGTTCGTCACGGACCTCTGGGGTGAGGCTATGGACAAGCACGGCGAGTCTTTGGCTATCAGCCTTGACATAGCCAAAGCTTTCGACAGAGTCTGGCACCGGTCTCATCTTTCCAAGCTTCCGGCCTATGGCTTGCCCCCTCAACTGTGCACCTGGATTGCAAGTTTCCTGCAGAAGCGTCGTATTCGGGTCCTTTGCGACGGTCGCGCTTCCAAATTTATGCAGGTCAATGCAGGAGTGCCTCAGGGTTCTGTCTTATCCCCTACGCTCTTTCTTCTGCATATCAATGATATGTTGAATCTCGGCAACATACATTGTTATGCGGACGACAGTACCGTGCATGGGCGATATCTCGGACATCCTGGGGCCAAACAGGCTGAGGTTGAGGGGAAAAGGCAGAATCTTGTCGTTGAACTTGACCGGACCTTGGACCGCATCTATGAATGGGGTGCCAAGAACTTGGTCGAGTTCAACGCCAAGAAGACCCAGGCATGCGCGTTCTCAACAAAAAAGTCTCCGTTCCTTCCCCTCCCTTCTCTGAAGAACACTCCACTGGTGATACGTGACAGTCTCTCCACCTTAGGTATGGATCTTTGCCGCTCCCTTAATCAGAAAAACTATATCGGGAGCGTCATTAAGCAAGCTTCGCGAAAACTCGGAGTTCTGAACAGGGTGAGGCGGTTCTTCACGCCTGGGCAACTGTGCCTATTGTATAAGGCACAAGTGCGCCCTTGCGTGGAGTACTGTTCTCATCTTTGGGATGGCTCGGCGCAGTACTTGCTGGACGCTCTCGACCGGTTACAGCGGCGGGCTGTCCGTATCATCGGAGATCCAGAGGTCACGAGTTCACTGGAACCTCTGCAACTCCGTAGAGACATTGCCTCATTGGCATGTTTTTACAGAATATACCACGGGGAGTGCTCTGAAGAGTTATTCCACCTTATCCCGCCCTCCCCTTTCCTATCCAGAACAACGCGTGCTTGGCTCAGATGCCATCCTTACACGGTAGAGTCGATTAGAGCGCGTACAAAAAAGTTTGGGTCCTCATATCTCTGCCGAACGACCAAGGCATGGAATTCTCTGCCAAGGCACGTGTTTCCTTCTTCCTTCAATCCTGGGTTCTTTAAGCGGGGCGTGAAAAAGCATCTTCTCAGGCCGTCAAAGTAGAGACCTCAACATCGCCTCGGCTACTGTGGGGGCGATGTGGAGGCCACTGCTCTTAGACCACACGACTGCTTACCATCAGGTGGAGTGTGGTCATTTTGACGAGCAAAATAAAAAAAAAAAAAAAAAAAACAGGATACTTTTCATCCAAAAAAAGTACTGTTACTAATCTAACCTAACCTATATTTACGCGATCGAAACCGCAGACAAAATTTAGTAAAGTCATTTTACACACCATTATCAGCAGAATTTTCTGGAAATATCGCAAAGTACTTAAAACATAATAGCAGGAAAAATGCGGTATCATGTTTAAACTTGGCTATTGTACAAAGGTCATGGCCAGACAAGCAATAAACTATACTAAGAAGGAATGACATAGCAACAATAATTTTCTTTTTATGGTATTCGCACACTAGCTTCGCATTACAAAGGATCCAATGATAGGGTAGCTATATGACCTCTAATACCTTAATCATTTCGAAGGTCTTGGGGTTGAAAGCTTAATTACGAGGCTTTTTGTAATATATTTTCTAGACTGGCCCGTGTATTTTCTCGTAGAAGTAGTACGACCCACATTTTTTGACATCAATTCTGGGTAGATGGTAAGACGAGATAGCCAAATACCTCAAGGCATTTCCTTCCATTTTGAAATAGGTAACCGCACATAAATGTCTCCGACATTTAAATTCCAAGATCCAGTTTGCGTCGCCGAACTAGTGAAGTAAATAAGTATTTCTGCAACAATTGTTCCATTCGCATTCCATTTTAGCACGGGGTCATCTAGGCAGTCCTTTTCTTACCTACAGGTTGCCAAATGTTAAAACAAAACTATTTCTTGCGTATAGCAACAAACTTTCTTGTAGATCTCTAAATCTCACGTTCAAAATTGGCCTGGTTTTAAATTTGATGCCGAGTTCAGTGTAAGAATAATTCAAATGTAGCGAGAGCAATTATTGTTCGTTTAAAAGTTTAAATCGTTTTTGTTTTTGCTCCAATATTTAATGAGATGTAAATGTACCTAAAATAGAATTTGACATATTTACGTAAACAAACTTTATTAAAAGCAGACAATCTGAACATGTTAGATTCATTTAAGTAACGTGATGGATGGCGCAAAAGGCTTTCGATGGTATTGTGAGTTTAAATCCCATACGTAACAATAATATCATTTGTGTGATCCTCTAATGTGCTCTGAGTCAGTTTTGGTGCTTCAATGCGGCAGCTACCCCTTATAAAAAAAGTTACATAATGTAAAAAAATATTAATTCATAACGTAAAACCACAACTATAAAGCTAAATTTGGACGTAAGTTTTATCGCTTACCGGTTAAGCTACTTACCTTTTAATACCTCACGATTCTCACGAATCACAAATTACTACATTTTGTCGCATTGCAACAAAATTGCCTAAAAGTAATTTACTTTCAATATAAAACATTTACTTAAATCTAACACAATGAATACCACAATTTGTTATCAATTACAGTAATCCAATAAACCTAGTCCGGGTTGAAAAACGGTTCACCAGCTACACATTGCTCAACCGACTTCGCAATAAAAAATATCAAGTTTGCGGATACTGGCCCTTAATCCCCTAACTTTGAAACGGGTATCCGTGCAAGTTTACATAGTTTGGAGTTTTTACGGCTCCCGGCGGGGCCACAAATAATAATTGAAGGCTTTCATTGCCCGCAATTCAGGCTACATATAATTCTTGTATTAAAGGTTCTGTCGTAAAAAGCAGGCATACTATGATTTAAAATGCTTTCGTTATTGAGTTTGGAGCTTTTTCTGTCAAATCAATCAGATTTCGCATGTGAATACTTTTGAATTTACTTTATAATTTTGAAATTAAACGCTTCATACGGATTTTGTTGCGTTGTTTATTTTACTTTAAAACACTTTTATTAGATAATTTTGAAAAACTAACACAACTATTATTGAACTTTACTACTATTTAAACTATTTCATTTAATTAAAACTATTTATATTTAAGCTTACACTTTCCCCGACGTTTCGGTTGCTTTACAGCAGCCATGGTCACGGGGAGACTAAGATGGTAGTTGTCTCAATGTTCTGAAGTGTACCTAGTTATTTCATAGTACCCGAACATAATTTAATCTTTAGTGTTTCTATTTACGTAGAATGAGCTCAAAGTATCATAAAATCTAGCTGTGTTTTGCTTCTTTTTAGATTTGACTATTTGAACTACTGGATCCCAAGCTGGTGGTACCTTCCAACCACCTTCTCTATAGAAATTAGGATGTTTTTTAATTTCAATAACCTCGCGAAGCATCCTTGGTAGGAATCGGTGTTCTTTTGCAAGTATTTGTAGTTTGTCAAATCGTAGGTAGTGGTTGGTCCCCTGTTGCACGTGTTTTTTATTTTCTTTTTAAGTTAACGAAACATACTCATATCTTTTTTTACTTCTGGACAGACAAGTTCATTCATATCTTGACATCTTGATTTTGCCCGTTACTTCGCTTGCCTTAATGTAGATTATCACAATAAATTTATATATCTGGGGCACACTACTTTTATGTCCGTATGTCCTTTTCTGTACCCCTGACAACATTTATGATAATAGGTCGAGTAGTTAGGCGTGAAAACGGAACAAACAAACTCTCATTCGCATTACATGTACCTTATTAATTAACTCAACTGTAGCATGGGAATTAATATCTTTATATATATAATTCTACTTACGTGTGTATGTCACTGAACTCCTTCTAAACGGCTGGACCGATTCTGATGAAACTTTTTGTGTGTGTTCAAGTGGATTCGAGAATGGTTTAGATAAGTTTTTTTCTCTTGTGTACAGGACAACGTCTGTCGGGACAGCTAGTATATATATATATATATTCGATGACACACACAACACCATCTAGCCCAAACTAAGCAGAGATTGTACTGGGGGTACTAGGCAATTGATAAACATACATAATTATATATAATAACATTTACATACAATTACAGATAATCTTCGTTAACATATACCTATTAAACATTAACTATTAAATTGAAAAACAAAATAGTACTTTTAAATCATTGACGTCAAACAATGAAAATCTAAATGAATTATAATTTGCGTACAAAGTTCATGGGAATACGTTATTTTCATACATTTACACGTTCACACTCTTCATATTAACACTAGCTTATACTCGCGGCTTTGCTCGCGTAAAAGTAGGTGAGGTTATGTAAGGGACAGTACTTTTTGAAAATAAAATATAGCCTTTGTTAGTCGGCGGTAATATAGCTTTCTAATGGTGACAGAATTTTTAATATCGTTTGAGTAGTTTTTGAGTTAAATGCTTACAAACAAACATACAAAAATACAAATTTTATCTCTTTATAATATTATTATAGATTGATGATGATGACTGTCTTCAAGGCGCAGCGGTAGTGAATGCAACTGCTATGCATGAGGTCTCGGGTTCGAATCCCGGGTTGGGCCAAAAAAGTTATTGGGTTTTTCAGTTGAGAAATCTCAATAGCAGCCCGGAGTTAGGAAGTTGGCAGTGTAAGACACCGCCGTGCCTCAGAAAGCACGTAAAGCCGGTGGTCTTGCGCCTGATCTCTCTCCGGTCGTGTCGGATTACCGTCCTATCGGATCATGAGAATTAGGGAACAGAGAGTTTACTTGTGTTTGCTCACACACTTTTGCACTATAATAATTATCTCCTACCGTGCGTAGTTGCCCAGTCTCCGTTAAGACTGGCCACCGTGGCCGAAATTCGATCTCCATGGAGTATAAAATAAAATAGTTTAGTTGCTGAAAAATAAACAGCGTGTAACGGAAAGGTGTAGTCATATAGTGAAATAGAAAACTGCGATAAATAAACCAGCACATTGTACTTAAGACTAGTATAACACTAATAGCTGCCTCAGTGAACCCGAAAATGACCAGACCAAATTTTTTTTTTTAATCCTGTGTCACAGGGAACTTTACAAACATTTAAACAACGGACACAAAGAACACCTAGACTCGGAACAACCATTTGTGGATCACACAAATATTTGTCCCGCGTGGGATTCGAACCCACAACACTCGGCGCAGTGGCAGCCTCGACGCGACTACTTAAACCACTACGCCATCCGTGCAATCAAAATCAAAGTCCAATTTTGAAAGTGGCGTCATGCGTTTTAAATAATGAAATATACAAAATTGTCTTAAAAAAATTATCCAGGTAAGAGACACATTTGTTGTTTTGCAGATACACATTCAGGTGTATGTGACCACATCTTTCTGTTACCCGCTGTATACATAATAGGTAAGTTACAAAATATTTTTGGGACGACCCTTTTGAAAGCTAATACCACTCAACAAAAGCGAAATCGGATATTTTCTGAAACATCCCTTTTTAAATCATCACAATGCCAGACATACCAAAGGTTTCACCGGTTTTGATGGGGGCCTCATAAATGAGGAGACGTAGCTTTACCGCTCGCAAATGGACGGCAATAAGCCTTATATTATGCTTTTTTACTGAAATAAAAAGGTGTATCTCTTCCCGTTGTTAACTTCTCTGAAACGTGTGGGGTTTTAATGAACTCGTATTACATATTTTATGACTTTCGAAACGTTTTTGCTGTTACGGTATGATAAATTTAGTTCACGCTTTTTATTCAGTGTGAGAATACGTCAAAAGATTACGTATATTAGAGAGTATAATTTATTTTACACTAACTATCCATCGGGAACAATAGTTTTTCTGGACGAAAGGTATCCTCTGTCAGGTACTCTTTTTTGACTTTACAAACATTCAAACATCACGCAATGTTTTGTTCCGTGTGGGAATCGAACCCACAATACTCGGCGCGGTGGCAGTGGCGAGGCGACCATTTAAACCACTACGCCATCCGTGCAGTCACATTGATGTCTGATGATGTGATTCCTAGCTTTACAATTCTCTAATCATTTTCAAATTATGTTTCATAATAAAATGAAATGAAAAAGTGTTTATTCACTGTTTAAAACATGTTACAATAATTTAATACTTCTGCCAAACTGCACAGCAGTTTGTTGGTAGATGCAGCTCCCAGATCCTTAAATTATTTATCTCAACATTATTGATGCTACACTTTCTCATAAATAAATGAAAATAAAAAATAAAAATCGTTTCGACTTTTAGATTAAACAAAAAAGATATTAACAGTAACACAAACAAAAAGGTAGTATAACATAATTAACATCCATAATTACTAAGGAGTACTATAAGGAGAGTTTACGGTTTCAAAATAGTCGTGTCAGATTGCCTTCCTATCGGACTATCATCATCATCATCATCAGGCTATATTAGTCCACTGCTGGACATAGCCCTCCCCCAAAGAGCGCCATAACGCCCTATCTTCAGCTTGCCGCATCCAGCATCTGCCTGCAGTCTTTCACAGAGAGAGTGTGACTATGAGAGTGTAGAATTATTAGAAACTACACTTGTGTGACCCACTCCACAGTATCAATTTGGCTGTCGTGACCGAAATTCGGTCTGGAGGAGGAGTATTCTCAATGTTCTTGAGCCATGTCGAACAACTTTGACTCAACTATTACTAGATTAGACGAAAATACAACGTGGTCAAGCTTATTTTTAAAGCTGCTTCATACTATATTTTAGGACAGGAAAATAAATCAATCCAGTATATTTAATCTGCTATGAAAAATTGGATCACATCTATTACCTTTTCATTAGCATTTGTCATTCGGTCAGTTAGTATAATGTGCCAAAATTTCCGTAAACAATTTATAATTTATGACGCGCGTGGTATTATGGAGTATTTAATCATTTTGGTTCACTCCAATTATTTATTGGCAACTCAAACGTTTACGTTCGAAACACGGATCTTAGTCGGTGAAGGATAAAATCTAAACCGCCACATTATTATATGCGTACAAAAATTATTCCATACTGAAATTTGACGATAGACTAACTATTATATTAAATACTATATTATATACTAGCTTTTGCCCGCGGCTTCGCTCGCGTTCATTTAGAATTTGACAATCAATTCGGGTCGTATTCTGCTTGTAATAATATAATTCAATCATGATTGGAAAGACACGTGTCGTCATCTATTATCATAAGAACGTTATTGTTGTTTTCCTCAGGAACTGTAACTTTTTTCGGGATGAAAGGTAGCTTATGTCCGTTTCTGTATACTTGACAACGTATATGCAAAATTTCAGGATGATCGGTTCAGTGGTTTATGCGTGAAAAGGTAACAAACAAACAAACTCATTTTCGCTTTTATAATACTAGCTTTTGAGCGCGGCTCCGCCCGCGTGGTACCTAAATCAATAAAAAGTAGCCTATGTCCTTTCCCAGGTATTAAACTACATCTATACTAAATGTCATCTAAATCGGTTGAGTAGTTTAGCCGTGAAAAGGTAACAGATAGACAGACAGACAGATAGATAGACAGAGTTACTTTCGAATTTATAATATTAGTAAGGAAGTAAGGATAAGGATTAGGTAGTATTAGGATTACATTTTCACTCACCTAAATGTATAATGGTTAGGTTAGTTTAGTAACAATACTTTTTTGGTGGCTTAGGTGGCTTAGTGATCGACACCTACAGAGTTATTATTTAAAAAAAGTGTCGTTTTGCTCTATTCTTGCGAACAGATTCGTGCAAAACGACCAATAAGCCTGCCTGCTAGACAGCAATAGGCTCGAATCGTTTTAAAACAATAGTAGTTGAAATGTGGCTGTTATAGAGCTACGTACCACTTTGTGGGTGTAGGCTTGTGACTACAAATTTAAATATACTTATGTAATGACTATGGCCTAACCCTTCTCACGGTGAGAATTGCCCCGTGCCCAGCGTTGGGACAATTTAATACAAGACTGATTTTATATGATTTTTTTATATGATTATTGACGTGACAACGTATAATAAATCGATGAACGCCGGCTGCACGCACGAAAAACGATGACTCATTGTCCCGTTACGCTCGTTGTAACGTTACGGGAAATAAATTTTGTTATGACGTTGTCACGTTAAACTATCGTCCGTAAACCGACTTTACAGACAACCAATTTTTTTAAATTTTGCCCACAACTTCGCTCGCGTAAATGTAGGTTAGGTTAGATAAGTAACAGTACTTTTTGACGTGACAACGTCTAATAAATCGATGAACGCCGGCTGCACGCACGAAAAAGGATGACTCATAGTCTCGTTACGCTCATTGTCCCGTTACGCTCATTGTAACGTTACGGGAAAGAAATTTTGTTATGACGTTGTCACGTTAAACTATCCTCCGTAAACCGACTTTACAGACAACCAATTTTTCTTAATAAAATGTACCCTATGTCCTATTATGTACCCCTGTTTCATGATGATCGGTTGTGTAGTTAAAGCGTGACAGCGAAAAAATCTAACAACTAAACTCACATTCGCATTTACAATATTAGTACGGATATATTATGTATTTTTTCATAAAAGTACAGATTACCTAAATACTAATGTACCTATTGCCGACGACAAAATCTGACTTATCGAACATAACTGTTTGTCTGACAACAACATCGAGAAGTAAATACATCCTCTACATATTAAATATACATATTAAAGTCTAGGCAAGAGTACTCTTTAAATTACAGCGGGCTCAACAAATATTGAATTCTAAATCACAAAGTATATCCAGTTCCGAGTAAACCGAGCAGCCATCTGATTTGCAACATAGGTAGATATAAAAGCTGCCGTTTTTCAATTTCCGATAATGGATCCACGTTTCTTCATACGCCTTTGTTTGATTTGAAGAGATTATTTTATATCTCGGCAGTTATTCAACTGAAATGTTCCTTTTTTACTTTCTAATAATAATTGCAAACGCTGCTAACGGGCTGGTTTTATTTTAATAAAAACCCAGCTGCGCACGGGTAACTTTAACAATTTATACACTTAAACCTTCCTCATTAATCACCCTATCTACTGATGAAAACTGCATGAAAATCCGTTCAGTAGATTTCGAGTTTATCGCGAACAGACAGACGCGGCGGAGGTCTTTGTTTTATAATATTATGTAGTGATGTTTATGTGTCGAACAATTTGTTATTAATCCTTAAGACTGCGCCGAGCGAAATGTGCCAAAACAGGCGGTCACAATTAAGTGAATAAAATCACCACTTTTTGTTTAATACAAATATAAAATATACATTTACCTTAACAATGAATGTGTTTACAATTACTCCATGTAAACAATTTTAAATAATTAATATTTTCGCCTACAAAATTACCTAAATTTGCACGAAAAATGCAAAACGTAAGCTCGTAAGCTGATTTTTAGATTATAACAGTAGAAATCTATCCTATTTTACAGCTTAAACGAAACACAAATAGTTATATTACAATTTGTCCGTCCCAAATATTTAAGTTATTGGTTGACAATAAAGATACATATTTATCAAAAATGCACTTCAAATTTTCCATACAATTTTACTATAGCGGCCGCGCGCCGATTTGAATATGCGCCGCACGAGCTCTGTAATTATTCTGTCTAACGCTCGGCGCAGTCTTAAATCGTTGTTGAGTTCAATTATTCCTTAGAAAAATAACTACAAGCAACATTACAAACAAAAGTGTATTACAAGCTCACGGTGTAAAAAACACTTATTTAACTGAAACAGAATTAGATTGCGCTAGTAATTACTGTACTTCCGGTACTTCCGGTGCTAAATTAAATTCTTCCTGGAGTTTTACGTCACGTCCGTACCAGAAAAATAATCTCTTAGTTCGTGTGGATTCACATAATTGGAATTCACCAACAACTATTACTTTTAATTGTTTTTGAGGATAGATCGTAAAGTATTTAATTCTTACTAATATTACAAATGCCAACGTAAGTTTGTTTGTTTCGCTTTCATGCCTTAACTACTTTACCAATTTGCATAGACATTGTCAGGGGTACGGATAAGGACATAGTGTACCTTTTATCTAGAAAAAGTACAGTTCCCGAGAGATTATTCACAAAATCTGCATTAATTAATGCGATAAAACCCGGCAAAATCTAGTTGTTGTATAAAAATTGTAAAAGGGGATGCAGTCTTAGACAGTAGTTTTTATATTTAGTAGGATTACCGTTTTAACATAAACCAATATAACAATATAATTATCACTTGAATCATACCACTCTAGACGAAAAAGTCTGCCCTTTCCAACGCTATCTTCTAATTGGCCCCTCATCTTGCATTAGGAAACAGAACAACTGTGTTCCC
Source organism: Catocala sponsa (assembly GCA_963564715.1). Lineage (NCBI taxonomy): Eukaryota > Metazoa > Arthropoda > Insecta > Lepidoptera > Erebidae > Catocala > Catocala sponsa. The sequence goes on from OY751349.1 coordinate 4,710,451, forward strand.
ATAATTAATTACTATTGCTTAGTTTAAAAAAAGAGTTTAATTAGATAATAAGTCCGATGCTGAAATACAGTAACTTTTGTTACTGTATTTCAACATTAGGCGAAACACAAGTTTGTCATAAACCTGCTTGAGCTGGCGCCATTTTCCGTTACCAAAATTGATTAGTCCTGGCATAATAGTTCTCGCGGAGCGATAACTTACCACTGAACCTTCTGAGTAGGCTATGCGCAAAGTGAAATTAATGATGATTGTACAAGTAGCCATACAATGCATGCGCAGTATAGAATGTCAGTGGTTGGCGCGAGTTTCATGCGCAATCTACTCACGTGGGTTACATGCACGAGCTAATATATTATTGAAGTGAAAACTTCTTTAGCGGCGTTGTGCACTTTTTACATGGGTAAATAATGTTAAACTTGCGTCAGGATACGTGACCTGATCGAAAATTCGTAAGACGGCGGGAGAATTGTCAAACTCGCGTCAGGACACGTGACCTGACCGAAATTCGTAAGACGGAGGGAGAATTGTCATGTTTGTGTACGATAGATAAATTAATATTATATTTTACCACATAAATGATAGTACTTTTATACTGATAATTAAAGCAATTCGTGCAAAATTATTCCCTAACCATTCCAAAATATCAAAATGCACAACGTTAATATTCAAGTTTTCACTTCTGCCGGCACTTTCACTCCCGGAGTGCAACCCGTTGATTTTTTTATGAGTTATTAGGGTGGGTAGCTTCTAACGGTCACTTAGAAAACGCATCCAACTTCCGCATGCTCTACTACTTGTGCATGTTAGCAGCGTCGTGTACAAGAATCATTTAATCGTTGTCAGACATATATTCGAGTGCTCATGATAATAGATATTGTATACTGGAGAAAAATATGTAAAATAAACTTTTAATTCAGTTTTTCTTTATGTCCGATGTATTCATGTTTTTAAAGTGTACAACGTCAATTGGCGGTAATTTTGTGGAGTTACCTTTAACAATCAAAATCATAATGAAACCAGAATCATTCTAATATACACATAGTATTCTAAGTGAGGTATATAAAAATTACAAAAGTAGAACGATTACAATATCAATATTACTTTAAAGTAAAATCACTTATACTAATAAAATCCAACTCCGTTTTCCAAGTTCCTTGCTGACTGTGTCTATAAAAGAATTATTGTAATCTGTACTCCAATCTTCCACTAAATCGCAAGCTAGCGCGCAGTGAATCAAATTTACCAGCACGAAGTTATAAGTAATGACGAACCTTCCAGATTTAATATTCCTAGAGCTCCATTAAAATTGGTCTTAAACCGATTTCAGTCAAGATTGAATGAAATATCAATGGCTGGCTAGTTAAATTGACCTCTTCAAGTTTGAATGTAATTACAAACTTTTCGGTCAGAATTTATATTTGAGGATTTCTACAGCGACGAAAAGTAAGTAGTTTTAGATTCATAGATAGCTTTGTGAGAATCCTTGCATCGTAATTTGAATAACAAAATACTTTACTTTGTTTGTTTTGTTAAATAATTAAGTTTAATATCAAGACAAAGCGAATAAAGTAGTATTTCTTGTTGAATTTTGAGAAATATCAAATAGGTTTTGTTGGGTCTTAGAATGTTGTCTTCATATAAAGAACATCCACCTCTATTTGTTTTAATGTTATTAATTTTACATTGATCTTAGTCATCGATATAATTATATTCGTAAGTTACTATGTTATATAAGAGCAGCGATAGCTCAGTGGGGAGACCAACAGACTGCAATGCAGAGGGTCTCGGGTTCGATACCACGTCGCGCACCTCTGACTTTCGGAAGTTATATGACTTTTCGAAATGATGTGCGTATTGATTGACAATTTATCGGCTGCTCCGTGCCTCGGAAAGCACGTTAAGCCGTTGCTCCCGGCTACCATGAACATCTATGGTAGTCGTTATTGGGAGAGTGTCGACACAAAAGATCCCACTGGGTCGAAGTGTCGCCGGTCTGCACTGACTGGCCCCCACATAAGATAAGATAAGATACTATGTTATATACCTATATTTTAGTAATATAAGTGAAATGGCCGAATATAAAGTGAATTTTTAGGACTATATATTTCAAATATGAAAATTAAATTATCTATTTACTTCATAGATGTATAATGCAAAAGACTGTAAGGATGACGTAGTGGTTGAAGTGGTCGCCTCGCCACTGACGCTACGCTGAGTGTTGTGGGTTCGTCACACGAGGCAGAAATCAGTGTAATCCATAAATATTTGTTCCGAGTCTGGGTGTCTTTTGTATCCGCTGTTTGAGTGTTTGTATTGCCCGCCGCGATACAGGAATTATTTCTAACGTACTCCCACGTTAGAAATAATTCCTGTATCGCTGCGGACTTTATTTTTTAATAATAATAATAATAATATAATCATAATAATAATATAATCATATTCTACGACATACACACAACACCATGTAGCCCAAACTAAGCAGAGCTTGTACTATGGGTACTAGACAATGGATAAACATACTTGTATACTTTTTTTTTCGTAAATACATACATATTATACATAGAAACACCCAGACCAAGACAAACATTCATGTTCATGCACACAAATGTTTGACTTGTGCGGGAATCGAACCCGCGACCTCAGGCGTGGCAGTCGGTTACACTAACCACTACGCCATAGAGGCCGACATAAATAAATAACAACTCAAGAGGGTTAGACCCACAACATTCGGTGCAGTATTAGTGGTGACGGGATCACTCACTTCTATAGGTACCCGTCCAATAAAATGTTGTGCAGGAAGTCTATTAAATATATATTGTTTATCCAGAATCAGAATGCATTGTATCTTCTATTTTAAACCGACTTCAAAAAAAAGCAGGAGGTTCTCAATTCGACTGTATTTTTTTTTTGTTATCCTAACTAATATTATATGTATGCAAATGTGAGTTTGTTTATTTGTTATGCTTTCACGCCTAAACTACTCGACCGATCATCATGAAATTTCGCATTCAGGGGAACAAAAAAGGACATAAGGTACCTTTCATCCAGAGAAAAGGACTTTTGCTGATCTAACCTGACGCACATATACATTTACGTGAACGAAGCCGCGGAAAAATCTAGTTGTTTATAGTTTGTTACTTGTTTTGTGTATCAACTAAATAAACTACAATCTTCACAAGATCAAACTCATTGAAATTAAACTAGTATATACGGATTTTATCGCGTTGTTTATTTGACACTTTATTACAAAATTTTGAAAACTGTTACACTACTATATAACATCGGGGAAAGTGTAAACACAAATATAAATAGTATAATAGTATAGTAATAGTTTTAATAGTTTCAATAATTTAATTAGCTTAAAAATTTGTAAAGTTTAGTAGTAATAGTAGTGTAACAGTTTTCAAAATTTTGTAATAAAGTGTCAAATAAACAACGCGATAAAATCCGTATATAGTAGTTTAATTTCAATGAATAACATTCGCGTAAACAGAAGACAACATTAAGATCAAACTCTAAATCTTCTCACGCAGCCGCGCAGTCTTAGTAAAAACGCACCATAATAATTGTTTTTTTTTCAACGTACAGAATGACGGTATTTGACAAACGAGAACCTTATCGTTTCGATCGCAACGTCAACGTCAATTTCCAATAATTATTTAATGAATTGTTAATACTTAATGTGACATTTTCCTTTAGGATTTGGTATAGGTACTAGGTACCTATATATAATTTACAAGCGACCTGCCTCGGTTACGCATGGATAGTACAAAACCATAACATCTTTTTTAAAATTCTTTTTTCTTTGGAACTTTTACGCACAGCGTACGTCAAAACTTAACAAATTATCCACCTAAACCACGAATGAATCACTCTGTGTATTGGTGAAAACCGCATGCAAATCCGTTCAAAACTTTTTGAGTTTATCACGAACACTGACAGACGCGGCGGGGGACTTTGTTTTATGTTCTATCGAGAAATGTACTAACTTCAGCCCGCCAGTTTTAACCACGCGAATGCTACGAAAACACAAGTGGAAAAAAGAGTGTCCTAACACCGGCGGCCAGATACAATAGGATTTGAATTATGTCTGGCATTCCAAGATTTTACAGGTTAATATAAAATTCCCTTGTACCTCCAACAGTGAAATTATATGCTATGATCTCGGATTGGATTCCCTGTTTAGTCAGATTGGTATTGCTTGATCTGTAGGTAAACATATTTTTAAATCCAAAACGTCTCGACATGTGCCTAGTAGATGACAATAGCTGGACCACTCATATCTTGTGAGTATACAAAATCTAAGTGTAAAACTGTATGTACGCTTTTGCATTTCCTTTCGAGGACATACACATTTATTTATGTAGGGCAGTCAAAATTAAACGTTAGTCTTAAATATCCTAAAAGCTGGTTTAAATATCATAGGCAGCGATAGCCTAGTGGGAAACCGTTGGATTGGCACGCCGAGATCTCGAATTCGATCCTAAGGCGTAAGGCTAATGTGCGTATTAAATAGTTAATTATCGCTCGCTTTAACGTTGAAGGAAAACATCGTGAGGAAACCTACATGTCTGACACTTCTCCAAAATGTTCTCGAAGATATGTGAAGTCTGCCAACCCGCACTGGGCCAGTGTGGTGGACTATGGCTTAACGCTTCTCATACTGAGAAGAGACCCGTGCCCAAAAGTGGGACAGTTTAATACAGGGCTGATATTATATATTATAATATAAAAGCTGGTTGAGGCACCAAAGAGTCTATAAAACTATTGAGTAGAAAGACACCCGGGTGTACTCCAACTTGCAGAAACGTCGTGGCTATTCAGAGGACTTCGGAATTGTCAACCTTTTTCTATTGCAATAGTTGGGTTGACAGTCCGAGGGTGCGTGGTGGGTTCCTCTCCTCACAATCATTTTATTACAATGGACTTCTGCTAAGGAACGCTTACTTCGATTCAATTAAACAAAAATATCTTAAGGTAGTTTGAAGTGAGTTTTTTCGCTGCTTAGCCGCCCAGTTAAACACATCTCCGCATTGCCGCGCCGCTTGCTCGTCCGCGGCACAAAATTCTATAGAAAAATGAGATATCTCCTCTCCTCTCCGCTTGATCCATTTCCACCGAAGCTAAGCAGAGAGATGTGGAAATAACGACAATTGATTGGTTTATTCAAAACACATCTCTCGTCTCCTCTCCTATCTGCTTTGGTGGATACCAGTCGGACCAGTGCTCAGTAACTGGCCCGCTATTCAATCGTCTCGCTTACGTACAAAGTTTACCTTACGTCGTCTAACGTTAAAAGAACACGCTAAGTACTCTATAAAACAGGATACAAAAGCAACTTATCTCCAATCCATATGTGGTAAATAGCCTGCATTTTCTTTGCCCAGACCTTGATTAATCGTTACAATATTCATGACCATGTACTATTAAAAGCCGTAGCGTGTGAATGTATGCTTGGAACATTATCGATAAGGAATGTAGTTACCAAACTAGAATAGAACCGCCCTTAGTTCTAACTAAAATATGGCTGTTTATAAAAGCAGTATTGTTAGTTACGTCAAGAATAGGCTTAATATATTATGTTGGAATTCATCTATACTAATATTATAAAGAGGAATTTATATTTTGTTTGTAAGTATTTAACTCAAAAACTACTCGACACGGCTTCACTTGCGTAAATGTAGGTTAGGTTCAGACCTTTTTGAGATGAAAGGTACCTTATGTCCTGACAACGTGTATGCGATTTCGTGATGATTGGTTGAGTAGTTAAGGCGTGAAAGTGTAACAAACAAACAAACTTACATTCACATTTATAATAATAGTTAGGACTAGATAGGATATTCAGCATAATATTATTATGTGTTTCGGTATGAACTCTTGTCTTTGATAACGTCCATCCAAAGTACCTATTTTAAATTCTGAGTATGCGGTAAAACTCTAAGCATATAATAATATGATGATTCCACTTTTATGGAAATTAAATTCCAATTTTATTGTTTTAGTTCAGTTAAAGTATCTTTTATTTTATTTTACTATTATTTTGTTATATATATAAATAGTTTTTGTTGTATATAACTATTGGAGAAGGCACTGGCTTCTATAACACAGGTGTTGACACCTAGCACAGGCTGCACAGGAGTTAGGGACTTAAAATAGTTGAGAAAATATGTTGCATAAGTATTATTATTATGTTATAAAATTCTCAATAGCAGGTCAGAGTTTAACAATGTGACCTGTAAACGCTATTAGGTACCTTCGTATTAAATAGCAACTGATAATACAGCTGGCATAATTTATCTACTCCTGCGGTGATTTGAGCCTAAGTGTAATATCATTATGAGTCCCTCAATTGGTCTGTCAGTAGGTATTAATATTCTTCTTCTCTTTAGCCTTTTTTATTCCCAAGTCACTTGGGGTCGGCTTTCTAGTCTAACTGGATTTGACTGGATATCAGTTTTTACACGGAGCGACTGCCATCTGACCTCCGCAACCCGAAGGCTAACGATACCCTAAAGCTAGACCAGTATCATGATATTAGAGGGCACTGACTTCCCAATAACGACTGCCATTAATGTTCATGGCAGCCGGGACCGACGGCTTAACGTGCTCTTCGAGGCACGGAGCAGGCGATAATTATTGTCAATCAATACACACATAATTTCGAAAAGTCATATAACTTCCGAAACTATGCATTGCAGTCTGTTGGTCTCCCCATTGAGCTATCGCTGCTTAGAAGTTATTAATATTCTATAGGTACCTAAAAAATCTTGAATCAATATTCCGCTACCTTCATGTCACAAAGAGGCATGTTTTAAATCATTACCTACATGCACGGAATACATACAGACTCTGCAAGAATACCAGCGTTGTGGTGACACTGCAATATTGCTGACGTAGGACCTTGCTCTTTTTTATATTGGGTGTTTCCTTGAAAGTTTGTAAGACAGTGGAAAATTTTTTTTTCTTTCTATCTAGTTATTCTACGTCGCAAAGAATAGAAAACCTAATATACCTCGATATAATAATGTTTTCTTTCCTTTGTATTGTTACCTTGTTTTTTTATCCAGACGACTGACTCATCACATTAACAACAATAAAAACCCACGTATCTACAAGTGGCTTCACTTATCTTGTAATCTTTTAAGTATATGATAAGAAAAGATTTTGTGATATACAAACAATAAAGATATTGAGCTCGCGTCAAAAGGCACGCGTATATTTTACAGAGATCTACTTAAACTGGTTCTTGTGACAGTACTATCCAAACAAATGCCGGTTAAAATGAAGTTACGCACAAAAACCTACAAAGATTTATCAAATTATTATAACAGTCGTGGTTTGACGTTAATCGATATTGGACAAATTGAGTCACACGACTGTCAGATCCTTGAATACCGTATTAAGACGATTGATATTGATTGCGGTAATTCAATTTTATTACCGGGAACGTCTGTAGATTATGACGTAGCTGAGAGTAACGTTCAACTTCTCATAGCGATATGAAAACAAAAGAAATGTTACCTATTATACGTCAATATAATACGTTATAGTGTATGAAAGAAAGAAAGAAAGAAGAAGGGTTTTTATTTCGGCACCATCACGACATGAATCAATTATTAAAATGTAGGTACAACAAAATTATATTAAATAGAAATACCAAGAAACCTTAAACAATTAAAATGTTATTTGTGTGCAGATGTACGTCCCACCTGGCGGCATAAAATTGCGTGGGAATCAGAAAAGATAAATAAATCTGCATGATAATCCCTTTTTTGCTGAGAGCTAAGAAATAGTCAAAGTCAATAACATTTATTCATTTAGGTCACAAAGTAACACCTATGAACGTCAAAGGGTTTTTTAGACTAGTTGCTAGTTTTATGGCAAAAGGTTAGGTCTATGAGAAGATACCTGCAAGAAACTCACGGCCACTCTTTTAAATCGATATCATATTATAATTATAATTTAAATCAATATCATATTAAATATACCACGGGGAGTGCTCTGAAGAGTTATTCCACCTTATCCCGCCCTCCCCTTTCCTATTCAGAACAACGCGTGCTGGGCTCAGATGCCATCCTTACACGGTAGAGTCGATTAGAGCGCGTACCAACAAGTTTGGGTCCTCATACCTCTGCCGAACGACCAAGGCATGGAATTCTCTGCCAAGGCACGTGTTTCCTTCTTCCTTCAATCCTGGGTCCTTTAAGCGGGGCGTGAAAAAGCACCTTTTCAGGCCGTCAAAGTAGAGACCTCAACATCGCCTCGGCTACTATGAGGGCGGTGTGGAGGCCACTGCTCTTAGACCACACGACTGCTTACCATCAGGTGGAGTGTGGTCATTTTGACGAGCACAATAAAAAAAATTAAAAAAATTCATTATTTTACAACTAATTTATATAACAGGTGTTGCAGTCATTGTGCTATATATTACTGTCCATTATAAAATCTGAATTAGGGCAGCCTGATGCACTATGGCTTACTCTTCTCATACTGAGAAGAGGCCCGTAGTAGCCGTGGATTAGTTCATAAACAGGGGTGATATTATATAATTACTAGCTTTTACCAGCGGCTTCGTTCGTGTAAAAGTAGGTTAGTTTATGTTAAAAACAGTACAATTTTTTAATAATATGTTACTCAGTGATAATAAAGCTTCCTATTGGTGAAAAATTTTTAACATCGGTTATGTAGTTTTCGAGTTAAATACTTCATCATCATCATCATGTCAGCCAAAAGACGTCCACTGCTGGACATAGGCCTCCCCCAAGGTTTTCCACACAGACCGGTCTTGGGCCACCCGCATCCAACCGCGATTTTTTGTTTGTTTGTAAGTATTTTGTTAAATACTTACAAACAAACAAAAAATCAAATCTTTACTCTTATTAATATTAGGATCACTCAATTTCGAGATGTCAGATAGAAACATAAAACAATAAATATAACTAACCTACTGCCAATAGATATATAGAAGTTGACTAAGAAAGAAGAAATTGAAATACTTTCTGAAGCACAGTTTTCCTAATGATGGAAATATAGATTATCTATCAGATATATGTAATATCCCTTATATATGTCCATTGAGTCCCCTCTGATCATAACACTTACAGTGCTAGAATTATTTACACGTTACGACTAAAGTCCGCATGTGCCGAGTCACAATTGTTCAAGCAGTGTGAAATTGACATATATAGTATTATATAGTGGATCAATTTTTATTTCTCATTTGATGTGACATTTTATATTATTATTATCTACTAGATATTGCCCCCGGCTTCGCTCGTTCAAATATAGGTTAGGTTAAATTAGTACTAATAGTAATAGTACTTTTATCTGGATGAAAAGTAATTTGACAAAATACTTAACGATTATCTACTGGGTATTCTATAATCTCTCTATATGGCTTATCCACACTAATATCATAAATGCAAATGTGAGTTTGTTTGTAACTCTTTCATGCGTCAACTACTCGACCGATCATCTTGAAATTTCGCACACATGTTGTCAGAGAAACGGAAATGGACATAGACAAAAAGTACTGTTACTTACATAACATAACCTTCATTTAAGCGAGCAAAGCCGTGGGAAAAATCTAGTGACCAATATTTTAAGGCAAAGGAAAGGTAGAAAAGAAGACAAGAAGAAAGTTTTTACTAGATGGTTTTTATACGATTATTGTTGTATTTAAGTTTTAAGAAGTTCGAAAGAAAGGTGGAATAAGTTAGATGGCTGAAGTACCCACGTTAAGTGAAAAGTTTTGCGACAATAGTCTACTTTATATGTGTATATAACTCAACAATTATTATGTCAATAATACTTTTTTTGACTAATTGAACCTTTATTACTGGATTATTTAACTATATACATATAACCACAATTCTTTAAAACTAACTTATATCTAAAATATTATAAAACAGAAATAAAAAGAAAACTAAAACCCTCTAATAGGCGTCATAAAATTCCTCCGCATCACAGTCGACTGGTAGTGTGCCCAGAAGACTGGCAGCATTGTCACGTCGAATGGCAATGCTTATTCTTTCTGCAAAATAAAGGCCAGCCCTCTGGTCACGGGAAGCGTCGACTAACCTTTTTGTTATGTCTCTATAGAGCGCACGAGCACTGGAAACCCATGACATATTCTTTTTAAATTTAAACGACTTAGCCAGTATGTTTCCCAATCTGTACATTGATAAAAGATTTGTAATTAAAATAAATAAAATAAATGATAAATATTGAACATCTTCTTAAAGTTCATAGCAGATATGGAGAAAAGTTTACAAAAAAAGGATTTAAACGTTCGAATACCCTTTAAACGAATTTTATTGCCATGTAATAAATAATAATTAAAAATAGGGTAAAATATGAAATAAATAAGCGCATTCAGTATTCTACTCCAACATTTATTGCATCACTAACTTACTTCATATCAATATTTCTTTATAATACCAAATAATAATTATAATATACTCTCCATTATACGAAATCAGTGTTAAATAAATAATTAATTATACCAAAATCATAAAGAACATTAACGCCTAGGCATATTTCGATTTAATTAATGGCAACACTCAAGAAATTGTCAATTGACATTTGACATTATTGACAAAAACTCTATTCACGCGCTTGGTTGCTGTTGTTTCGTGCTTTTTTGTGCAATTACTTTGTTTCATAATCCAACTAAAAAACTGCTAGTCTTGTCATGTCTTTATAGCAAAAATGGTATATAATCTATGTTTTGATTAAGGTGCATAGCTATAATACATTACAGAATTATAAGGATAACGGAGTGATAAAATATCTTTTTTTTCAATCTTCATAAATTTTGTCCAGATCTGCTTTGCTTGATGAACCTTTTTAATTCTTTATATAGAAGGTCTAAACTGTCAATTATCATATATTTGATCGCTGTACATTCTGGGGAACAGCCTCATATATTTATTGGCCATCTCCTTTGCGTGCCAACAGTGGTGAAATGTGCGAACGAATAATATATGTAACATCCATAAATGTACCATATTTTTTTGCAAATAAATTATTCTTATTCTATTCTTCTATTCTTTAAAAATATGTATAAACTTCATCAACTAGTTTCTAACAGATTTGATTTTGTAAGGTAAAGACATTTTATTTTATAATAGACTAGTTTTCACCCGCGGCTACGCTCGCGTAAATGTAGGTAGGTTAGATTAGGTTAAGTTTGCAACAGTTATTTTTCTGGATGAAAGGTACCCTATGTCCGATTCTGTACCCCTGACAACGTGCTAGCTGAATTTCATGTTGATAGGTATAGTAGTTAAGGGGTGAAAGCGTAACAAACAAACAGACAAACAAACTCATTTTCGCATTTATAATATTAGTTAGGATTAGGATATGCCTGCGGATTTGCTCGAGTAAATGAAAGTTAGGTTAGATTAGTAATAGTACCTACTTATTTCTGGATGAATGGTATACCCTATGTCCTATTCCGCTCCCCTGACAATGTGTATGCGAAATATCATGATGATCGGTCGACTAGTTAAAGTGGTAAAGCGTAACAAACAAATTCACATTCACATTTATAATATTACTAGCTTTTGCACGCGGCTCCGCCCGCGTGGTACCTACATCAATAAAAAGTAGCCTATATCCTTCCCCAGATTTTAAACTATATCTGTACCAAATTTCATCTAAATCGGTTGAGTGGTTTAGCCGTGAAAAGGTAACAGACAAACAGATAGACAGAGATACTTCGAATTTATAATATTAGTAAGGATAAGGATAGTAAGGATATTATGTATTTATTTTCTGGTTTTTATTTAAACCTATTACATAATCGATGGGTTATATAATAGGTTGATGGGTGACCCATCATTATAAATTTACCCACCATATTGAGGAAAATACTAACTAATTATATATGCGAATGTTAGTTTATTATTGTTTGTTACGCCTTCACGCCTTAACTACTTGACCGATAATCATGAAATTCGCGTACACCTTGTCAGGGGTATAGAAGAGGACATAGGGTGCTTTTATTTCAGATTAACTGTCAAAAACTCTGTATTATGTATACATGAGCATAAAATATAAGATATATCTGGTGACCTTGGATATAGGTTTCCTACCTTGGGCACCAGTCTTTCACAATTTTGTGAACTATTTACTGTTATTGTTACAATGCTTAAATTATGGTGAGAAAAATAAATAAATAATTATTATATTCAAGTACTAACTGTTACCTGCGACTTCTTCCGCGTAGATTTTAACTAAAAAGTGTTTGTCTCCGCGACACCCTATTTTTTTAAAGCAACGTAGCCTATGTTACTCCTTATAACATCAGCTATCTGCCAGTGAAAGTCCCGTCAAAATCGGTTCAGCCGTTTCGGAGATTACCCGGAACAAACAGACAGACAGACAAAAATTAAAAAAATAGATGTTTTCGTATAGGTACCTTATATACTTTCATATGCATTAGATAAAAAGCTGTTATTTTGACATTACAAACAGACACTTCAATTTTATTTATTTGTATAGATTTAAATTAAAATAACATTTATTTTTATTTGTTCTCCAAACAAAATCATTATGTTATACTCGTAAGTCTTAAACGTGTGTTCACAAGGCCCGCCTACCATCCACTTGGAATCATTCATCACACTTAAAGACTTTGTACATAAATAACATTGAAATACCTGTTTGCTTAAACGTAATCATTTTTATTTCATACTTAAGTATCACTTATTTTGTCATCATTGTTAGATGTTGTAGCTGATAGCATGATTATCAGTTAGTATGGACAGACAAATTGATTTGTGTCTGTTAATATAAATATAATATCACTAGATCTGGCCCGCGGCTTCACTCAAATAAGTATAGGTTAGGTTAGTAACAGTTTTTTTCTGGATGACATTTACCCCATGTCCTTTTCTGTTGCCCTGACAATATGTTTGCGAAATTTTGATGATGATCGGTCGAGCAGATAAGCCGTGAAAGCGTAAGATACGAAAACACATATTTGCTTTTATAATACTATGTAGTTAGGATATACATATGAGAGATATTGCGGTTTGTTGCATATGCATTTTTTTTATGTTGTTCGTCAAAATGATCACACTCCGCCTGATGGTGAGAAGTCATGTGGTCTAAGAGCAGTGGCCTCCACACCGTCCAATTTAAAATTTGATCCTGATATCAATTAAAGTCAAATATGTAATATGAAATAGACTGACACCCCGAAAGACTAGACAGAAGTGTATGTATTATAATTCGGGTAGTATTTAACTGCACAGCAAAAAAATACTAATTGCGCAGCAACTCACGGCCAGCAAACTTTAAAGAGATCAAACTAAGCCGACGGATCCCCGCCAAGCGGAGCTCTTATTTTTGGATGGGTTTAAAAAAAGGAACCTAACATAACCTAACACTTCCGAGACGGAATGCAGTGATTTGAGGCGTATAGATGCTCGTTATGCTGTGCAATATTTGCTGATCAATTAGTATTTTTGCTGATCATTATATTTAATCCCTTATAATTCTCTCAGTTGTGTTGTTAGGTAAACATCGTGCTACTAAAAAATGATATATAGCCGATTGTATGGTCATGCTAGCTATATGACATTGCTAGCATAACCATACAATCGGCATTGAGTAAGTTCAACCTTACGCCATAGTACCAAAGTAGTCTCATAGCTACCATGTTCCTACTAAGAAATATTATTAAATGACTTTACTGCTGATATACTGAGAATTCTCAGGAATGCTACGACGAACGCAATTTTCCTACAGTCTCGCCTTTCACGTATACACAACAACGTCACCTAATTAATTTCTAACACCTTCATGACTAGTACTTAGAACAGCTGAATAAAGTACGGTTTCAATACACCAAGACTTCTTTACAAATTACGTAATTATAATAACTTCAAACGAGGTGATTCTCGAGGTAGGTCTGTATTTAATATTGTCTTCTGTTTACGCGAATGTTATTCATTGAAATTAAACTACTTACTATATACGGATTTTATCGCGTTGTTTATTTGAAAGAAAAGATTTCGATTTTTACAATCGATAACATAGAGTACAACGTTTTACAGATACTGGCAACTTACGTGCATTCGATTTTTACATTGTATATACTTATTCACCGTTAAGACAAACAACTTGTCAGTACATTAATTCAGAACAGAAACACACAGTATAGTTACATAACGAGATGCACAGCGGTACCACAGAAACTATGTCGAATTGAATAGTTTAAATTGGTATTGACTCGAAACTTGTACTGTCTAAACCCTGCCTTGGAATCTTGTATTGGATCATCGAGTTGTATTAAATTACGCGTGGAATTCAGTCAAATGAACAGTGACAATTCGGCTATATAGACGTTAACAAATAAACTGACTACTGTTGATGTTTATTTACAGGATTTACACAACAATATGACTGACTTATTCTGTTGTTATATTAATCAAAATGTTATGTAACTCAAAAACTAAAATACAAGGAATACATAGGTAAAAGCAAAACAGTTCAGTACCTTTTTCTCTTGTTTGTGATTTTTTTTTCCTTTTAAACATTAAAAAAAATACATTCGAATTGAGAACCTCCTCCTTTTTTTTAAGTCGGTTAGACTTAAAAAAAAGGAGGAGGTTCTCAATTCGAATGTATTTTTTTAAATGTTTTTCATTAGTCGCTATAGTTATAGCTTTAGAGCGCTCAATAATAAAATTGGAAACAATTTTTGTGTGTAGGTAAATGGGTAAAGGCTTGAACAGTTCAGTAAGTACCTTTTCCTTCTTTGTCTGCCAGCTGACGTTCCTTTTTGGTTTTTCTGTTGACGATTGGCGAAAGAAAGTAAGTAAATATATAAATTATTTTGAAAAAAGTAAATTTGGTATGACTTAAGGGTCCGATGCGGACAAAAGGATGCACGGTATACATTAAAAAGTAATGACTATTAAAATGCAGTTCTGGGAGGGATCGCCACGACAACCACAATTTTTGGCATACCTAAACTTAAAATATTAATTTCTCCGTCATTCTGCATCAATTTTGAGGCTGTGTTTAATGAAGGATATTAATTGTATATTGTTTGCTGTTGCGTATAAACTAACTTACTAAATCAAACAAAGGCAGCAATCCTAATACTTGGAAGGAGTACAAGAAAAATAATCCAAAGAAAATTATCTTGATAAGGCTTTTTCACCAGGTACATTTTAGTCCAACGTAAAACCGCCGTCTTGTGTAAAGTGTTCTAAACTGTGCTCTATACACTGATCACAAATTGGAACGTGGTATCAACGCAAAACACTCGCGCGTTGCCGACTCTAGGTAAAGAAATTTATCGGTTAGAAACAAGCGCGCGTGCATCCTAATTTATCAGCACATTAGTGTTATAGCATATTATCACTGGCTTTAATAGTGAAGAAAAACATCTTGAGAAAACTTGTGTCTAAGAGTTCTCCATAATATTCTTGAAGATTATGTGAAGTCTGTCAACCTCCACTGGGCTAGCGTTCGACCTTTCCCTTCTCACACTGAAAAGAGGCTTGTGCTCAGCAGTGGACAGCGCGATTTTCTCGCAAATTGTTCTAAGATTTATTTATTTATCATTTGGAAAACGACAGCTATAACAATAAAGAAAGGTAACTGAAATATGAAGTAGTAAGTATATAGAAAGTAAAGCGTTCCTATAGAAAGGTCCCCACCGGCAGGCACCGCTAGTTTGGTGAATTATACCCGGAATACAAAAGGAAAGAGAAAGAACACACGTGTTGTTTTAGTCAGTAAAAGTCTGGCATACTCCTTCGCTCTACCCAGAGCGGTGGGCCTTTTTGAGGGTGGTCAATCTTTTGATGATTTCCCACCCTAAAAAAGGTATAGAAATTTAAGATTTTGTTTATTTATTAGACATACACAACATTATCATTACAAGTAACCTTAATGGGAATACTGTGGTTCACTATTATCTAATTAATTATATTATTGTCTTATCTATAGTACACACTATATATATACTTACACGTTACCATAACAAATTATAAACAACGTTATCTTTGTGAATGAACTCATTGTGCAACAGACTTACAGGTCTAGCTTATCCGCTACGAGGTTGATGGTTTTGTGTGCACGCGTCAGGGGCGCCTCTTGCATGTAATAAAAATAATCGAAGAGACAGGTGGGTTGGCTTCTGGTACTCTTTACTAGCTGATCGAAAAACAGTGTGAATATAATTGTGTATGTATTTAATATTATAATTATGTAGTCTAACACTGTCCTTCCTGTAAGAAGATAGAGTTCCCCACGCAAGCTGACTTATTAACACTGTTTCCAAATGTTTTGGAATAGCAGGCCCTTCTACTCAAAAAGATCTTTTAACTTAACTTACAACTGTAAAGTCCATTCAATTACATTCAAAGTTCATTCTATTCTTCATTTTGTAAAGTATCCTTGTTCAGTACGGATAGAGCAAACCAATTAACACGCTCTCAAAATGAAGGTAAAATACAAGTTAAGAATGGAAAAAGTAAGTACAGTCTGCAAAAACAGGCTGAACAAACCAGTTACTACACTTTCAGTATGAAGCGTAATGACAATTCTAGACTAAAAAAATAGGTACGGTCGGCAAAAAGTAGGTGGTTGATTTTTTCTGCTGACTGTACAGAAAAAAAGAATCGTGTATTTGAACAGCTATTAAAATGTAAGCTGTAATGGTTGGCCAGCCGTAGACTTACAGTACTTACATACTTTTGCTATTGCGCTCTGGGGAGTAATTCAGACAAAAAGTTGGCCTGTTTGCTTTTTGTTTTACCTTTATTTTATACATGCTAATATAACTTTACAACTGTAAGTTGTGAGTACTTAAATTTACGACCTATCTCTACGGCATATATAAGCAGCTGGTCATATTTATTTATAAAACTATTTTCTTTATTGACAGGTATCAAGCCTACATCTCCGAAAACGAAGACAGGTATGTTTTTTGTACAGTACAGGCTTGTGTCCCATGTTGTAGAACCTCTCCCACAAAACAAAGAACTCTGTAGTTTCTTGAACTCCTAGTATCGTCTACCGAACACAGTTTTAGACTCCGTGCTGCTATTCAGAATTACTAGCGGTAAAAAGTTCACTCTACCCAAAATTTAATCCGAGATCTCATGTACAATTAGTCGCTTATATCTACTAGGATACCAGCGAAACAATAACTGTCTCATTACGTTAAGCTATGTTCCACGTTCACGTGGTAGGATGACAAATATTAATCCATTAAAACTTTCTCATCTAAAGACCAGCTACGTACATAAGCTGCTTCATAAGGTAACGTCCAGCACGATAAACCAGGCTCGTAGTGCGGATTTCAGTCAGCATTACTTGAAGTCCTAACTAATTCTACTAGCGGTCGCCTAGTGCTCGATATTCGACCAAAATTTACCTGTAAGATATTGCTGATATAATTATGTCATTATATATTGATATATGTAACCATAGTTACGCGCTTCGACTGCGTGTGTCAAATGCATGATTGTGTGCGTGTAGTGCTTTTTCATTAATTTAATGTATTTCTAATGCATATTTTATATAAATATTAGGATTCGCCCCTCCTTCTCCATATTATAAACTTTAACTGTGCTAAATTTCATATTCCTCGGTCCGCAATTTTCGTAAAAAGGGGTACAAAGTTTTTGCTTCACGTATTAATATACATATAGATAAAAGTCCTACTTGACCGATCATCACGAAATTTAAGTACACGTTGTCGGGAATACAGAAAAAGACAAAGGGTAAATATGATATTATTAAATATTTAAAGTTTAATTGTGAAATATAACCCTTTGTCTGTTATTATTTAAACACAGTATTTATTGCCGGGTAATCAGCATTAACTGTGATTATCGCTAAGAGCAAATTAATCAATATACGCTTAATCTTCTTGCCAAAGCGAATCCACGTATGAAAGCCGACTCGTGAAACTATTCAACTATCAAATCACGTGCTTTCACGGCTCGATAACGTGTAAACCGAGTCACAGAGTTGCGCAATCCAAACATATGAGTGCCTAGCGCGAGTTTGTTTTAAGTTAACGCGATCGACACGTTTATGACGTTTGGCGCTCCGATTGGCCCGCTCCAAGCTCTTAACCAATCAGAGAGCCAAACGCGGTAAACGTTTCGATCGCGTTAACGTAAAAACAACTTGCACTTCCCTGATCGGTAGACGAAAGTCGGAATAATAAATTAAGCCTGGCTTAACTATTAAAGCAGGGTTCTGAAGTTTACGATGGCAGTGCTAAAATAGCGCTATTTGATGGATCGGCAGCTTTGGTCTCGCGTCGTTAATTTTACTAGCCTTATATTTAGTCAATTAACTTAATGTTGATAAAGATGATAATACCGCCTTTCGTGACGAATCGATGTGAACATTTCTTCGTAGAAGTAGTTTTCGCCCTAGCCTTTATTATACCCAAGTCATTTGGGGTCGGCTTTCTAGTCTAACCGGATTTGACTGGATATCAGTTTTTACATGGAGCGACTGCCATCTGACCTCCGCAACCCGAAGGCTAACGATACCCTAATGCTAGACCAGTGTCAGGATATTATAGGGCACTGACATCCCAATAACGACTGCCATAGATGTTCATAGCAGCCAGCTTCTTCTTAGAAGTAGTAACATACCTAATGTAATTGACCACTGCCTGTAAATCTCAAAAAGCATGGGAGAGAAACGTAATTATTACACTTCCCTTGCATCAGCTAGGTGACAAACAGTAAAAAAATTTTGGTACCGATTCGCACAAATACAATTAATTTGAATGCGAAACGACCTCTTGAAAGGAGGGTACTAATCGACACCAAAATAAAAAGATATTTGAAGTGCACAATTCGTGCGAAATGACCACTGATCCAGATTGACTGACTTCACACTATGTACTAGTACTTAAGCCAAGAAAGAATTTTTTTTTATTGTATGCAAGCGAGCAGACGGATCGCCTGATGGTAAGCGATTACCGCCGCTCATGGACACCCGCAATACCTGAAGAGTCACAAGCACGTTACCAGCCTCTTAAATTTGTCCCCTCCCCCCAGGAGGGAGAGGGGTTGGACCTCCGGTACCCTCACTCACTCGACGAAACACAACGCAAGCGCTATTTCACGCCGGTTTTCTGTGAGGCCGCGGTATCACTCCGGTCGAGCCGGCCCATTCGTGCCGTGCTTTTCGTGGGAGTGTTACTTAGTCATTCAAACAACGGACACAAATAACACTCAGTCTTAACTTTAAAGCAAGCAATACATTAAGCTGTCTATATCGAATCACTTCAAAAATTAAAAGTGGTGCATTATAGATTAGAGACTTTTATCACGATCAGACGAGTTGATGGACTGTTTACTTACTTGCGACCTTGGTTAAATAAAATCCTTATTTATTTATTATCATGGTTTGCTCATCATATAGGCTTTTATCAAATTCTAAGTAAACTTAATACAGAATTATATATTCTACCTATTGGTTGAAAAGCTAAGTGAATTACTCTGATTTTGTATTCTATTTGCTTTAGTCAAATTTTTTGTGTTGATTTGGACTGAACCCTATCAAACAATTTATTTATTCTTGTTAATTTTGAATGTGCTGTATTTAAATTTGATGGCAATATAATTAGCTATAAATTAGATTTTATTATAGACTAGCGACCCACCCGGGTTTCGCATGGGTAGTACAAAACCTTAACAAATTATACATCCTCCACCTTCCTCATGAATCACTCTGCCTCTTGGTGAAAACCGCATGAAAATCCG
Organism: Catocala sponsa; assembly: GCA_963564715.1. Taxonomy (NCBI): domain Eukaryota; kingdom Metazoa; phylum Arthropoda; class Insecta; order Lepidoptera; family Erebidae; genus Catocala; species Catocala sponsa. The sequence continues at coordinate 4,730,214 of OY751349.1, forward strand.
TTTAGTACTTTTTGAGTTTATCGCGTACAGACGCAGCGAGGAACTTTGTTTTATCATATGTTTCACTACATTTTATGTTTACGTAAATCAGAGCTATAGATAGAGCGATAAGAGTACGCGTTGTTTTTTTTTTAAATACACTGCTTTAGTTATTATATTTAAACACTAGATGTTTCCGCGGTTTCACCCGCGTTAATCGATATTGCGCTGCCCCCGTGAGACGTAGCGTGATGTTATATAGCCTATATTTTTCAAATCGAACCAGTAGTTTCTGAGATTAGCGCGTTCAAACAAACAAACTCTTTAACTTTATAATATTACTAGCTGACCCGGCGAACTTTGTTCCGCCTTAGAGGCAATAAATGAGCAAATTTTGGATTTTATTTTTATTAAGATAATAAATACAAATAAAAAAAATCAAGTATTTTAATGATTCTTTATTGGCCATGTATTTTGGTGCATGGGTTGCGTTGCACTCTTCAGTGAAGCACGTACAAAATTATTGAAATATCGTAAAAATGGTTGTAGAAAAATACTTTACGTCGGTTTTCTATTTGACTAAGATGATGAAGTTCTCATCTGACACTCAATGCCAACATGACATCTGAGTTATAAATATTGTATTATTAGGTTCACTCATGTAGAAAATTGTACACAATCTTCTATTTCTAATATGTGAGCTCCTTCTTAGTGTGGACACTCTTTTGTGTGATCTAAGTATAAGCACATCTATGATTTCAATCTTTGTTCTATATGATGACTTACTTACTTTGCTAGCTCAGCGCCCCAAAGTGGATATTGGCCTCCGATATTAAAGTGCGCCATTCCTTTCTATTTTGTGCTAAGTCAGACCAATCGAGCACATTCATCTCTTTAACGTCTTTAGTCATTTCATCTTTCCAGCGATACCTTGGGCGACATACCGGACGACGCTCGGTGGATCGCCCGAGATATGCTCTTTTGGCAGCTTGATCCCCTCCTATTCTTTTAACATGTCCGAGCCAGCGAATTGGGCAGCTTTTATTTCCCCGATAATATGATGCCTGATGTTAGTAAATTTGTTTTATTATAGGCAGCGTCTGCGAATGACGTAGCTGATAATAATTTTTTTCTTCTCAAGCCGATGTGAAAGTAAAACATAAACGTTATCAGTGTAGTAGTGTGTAGAGTTAATTTTATCTTATTTTGGAGAATCTATTTCGGTACCGCAAGTTTTAAAACGTGACTGGCTGCACAATGTAGCATGAATGAACTCGGTAAGATAAATAAATGCGAACGATAAATGATGGATGTTATTATGACTTTCCTACAAGGTGATCTTAAAATACAAAAATGAACATATAATTGTATAAACTTTGCACACATCTTGGCATTGTAGGCTTGTGGAGGAACGTGGTGTGATGTTTTTCTACCGCAAATGTACAATCCACCAACTGGTTAGGCCTCCAAATCTTTTTTGAAATTTTTCTATGTTAGTAAAGCATGGGCAAACTTTGCTAGCGCGATTCAGGCTTTAGTACAAGTTGTTTAGAGTTGTGTGCAATTGAGTACAGAGCCATCTCTTGTAGCTATTCGTAACCTTGTTGTTGTGCATTCTCTAATACATAATCTCTGACTTTTTGACGTTTGTTCAATAGTTTTGGTAAACATTTCATGTACCAACAATGACATGACCACAAAATTTGCGAAAATATTTGATTGTTTATTACTGAATCACTCATCACTAAACTCATATGTATAAAACTTGGCACATAGATAAACCATATCCTCGATTAACACATAGAGTAGTATAACGCTAATTATCTCTGTCGAGCTTATGCACGTGGCTTCACTCGCGTAAAAGTAGGTTAGGTTATGTTAGTAATAGTATTTTCTTTAATAAAATATGCCTATGTTACTCGGTGATAATAAAGCTTTCTAATGATCAAAGATTTTTTAGCATCGGTTGAGTAGTTTTTGAGTTAAATCCTTACAAACAAGCAAACAAAAAATGAAACCTTTCCTCTTTATATTATAGTATACATAAATAAGGACCCTATTTGTAAATCTATTGATACTGCAAACATAGACAAACAACGATAACAATATAAAGTCGGCCATAACCAGTCTACCACTAAACCAAATAAAAAAACGGGTTGCACTCCGCGAATGCCGGCAGAAGTGAAAACTTGAATATTAACGTTGTGCATTTTTTATATTTTGGAATGCTTAGGGAATAATTTTGCACGAATTGCTTTAATTATCAGTATAAAAGTACTATCATTTATGTGGTAAAATACAATTTTCTTTTATTGGGCTATCGTACACAAACATGACAATTCTCCCTCCGTCTTACGAATTTTCGATCAGGTCACGTGTCCTGACGCGAGTTTGAAATTTCTCCCTCCGTCTTACGAATTTTCGATCAGGTCACGAGTCCTGACGAGAGTTTAACATTTTTTACCCATCAAAAAAAAGTGCACAACGCCGCTAAAGAAGTTTTCAGTACAAAAAAACTGATTCATAATTTTAGAAACAAATTTATTTTATTGTCCTCCTATACACGTGTGGCTTAAAGTACATTGGCATTTATGAATCTGAATGATCGAATTGTCCTTGAACCATCCTCACCACAACATGATATCCTAACTAATATTATAAAAGCGAAAATAAGTTTGTTTGTTTGTTACCTTTTTACGCCTAAACCACTGAACCGATCATTCTGAGATTTTGCGTATACATTGTCAGGTGTACAGAAATGGAGATAGACTACATTTCATCCCGAAAAAAAATACTGTTCCCGAGGAAAACAACAATAATGTTCTTATGAAAATAGATAGCGCCATATGTCTTTCGAATCATGATTGAATTATATTATTACAAGCAGAGTACAACCCGAATTGATTGTCCAATTTTAAATTAACGCGAGCGGAGCCTCGGGCAAAAGCTAGTACTAAATAATTTATACATTTGGAGGACTTTAACTTTTACAAAAAGGATAGCAGTTTCCTGTTTTTTTTTTAATTACAATTCTGATACTAGGTATAATTCAGGGAAAGTCGTCGCGGTACAGTTGTCGTTACGACTTTTCAAACTGCACGGATGGCTTATTAGTGGTTTAAGGTTTGAATCCCACACGAGACAAAAAATTGTGTAATTCAGAAATAGTTGTTATTTGAATGTTTCCTAAAGGGTATCCTCCGCGATACAGGAATTATACCTAGTGCGGGAGTGGTATTACAAAAACCAAAATTCGTTAAATACGGCACAAAGGACAACCAGAATTGGGCAAACTATTTAATAATAATAATATAATAATAATGTTTTTATTTACGAAATAATTATTGTAGTACAGAATGAAAACTATACATGGTAGGTCTTACAATAATTTTACGTACAACCTGTGGGTAAAGTTCTGTTACCCTTGATAGGTTAGTTATTAACCTGTAGTAAGGATTAACAGTTCTCTTCCATCCAGTATGTACCTATTATAATTACAATTACATATATGTGGATCACACTTTGTTTTAATGTTACTAACTAAGTTTGTTAAGTTTTCCATTGCTGGAGCTTTGCCTAGCGATACAAGAATTATTCAAAGGACGGAAGCATAAAATAAAATAATTAAAAATTAAGTTAATTTCAAAATATAATTATAGTTTCGAAATTTTATTCCAGAATCTATAAAAAACCTTACTTAAATTTAATTACATAATTATGAAAACTAATGGTAATTTATTAATTTAACTGATTATTATAATGCTTTTATAATATTGATAATGTGTCTATCGAAATTAATTGAATTTTATCATCTGGTTTAGATGTATGATAACGTATTTTATATAATATATAAAACCTATTTAGTCATTTGCCTCACCCAACCACCTTCTTCTGGTCGATAACCTATTTAAACTAGATGCGGAAGGTGGAAGACTTGTGTAAGATATTGTGGCGTAAGATGGGAGGTTTTGTCCAGCAGTGGACTGCAGCTGGCTGATTGATTGATTGACTGCACGGATGCCGTAGTGGTTTAAGTGTTAAAACTAAACAGAGTAATCTCGAGTTCCATTCTGCACAGGGTACTTACTGTGCCCGGTAAAAGCAATAGGACTGCCACTCATAACGTAGAAGGTAAAACCATAGTTCGTGAAATATTATAATAATATAATATTAGCTCTGCTTAACAGTCCCGGGGTATAGGTATGATACTGTGTTGGAACGTATACTAAACATAAGCGAGTCGGATGCAACACAATTATGCAACGTGAAAGATCACGGTTTACAATTTATAAAAAAAACAATAAGATGTCAATAACAAATCTGGGTTAATCAATCCGTAAGAATATTCAATTTGCAAGTCGCGGCTTTCCCGCGCTAACCAATACCACAGATTATATATCCCTACTTATTATATCTCAGAACAATAATCAGGTGGCTAATGTTGCCAGAGTAAGAATTTACCTATTGGTATTATATATTATAAAAATAGACTGACTATAAATTAGTACAATTATTTAAAGAAAGCTTACAAACGCAACTGAAACGCTTGATCATTTTCGCGTCGTAACAACAATCTATTTTACACAAAATGTTCTTAATTTTTGAGCTCGTCTCTAAAATGCTAATTGTAAATTGTAGACTAAACGACCTTCAATATCTAAAATAGTTTCTGCTTCATTAAGGTTGGCAACACGTTACACTTTCTAATGCTAATAAACTTTTTAAAAATGGAACACGTACATGTTTGACAGATGGACGGATAATTAACAATTATCACTAGAATTCTGTTTAAATTTTGACTGTGAATCATAGATATTAAAAAATGTATTCATGTTCGAGGTTGGTTATTTGTAAAAGCAGATGCTTATTAATTATGTATTATTAAATTTCTATTTTAGACATTTAGTTTTGTTTGATTATTTCCTAAGTCTAGTATACAGCCCCCATGAGAAAAAAGACGTATCTCCTAGTAGTTTTATATTTAGTTTAAAAATACTGGCTGATGCACCTTTTTTACCGATTACAAATACGTGAAATACTGAATTTGGAAAAAAAATTGATACTTCTATTTTCCTTATGACGGCAGCATTGTAAGCGCGAGCACTTCCGCAGATTCGACTCCCAGCTTGGTCAGTACTTGTGGTACGTGAATATGGGCCTTTATCGTCCTATTTAGAATAAACAAACCCTAAATGTTACTTTAAACAATTAATGTCGTGTCAAGTAATCAATACATCACTGAAATTGTGTCAGCCATTGCAAAGATTAGCATGCACAAACGGACAAGCAAACAACAAACCCGGTTACTACTGTATAATACTCTCAATTCGCTTCTACATTTCCTTTCAAATATAACTGCACGGATGGCGTAGTAGTTTAAGTGGTCGCATCGCCGCTGCCACTGCGCCGAGTGTTGTGGGTTCGAATCCCACACGAGACAACCATTTGTGTGATCCACAAATGGTTATTTCGAACCTGGGTGTTTTTTGTATCCGTTGTTTGAATGTTTGATAAGTTCCCCGCTTCACAGAAATAATTCCTAGTGCAGGAGTTGTCTTTTTAATCAAGACAAGACGAAAACTTATTACAAAGCTACTAAGTATACATTTTATCTTCGAGTAAAAGTAGAACGTCAGCTGTGCCCCTCATTTCGTGAAAATCGTAAATGTTGTAAGGAAAATGTCGTTAAAACTAAACAGGAGATGAGTCGAGTATAACTTTGTACGCGTATTACTTTGTCAAGTTGAATGACTACCTTTTAGAACAGACAAACATTGTTCGTAGTACCATATGATACAAGGTAACGATAGCCTAGTGACAGACAGATCCAAAAGCTCTGACTTTGTAAAGCTATGTGCGTATTAAATTGCAAATTATCACTCACTGAGAAAAATATCGTGAGGAAACTTGCATGTCTGTGAATTCTCCATAATATTTTTGAAGATATGTGAAGTCTGGGTAGACTTCCCATCGGAAAGGTTACCACGCTGAAATTTCTGGTGGGTAAACTAATGTGTCAGCGTGGTGGACTTAATAGTCCAGAGCCTCTTTTTAGTGTTAGAACGTTTAGGTAATCCTAAACGTTCTGACACTGTGCACAGGCTTTTGCCCGACAGCATGACAGCTTATATACACGGCCGATATAAACATATACTATCACGCCGCACCGTTATATATTTTTCTTTCTGGATGAAATTAATAGAAATATCAAAATTCTTTTTTTGAGTCCCCGTCAACCTGTATGAAAAATTTCATGGTGATCGGTCGACTAGCTAAGGCGTGAAAATGTAACAAACAAACAAAAAAAACAAACTCATATTATAATATTAGTTGGGATTGCATCTATGAGCGAAGCATACGAGCGTCGCAGTAATCACAAACATGTGAAACCGTATAAAAAGAAATCCTACGGCAAGTCGCTGAGTTTTTCACTTACGGGTCCATAAGTTCTAAAACAATTATTTCCATCATATCTGTTTTTGGCGGCGACTTTGCAAGTTGTTGTTGCCTAAAGCGCTCTAAGATCCGGAACATTATCTTCAAAGCGCTACCCCAAAACTATCAAGTTAATTTACTAATTATATTTAACTAAAATGGTCACTGCTTCTAAGATTAGATTGAAATTATCTAAGCGCCGGCTGATTATCTAAGGAGATAATCTTGTTAGAGGCTATTATCTACGTGCTATCGCATGTATCGTATCAATTTGACAAACGTTTATCGGCCTAACAACCATTGTTGTCGAGACATAATCAATTTGAACTGACAAGATCTATGTGTTTGATGAATTGATGGCCTTCGCCGATGAAACAATAAAAGTGCTGCCTTGTTAGTTCAATGGTATGTTTGCTTACGCATTTCGGTCACTCAGTTTGGTTCTCCGATAAGGTAATGTGTGATTGGATCGTTATGTAGGTATAAAAAAGATTATCTTCTTCAATTTAAGAGCCAAACTCTTGTCTGTGGAGTCTCTTCCATAATGTCCTATCTTCAGCCAGAGCTTTGACTTCTTGATACGAGGTAACTTTTACCTTTTCTTTCACTTGATCTATGAACGTCCTTCTTGGCCTTCCTCTTCCCCTTATGCCTTCTATTTTTCCTTCCAAGATGTTTCTTATAAAAAAGATAACGGTGATTTAATTTTTGCCCGATGAGCAATAGATTTTTCGCATTTTATAGGATCCGATTCACAAGTCTGACTGCACGGATGGCGTAGTGGTTTATGTGGTCGCCTCGCCACTGCCACTGAGCCGAGTGTTATGGGTTCGATGCCCACACGGGACAAAAATTGTGTGATCCACAAATAGTTGTCCAGAGTCTGGGTGTTCTTTGTGTCCACTGTTTGAATGTTATAAAGTTGCCCGCAACACAGGATGTCTTCCTAGTGCGGCAGCTATATAGGCAGTCTTTATAGTAATAAAAGTAGTAAAAGAAGATGGGCTCTGGGTCCTAGGGTCTGTTAAAATGCCTGATAGACGGTAATTGACTCACTCTCTATTACGAAAGACTTAATAATAGCTTTTGTGATGTATTTGTATACCGACCTGCCTATGGGCCCTCCTTTTAAAGATGTACAGGTTACCAATCAAATGAAATAATAATCAATAACTTGAATTACCGTTGCAGAGAAAATCTTCATAATATACGCAAACATTGACAACTGCAATGGAAAACTATTAAACTTTGTCCATCCGTCACAGTACAATGTTTAAGTTATAGTATGCACTAATGGTTTCGCTTTATTTATTCACAAGTATCGATGTTCATTCCGTCTAGGAACAATAATTATGTAACGAAGATAAAACGGTTTCACTGAATTCCATTCCGACTATTTCTGTATGACCTAGACTTGCTTGGATTTCTGTCTGGAAACGGCTTATTTCCATATTCAATATATGAAAATAAATAGAATATCTGGAAGTGCTAAATGGAGAACATGGAAAGAAGTTTCTGCAAATTTAAAATCTATATTTACATATTATATTAAAAAGCTGAAGAGTATTTTTTGTTTGAATCTTTGAAACTAACAGTCAGATTTAAAAATATTGTTCTTTTAATAGCTCCTTTGTTGAGAATTTTTATAGGGTATCGAATATCATGCTACAAACGTCAAGAACGTAGCGTATAAAACTGTAGCACAAAGCTAGTAACAGATATAATCTTTTGCATACTACCAAAATAACAAGCAAGCTTACAGCCCGTTTGATGGTAAGCGGTAACCTATGGGTGCTTGCAAAAGCAGGGATTTCTCACGCATTATCAACCTTAAAGAAAAGGAATAAAGGTGGGACGTAAGGAAAGGAATAGGAGAGATAGGCTTGTGTGCCGCCTGAGATCATATTTACTGGCAAAACGCAGTAGGTAACCATGTCTAGTGATATGGTCACTGCGTTTAAAAGTACCACCCTCTTACGGCGTAGGAGACTATTCTTACGCTTACTCTTAGTAGTCTATTATGACGTAAGAGTGTGTTACTTTTGTACGTGGCGGAATACATTTACGCTTACCTCGCGGGGAAAGGGGACCGGTTATGTCGGGCTAAGATGGAATCCCGGGTGCTACTGAATAAACCTACCAGAGTGTGCCAACTCGCTGCCTGCGGGTGGGTTGCTAGAACTGAAATTACATCAGCGACCCACCTAGCAGTGTACAACGCAGACAAGAAATGCCTGCGGACGACAACCCCTGGATGACGCCCCTGCACGATAGTGGGCGTCGTTCCGACTAGGGTGGTACCTGTCCAGGCTGATCGGCTCATTGGTACCGTCACAAAATATTTGGCATCGTTGCCCCCCGCCCCTCTCAAATAAATAGAGCAATAGTCATAGATTGCATAAATAAATGTAATAGTAACTAGAGAAGTTCCAATGAGCAAAAGAAAAACGGAGAAAAAAAGGAAATTCATTTATTCGAAAACTGATTGATTCGTTGTCACTGACTATAATTCGAATGTTAATCGAATATTCGCAACTTGATTTGATCGTGCTGACGATGTTTTCGTACACGGTCAACGAGTTTGATGATATTTTTTTTAGTTAGAATTTGTAATATTTCCATGAAATTTCTTTTTTAAACTTAATCAAAATAAGTTATCGATCAATGTAAACAACGATATACATCCTAATTAATATTATAATTATAAATGTGAATTCAAGGTTATTTGTTTATTTGTTTTTTACGCTTTCACGCCTTAACTACTTGATCGATCATCATGAAATTTCGTATACACGTTGTCAAGGCTACATACAAGGACAACGGGTACATTTCATCCAGAATAAAGAACTATGCCCGAGCGGTAGAAAATTGACAGAAACAACGAAGCGAGCGGAGCCGCAGTCAAAATCTAGCGTGAATAATAAATTTTGGATTTATCGAATATTTACTCGAAAATCCAATTTTTATCGATAACAACACACCTTGAGCTTATCGAATGATGGATCACACGTATTGTTTTTTCACTGAGAGCTTCCAGTCCAGTAGAATGCGTGCTGTGAGGAAATAAAAGGATTCAAAATACAAATCTATGTCGATCAAAGTCATTTGTTTGTACACCTCGGTCCTTTGCAACTGCACGTTCATTGAACAAAATGTATGCTAACAAACTAAAGGCATCACACAGCTATAGCGCAATGGTTTAGGTGTGTGAGGTTCGACACACAGAAGTAAATTTTATTAAAATGCTAATTCTATGTGTCTATTGTTTCAATGTTTATATAGTTTTCCGCAACATAGAGGTCAAAGTCAAGTCAAAAATTATTTATTCATTTAGGTCATAAAGTAACACTTATAAACGTCAAAATATATAGGTTAGTGAGTTTACTAAGTAACTGAAACTACATTTAGATTAGTTGCTAGGTTCAGGCAAAGGGTTGACCGCCTGAGCCTGTGAGAAGAAACCTGCAAGAATAATAATAAAAAATATAAATAGTTTTAATTAATTTAAATAGCTTAAATTGTAATAGAATTCAATAATAGTAGAATTAGAGTTCAAAATTATGTAATAAAAGTGTTTTAAGTAAACAACGAGACAAAATCCATATAAAGTAGTTTAATTTCAATGTCTTACGTTCACGTGAATATAAGACAATATAGTATAGTGTAAATAATACTTTAACTTACCACAAATACTGTAAAAATATGATATAATCTTAAGAATAGTAGAGCCTCGCTGATTTCAGCATGAATGGGCCGGCTCGACCGGGGAAGGACTACCTCTCACAGAATATCGACGTGAAATACCAGTATTCCTACTGTTGTGTTTCGTTCGGTGAGTGAGAGTGCCGGAGGCCCAATCACCCTCTTTCCCCCTTCCCGCTCCTCCTCCTTCCCACTTCCTTTCCAAAAGGGACACCAACGCGCTAGTGATGCCTCTGGTGTTGCAGGCGTCCATAGGCTACGGTGACCACTTACCATCAGGTGGGCCCTATGCTTGTTTGCCACCTTAGTCGTATAAAAAAAAAACATAATTATAGAATATAGAGAGATAAAAAACTTTATTCACCAAAATAAGAAAAATTAAAGAGAAAAGTAAAACTAAGTTTTTGTACGAGTATCTTGGCTATTCTGGAAACTAGTGTTTTGGCTTTTACTACATTTTATCCTCGAAGGGACAATATCTAAAATATTGCCGCCGTATAACCTATGTTTGAATGACACACTACGCGAGCAAAACTATCAGCGGAAGCTTGTATTATATTATACTTGTCCCGTGTAACAATTCAAACCAATTAACCGATATGAATTCGCCATATGAGTTAAACGCACTGAGCCAAATCGGCTTTTGTGATAATTTTATACTACGCACTGTCGAATACCGTGGGTGGACGGTTGTTCACCTTTATTTGCTAGTTACTGGCTTAATATTATACGCTATACACATTCAAGTCTAAGGCTAAATAATAATGTCCTCCAGACCGAATTTCGGACGCGGCGGCCGGTCTTAACGAGACTGGCCATCTGTGCAGGCGATATTATACTGCACAAATATGTGCGCAAACAAGAGCAGCGATAGCTCAGTGGGGAGACAACAAACTGCAATGCAGAGGGTCTCGGGTTCGAACCCACGTCGCGCACCTCTGACTTTCGGAAAGTTATATGAGTTTTCAAAATTATGTGCGTATTGATTGACAATTATCGCCTGCTCCGTGCCTCGGAAAGCACGTTAAGCCGTTGGTCTCGGCTGCCATGAACATCTATGGCAGTCGTTATTGGGAGAGTGTCGACACAAAAGATCCCACTGGGTCGAAGTGTCGCCGGTCTGCACTGACTGACCCCCACATAAGATAAGATAAGATGTGCGCAAACACAAGTGCACTCTCTGTTCCCTAACCCTCATCATCAGACGGGACGGTAATCCGATACGACCGGAGAGAGATCAGACGCAGACCCAACGGCTTTACGTGCTTTCCAAAGCACGGGGGTGTCTAACACCGCCAACTTCCTAACTCCGAGCTGTTATTGAGATTTCTTAAGAAAAAACCCTATAACTTTTTGCCTTTTTGTTGGCTCGACTCGGGATTCGAGCCCGAGACCTCATGCACAGCAGTCGCAATCACTACCGCTGCGCCACGGAGGCAGTTAAGTCTAAATACAGTTGTATCAATTTCTGAATGAACACTCAATCAAAATACAAGCTCTTGCCTAGTTTGGTAAACAGTCTCAGTACTCACTAACAACAATTTATCCACTGTAAAAGTATTTTCTTTTGTCTCAAATTAATATTTTTATTATTCCTATTAGTTATTGCGACTGCTGATCTGTCTCAAGATCGATTCCGTGTCGTACAAAGTGTTATTGCGTTTTTCTTTCAAGAGATTTTTAGTAACAGCATATAATTCAGAATTGTGCTCCTACCGAGCATAGAATAGCACCTAGGTTTAGATTTTGCCCGCGGCTTCGCTCACATAAATGTAGGTTAAATTAGTAACAGTATTTTTTCTGCACGAAAGTTGAATTGTCCTTTTCTGTAGGGATACAGGCACAACATTTATGCAAAATTTTAATATGACCAGTCGATCAGTTAAGGCGTGAAAGAGTAACAAACAAACACGCTCACATTCGCATTAATAGTTTTAGTTAGTACTAGCTGTTACCTGCGACTTTGTCCGCGTAGATTTTAACTAAAAAGTGTTTGGCAAGTTACTTAAATGGCGTAGTTTTTATAGTGTAAAGCTAGATAATATCATGGCTTACTCAAAAACAACATTTAAATATGCGTCGTTAGATTACACGCTGTCACAGAATGTGTAAGAAAAATAAAGATTCACAGCTCCTCCCCCGTAGGTGATAGCGTGATAATATGTAGCCTATATGTTGACCCGACCTATTAGTAATATTCATGCAAAATTTGAAGTAAATCCATGCAGTACTTTTTGAGTTTAGCCCGGACATACATACAGACAAACAGAAAAACAGACAAAAATTCTAAAAACTATATTTTTGGCTTCGATATCGATTGCAGATCACGCCCCAAGTATTCTTTTAAAAAAATATTCAATGTACAGTTTTGACTTTCCTACGATTTTATTATATGTATAGATTGCATTAAAGAAATAAAACCGATCACGTATTGACGAATGTGACTATACTCTTCAAAATAAGTGGAACGTATTTTTAAACCGCACAAAGAATAACTGCATACCAACTAAACAATTAAAAAATTCTTAGCAAACTCTTTATATGCACGAAAAATACATACACGTATTGAGTAAAGCAAATTAATTTTAAAATACTTAACCATTTTCAATTTAACTTTAGAATACTGAGTCTCCATAGTAATAAGTGATTAAATACATATAATTATGAATGTTAATGTATATACATATTCATATGATAATGTGATGGTATTATGTAATATATACCGTCGTAAATAATTACGTTCGGAATACGAATAGTTTATGTTTGGCCATTAGCTCCTAAGAGTTTAATTATCATAAATACTTACTTTGGTTTACGTGGGAAAATTCATTTTGAATTTAGTACCTGAAAGTTATGCTTTACAATGGCTAGTTAAGAAATAAATAACTAAGAAAGACTTATTTGTTTGAGTATTAGGTAAATAATGAGCAAATGTTATAATTATTACTAGCGGTCGTCCAGTGATCGAAATTCGACCATAATTGAGTTAAATTTTAAGTTTGATCGTTATTAAGGTTTCATTGTCTATAACTATATCCTTATAATTACATTTCATTTAGATTTCGCCTAGGCTATACAGGTTAATTTACCTATCTTTTTCAAACAAATTATTACTTACTTAACTCTTTCATTGATGATATTCCTAAGTTTGCTACTTTGCTTTCTTTTTTCTTTATTACATACTAGCTGTTACCTGTGACTTCGTCCGCGTAGATTTTAACTAAAAAGTGTTATCACCGGGGAACCCTATTTTTTTTCTAAAATCAAAGTAGCCTATGTTACTTCAAAATCGGTTCAGCCGTTTCGGAGATTAGCTGGAACAAACAGACAGACATATATAAATTTTAAAAATGTTTTCGTATAGGTACCTTATATACTGTCATATGCATTAGATAAAAAGCTGTTATTTTGACATTACAAACAGACACTTCAATTTTATTTATTTGTATAGATAAATACGTGAATTTATTATAATGTATATAGCATATATCATTACAATCCACCCAAAGGTTGCCTGTAAGATATTGCTGATATATTATGTCATTATATATTGACATAATTATGTAACCATAGTTACGAAGTATAGTACTACATCAGCCGAACAATGCCGAAATACTACAAACGCGATTCGACAGCGTGTGTCAAATGCATGGTAGTGTGCGTGCAGTGTTTTTCCATTAATTTAATATATTTCTAATGCATATTAATTTATATAAATATTAGGATTTGCCCCTCCTTCTCCATATTATAAACTTTAACTGTGCCAAATTTCATACTCCTCCGTCCGCGCAATATTCGTAAAAAGGGGTACAAAGTTTTTGCTTCACGTATTAATAGGTATATAGATATACAAACAAACGAATACTGATAGTACAATAACTAACTAATACCTTAAATATATAAATAACTTAGGTTTATAGGATACTAGCTTTAGCCCGCGTTTTCGCTCACTCGAGACCAGAACTTCTAGATGAAAGTTATCCTAAATCATTTTTGAATCCCTAGCAACATGTATGCCAAAATTTCATGATGCTCGGTCGAATACTTAATGCGTGAAAGCGACACAAACAAACTGACAATTAATTTATAATTTAAGTAAGGATTATTTTTATAATACTGGGACTTTTATATTTTTTAATTATTTATCTATACTAAAACTAGCTGTCCCAACAGACGTTGTCCTGTACACAAGAGAAAAAAAATATCTAAACCATTCTCGAATCCACTTGAACACACACAAAAAGTTTCATCAAAATCGATCCAGCCGTTTAGGAGTAGTTCAGTGACATACACACGTACAGTAGAATTATATATATAAAGATTATAAAGGAATATTTTGATTTATTGTAAGGATTTAAATCAAAAATTATTCAATTTAAAAAAAATATTCACTATTAGAAAGCTAGATATATTATCACCGAGAAACGAAAATACTTTTACTAGTTTAACCAAACCACTAGCAAAAGCTATAATTAAATAAATAAGTAAGTATATACGTGAACCATATAAGTTAATACTTAGTATTTTTTTAGGATGTTCAGTACTATACCTAATATTTTCATAAAATCGTAGAATAAATTCGGGTAAAACATTTTGGACATACTAATCTAATGTTTTCTTAGTGATGTTTTAGTTATTGTAACAAAAATATTGGTCAAATTATAAATTGTAAGTATATTTAAACTGTAACAGATACTGTCAATCCAGTTTAAAATAAGTCTAGTAATTTACTAGACTTATTTTATCTCTCGGCAACAGTACTATTTCTCTAGATGAAATATATCCCTATGTCCTTTACTATACTACTGAGAACGTGAATGTGAAATTTCTTGATGATCGGTTAAGTGGTTAAGACTGCGCCTGCGCGAAATTTGCCAAAACAGGCGGTCACAATAAAGTGAATAAAATCGGAGTATTCCGCTTTCGGCATCAATTTTTCGGCACCTATGGTTTCGGCACCTAAGCTATTCTACTTTCAGCACCAATAGGTATTTTTGCTTGGTGCCGAATGTGGAATAAAATACCTATTGGTGCTGAAAGTGTAATAGCTTAGGTGCCGAAACCATAGGTGCCGAAAAAATTGGTGTCGAAAGCGGAATACTCCATAAAATCAACACTTTTTTGTTTAATACAAATATAAAATATACATTTAGGTACTATATATAACAATGAATGTGTTTACAATTACTCCGTGTAAAAAACTTTAAATAATTAATTTTTCGCTTACAAAATTACGTAAATTTGCACGAAAAATGCAAAACGGTAAGCTCGTGTTACGTGATTTTTAGATTATAACAGTAGAAATTAGGGCATGCAATTATCGAAACTTTCCGATAAACGATAATATCGACAATATCGAAAAAAAAAGCGATAAATACCGATAATTATCGGTTTTATCGAAATAGTTATAAATAGTTAGTAAAAACATATTTTTCATATATATGGGTACGTACTACGTACACTAATACAATTACCTAAAATAAGCCATGATATAATTATATTGAAATAAATATTCAAACAAATAAAAGCCCATTTGAAATCAACGATTTTATTTCTTAATCACCCTTACTTCCTTACTTAATATTATAAATTCGAAAGTAACTCTGTCTGTCTGTTTGTTACCTTTTCATGGCTAAACCACTCAACCGATTTCGATGTTTGGTACAGATATAGTTTAAAACGTGGGGAAGGACATAGGCTACTTTTTATTCAAGTATGTACCACGCGGGCGGAGCCGCGCGCAAAAGCTAGTATACAATAAACTTAACAAAACATAAAATCAACATTTTGCATTATTATAATCATTGGTTGAATTCTTATCCTTAGAAACTTCAATACTGCTTTGTCGATTAGCCTTAACTTAAAAAAATATCTCTAAATATGAGATCTTTAACAAAAATAGTAGGAACTTCCTTCTCAATTATAAAAAAGAAAAAACTTGTATTAAAATTAAACTAATATAAAAAATATTTTACTTTGTTTATAAGACGACTGTCCACGTTCAAGCCGAATATGGACAGTCCCCTTTGTGTAACATAAACGAAATGGCCGCTACCACTTAGGTCACTAATCTTAGGTACTATTGCTTTGTAAGGTATTTCTAAAACAATTTTTGGACGAATTTACAATTTAAATACTAAATACAATAAGAAATTGAACTTACTACTAAATGTTGAGTCATTATAAAATGGAAACATAATTAAAATTACCACAATATTATAATTTCTATCGCGTTTAAATGCGAAAGCGACAAAGAAGAGAAGACAAGATCGGTAACATGTCGTCGTTGAATCAAATTCTTATACAATTTTTACTTTAAGTACATTATCGATAATTTATCGATATTTACACTTTTATTTCGATATTTATCGGTTTTGAAAATGGACCGATTATCGATAAATAATCGATTATCGGTTAACGGTTTGCATGCCCTAGTAGAAATCTATCCTATTTTACAGCTTAAACGAAACATATTTTGAAGGTAAATTTTCTATTATCGGTATATTTGGTAGGTATGAGAAAAAGTTGTAAAGTACCGCTAGGATCAGCTAGTTTATAGAATATAATATTAAAATTATATAAATTTAAGTTAGTTTCTCATAAAAAACATTACTTACAATCATGACTACTTTCAAGTTGTCAGCAAAATAAATTTATAACCATCAAACTGAATATCTACCTGAAATTCTGCTCACCCCACAAGTGAAGCGGGCCGTGAAGATAAAGATACACATTTTATCGATACTGATAAAATACTTCACGTGTGCGGTATAAAGTTTGTTATCTCAACGATATGCCAATACCATGATCGCGGCTACCGGCTTATTCATTATGCCGATAACGTTACAAGTGTCACTTGTTAATTAATTCGCTATAATGCCTCACTGAGTAATATATTACAGTTAAGGTATCGGTACTACGTGTTATGCATGTGTTATATGCTCATAGCCAGTTGCACACACTGATTGGTAATATTAGCGAGGTTAAGCAACGTTGGGTGCGGTCAGTCTATAGATGGGTGACCGCATAGTGGTATTTCATCTGAGCATCTCCGTGCTTCGGAGGGCACGTAAAAAGTCGGTCCGGTTGTTGTCAAATTGACAGCAGTCGTTAAGCCATGTCAGAGGCCTACGGGCGGCTTGAACAACTCTTGACAACAGGTTGGCCACTAACCACACGAAAAGAAGAAGAAGAAGATATGTGATGCTGCATAGTCAGACGGTATTATTACTTCATACTTGGCGGTGTAAAGCACAGAATAGAGAAATCTATACTAATATTATAAAGCTGCAGGGTTTGTTTGATTGAACGTGCTAATCTCAGGCACTACTGATTCGAATTGAAAGAATATTTTAGTGTTGGCTAGCCCATTTATCGAGGAAAGCTATAGGCTAAATAACATCACGTTAATGGAAAATGTTGCAAAAATGGGCAAATTTCTCTTATGTGAAGCAGATGAAGTTGCGCGGGTCAGCTGGTAAGGTAGAAAGGCAATCGAGACACTTTTGTATCAGAGCTGTCGTCGCCAGTGCACATTGATATTACACGTCATATTTGCAATAGGTACATAGAACGCATAATTAAACAATTCTTATCTATAGCATCTTACGGTAGATTTTACTATATTCGTAATATTGGTTTGTACCTGATTTGCTACTACATTACGTCCCACGTTCCGAAATGTTTCCTATTCGCCGCTCTTTTTAAATGATTCCTTTTTCGTCCTACATTTCTGTGCGAAATCTTTTCGTTGTCTGGCTTGTGATGTCATGCAATCGTAAGCGCAATGTTTTGCCGAGAGATCAACGAGGTATTTTATGTTTTCCGTCTGACGGTACAACAAAAATTCCATACCAAAAAAGACAGGCACTGAAAAGGAATATAATTTGGGATGAAATAGGAATTACATTAAGAAATTAATATTTATTCAAATTTAGGGGCATATAAGTAACAATTTTTGGGACAGATGCGTGTTTCTATGTTTGGGACGAAGTATAAGAGGCGAATGTGAAACAAGTCGTGATATTCTGTGAAATCAGGCGTAATAATAATTAGAGGTGCCAAGTAGTTAATTATGACCATTTCATAAGATATAATGTTTATACAAAAGCAATAATTAGTATATGTGTGCAGTAAATTTCTTTTGTAAAGTTATTATTAAATAGTAGTTTCAGAAGACCTTTCTATCTGGATTCTATGTTCTGTGGAATTGTACGTATACCGTTGGGGGTTAATTGGTTATCTCAATACTGTATCAATATGTGGCAATCGACATGCCTGCCGTGTCAAGTTGTTCTGAATTTCGATATCGATATTCTATTCGATTTGAATCGATGGCTAAATAATGATACCTATCTATATTATAAATGCGAATGTGAGTGTGTTTGTTACGCTTTCACGAAGATACTTATAATACGTATTTACAGTTATTATAAATGAAATCCTAACTAATATTATAAATGCGAATGTGAGTTTGTTTATTTGTTACGATTTGACACCTGTACTATCCGACCGATTATCATAAAAGTTCTCATACACTTTGTCAAGCAGAAATGGACGTAGGGTACCTTTCATCAAGTAATAAAGTACTGTTATTAAAACTACCCTAACCATTACATTCGGCGGGCAAAACCTAATCTATACTTATAAAGCTGAAGAGTTTGTTTGTTTGTTTGAACGTGCTAATCTTGGTCCGAATTATTTTAATGTTGGGTAGCCCATTTATCGAGGTAGGCTATAGGCTATATAATAATATAACGCTACGAACAATAGGAGCGGAGCAACAATGAAAAATGTTGTGAAAACGGGAATAATTCTCCTATATGAAGCAGACGAAGTTGCGCGGGACAGCTAGTCTCGAATAAATTAAGTATCAGAAAATCGATCTTCAAATTAAATATAATTAAGAGGAAGGCGTGCTAAAAATTATGAGGTTTAGCTGAATAAAAGGTCCTCGTGTTCATATCACGAATCACGTTGTTTTTTTTTGCATACCAATTGTAGCAGAATTTGTGATCAATGTTAATAAACGATTGCTCACTGAATCAATCCAATGTTTGATATCGATTTTTATTCGATTTCTATCCGCAAAGAATGAATCCTTCGATTCATCGAACTTAAATCGACTTGCTTATTGTTACCTATTGAACCTCATATACTGCACTGGCTGCAAGTAGTTACTAAGTATCTTTATTATTACTAGCGTTCGCCTAGTGCTCGAAATTCGACCAAAGTTTGCCTGTAAGATATTGCTGACATATTATTTCATTATATATTGATATATGTAACCATAGTTACGCGCTTCGACTGCGTGTGTCAAATGCATGGTTGTGTGCGTGTAGTGTTTTTTCATTAATTTAATGTATTTCTAATGCATATTTTTAAAAAATATTAGCATTCGTCACTTCTTCTCTGTATAAACTATAAGTGTGCGAAATTTCATACTCCTCCGTCCGCCCAATCAAACCAAAAAGGGATCCAAAGTTTTCGCTTCACGTATTAATATATAGATAAGAACTAGTCAAGCCAAAATACAAAGTTTGATTTTAAATGACTTCCTTTCAATTACTTACATTTACTGTACAGTACAGTAACTGTCTGTCAAAATAAATGGTTTACAAGTTACTTGTGTATTTTTAACCAGCTTATGTTTAACTTATCATCAGATATAGTAAAATATAACAGTCAAAAATAGTCAATGATCACCAAATTGCACAGCAAAGTATGTTTAAAGAGATCAAATAAGTTGACGTAGCTCCGCTTCGCGGGTTTCCTATTTTTGCATGGGTTTAAGAAGGAACCTAACATAACCTAACCCTTCCGAGACGGAATGCAGTGATTTGAGGCGTATATGTGCTCGTTATGATATATTTTAGTAAGCATATTTTGCTGCGCAATTACTATTTTTGGTGGTCATTATATTATTTAATCCCTTTTTAAACTATACATAGCAAAACATGAAACATGCAAAAGAATAAGCTTTCATAGCATAGAAAATTCTATTTAATGTTAGATATTCTACTCTCTTATATGCATATGAATAAAATAATACTCGAACGGGTTCCGTTACTATTTTAAATTCACTATGTATCGATTATGTAACAATGCATGTCATATGAAACACAATCGTTGAGCTTCGTACACGCCATGAATGGACGACGATAGCGTAATAAAACGTACAATATTCCATAACATAACGGATGTTACAACATAACAATAACTACGTGGGCATAACATCACGCATTTGTATCTTCAAAATGCTAGACAGAGATATAGAACACACACATAATTATCATGCCTCAAAACCCTTAAACAAGAATCAAATTTTTTTAAAGCAAGAATAATATTCTATCACATACACACAACACCATCTAGCCCAAACTAAGCAGAGCTTGTACTATGGGTAATAGACAATGAATAAACATACATATATATATATATATTGTAAATACGTACATATTATGCATAGAAACACCCAGACCAAGACAAACATCCATGTTCATGCACACAAATGTTTGACTTGTGCGGGAATCGAACCCGCGATCTCAGACGTAGCAGTCGGTTTCACTAACTACTACGCCATGGAGGTAAGAAACTTGCATCGGTATAGTAGCCATATATATTATTAACAATGTTTAGGTCTTTCATAAACGACTGTATTAGTATTTCCTGGGCTTATTTTTGCAATAAATATGCTAAGCTTAAAAAGGCCAATAACGCTAGGCGAAACTCGAAAATCAAACGCCAAATCTCAATATCGATATGGAAATTTATGCCACTAGATCAACAAGACGGGTCAATGTCGTAAATGATATTAAATTTAGAGGTGAAGGCCATATTACAGGCACTTCGAGGCCAAAATCAGTTAAGGCCAATGCCAAAACCGGTGGAAGCTTTGTGACGTAATTTGATCGCACGTGTTGTGCTCATTTTCAACCATCTGCAGCTTGTGATAAAAATATTTGGTGATATTTTAAGGCATATAATAAAGTCAGCTTCAAATACTTAAGTGAAATATATACTGGCTTCTTCTAAAATTTGTTTTTTTGTAATTAGATGGTGCTCTAAAAACCGGTGCTCAAATCTTATCATACACATTTTCTTTTATTTTAATGATATCTCTCGCATAGCAAATCGCTTGCACTAGGAATAATTCCTGTGTCGCGTGGCACTCTTTAAACATTAAAATTACTCGCTCGGAACGACTATTTGTTGATCACAGAAACGTTTGTGGGAAACGAGCCCACAACACTCGATGCTGCACGCTGTCGTGAGGAGGCCATTTAAATCACAATGTCCTTAGAATACTCCTAACATTTTTGTTAAGTTCAGTATTTCAAATCTTCTGTTCCGGAAAATTTAAAATCCTTTGTGTCTCTTTAATTTGGTTAAACTAAACAGGTGTGGTAATATTTTTTAGCAGCAACTGTAATTACTCTCGTAGGACAATATGCGTCAAACGATTTCAATATTGGATATATCAAATTTAAACGTATTTTTTGTTTGTCGATCCTGTAATTCTCTCTGTTTAATTAAGTAATGATGCCAGCTATGTTAACTTATATGCTCTTCATTCCATAGACTCACACGTATATACTTACTACAATAAACTTTTTTTACAAGACTTGTTTTAGTACGGGATTCCATTGCCGACTTTCAACTACGGCAATGCTACTGAGAATTATTTCAAACTAATACAACGGCATCATCGAGGCAATTTATTTATCTTCAAATAAATACTTCCTGTTTTTGCTACTCATAGTATTACCGATATGCTCGTTAATTCCAAACTATTCCGCCCTACTTAATTATAATGCTATCAAAAATGTTTAATTAATTGATATAAATCTGTATGATCATTTCAAATCGACTCGATCATGGTATTAATCATACGCGTATCAGTACTATTTGACAGTGTGTGTAATGAAGCCTAATTATTTCAGCTTAATGGAAACTGAATTATTAATTTATTGTATAATTCAGCTTGAATTAATATTATCGCTAAATATTTAATTAGCGATGAATATTATAGCTTGTGAAGTAATGCTGTACAATACATGAAAACTAGCTTTTGCCCTCGGTTTCGCTCGCGTATAAGTAGGTTAGGTTATGTTAGTAACATAACTTTTTTTAAATAAAATATAGCCTATGTTACTCCGTGATAATATGGCTTTCTAAAGGTGAAAGAACTTTTTAAATCGGTTTGGTAGTTTTTAAGTTAATTCTAACAAAAAAAAGATTCAAATCTTTCCTCTTTATAATATTAGATAGAGAAAAACTGTGTGATACTTAAAAAGAAAGTACGGAAAATAAAGAGAGAGATAAAAGTAAAAGAGAATAGTAGAGAACATAGAAGAAGAAAAGTAAACGATTGTATTTGATATTATGCATATTTACACAACACTGAACGGTAGAACAAAACGTAGTGTCCACTTAAAACAAGAGTCTAGCTCAAACTAAGACAGCCTTATTAAGGTAGTGAAGTACTTCCACTCTACAGAAGAACGCAGGTAAACCAGCTTGCTATATTCCTGCAGTGAGTATGGTTACGAGGACGCTTATAATATGAGGAATCACCGTCAGTAGAGTAGCCAGTGTGCTCTTTTGCTAAGTAAGGGACTTTTTTGGGAAAACAACAATACGCGAGTACTATGTCTTGTATTACAAATGACCATTGATAACAAATTCGAATAACACGTCATGAATTCGACTCCTAAATCTATTTCACCGATAAGCACTATAAGACTTTGGTGGGATTGACATTCGCCGAACAAATTTATATACCACAAGGCAGTGTCACCATTATCTAAATTGTTGTATAAGTACTTCTACAGGGAGGCCTAGCCTAGTGTAGAAATTCTTTAACAAAACGAGACATTATATTATTATTCTCTAGTTATATTATACTAGCTTTTGCCCGCGGCTTCACTTGCGTTAATTTAGAATTTGACAATCAATTCGGGTTGTACTCTGCTTGTAATAATCTAATTCGATCATGATTCGAAAGACACGTGGCGCCATCTATTATCATAAGAATGTTATTATTGTTTTCCTCGGGAACAGTAATTTTTTTCGGGATGAAAGGTAGCCTTTGTCCGTTTCTATACACCTGACAACGTATATGCAAAATTTCAGGATGATCGGTTCAATGGTTTAGGCGTGAAAAGGTAACAAACAAACAAACAAACTCATTTTCGCTTTTATAATATTAGTTAGGAAGGATTATTAAATATTACGTACATGTTAGTATAATATTATATTCCGATCTCGTTTTTAAAACAACATTTTCCCCACATTTATGCTTAATTTTATACTGGAAAATTACAAAAAATAAGTATCTCTTTGCGCCCTTTATACGCATACCTCCCTTTCATTACTTGTGATGTTGTAGTTACATTCATTCGCTTTGATCTTCCATTTACTCCAGTGCCTTTAATCATTATAACTGTAATCCCTAATTAGAAATGTGTCTCTGGACTTGTAATCAGTTACACTTTATATATTATTCAAATCTTAATTCGGGTTGTCAAGCCTTTGGTCATATTAGGACTAACTAAGAATTGTATTAGTGTCACTGTTTTATTAAATTTTTGGACATTTCTAGCTTCATTTACATTTATCATTATAGCTTTATATTGATTGACAGAGATTACAAGCGTCTATTGGTTAAATAATAATTGGTTTAAAGAGTTTATTTCTTAAAAAAGAACATTACCTAGTTCACCTAAAATATGAGAAAATTATCAAATAAACAATTATATCATTACAAGTATGTACATTTTGAATTCGATAAGTCGAGTTTAGGTTTCAGTTAACAAACATTTTTGTTTAATAAGTATATTTTTAATCTTCTTTTAAAAATATTAATTGATAAAGAATTCTTTACGTGTTTAGGTAGCTTAGTATGTAACTGAGCTTCATCATACTTTATATATATTTGCCTCGGTAAGTGCTTACCAATGATATAATATCATGTTTGACGTACTGTAACAATTTAATCAATAACTCAGAAAAGCATTACAGCAAAACATGTCACAACAGCAAATCAAAAGATTTCCTTGTTCCAATTCTACCAAATTATCCAAAATCTGCTAGGACCGTTGCAAAAACATCATAAAACCCAACTATATCGCATGTTACCGGGGCACAGTACGAAAACAAGGTCAAAGTTAAGGAGGAAGCGTTCATGCGATGGGCAGAGGAAGCATGATTATGCAATTCGATACGCGGTAACAATGTGCCCACGCGAATGACATTCGTGTACGTTTGTTTTGACAATGAGTCGCAGTCCAGAATAGAAACTACCAATTTACATATGTACACTATTGATCACGTTAATACCCGTTGATTGGCTTATGTATTCAAATTGGTAGGATAAGCATGTCTTAACTAATTGCATAAGTGATTCTAGATTTAAATTTAAAATCATTCTAGATTTTTTTTAATCATCATTGTCTGTTTGTGCCAGTTCGCTTCTAACATAAGACCTTGTTCCAGCAATGTCCTCCCCTGTGGCATTCCTCTGTCAAAGCATGGCACCGCACCAAATCTTTTAATATTATTTCGTCTGCTGTATCTAGTTTTGTCATACTGACTTAAAGAAACAAAATAAACAGATCGTATCAACGTATGGCTAGAAAGAAGAAAGTTCGTTGCACAAGCTAAAACTAAAGATAACATTTTTATCGTACTAAAGTTGAAGAAAATAATAAATAAGGCGTAGATAAGGAAAGTTTGTAACAAGAATAGTTTGCCTAACTATATAGACGTGAATGATTTAGAATATGCTTCTCAAACCACTATCACTCGAGGAAACAGACATTAGTCTATGTATGTAAACTAACATTATAAAGCTGAAGAATTTGTTTGTTTCTTTGAACGCTCTAATCCCAGGAACTACAGGTTCGATTTGAAAAATTCTTTTAAGTGTTGGCTATCCTATTTATCGAGGAAGGCTATAGAATATATAACATCATGCTACGACCCACGGCGGCGGCGCAGTAATGATAAACGCGGGTGAAACCGCGGGAACATTTATATATATTAGTATAGATTTGATTTCTGTCTCATAAGTTATCATCAACAAAAGATCTAATAAAGTTATTGTTTCTAAATACCTGGTAAATTTGCTTGTATTGTAGTCGGTTTTTCTTAGTCTCATATCTATACATAATATACCTATAATTAGGTAAAAGTTGATTTGGTTGGAAAATGTCAGTGTAAATTCTTTGGTACTATTGAACTGATTCTAAAATTGTTTTATTAACAATATGCTGTCATAGGGAACCCCAAGTAACGTAGACTAGGTTTTAGTAACATAAATAATAATATCAGCATTATATAAAAACTATCCGACTGCTGGACACGGGCCTTATTCTTCAACCACGCTGGATAGATTAGCCCATATTCCACCTTGCTTGCCCGGGATGGGTTGGCAGATATATATCTTTGATAACATTATGGTGAACTCTTAAGGGCCCCATATACGGTACGATTCGTCTGTACGATCGATCTGATGAAAATCGTGACAATTGATCGCATCAAACATGATGCCCATACACGAAACGATTGGTCGTAACGATCCATCATTTACTTGCTTGAAACTTGTTTGAACACTGTCGACTCATCGTTACGATATTCATGATTGCATGCGTTTTCGTTGCGATTTCCGACATCGTCTTCGATGAAGTAAATCGTTAACGATCTTGACATACACTACTGATTCGTCGTTTTGATGCGTCTGAAGCGACGGATCGTACAGACGAATCGTACCGTATATGGGGCTCTTTAGATATGCAGATGCTCACGCCTTTTCCTTTACTGCAACCGATATTTAATTGTTTAAAAGGTACAAAATCATAAAATGTCAGAGGTGCCTGCCTTGGGATCGAACTCGAGTCTGTGTACCAACTTTCTGCTACTAGACTATGACTGATTTTGCTAGCAACATACCTGCTTATAAATAGATAAGTAGAATCTCTTTATTATTATCTTATACGTAGATAATATAAAGAGATTCGATACTCAAAGATCGGCAATTATTGCAAAGATGAAATTAAGTAGGTATATACGTTTTTATTAAAATAATAATTTTGCTCTCTCTAAATCAGGTAAAATAAAAATGTTCATAAAACAAAGTGACGGTCCGCATCTGTGATGGTAATCAAAATCTGAAGTGAGCAGCGGGAGCTGTGACGTCATGCAATAAGCGAAATTCATCTCAGTAGGTACTTATTAGACAACGTCATTGTAAGCTATTAAAAATAAAATTTCTATTGTTAAACCGATTTAAAACAACGATACATTAAAACTGTTTAGAGCGTAGCTATGTTTACGGTTTTGTCATTCAAGTCAAAAGTTATTTTTTTAACACACAACTCCCGCTCTAAGAATAATTCCTGTGTCGCGGGGACTTTACAAACATTCAAACAATGGACACAAAGAACATCCATACTCGGAATAACCATTTGTGGATCACACAAATTTTAGTCCCGTGTGGGATTCGAACCCACAACACTCGGCGCAGTGGCAGTGGCGAGGCGACCGCTTATACCATTACGCCACCCTTATAATCAAAGTAGTTTTAGCTCCAGCAATTGGACGTACTTTCTGAAAAACTTTCCAACCCACACTCGGGTCAAAATCGAGTTATTATTAGCAAATTAGTCACGGGGTTACTATTTACTACCTGGCAAATTTTGGTAGCTCTACTATCACTCTAAATATGAAATCATGACTTAGTAGCCCAACCCACATGTATGAAGAAGCAATATGGGATTGAACTTCAATCACGATTATCTCAAAATGTTAACTTTGTGGGTTGGAACGTTTTTCAGAAAGTACGTCCAATTAAGGGTTGTGAAAGGTTATGAATATCATTAAATGCTGTCCATATTTAGATGACAGTATTCCTGGCATGATGGGGTTATAATCATCACTATTAATTATGGTTTTCTTTTTAGTATTAACAATAGCGCTACCATAAGACACGGAACCCACTAACTTCCTGCTACAGACGCTTCGCTTGTCATATTTCATACAATCCAAGCCTTTCAGTACCAACTAGACAGGCGAAACAAATAGTACGAGACTATGTCTCACTGACTGCGATTGAAAAGAGTGACCGTGATTCACTTGTAGGTATCTTCGCAAAGCCTTAAACAAGCAACTGACATTATATAAGTGTAGACTTATAAAGTTTATGAGTACGCGATTTTAGTGAAGTTACTGAATGTAGAGTCAGTATGACTCTACATTCAGTAACTTCACTAAAATCGCTAACTGACTTACGTTCATAAGTGTGTGTTGCTTTGCAATCCAAGTCTATAAATGACTAGATTTTGCTATCAGCTTTGCTCGCGTAAATGGTTAGGTTAGTAACAGTACTTTTTCTAGATGAATGGTACCCTATATCCTTTTTTGTGCTCTTGATAACGTGTATGTAAAATTTCATGTTAATTGGTAAAGTAGATAAGGCGTGAAAGCGTAGCCAACAAATAAACAAACAAGCTAGAATTCGCATTTATAATATTAGTAAGGATTTTTGACTTTGACTTTGACAATGCTGCCTGTGCTTGGTGCCTTCAATCTATGGACAGTTCGACATCTGTTAATCCACCATTCAATAAGAGATTTTCTTTTTTAGTTCACACACTAAACACTATGAGCAGAGCCATTGCTATATTATTAGATACGTTAAACCGCTATTATCTTTACCCAAACCGTAAAGATAGTAACAAAAGATAAAGTTAATATCTTTAATCCTCCCACGCTTCGGTATTAGGTTAGAAGGACCGTAATTAAAAGTTTAGACCGCCGCATTATAACAATGGTGCTGCAAAGTCTGTTTATTACTAAATTTGTTGGTGTCTGCCTAAATATTCACAAACAATAGTACCCTCCTACCACAACACAGAATCAAATCACGCTCGCTGTAGAAATCTTTGACCATGTTATGTGTAGGTATCATTTATCTTGCAAACTTTTTTTATGGATAACTAATGACTATAATAATTTATTTACATAAACAAAAGCAACAATCAAAATTTACAACTTAACTAATATTATCAAACCTAACTACTTATAAAGAAAACAAAATGAAAAGAAACAAAATATAGGACTGTAAAATTTAGGAAAAATATGGGTGGCTTAGGTAGCTTCTTAAAATTTCTTAGCATCACTGTCGACCGGGAAAGTGTCCAAAAGACTGGCAGCATTGCCACGATGAATGGCAATGCTGATTCTTTGAGCTGAGAAAAGTCCAGCCTTCTGGTCATGCGAAGCGTCGAATATCCTATTAGAAATATCTCTTAAAAGCGCACGAGCAAAATACTTTCGCAAAATAGTAGGTATTCGAATATCATTCGAATGCAATTCTGCGCATCACTACCAAATAGGACGACAATTTGCGTAATCAATAAATATTTGTTTTAAATCTGCGCGTTCCAAAGAACGCGCAGATTTAAAACAAATAAACCAAACCACCACCAAACCAAAGTTTCTTTATTTAAATATTTGTAAACGCCTTTACAACGCAGAGCTACCCTAGTGTTGTGCATGGCTATATTCGACTAATAATCTATTATAAAAATGTCCTCCAGACCGAATTTCGGTCATGGTGTCTGCCGGACCGTAACCGCCATCTTATCGGAGACTGGCGCATGGCGTATTATAGTCCACAAGTGTGTGCGCAAACACAAATCCATTCTGTATTCCCTCACTCTCATAATCCGATTGGAAGGCATTCCGACACGCCGGAGAGATATCAGGCCCAGCACCAACGGCTTTACGTGTTTTCGAGGCACGGGACTGTGTCATAATAGTGTATAGCAGTGCGCAAAGCTATACGCTGTTATACTTTTTATGGTCGAGGACATAGCGTCTTGATGACCAACAGCGATCCGTTATTGATGTTAAAATCTAATCAAATAAATAAAATTGAAATGTCTGTGTGTAATATCAAAATAACAGTTTTTACTAAAAGCATAATGAAAGTATGTAAGGAATTATATCAAAAATCAATTTTAAAATTTTTGTCTACATGTCTTCGACTAATCTCTGAAACGGTTGCACCTATTTTCACTGGCAGATAGGTGATATTATAAGAAGTAACTTAGTAGCCTATACATCAATATTAAAATAAAATTGGTTCCGAGAATAAAAATTTAAAACATTTTTGTTAAATTCCACGCAGAGGAAGTCGCGGATAACAGCTAGTATTCGAATATTGTTCGAATAATATTGTGTACACAGCTAAGTTATGTCTAATATGAGAGAGAAACCTAAGTAATTCAGCAGACAGGCAGACAGTTACAGTGAATATAATTAAAAGAAGCATTCTTCTAGAAATATTTATCAAATAATAAAAATTAATAGGCTAATTAATATGATAAACTAATCTATCGTTATCAATTATAATACAGATAAGTGCTTGCTTAGATAGCTCAAATGCGTCAACTCAAATAACAATACTTCTCACACACTGGCTGTCGGACAGTTGGCGCCAGCGAGCCACTAAGAGCGAAGTATATGAATAAGTATGACACATTCATGACTACTAGGTCAGAAATCTATGCATTTTATTAATAGACTATTTTGTGTTCTGCAACATCACCTGCATTAAATAATACTAATGATCCGCTCCTTAAACTGTAGCATAGTATAATATTATACTCTGTAAACAAACCTAAATAAAAGTTTATCTAAGGCAAAATCATTATTCAAATTGGACGGGTAGTGTATACAATTTCTTTGACTTATATTAGGAGCTTCATAATATTCAAAGATGTATGACGTCTGTTAATTCTCATTTGGTCAGTCTGTTAGACTTTACCTTAACATTTTTGCTCTACGTGTAGCGAGCAAGCATTGGTTAGTACATAATACCTCAATGCGAGCAAGCGGTTGCCTCACCGGTTAAGCTGCCGCAAATCTGCCAACTTATGCTAAGTTAGAATGGTAAACTATAGCCCTTCTCATAGTTTAAAGGGGCCAATAGAATAAGGATAGCATATAAACAGGTCGGATATAATATAGAATATCAGATGAAATTAAACTACTTTATACTGATTTTACCGACAACCGCTGGGGTAAGCGTGTTCTTGAGTGGAGACCGCGACTCGACAAACGTAGTGTAGGACGCCCTCCGACCAGATGGGATGACGATCTGCGAAAGACTGCAGGCAGATGCTGGATGCGGCAAGCTGAAGACAGGGCGCTATGGCGCTCTTTGGGGGAGGGCTATGTCCAGCAGTGGACTATTATTATAGCCTGATGATGATGATGGTGATACTGATTTTGTTGCATTGTTTATTTTAAAACACTTTTATTACATAATCTTGAACTACAACACTACTATTATTGAATTTCAATACAATTTATGCTATTTAAATTAATTAAAACTATTTATATTTAAGCTTACACTTTTCCCCGACGTTTCGGTTGCTTTTCAGCAGTCATGTTCACGGGGAGTAAGATGGTAGGTGTCTCAATGTTCTGAAGTGTAGTTATTTCAAAGTACCCGAACACAATATTAATATCAGTCCTATATAAACTCTTTCACACTATTACGCATGACCTTCTTCTCAGAAGAGAAGAGTTAGGTCATAGTCCACCACGCGAGAATATTCTGGAGAACGCTCAGACATGCAGGTTTCTTCAGGATGTTTTCCTTCACCGTTAAAGCGATCGATAATTAATAATACGCACATCATTTTGAAAAGACTAAAGCCTCGAGATATTGCTTGGGAGTCCAACGGTCTCTTACTATGCTATCGCCACTTCTAATTGATAGTATGGCAGTAAACGTGATCACCTCACCACAAATCAGGCTTACTATAAAACAAATATGTGCACTACTGTACATATTTACATAGTGTTAGGTTTTAAGTAAACATTGATTATTTACACATAGGTAAGTACACTTGAATACAGATATACCTACTCGTATTTTTAATAAATAATAGATTGCCTTATGTATCATTCTGATTAGTTATCATTGCTATTATTCTGAGTAGATTTTGCGTTCCTGCTTTATCTATATATTAATACGTGAAGCAAAAACTTTGTACCCCTTTTTACGAAAATTGCACGGTCCGAGCAGTATGAAATTTGGCACAGTTAAATTTTATATGGAGAAGGAGTGACGAATCCTAATATTTATATAAAATATAAATTAGAAATACATTAAATTAATGAAAATACACTACACGCACACAAGCATGCATTTGACACACGCAGTGGAAGCGCGTAACTATGGTTACATATATCAATATATAATGACATATATCAGCAATATCTTACAAACTTTGGTCGAATTTCGAGCACTAGGCGACCGCTAGTTATTTGAATTGACATACTTGCGTAGCCAAAGTAATTCATCTTTTGTTAGTTTTCGGTGTCATTTGTACTTCAGTGGGCTGCAAATTGGTCAGTGGAATTTTTTATTATATCTGTTACTAGCTGACCCGCGCAACTACGTCTGCGTCACATAATAGAATATTCCCCGATTTCGCAACATTTTTCATTTATGCACCGCTCCTATTGGTACTAGCGCGATGATATATAGTTCTTCATTGATAAATGGGCTATGCAATATAAAAATAATTTTTCAATTTGGACAAGTCGTTTCTGAGATTAGCGCGTTCAACCAAACAAACAAACTCTTCATCTTTATAATATTAGTATAGATGGTTTGGCCTCAGTTTCTGTTTGCAAAACAAACGTAATTCTTGATACATGAATCGTTTTACGATTGAAACTAACAATGAGATGACATATAAGTAGTACAATTACCAAATTACATTCATGCACGGTTAGTATATTATTATTTTGTACAGTTTTCCATGAATGAGTGCTCTTTGTGGCTGTTATCTAAATATTTGTGAAGCCTCGACACAGAAGTTATTCCTAGAACAGGAGTGCCTTTTAAGAAATAAATAATAAAATAAGTCTATCGCTTGTTTTACGCCAAAATGTATTTCATTCTCTAGCTTTTGTAATTGCTGTATAAGGTAATAGATGGTGCCTTATTTGGACGCGCCTACCGTTATTCTAAGTGTTAAGGACCAAATTTGGCACACATAAAACATTTATGGAATGACCTCGACATTTGTCTTTGTCTATCACAGACTATTTAATGTCCAACCTATTTATTTGACTAACAAAGTTACCTATATATAAACACGTTTATAATAATATCAGCCCTGTATTAAACTTTCCCCCTGCTAGGCATGGGCCTCTTCTCAGTATGAGAAGCGTTAAGCCATAGTCCACCACGCTGGCCCTGTGCGGGGTGGCAGACTTCACATATCTTCGAGAAGATTATGTATAACTTTCAGCCATACAGGTTTCCTCACGATGTTTTACTTACCGTTAAAGCAAGCGATAATTAACTATTTAATGCGCACATCACTTTGTGTTTGAATTTAAAACACCAATAATTGTATAAAATATAATTAGCGGTAAACGGAACCATATAAACTGTCTGTGTGCTCGATAGATGGCGTAAGGATCGAGTTAGATCGCGATATGGTTTCGTTCACACGCGGGGTATATAACGATCGGGATTTTAAATTGTCATTGCGAGTTTTGTGACAGTTTGTACAATTCGTCAAAGTGCCACCTAGTGGAGGAATATACGTTTCAAAACCAAGTGGCGTATTCATTTATTTCTCGTCCCCGGACCCCGATTATGTTCACTTTGAAGTCGGAGATGCGCGCCTTGGGATCTAACTCGAGTCTTTTGCGTGGCAGTCCATCGGTCTCCCACTAGGATTACAAAGACGATATAAATTTGTATAAACTTGATATACAAAATATGAGACAGAGATGTAACTACAGACTAGTCGGTTTCTCTGTTCTGTGAACGCAGTAAATACAACTGACATTCACGAACAAGATCTCGGCTTTGTACACAATAATACATTGGCTGACGCAAAATCAATTATAAGCAATTTTCTGTCACATGGCTGTCAGTAGCTGCATGGAGTCTTGACTTAGCTCTGTATTAGTTCATTCACAATAGCACTATCGTACATATAAAAGTCAAATATAAAATCATGTTGCCTTAATAATTGTTTGATAATCATTATTACCAGCTACAAAATTTACATATGTTAATCGTAATAATAAGCCATCGATAATTTCAGATTTATCAAATTATCTTTTATTAAGGCTATATAGCAGCGATAGCTCAGTGGGGAGACCAACAGACTGCAATGCAGAAGAGGGTCTCGGGTTCGAACCCACGTCGTGCACCTCAAACTTTTGGAAGTTATATGACTTTTCGAAATTATGTGCGTATTGATTGACAATAATTATCGCCTGCTCCGTGCCTCGGCAAGCATGTTAAGCCGTTGGTCCCGGCTGCCATGAACATCTATGGCAGTCGTTATTGGGCAGTCAGTGCCTTCTAATATCCTGACACTGGTCTAGCCTTAGGGTATCGTTAGCCTTCGGGTTGCGGAGGTCAGATGGCAGTCGCTCCGTGTAAAAACTGATATCCAGTCAAATCCGGTTAGACTAGAAAGCCGACCCCAAGTGACTTGGGAATAATAAAAGCTAGGGAGAAGAAAAATAATTTTATTAATACTAGGTAATTAGTCATTTTAAATTTATTTTATACTAGCTTTTGCCCGCGGTTTCGCTCGCGTTAATTAAGAATTTGACAATCAATTCGGGTTGTACTCTGCTTGTAATAATATAATTCAATCATGATTGGAAAGACACGTGGCACCATCTATTATCATAAGAACGTTATTGTTGTTTTCCTCGGGAACAGTAATTTTTTTCGGGATGAAAGGTAGCCTACGTCCGTTTCTGTACACCTGTCAACGTATATGCAAAATTTCAGGATGATCGGTTCAATGGTTTCGGCGTGAAAAGGTAACAAACAAACAAACAAACTCATTTTCGATTTTATAATATTAGTTAGGATAACACTAGATTTTGCTTGCGGCTACGCTCGCTTAAATGTACATAGGTTAGATTCGATTAGTAACAGTATTTTTTTCTGGATGAAAGGTATCCTATGTCCTTTTCTGTTCCCCTGACAACGTATATGCGCAATTTCATGATGATCGGTCGTGTAGTTAAGGCGTGATAGCGTAACAAACAAACAAACTCATATTCGCATTTATAATATTAGTTTGGATACACACATACCGTACTCACAATGGAATAGACAGAAGTGTTTAAGTGTGATATAAACATCTCCACAAAGTTTCCTATTTATAACATTAGTAGGACCAGTGTTCAAACACCTTTAAATGTATATAAATACATTGTGATCCAACATATTACGTCACTATTGAAGTGACTAAGAGACAACTTAACTCGACTGGTGACCTTCAATTTTCGCAGCATTTGTCGCCCTCGATGACGTAGTGGTTAGTGAAATCGACTGCCTCTCCTGAGGTCGCGGGTTCGATTCCCGCACAAGTCAAACATTTGTGTGCATGAACATGGATGTTTGTCTTGGTCTGGGTGTTTCTATGTATAATATGTATGTATTTACAAAAAAAAAGTATATAAGTATGTTTATCCATTGTCTAGTACCCATAGTACAAGCTTTGCTTAGTTTGGGCTAGATGGTGTTGTATGTATGTGGTAGAATATCTATATATTAATACGTGAAGCGAAAACTTTGGATCCCTTTTTACGAAAATTGGGCGGACGGAGGAGTATGAAATTTCGCACACTTATAGTTTATTCAGAGAAGAAGTAACGAATGCTAATATTTATATAAAATATGCATTTGAAATACATTAAATTAATGATAAAACAGTACACGCACACAACCATGCATTTGACACACGCAGTCGAAGCGCGTTACTATGGTTACATATATCAATATATAATGACATATTATATCAGCAATATCTTACAGGCAAACTTTGGTCGAATTTCGAGCACTAGGCGACCGCTAGTTATTATTATTATTTGTATTTTACCCGAATTTTTCTAAATGCGGAGAGAAAGAAGTATTATATTCAAACGGGTTCTTACCTATCTACCTATAGTATTATGTTTTACAGGTTGGAAGCGTATCAGAAATAGCTAATAAATAAACTGCTATATAACACACTATATTGTAATTAAATAATCTTCTATAATATAACGGCTTATATCGGTAATCCAATATTTATTGATTAATTTATGGGCTTTGCTTGCTTGTAAAAAAGTAGTACGAATTTAAATCAAACCAATTAACTGAATCATAATGAAAACAAACAAGACTACGTAATTTATACGTAACTTACGATTTCGTAAAAAAGATTAATAAATCAGTATCATCGTAACATTTATAAAACTTCCAATGATGGATTAGACGCAGAACCGGTATGTATAAATTACATTCAACACAAACTATAGAAAAAAAATAGTCAACCTCTTTTTTGAATGATGATTTTTTGTGCCAGTTTCTTTTTTAATGTATGATTGATTCAGTTATAAAATATGACAGTCTTTAGTGTGAAAAGAAATATAATTTGATGGATTCCGCTTACTATTGCCACATCTAGTCAAAAAATTATTAGTCACAGTTAATTTATTATACCTAATTAGGCTTAAATCAATAATATAATTATGTAGTATGTATTTATTTAATGGAATGTTGACAGCAGCGCGTTAGAAAAACGAGTTTTGTTGGAATTCGTCATTTTGGCGTTGATCCATAGAGCGTGGACAGATGGTTTAAAACGCCGGAATTTAAGGCAATGGAATGAAAATATTGTGATTTATGAAACTCTAGTATTTAGGACGGCTATAATATGTTTTTGAGTTATTTATAATATAATCAGCTCTAGTTATAAACGGTTCTACAGCTGTGCTTTCTTCTCGCTCTGAGAAGTGTTAGGCCATAGTCCATCACGCTGGGCTAATGCACGTTGGCCGATTTCACCCATACTTAAAGACATGAAATACTAAGAAATGTCGTGAGGAAACCTGCACGTCTAGTGCAGGTTTCCTCACGACATTTCTTTCACACGATAATGAACTATTTAATACGCACAAAACTAAAAAAAGTCAGAAATGCCTTAGGATCGAACTAAGACATGGCAGTGGCAGTCCAACAGTA
Source organism: Catocala sponsa (assembly GCA_963564715.1). Lineage (NCBI taxonomy): Eukaryota > Metazoa > Arthropoda > Insecta > Lepidoptera > Erebidae > Catocala > Catocala sponsa. Next base: position 4,766,407 of record OY751349.1, read on the forward strand.
TCCCACTAGGCTTACGGTGTTTTTAATTAAATAATACCATAATTGTGAGGATATCGCTACTTTTCCGTCGTACATAGTCGCCCGACTATATTCCTGAAGGGACAGGTAAAGCTGTAATACATTTCACCAGTAACAGTTTTAAGTTCTACGTAATATGGGGAAGCCTTTTGCCGACTACCAGGCTCAGATCCAAATATTATTCCCACTAAAAAAAATCGGGGCAGTCTTTGGGGACTGCCGATAGAAGTGAAAACTTTAATCCTTGATCATAAACACTTCTTTATAAACCAAAAATAATTCATACATGGAAAGCATTTGGTGACGATGACGCGAGTTCCATGATTTTTGTTCACCCAAGAAGTGCTCAACGTGCCTAAAGAAGTTTTCACTTCAACATTTCTTAAGAAAAATCCAGAAATACTCCGCCTTAGAATTCATATACCTACAGCAGCCGCATTTACCCCCACTGCGCTACTAACGCAGTCTAAAATGTAAATAAAACAAATCTCGGTCACCTTCAGCAACTCAACCCATAATAAAAATAGCATACAAAGCTTCCTCTACGCCGCGCCGTGACACCTAAAAATTCTGTTACTTTACGTCACGCGACGTTCAATGTATGAAATGATTTGTACTGACATGTCACGCTTTTATTTAAAGTATGATGTTGGCATTATTACTGGCTATAGATGCCTCACCTTTACGTCATCTCAAATACTAAAAAAAACATAACCATACATTACCTCATCAGCTAGCACGTAAAAAAAAGCGTTAGCTAACACGTAAAAAAAGGATTCTTTTGTATACTACCTAATAGTAAGAACTAAGAACGAATACATTTCATTCTACTCTTCAGTGCAGAAAAGAAATATAGGTACGTTTCAAATTCTACGATAATACGAACATTTCTACGATAATATGATATGGTTAAATACACATGTGGACTGAAACCTAAAATATATTGCAATCACGAAATTGTTTTCTTCGAAATAAAATAAGCACTTCTGACGTCAAAAAGTGAGATGGCTTCTTTAATTCTATAAACTTTGTTAAACAAATCTAACCTGATCTAATTATATTCAAACAACATACAACAATAGAGATGTTACAGATACTAAACTGAATTGTTTATGTCAAAATGTCACACCGTGAAATTAATGGCAAGCTTAAATAAAGGTTTTGATTTAGCTGGGGTCGACGACGTCAGTTAATCAATAAGGTCAAGCACAGGCCGCGGGGAAATTCGTAGATAAGTGGCCTTTAACGGAAACTCGTAGCCCTCCGTGGGTGAGAGTGCGGCAGAACCTTCGCGAGGACAACGCCTATTATTACATTGCTTAAAACAATATTCTGGAGCATTAGTATCAACTTGAAGTAGCTCTACCAATATCTAATTACATTTATTTAGCTGACAGTAATTCTAGTGAAAGTTAATATATTTTTAATTATATCGGGGTTCTGGGAAAACTTATTTGTAATTTGGTATAAATCCTAACTAATATTATAAATGCGATTGTGACTTTGTTTGTTTGTTACACTTTCACGTATTAACTGCTTAACCGATCCTCATGAAATTTCGCATACACGTTGTCAGGGATACAGAAAAGGACATAAGGTACCTTTCATTCAGAATAAAATACTGTTACTAACCTAAACTATATTTATGCGAGCGAAGCCGCGGGGAAAATCTAGTAAGCTTATAAATAAAAACTGAATACAATAGATCTGCATCTCAAATTTGAGATGCTGACAAAATGCAGGTATTATATCAACCTCTAATAACCTCTCGAAGATATTAAGGCATGATGGTATACATTATGCAATTAATAAAAAAAACTCACTCTTAATTCCTTGAGCAAAAATGAACAAGACATTTTATTTGCCTACAGAATATTAATCTTATACAGTAGATACAATTTTATCTCAAAACAAAAATTCCGATTACGATCTAATCCGAGATTTCCACGAACGGAGAAAAGTAAAGAAATTAGATAATCGTTCTTTGTTAATTGAAATGACAAAAACAAACATCAGGTGGAGGAAATTTAATAATAAAAAAATACAAAGCAGAACAAAACAGATTTCAGAAACAAATTAAAGATCTTTATTTATTACCTTCATGTTTAAGCTCGTTTAAATTGATTTTAATTACTAATTTCAATATTTGATTATTCAAAAAGGAGCAAATTTAGATTGGATTACTGGCCAGGCAAAATATATAATATGAATTCTTTAATGTTGTAATTTTGATATAAGCATCATTCGAAATGAAAATAAATGACGCTATGCATTTTCACACCTGTAGTTACTGCCTTTTTCATGATAGTTTTCTTTTACGGTGAAAGACAATATCTTATCTTATCTTCAGAAAACTCGCATGTGTCTTCACAATGTTCTTGAACATATGTGAATTTAACTAATCCTCACGTAAAACAATAGAGCCTACATCTTAATAATCAGGAATTAGATTCATGCCCAATACCAGTTTATTTGTGTATTTTACGAAGATTTTCACAGGTCTATGTAAAGTGAATGAATTCATCAACACACCTGAATGGACGTCATTAACTCTTAACATGCAGTTGTTAGTAAGCCTCTCACTGAAAATACAAAATATTTTATTCGAAAAGATGGGAAGCGCAATTTTAAATAAAACCTGCTAACGAGTAAAAGCTGTAAAGCTAATTACCGTAACCCTTGTATTTACAGAAGGCGAAATTCCAAACAAGAAGGGACCAGCAAGGGTTCGCTATTATATTCGTATTGTCCTCCAATTACCGTTTTAGGTTACAATATAACGAGGGTAGTCTGTCGCTATTTATCGACTATCGACGGCCCTAATAACACATATACTTTTAATAAATCGTTACTATCACGAAAACATACAAAATATCGTTTTTGTACTTGACTTTTTAAATTAGACGCAGTATTCACAAATCGTGTCGATTCTTGGTATGGGAGTTTGATTTGACAGCAGACTTTTCCAACTGCATTTTTTGAAGTGTTTACTACACTACTTCTTGACTATTGACACTGCCAAGTAACACTAAAAAAATATTAGAGGTTATGTTTTTGGGAGCATTAGCCGCTTCTAAATTTGCTTTGACTACTTCGTTTTACATCTCATGCATCATATTATGCTGTATTGGGCGAATTTCAACTTAATTATTTATCCTTCCAAAGTTAACTTTCTTTATACTTTTACTTTCCTATACTTCACATACAATAGTGTTTGTGTTGCCTGTTCATGTTATTAAACTGCAATTTTATTCATCGCATCTGTCCATCGTATTTTATGTAATATAAAACTTACAACTGCCCCAAATTGAATGTAATGATGAATAATTATTTATGTGTATTCTGTTGTATTCAAATTGCTCCCGAATACCTAATAACAATATATTTCCAACATTTACTCTTGTATTACTTTGAGAACCAATTTTGTATTTTTGGTGAAATCAATTGTGTACGGAATACATTTATTTTATCAGAAATGTGTGGTAATAAGAAACAAGTAGAAGCAGGTAAGGAGCAAAACTTTAAATTTGTAAAATTTTATATTCTCGATGAATCACGTTCTGTCTTGAACAAATAATATGATGTGGCACCTTTATTCCTAAAATACGCCTAAAATGCCCAGTCATGGTTAGCTATCAATCAAAATCTTGTGACACAGTAGCCGGTCTTGCTGATGGATTCGACCTAAATATTACTTGTAACCATTACGACTCCGCGGCCTTTTGGACCCGACAGATTAATGTATTGTAGTCTGCAGGGTGATTTTTTGGCTGTCATATCTTCAAATCTAGCTAAAATAAATTTTTCTGTATCTAGTCGCTCTGTTTCTTTTATATTTTTCGCCTTGAACTTTTCGACCTTATTCTGGTTTTATACTTTTTATTTTTTGTCAGCTTTTTGATTTGTCCAACAGTTGGGCAAAAGCCTCTCCCTTGGACATCCAAATTACCCTGTTGGTGGATATCCCCTGCCAGTCCCTTTCAAATGCGTCGGGGTTGGTTATAACACCAATCGTCACTAATACATAAATATTAGACATATTCTAGTTATATTAATACCAATTACAAACTTTATGCTTATCTAGTGGTAGTGCAATAATAGTGTCTACTAGCAACATAGCTCGCGATAGCAGAGCAAACAATGACATCGTCTGCACCGCGTCATGCAAATTTTGCTTTGTGCCATCTTACGTTGTATGTATGTATACTAGTCGTCGTCTTTGGTCGTCGGGCTTGTTAGGTCATAATATCAAGCTTAGTTAGAAGATATTCCATTTATGTAATAGTAATATAATTTATTTGATTCTCTTTGAGCAAATTCAACTAAGCTTATTTTGTAAATGACCTATTACATTTGGTATTAAATAATCATTATGATAAAACTATAGTCAAGAGAGAAAAATATAAATAAGCGGTGGTAGTCCAATTAATAAATCATTAGGCTTGCAATTGGGAGACCCTGGGTTCACAGTTCACTCTTCACTACTTACTTGCAAAACAAGGATTTAGCTAAGCTCGAGAGGTTACCAATAAATTTGTAAATTACACAGCTTAAATCACTGGGCAGCTTTAAAAGAACACTTACATTATTTTAAGACGACTGTATCTCTAAATAATTCATAATAATTCATCAATCATGTTATAATCTATGCTTTATTAGACTAACGTTCATATAAATAATATATCCCACGGCATCTGCACTCACAAAATCTACATAAACATTTCACAAAACATCAAAGATTAGATTTTAATATGCACATTTGTGAATATATTTTAAGCTATCCGACATTACATGCAGAATTTTTTATCTCTCATTACTCGAACCGCGTTGGCTTCAAAATTATATGAATTTTTAACAACGTTTATATTAGTCTCCAGTGAATTAGAGCCGTTACGATACAATATGGAGAGCTGCAATAGAATATGATTTATGTTTTGAATGACGATTGAGGTCATGTAATGTTGACCTTCAAATTAATTATGGTAATGAATACTTATGCATGCTTCTAAATATCAAAGTACGCGTTTTGTTTGCGGCGGCGGCGTTAAAGACACACAGTAGCTCTACCATGGAAACGTCTAACCGAAACTTCGGGTCGAACGAAAATACTAAAGAAGTTACTATGGATCTTTTTCTTTCAAAATTACATTAATTCGTTGTTCAGACTAATTCATTGAAGGTTTTAGGTCAATGCAGAGGTTACATTCTCAAATTCAAAAAGAATTTTGAAATAAATCTGTTTCATGGTATGAACAGTGAAGATATAAGTACTTATTTATGCACTAAACACAAAATATGCTTTAATAGACGATCTACAAAACCCTTACATGTGCCTAGATCTTCTACTGACTATCGGCAAAACTCTTTTCTTAATCGAGCGAGGAATAGGTTTAACTCAACTGCTAAAGATCTGAATTTGAATTTATTCTACACTAGTATTCCAGTGGCGAGACGACGAATGAGTGAACAGTTCTTTGTTTAAACTGCTATCTTGCTAGCTGAGCTGTATTGTAGTCTGGTTGTATGTAATTGTATACGTGTAATTATTAGTTTTTTAGAAACTGTAATTTTTTAAAGTAGTATTTAACGTGAGGACCTGTAATTGGTTATCTGATACTTATTGAAATATATTTTCAAATTAGGGTAAGCTGTTAAACCTCCATAAATAAGTAAATAAATAGACAGATGATAACGGATAAAGACACAAATACAAAATTTATGATCTTAGGTAGTACCTATAGAAACAATCCACGATAGCTTGAAAGCACAGATTAATTTCGAAGTGCATCTCGAACTACTTATAGTTCAGCAAATTCAGCTGAAGAACTATGTTACAAATATACGAACATTTAGTTCGTGAATTACGGATCAAAGAAATCAACGCTTGAGAAAGGAGATGACTTAATGGGGTGCAATGGTAAGGTTAATGTGTTTTGACGTGGCACGGTTACGTTTAAACGTGGTAACTAGATTGCAAACATTAGTTCGAAACTTAGAACGTTACTTACTATTTTAGATGGTAGTTTTATTAATGTTTAGTGTCTACACTATAAAATTATTTTCTGATGTAAATCTGTACTGCAATCAACTGTTCAGTTTTTATGAATATATTTTATTTTAAAGTGTAAAATCAAGTAAAATAAAGTCTAAACTCTAGGAACAACGCAATAACGATTTACAGAACCATCGTACCGTATGCCACAAATCAATACCTAGAATCCTGATATGATTTTTTTTAACACTCTTGATATTTTCGTTCTATTCGGAATCAGTAGACTATGAATATACATCATTAGGATATAACATACGATAAACATTTTCAATATGATGACATACATATATACTAATATTATAAAGAGGAAAGGTTTGTTTTTTTATTTGTTTGTAAGGATTTAACTCAAAAACGACTCAACGTACTTTAAAAATTCTTTCACCATTAGAAAGCTATATTATCACCGAGTAACATAGGCTATGATTTTTAAAGTACTGTTATTAACACAACCTAAACTACTTTTACGCGAGCGAAACCGCGGGTTAAAGCTAGTAAATAATAGGTAAAGTGATTGAATACAGAGTAGATATATACATTCAAAAAAAGAGCGCTTTCAGGGAGGTACCGGCCGGCGCGCGCGCGGGGTTCTGCGGGTTGCTGGCGGGCGAGAGGGGGGAGGGTGACATCGCTCACTGCACGCCGCTCACATCTCTCGTTCTCTCGTCTCCACTGCGCGTCGTCCGCGCACAGCTCACATCTCCGCTTCCATCGCGCCATACAAATATTACACATATCCGCACAGCGATCTCCACTGAAGCTGAGCGGAGAGGAGATGTGTCAATAACACAATTCTATTGGTTGTTTAAAAAACATCTTCTCTCCGCTCGTCTCGTCTTCGCTTTGTTGGAGTCCCGGCCTTGTAATTGGATAAATACTAATAGGTTCAAGTTCTCCTACAAAATTCAAATCGTCCAAAATCAACTGTTAATAATATGGCTGCATTAAATTTGTATGTTTAGGTATCCTTTTTACCTTTTACCCTCTGCCTACATCAAGACTTGATACAGTATCAGAACGAGTCATTTCAGCTTTTAAATAAATGATTCATGTGACAAAGAAGAAGACTATACAATATTACCAAAATGGAACCCAAATCCATATCCAGTAGGCGATCGTTTTTCTGTTACGTCCGAGTATTCTTCAGTGCGATAGTTAATTGCTACTGAAATATAAATAAGGTCATAGACGACGTGGGTGGATGATCCTACCCACACACCCTCCACTGTAATTCCTCACGTCCAGATTATGTTATGATAAACAAAATTGTTTATTCCCAACAAACCTAACATAGGCCGATGTTATATTAAGATTAATGATAGATTCGAAAACATTTGGCATGACTGGTTATTCATACTTAACGTACATGTACATTTATATCGTTGACGTACATTTACTGCCAAGTTTATTTCTATAGATAGAACACATATTAATCAGTGACACTTACTGACAATTTCTTTCGTCCATCTATTATCTTAAAAGGCTCATATTTGTGCCATAAAAAATAGCGATTGGTTATGAGTTCTGTTTTATATGGATTATAATCAATATGAGGATAGGAGTGCCTTTATATAAATTATATTTTGCGTACGGCTTCGCTCGCGTAAATGTAGGTTAAGCATAATTATGTAGATTAGTAAAAGATTTTTTTCTAGTTGAAAGGTATTTATGTCGTTTTCTGTTTACTTGAATCATGAAAACTCGCATACACGTTGTGTGTATGCGAATTTTCATGATGTATGATCGTACAGTTAAGGCGGGAAAGCGTAACAAACAAACAAACTCAGATTCGCATCTACATATAGTATTAGTTAGGATTAGGATTATTTAGATATAAATATTCTTACTCATATTCGTAGCCTTTTAAGACTCGTATTTACTAATATAATAATAATGTAAACCTTGCTTGTGAGTACATAATTATGCTTTTTGATCTCTGAAACTACTGATTCGATTTTAATTTATTTTCCTGTATCACTTGTAGTTTCAAATACTTATGGATTAAGCCTTTATTAAGTTATCGAGAGTTTACAAGTTATTTTTAGCTAATAAGCTTCTAAACATAATTAGCAGAATCTTCAAATTTCGACTGTTTTTGAGATAATCGTGTATTTGTAACTTTTGTAAATGTATCATTTTAAACGTCATATTATGCGACAAATTAACAATGAAATTAGAATATCTGTTATTCCAACTTCACTGTTAATTCATCGCATAATTATAACGTTGTAGCGACGTCACAACTCGTCAATCTTTTTAAATTAAACGACAAAAAAGAACGTAAATGTAAAGAAAGTAAAAATCTCATTTTTTGTCAGAGAAGTATAAGGTTTTGTGTCAAAACAACCATTACTGGGCTTTTTTGTTACTTTTTCCATCCAGAGGTCTAAAATTGGTGTGTTGACTTGGCAAAAACTTTGCAGAGACTGATTAGACCTCCGCAAAGTTGCAATTAAGTTTCTTGTTTGTGAAACAGACGTTTTTGTGACGAGTGAAACCTAATAGCTAAAATCTTAGGTTAAGATATCGTATGTGGTATACATATTTACCCGTAGTTATTCGTATAGAGCTATTCTATTCTGCCAAATTGGTTTCACAACAATTGCACTCAGAGTATTTCGGGTCTGCTATAATTATTGTTATTTTTCTTTGCTAGATACTGGAACTTATATAGTCTAAAAGAGGAAACATGATTAATAACTTACTTAGACATAACAAATTTATTACCAATATTATGGAAGGAAAAATAGACTCAACGAGAAAGAGAGGAAATCCATGAAGAAAGTATATAGATGAACTAAAAGAAAAAGCAATTGTGGAGACATATCGAGAACTGAATAATTTGGTATCGGACCAAGAAAGATGGAAATTGCTACACCGACAAGTTCATAGCACTTAAATATTCAATGGATATATATAATTATTTGGCGAGATGAGTACTTGAGCTTTACGTATTGTAGGTCAGAATAGTTAAATCGTATTTATCTATATATTAATACGTGAAGCAAAAACTTTGTACCCCTTTTTAAGAAAATTGCGCGAACGGAGGAGTATGAAAATTGGCACAGTTAAAGTTTATATGAAGGAGTGGAGAGAGGTGAATCCTAATATTTTTATTAAATATGCATTATAAATACATTAAATTAATGAAAACACACTATACGCACACAACCATGCATTCGATGCACGCAGTCGAATGGCGTTCGTAGTATTTCGTCAATGTTCGTCTGACGTAAAATTTCTTCGTAACTATGGTTACGTATACATTATTTATATGTAATAAAGAAAAAAGAAAACAAAGTGGCAAACTTAGGAATATCGTCAATGAAAGATTATAGTTAAGTAAATAATAATTTGTTTGAAAAAGATAGGTCTATTAATCTGTATAGCCTCGGTGAAATGAAAATGAAATGTGATTATAAGGGTAAAGTTATAGACAATTAAACCTTAATAACGATCAAACTTAAAATTTAAATCAATTATGGTCGAATTTTGACCAGTGGGCGACTGCTAGTTTATATAATAGTGTCTATATTGCCTGTCATCTAAGTTAAATTGGGTATGCTATTATGGACCTAAACACCGTGCAGCTCTCCATAAAATTTTAATTTCCTGCATTGATATTGTAATAGTACTGCTCTTTTTCTTTTTATATTTTTTAATAGTTCTATCATCCTTTATTAGCCTAAAGACTGAAATTATATCTTCAAAATCTTATAGGGCAATTTGACAGTTGTAATATAGACTTTAAGTTATTCCGTTGTGAGTGTGAAAGTGAGCTCACTTTATAAGTAATTGTCTAAGATTTTACTTAAAGTGTCTTAGTACATTCCTTTTGATCATCGTTTTAATCAAGCACTCATGAATTCATTATGAAATCTTTATAAAGTTTAATTAACATGGCGGGAGTCTCAATAAAACTGTCTAATTACCATAAGCTTTAGGCACATACCGTACATCCATTTCATACTTCGGATAATAATTATAAAATTTTCAAAGGCAGCATATTGGCTCATAATTTTATAATATTCCTCTTTATTTCAATATTTAAGGTGTTCGAATACCTTTCATTACGTTGGTTAGGCCCGGCGGGGTCGCGATTGTATGTGAAAGTGATTCCCCCGGCACCACCGACTCTGGTTATGACGAGAAACACCGTGGTAGGTTTAGTCGGTATTACCTGAGTACAACATAATCTCTTCATCGCCCCGCGGAGAGGTAGGCGTCAATGTATGCCTCCACAAAACAAAAAAGGTTGGTTAATCCACCTGAAGGCCAATTCTTGTAGTAAATTATATTTAAAATAGACTTCTAATCTAGTCTTAATAGACGTCGAATCTGAACTAAAATGGAGTTTGTATTCACATTTGACGTTCATTCTAATTTTGAACATTGCCATTTGTGTCATTAATGCCACATACTTATTCTACGTGAACGGAACAAATGATTTTTCGATGATCAAATAAATTCTATTATGAACAGAGTTTATTATGAGAATTGGCCACGTGGTCAAAATCTTGGTGAGCTGTTGTATGCAAGCAGCCTATATCAATTTTATTCTAGAAGGACCTATATTTTTTTAAGTGAAAACTTATTTAGCGGCGTTGTGCACTTTTTTTGTGATGGATAAAAAATTTTAAACTCGCGTCAGGACACGTGACCTGATCAAAAATTCGTAAGACGGAGGGATAATTGTCATGTTTGTATACGATAGCGCAATAAATGAATATTGTATTTTACCACATAAATGATAGTACTTTTAAACTGATAATTAAAGCAATTCGTGCAAAATTATTCCCTAACCAAAATATCAAAAATGCACAACGTTAATATTCAAGTTCTCACTTCAGCCGGCACTCGCGGAGTGCAACCCGTTGATTTTTTTGCTTGATACCTTCCAAAAAGCAATGATGATCATAAGAGTCACCTATATTGACTATTGTTTGATAATTTTGTTCGATGTATTTCGTAAAACAAAATAACTACAACAGTGAGCATTTCCATTGCCCAAATAAAGCTTGCGGTAGGCAATATCCACAGTTCACTATCTCGTAGGCTGATTGGTGATCAAAACACAATTAGAGCAGCCAACACCGGCGGTATTCTAATCGAATTAATGTGGTCAATCTGAAATTAGCGAGGTTTGGTTTTATTAGTGAAAGGGTTGATGGAGTTTTGTTCAAACTTTACAAAGTATGAAATAAAAAAGTAATTTTACTAGAGACTAGCTTTTGGCCGCAGCTTCGCTAGAAGCTTAGGTTATGTAAGTAACAGTACTTATTTAAATAAATAATATCCCATGTTACTCGGTGATAGTATCCATATAGGTTTCTAACGGTAAAAGAATTTTTAAAATCAGTCGAGTAGTTTTTAATTTCAATTCTTACAAATAACTAAAAGAACAAATCTTTCCTCTTTATAATACTAGTATCCTTTATAATAGGCGGCTTCCTGGCGTAGTGGTTAGTGTAACCGACGGCCACGCCTGAGGTCGCGGGTTCGATTCCCGCATAAGTTAAACATTTGTGTGCATGAACATGGATGTTTGTCTTGGTCTGGGTGTTTCTATGTTTAATATGTACGAGCACGTATTTACAAAAAAAAATGTATACATGTATGTTTATGCGTTGTCTAGTACCCATAGTACAAGCTCTGCTTAGTTTGGGCTATATGGTGTTGTGTGTATGTGATACAATATTATTATTATCTATTCTCTTTATTGATACATTTTTCAATAATAATTACAGCTTCGTAGAGTATTGTGTCGTTTTTTTTTACTTGTGAAGCATAAGATACACCTGTGTATAATTCACGTCTGTTTGTCATCAAAATGGAAGTCAGAGATATATTGCAATATTTTGCCAGCTATGATTTTTGCTTTAACATAATGTGAGACGGACCTTTTGCAAACTAAGACTGGAAATTCTGCTCCTATCGAACATTTTATACCAATATTTATGGCCCGCCCCGGCTTCGCACGGGTAGTACAAAACCTTAACAAATTGTACACCTAAACCTTCCCCATGAATCACTCTGTCTATTGGTGAAAACCGCATGAAAATCCGTTCAGTAGTTTTTGAGTTTATCGCAGACAGACAGACAGACGCGGCGAGGGACTTTGTTTTATAATATTTAGTGATAGCATGCTAATGCTAGGGCAGACTAGATAAAATAGGTAGATCATTAATTTTCATTTGCCACGAATTTGACATATCTCTCTTGCCATATACAATCTCATTACATTTACACAGGCCAATCTATGAATCCCCAATGTACTTGATGTGAACCCTGATATAATCTTTTACCTCAATAAAAACGTAGGTGTTTATCGGTAATTCGTTGGGAAAGTTTGACAGCACACCGATCGTTATCAGACGACCTCGAGCGTTGATTGATCAGCCATTGATTGATTGCGGAGTTATTACTTGATTTTACACTGAGCTAGGGTTTTCGATCTTGCTGTGATCGTACGGGATGTGTGTAAAAGGAATAGAAGGATACCGTGGATTAAAAACATTTGCTTTGGTTGAAGGAAATGTTTTTTATCCATCGCGTCTTCCTATTCTTTTGGTCCAAGGCGTCGAAAAAAAATTCCAGTTAGAGCAACCGCTCGCACTAAGATATTATTTTTTGGATCTGTTGCCTTGTCTCTCTCTATTTATCTACTTATCTCGGCCTCTATGGCGTAGTGGTTGGTGTAACCGACTGCCACGCCTGAGGTCGCGGATTTTATCACAGCGCGATGCTCGATTTTTTTCAACATTGTCACATCGGTCATCGTAGTTGCCTTTTCGTAATGATACGAGTTTCTTGAATAATTAAATAATTTTTTATATTTAATATTAAAATTAAATATATTTAAACAATTAAATATATTTTTTGATGGCCTCGATGGCGTAGTGGTTAGTGTAACCGACTGCCACGCCTGAGGTCGCGGGTTCGATTCCCGCACAAGTCAAACATTTGTGTGCATGAACATGGATGTTTGTCTTGGTCTGGGTATTTCTATGTATAATATGTATGTATTTACAAAAAAAAAGTATATATGTATATTTATCCATTGTCTAGTACCCATAGTACAAGCTCTGCTTAGTTTGGGCTAGATGGTGTTGTGTGTAGGTGGAAGAAAAAAAAAAAAAAAAATTGTCATTCCATGTGCGAGAGTTAGAGATCGCGACTGACAGCTTCGTCTCATACTCCCACATGCTATAATAATACTTTAAGAGATAGTGGTAAGGCCTTTGAGTTTGTTATACGATAGTAATTGTATAATTACGTTGTGACTTTAATCTTATAAGCCCAGGACCAATAACCACAGGGCATAACCATGAGTCTCCATATCTGGCAACGTACCTCGGCAGGTTTAATCGTCAACTGGTTTTCTAATATATGTTCTGGAACCTCCTCTGGCGTTGACGAATTAAATACCTATGAAATAGTTTTCCCTAGAACTAATTACGTGATTATTATGCAAATTGCTGTTTTCTTTCCAGAAATTACGATATATATTATTAAAATGTGTATATATTTTTGTATAATTTGTGTTGAAAGTTAGATCGTTTTGGTTTCTTCCCGGATTCGTTGCTTTAATTTGCTAATACTATGGTTGTAATTTTTAGTCTGTGTCTAACTTAAAGTTGGCGTAAAGTCAAACTACTAAGCTAGGAAAATTCATCGAATTTGATTTGGCCATAAAACAAATATAGGGAGATCCCTATAATGAATAATAGAAAGTCCCGTCAAAATCGATCCAGCCGTTTCAGAGATTAGCCGGAACAAACAGACAGATACAGACAAAAATTTTAAGAATTGCTGTTTTGATATAAGTATGTATACCTACACTTCAATTTTATTTATTTGTATAGATTGTTCGATAAACTGTCCATAATAACTACGTAATTTCTATTAAAAGCCTCAGTTGATTGCTTCAAAATGTATGATGTCGATTATTTTGTAACATCTGAATGAAACAATCGCTTTTAGGACATTTTAGTATGATTCCTAAAAGCTTACATTCCTTCTCCCTTCACTCAATTCCTACAGTTGGCTACACGTCAGTGGTACCTCTTGTATTTCAAGCAATTATAGGATAGGGTATCTGCTTACTCTTAGACGATTGCTTACCACAATATTAGTTTAAAATACACTATTAAAACAGCGGTCGCCTAGTGGGAAACCGTAAGACTGCCACAGAGATCTCGACTTCGATCCTCAGGCGCACACTTCTGACTCTTCGAAGTTATGTATGACAGTTAATTATCTCTCGCTTTAATGGTGAAGGTAAAGATCACGAGGAAACCTGCATGTTTGCGATTTCCACATAATGGATAACACACAACATACCTAATGTCCTAAACCCGCATTTGCCCAGCGTGATAGACTATGGCCTCAACCTTCTCACACTGAGAAGAGGCTGATATTATAAGTATATTAATATTAAAATGGGATTAAATATTATTATAATGACCACCAAAAATACTAATTGCACAGCAAATATTGCACAGCATAACGAGCACCTACACGCCTCAAGTCACTGCATTCCGTCTCGAAAGGGTTAGGTTATGGTAGGTTTCTTCTTAAACCCACCCAAAAGTAGGAGCTCCGCGAAGCGGGGCTCCGTCGACTTATTTTGATCTCTTTAAATATATTTTGCTGTGCAATTAGTATTTTTTGCTGTGCAGTTAAATACTACCCTATTAAAATGTTCATTCACGTAAATAAATGACTACTGTGTCTACAATAACTTAATTTAGGATATAAAATTTTTGTTATTATAAAAACAATCGTATGAATACATACGGTAGATTTTCTGCGATAGCGGCACAAACGAACAAAAAAAATCTAAAAGGTTCCCTTTAAAAAACTATACGGAAGTGTGCGACCAGTAGCAACTTCCTTACTGTAAAATTAACATTATAGTTTTTTGTCATTATTATGCTCGTACGTAGTTTCATATATAATGATGATACAACAATCAACTGTATAAAAAATCTAAATTAGCCAGTTGTAGTGGATTCTATAGAGTGGTTGACTATTGGATTTAGAATAACACTTATTGATATACTAGGGGAGTTCTCGGTATAGGTATGAAAGAATAAACAGAAAATTCTAAAAAAAATATTTTTCTATGTAGTCTCCCATCACCTCAATACAGTTATTAGAGCGGGAAAGTATATTTTCAATACCCTCTAAAAATATTTTTCTTCGTTGTGTTCATCAATTGCCGCCTTCAACTCGTCATCGTCGGAAAAACGTTTACCTCGAACATCTTTCATAAGGTTTGGGAACAGAAAGTAATCACTAGGGGCCAGGTCTGGGCTGTAGGGTGGATGATTGATTTCTTCAAATCCGCATTCCCGCACAGCAGCCTTAGCAACGCGCCCTGTGTGATCCGGCGCGTTGTCGTGAAGAAGCAAGACACCTTCGGTCAATTTTACCCGTATTTTTTCTTTTACTGCCTCCTTTAAATTACGTAGGGTGTTTGCGTAAGATGCGGCAGTAATACTTTGACTCTTTTTTGTGTACTCAATCAGTAAGATACCCTTAGAATCCCAAAACCACGGGGGTCGTCTTCAATACTCTCTCTACCCCGTCTAAATTCACTAGACCACTCTTTAATAGTAGATAATGAAGGAGCAGAATCTTAATAAACAGACACCATTTCTTCGTGAATAACTTTTTGAGTCGTTCCTTGTTTTGTAAGAAATTTTATCACAGCGCGATGCTCGATTTTTTTCAACATTTTCACATCGGTCAACGTAGTTGCCTTTTCGTAATGATACGAGTATCTTGAATACTAAAGGTGACAATTAAATATTTTTTTATATTTATACCCTCAAAGAGTGTCTTTAGCTAATGAGATAATTTAATTACCCTCATCATTAATATATCACCCTGATACCGAGAATACATTGAACGCCCCTCGTAGATAGTAGGCCAAGGAGTGGTCACCCGCAGACCTTTCCTCTCTGCATTGAGCATTGCTGGGTGGGTCGCTGATGCAGTTTCAGTTCCAGCGACCCACCCACCATACGAAGCAGCGAGTTGGCACACCATGGTGGTTTTAGTCGGTAGTCCCGAAGTCTCGGGAGAGCCCGACATAACCCTCTCGCCAGTCCTTGTGGCAAGGGGGTATGCATCAGGAGCATTTCGCAAAGATAAAAAGAAAGTATCTTGTTGAAAGCGACAGACTTAATATAACATTTGACAACGAGTCTTTATCGCGTTGGTAATTCTAACTGTAATATTATAAAAGCGAAAATGAGTTTGTTTGTTTGTTACCTTTTCACGCCTAAAACCACTGAACCGACCATCCTGAAATTTTGCATACACATTGTCAGGTGTACAGAAACGGACATAGGCTAACTTTCATCCCGAAAAAAATACTGTTCCCGAGGATAACAATAATAACGTTCTTATGATAATAGATGGCGCCACGTGTCTTTTGAAACATGATTGAATTATATTATTACAAGCAGAGTACAACCCGAATTGATTGTCAAATTCTAAATTAACGCGAGCGAAGCTGCGGGCAAAAGCTAGTTATTAATATATCGCTTACTTCCAATAGCGTTTAAAACCTTTTTGTTAGTCAGACAGATTTTTAATTATCATCGTAAAGTTTAAAACGTTTTTGTGGAGTAAATTTAAAATGACGTTTTTTTTTAAATTTTCTATTTGCTGTCATTTCATACACTTCACCTTTCATACAACCATATAAAAACTTGGCTGTACAATGTCTGAAACAATAACTATTTATCGAAGTTTACCTCATAGCTCAACAATACTAAGTTTTTTGTCCTAACAAAGACAATGCTGAAAAATAAATGATACATGGCAGGAAAATTTTGGATTTTAATAACTGTTTTCCTCAACTTTTTCATTTATAATAATCGCAAAAAGGTGTTTACTATATTACAGTCTTTATAAAACAGCGACTTAACTCGAAATTTGGAAGTTAGTCAATTTGAACTCTAATGGTGTGATAAGAAATTCTAATATTTTTAGAGTTTAAATTTGTTCAATCCAAAATACTAAGATAGTTCTCTGTTTTAAGAGTGTGATATTATATTGTTTGTAGAGTGCACTCTTGTGGTTCTTGCACGTATCATAAGTAGTTGGCGTGGTTTACATGCGTCACTTAATAAAGCGGGCTACATGCGCTACAAAAACACCTGTAGCTGACACAAGTAGCTGGTCCCGACTACGTGCGTCAATTAATTAAGCGAGCTACATCCGCTAGTTACACAAAAGATCACATGCGGGAGATAATCATATTGGTTGCTAGCATGACATGCTTTTTTTTTAACGTAGGGCTATGCTTTGACGCATACTCTTCCGCGGTGGCTGGCGGAGGGGGTTATGTCGGACTCGCCGGTGTAAAAAAAAGAGATGTTGAAATGATAATGGACCTCCCAGAATACCGACTAAACCTACCACGGTGTTCCTCGACAAAACCACTATCGGCGGGGCCACACGAATCACTTACAAATGCGGTCTCGACCCCGCCGAGGTTTCGGCCCGCCGTATGAAACGGCAGGCCACTACGCGAAGAGGCCTACCCAAAGGCACTCACTCACTATAAACCCTACTGTCTCCCCCCTAGAGGGGAGACGGACTCAACACAGAGGCGCGCGTGGGAACACGAACGCCGCCTCTCGGACCTGTTTCTGAATGGATGGCGGGCAGGCCCACAAAGCCCGGGTGGCTGGAGGTCGACTCGCGCCCGGCTCTGCGGTTGGGGAGAGGGTTTAAACGCTCCCTTTCCCGCAGCACGGTACTTGCTTGCTGTTTCTTTACATGATGTACTCAATCCGCGCAAGGACCTCTACTTTTTTTTAATTTTTTTTTTATTGTGCTCGTCAAGATGTCCACACTCCACCTGATGGTAAGCAGTCGTGTGGTCTAAGAGCAGTGGCCTCCACACAGCCCTCATAGTAGCCGAGGCGATGTTGAGGTCTCTACTTTGACGGCCTGAGAAGGTGCTTTTTCACGCCCCGCTTAAAGGACCCAGGATTGAAGGAAGTAGGAAACACGTGCCTTGGCAGAGAATTCCATGCCTTGGTCGTTCGGCAGAGGTATGAGGACCCAAACTTGTTGGTACGCGCTCTAATCGACTCTACCGTGTAAGGATGGCATCTGAGCCCAGCACGCGTTGTTCTGGATAGAAAAGGGGAGGGCGGGATAAGGTGGATTGCGATATTGTGTTGTATACTACAGCTATTATATGTGTACTTATTATTGGACTAAATTCTCTTGCATGTTAAATTAAAAGGTTTCCTTAGACCGCGGGATAATCTAGCATAACCCTTTTTTAAATTGCGGTTAAGGTACAAATATTATTTCTTCTTTGCGTAAAAGTGACTAGTCACTGCAACTGCGCCATGGGGTTGCGGGTTCGATTCCGACAAGAGACAAAACTTTGTGTGATCCACAAATGGTTGTTCCGAGTCTGAGTGTTCTTTGTGTCCGTTGTTTGAATATTTGTAAATCCCCCGCGACACAAAAATTATTTTTAGCAATGCCCGCACTAAGGATAATCAAAGTTCTTTTAAAAAGTACAAAAAAAGAAACAATTTCATTACCAAATTGCAGGCTTACATATTTAAAACGTACACAAAAAAATATGTTTCCAACTTTCTACTCTTTTTAATAAAATATAAGTTTGAAAGTGCTTATGATATTAAACGTATTATGTACTTAAAGTTAGGTAAACAAAAGTTTAATAATAAAAGTGTGCCTCCACAGTTTGTGGGACTTCATTTTATAGTACTTACTTTATTTAAAGCGGCGCAGAAATAATTATACTATATTTCAGGCCAGGCAAGGCCTTTATTTTTTAAATAATTCGTTCGTCTTCCTAAATAGAAGCCAGCGACGCTGAATAACAAATTATGACAGACTGCTTGAGAAAATGGCGCGGGGGTTAAATTTCAAAACAGTTTGTTTAAATTGTTATTTTTTGGTACCTTATATTTCTTGTATAAATATTAAGATCTAGATTTTGCCCGCGTCTTTGCTCGCTTTAGGTTAGGTTAGTAACACTACTTTTTTAAAATAATATAAATAATTTTATTTAGGTCATAAAGTAGCACTTATGAACGACACAGGGGTTAGTAAGTTAAATGCGAGGGAGGAAGAGCCCGGCATTGCCGAAATTTTCTGTGGGTCAAATACCTACATATGCAATTCTTCCATCGTACCATGCTTAATTACATACTTTTTCTAGAAATATCAATAAGGTAACTCCTAACCGCCTGGGATCGAACTTTCGACTTAGAAAACATCAAATAAAAGGTAATTTAATTTATACCCTTATAAATTTTAGGTTTTCACACTCCTTTTACATAATCCTAACTAATATTATGAATACTAATGGGAATTTGAGGTTAAGAGCTCCTTGAACCGACGGGCGTGTATGAGGAATGTGATGAAAGTGAAACTTCATTCACTTTCATCATATTTCTCATACACGTCATCAGAGAAGTGTCATCATGAAATTTTGTTTACTCGTTGTCAGGGATACAGAAAAGGACATTATTTATTTATTTATTTTACAATTTTAGGAAAACTTACAGCTAGTATATATAATAAACAGAATTGAGAAAGGTACCTTAAATAAGGTACCTTTCATCCAGAAAAAAACACTGTTGTTAACCTAACCTACATTTACACGAGCGAACATAAATATCACAGTCAAAGAAAACTTTATACCCCACACAATGTTCTCTTGAGGAATTAATGTACATAATATATCATTAAATGTGCATAGTAGTGTTAGTCCGACATTCTTAATCCGCCACTCTGCCACTGGTCAATGTTTCGTCTCCCAAGTACCTTTTCCCATTTCAGGTTTGTAATCCGCTTACCTACCTTTTCGATTTCCCGACGTATGTAGCCGTCTTAAAACGAATCTAATCCCACAGGCGAATCAAATCCATTTGCCGTCGTCTCGTTTCACATTCTACAGCTGTGAATCAAGTATGTTTGCGCCGCAGTTTCACGACCGTGTTCTGTATGCGTCACATCCAGACTCACAACAATCTTTTGTGGATGACACTAATTTCTGTCCCGTGTGGCGAATGTCTTTTTAAAAAAAGAATTCATTCGAATAAAGAAAATTATTGAAATTCGGTAAGCGTCTTATTTTATTCACGTTCCGACCCGAGCTAAATTATCTATGACTGAGCATACTGAGGCTAGGTGTGGGGTTGCTGACTAAGGACTCTGGTCAGCATTTACGTTAACATCATAGGGATGTAACAGAGCGAAGCCACGGGCAAGTAGTCTAGAGATAAATATATGCTATGTAACTCGTCATAATATAAGCAAATCAATATCACTAGACTAATAAAAAATAAGAACAGTTTTCGCCCATCCTCGACCTTGTTATCTCGTTGTCACGTCTGAACCCACTTAACCCTTAGTTAACTGATAACGGGTATTACGTATATATCTGGTTCGGTCGGCAAGTGTCTGTTTATTGAGTGAATTTCTATCTGAACGCCTATCGATTCACACTGATGGCAGAGATACTAAGAAATAAACATTGAGTTTCTTTGTTCTACTTACGTAATAGATGAGACTACTCAACTAGGGTGTACGTAACTAGCTGTACCCCGCGGTTTCCATGCCTCCGTGGCGCAGCGGTAGTGAATGCGACTGCTGTGCATTTTTTTTATTTTTTTTTTATTTTACATAGGCAATAAAAGTTACAATTAAATTATGTTTTTGTGATGCAAACACAAACTCGTTCGAGTTTTACCGTGCATTATCTCATCTACTTCGACATAGCTACCTACATTCATGCATAGCTACCTCAATTCAAGCATAAGGCCTCGGGTTCGAATCCTAGGTCGGGCCAACACACAGTTATTGGGTTTTTCAGTTAAGAAATCTTAATAGCAGCCCGGAGTTACGAAGTTGGCGGTGTAAGACACCCCTGTGCCTTGGAAAGCACGTAAAGCTGTTGGTCCTGTGCCTAATCTCTCTCTGGTCGTGTCGGATTACCGTCCCATCGGATCATGAGAGTTAGAAAACAGAGAGTGCACTTGTGTTTGCGCACACACTTGTGCACTATAATATCTCTTGCGTATTTGGCTAGCCTCCGTTAAGACTGGCCGCAGTGGCCGAAATACGTTCTGGAGGATATTATTATTATTATGACTACTGATTCGCTCTAGTAGTAATAGAGCCTCGCTGATTTCAGCATGAATGGGCCGGCTCGACCGGGGAAGGACTACCCTCTTACAGAATATCGCCGTAAAATACCAGTATTTCTACTGTTGTGTTTCGTTCGGTGAGTGAGAGTGCCGGAGGCCCAATCAGCCTCTTCCCCCCATTCCTGCTCCTTCTTCCCACTTCCTTTCCTAAAGGGTCGGCAACACGCAAGTGATGCCTCTGGTGTCGCAGGCGTGCATAGGCTACGGTGACCACTTACCATCAGGTGGGCCGTATGCTAGTTTGCCACCTTAGTTGTATATAAAAAAAAGAAATCGGTCTAGTAGTTTTGTGTTTAGTTTATAATCGATCAACTCTGAATCTACTAAACCGATTTTGATAATAATTAGACGGCACGGATGGCGTAGTAGTTTAAGTGATACTCGCTACTGTCATTGGGGCGAGTGTTATGCGTTTAAATCTCACACGGGACAAAGATTTGCGAGATTCACAAATTGTTGTTTCGAGTCTAGGTGTTCTTTGTGTCCGTTGTTTGAATGTTTGTAAAGTTCACGACACAGGCATTTATTCCTAAAACAGGAGTTGTCTTTAACAGAAAGAAAGAAAAAATAATAATATAACTATCTTTCCGCGCGGTTTCACTCACGTTTATGATGCTTGGCTCCCGTAGTTCGAAGTGTGATTTTATATAGGCTATGTTAATTCTGAACCTTTATAATTGTGAAATAATCATTTAAATCGGTCCACTACTTTTTGAATTTCTTTATTACATAAAATATATTATCATTAATTTTTCTTTTCTCCTTACCATATAATATTATACTTATAAGGTAAAATTAGTACCTAGTTTGTTGTTGTTTCTAGGGACATTCTGTATTTTTTTTGGGATTAAATATAATGACCACCAAAAATAATAATTGCGCAGCAAAATGTGCTGACAAAAATATATCATAACGAGCACCTATACGCTTAAAGTCACTGCATGCCGTCTCGGAAGGGTTAGGTTATGTTAGATTCCTTCTTAAACCCGCCCAAAACTAGGCGCCCCGCGAAGCGGCGCTGCGTCGACTTATTTTGATCTTTTTAAATATATTTTGCCGTGCAATTTAGTGATCATTTACTATTTATGACTGTTATATTTTACTTATATTACAATATCTGGTGATAAGTTGAACATAAGCCTTTGTTTTTTCATTATATTATATTTTGGGACAACTTGTATACCTTTACTCATTATAATATTCTTGTTACAGGTAAATACAGCCAACTAACACGGCAACAAAACTACTAGAGTACATCAGGTAAGAATTTATTCATGAACTTGGCACTCAATGTTAAACTTCACACATCGCCTATGGCTTGAAGTTTTGCCGCAAAACTAAAAGTTACGATAGTACTTTAAAACTAATATATTGAGTCTATTGAAAGTGCTTCATGACGCTGATATTAGAAAGTAATATCATCAAATATTACTCATCAAATAAGATTTTTGTATACGAATGTTCATGTTCATTATATATATATATCTACAAAAGAGAAAAAAAATGCATATCTAAACCATCCTCGAATCCACTTGAACACACACAAAAAGTTTCATTCAAATCGGTCCAGCCGTTTAGGAGGAGTTCACTGTCAACACACGTACAGAAGAAATATAATATAAAACTACTCTATATTCTACCACATTTACACAACACCGTCTAGCCCAAACTAAGCAGAGCTTGTACTATAGGTACTAGATAATGGATAAACATACATAAGTAATTATATACTTTTTTTTGTAAATACATACATATTATACATAGAAACACCCAGACCAAGACAAACATCCATGTTCATGCACACAAATGTTTGACTTGTGAGGGAATCGAACCCGCGACCTCAGGCGTGGCAGTCGGTTACACTAACCACTACGCCATCAGTGTAGACAAGATGTTAGTTTAACTGATCGTGTGCTGTGGCCTTAATAGAGCGTTTGCACTGTTGGTAGCTCTGCTAATTGACCCGTAAGGGATCACATTACGTTGTGAAGCGAATACGTATAGTATGTCTTTAGGTCTATAGGTCTATGTATGTTTAGTAAGACTAACGTTTAGCAATATAATATACTAAACTGTTGGAATAGTTATGAAGAGTGCCAAATGAAAATGACAGACGTTTATAGAAACGAATTAGGCATTACTTGGCGAAAATTCATTCAAATAAAACAATTTGGAAAAGAGGAACTCACCACGTATATTTGTATTGCCAACCATTGCTAAAGGAAAAGGTTGCTAATACCGAACTCATCTGATACAGGAAAGCCGTCCTATCCCAGCTTTGCACGGATAGTACAAAACCTTAAATTATACACCTAAAACCTTCACGAATCACTCTATCTATTAGTGAAAACTGCCTGAAAATCCGTTCAGTAGTTTTTGAGTTTATCGCGAACAGACAGACGGACGTGGCGAGGGACTTTGTTTTATAATAGGTACTGTTCGGGCCTTTCCGTCCCACGTCGGCTGCCTACGCCGGTGCGGCGCGCGGTGGTGCGGTGCGGACGCCCGCGCACTTCACTTCTCTACCGTACTCCGTTACCGGCAGTCGCGCATTTCTAAAAGTTATTGTTTTTTAACTACCAATTATATTATAGACATTATACTAGTTTTCTACAGTCCACTGGATTTTATTTTTAGATCTAGGTTAGGTCTCCAACAGGTACGTAGTGACGTAGTGAAGACACTAGTCTTATAATTATATTAAAAAGCCTAACATTAGTAAAATAATTGAATAACTTTTATTCTCATCACGTCGTCGTACCTAAAACACCTATGTAGACAGCGTGACAGTCTACGCCGATTTATTACCTTTCAAGAGGCTCCACATGTGAATTTACTCACGTGCTGGCATTTTCATAAATAATGTTTATTATCACAAGGAGCAGAGCCGGCCAGATCTACTAAGATTCGTAGAAAAATGTATTAATAACTACCAAAGTTTTTCGAAACACATGCTCTCAGACACGCGAAAATTATAGACCAATATTCAATACCTTATTAACATCACTACATATTATTATAAAACAAATTTTCCCGTCACGTCTGTCTGTCTGTTTGCGATAAACTCAAACCCTTCTCTCCCTCAGTGTGATAAGGTTGCATGCAGGTTTCCTCCCGATGTTTTCATTCATCGTTAAACCGAACGACAATTAACTATTTTTTGATATCCTCCAGACCGAATGTCGGCCATAGCGGCCAGTCTTAACGGAGACTGGCCAACTACGCATGAGATATTATAGTGCACAAGTGTGTGCGCAAACACAAGTGTACTCTTTGGACGATCATGGGACAGTAATCCGACACGACCGGAGAGAGATCGGGCGCAGGACCAACGGCTTTACGTGCTTTCCGAGGCACAGAGGTGTCTTATACCGCCAACTTCCTAACTCCGGGCTGCTATTGAGATTTCTTAACTGAAAAACCCAATAACTTTTTGTTGGCCCGACACGGGATTCAAACCCGAGACCTCATGCACAGCAGTCGCATTCACTACCGCGTCGCCACAGAGGCAGTTAACTATTTAATTCGCATATCACTTCAAAAAGTCAGAGATGCGCGCCTTGGGATCGAATTCAAGACCTCTGCGGGGCAGTCCAACGGTCTCGCTATTGCTGCTAGGGTAGCCTAGAGGGAGACCGTCCGACCAAGACAAAAAATTGTATACTACCAAAATAGTTGTGCCAAAACAACAATTTGGACATCACACAATTTTTTGTCTGGTGTCATTAAACTTGTATACTAACATTAGTGTAATTTCAATGAGATGAAACGGTCGTTGATTTGATTAGTCGGCCTCGATGGCGTAGTGGTTAGTATAACCGACTGCCACGCCTGAGGTCGCGGGTTCGATTCCCGCACAAGTCAAACATTTGTGTGCATGAACATTGATGTTTGTCTTGGTCTGGGTGTTTCTATGTATCATATGTATGTATTAACAAAAAAATGGTATATAATATGTATCTTTATCCATTGTCTAGTACCCATAGTACAAGCTCTGCTTAGTTTGGGTTAGATGGTGTTGTGTGTATGTGGTAGAATATTAGATATTAGATTAGAATCATCTCAATAATTTATATCTACTTATACTAAAATTTAATGATTATATTATAATGCGTATCGCAAAGGAGTGGAACTCGCTACCTAAGTCTGTGTTTCCCGATGATTACAATCTGGGTGTCATCAAGTCGCGATTGAATAGGTATTTTCTATGCAAGCGTGCTCCATCGTCGACTGCATCGTCACTTTACAACAGGTGAGATCGCGTAAACGCAAGCTGATTAAGTAAGAAAGAAGAAAAATTGGTATAAGCATAAACATTGTTTCGAAACAACTCTTTTCTCCCTGGCCTTTATTATTCCCTAGTCACTTGGGGTCGGCTTTCTAGTCTAAACGGATTTGACTGGATATCAGTTTTTACACGGAGCGACTGCCACCTGACCTCCGCAACCCGAAGGCTAACGATACCCTAAGGCTAGACCAGTGTCAGGATATTAGAGGGCACTGACTTCCCAATAACGACTGCCATAGATATTCATGGCAGCCGGGACCGACGGCTTAACGTGCTCTCCGAGGCACGGAGCAGGCGATAATTGTCAATCAAAACGCACATAATTTCGAAAAGTCAACTTCCGAAAGCCAGAGTTACGCGACGTGTGTTCGAACCCGAGACCCTCTGCATTGCAGTCTGTTGGTCTCCCCACTGAGCTATCGCTAACTAATTTCGAAACAACTATTTTGGTAGTATAACATTTTTTGTCTTGTGTTTCCTGTGTCCCTTTTTTCAATGTTTGTAAAGCCCACCGCGACGATATATTTATCACCATCGATCATTAAGTTTTTGTAGCATTGCTCCGTATATAAACGTATACTAAGCCTGTATAGTCTGTTTTAGAGACATAACAGTCAATAAGTTATATCTAGCTAATATAAATATACTAGATTTTGCCCGCGACTTCGCTCGCGTAAATTTAGGTTATGTCAAATATTTTCGCTCAAACAACAGGTTTTTTAGATGAACGGTACCCCATGTCCTTTTCTGTACCCCTGACTACGTGTTTGCGCAATGTCATGATGATCGGTGGAGAAGTTACGTCATGAAAGAGAAACAATCATACTTACATTCGCATTTCTAATATATGTTATGATTAGGATTTAAATGACTGGCATATATAAGTGTCAGATATTTTAGAATTATGAATTTCAACTCTAAAGGTAAAACAAATTGTATCTCTCAATAATATTATAAATGTCTTAATCAAGACTGCGCCGAGCGTAAGACAGATAATGACAGAGCTCGTGCGGTGCATATTCAAATCGCCACGCGGCCACCATAATAAAACTTTATGGAGGGTTTGAAGTACTTTTTTGATAAATATGTATCTTTATATTGTCAACCAACACCTTAAATATTTGGGACGGACATATTGTACTATAACTATTTATGTTTCGTTTAAGCTGTAAAATAGGATAGATTTCTACTGTTATAATCTAAAAATCAGCTTACGTTTTTGCATTATTCGTGCAAATTTACGTAATTTTGTCGGCGAAAATATTAATTATTTTAAGTATTTTACACAGAGTAATTGTAAATACATTCATTGATAAATTAAATGTATATTTTATATTTGTATTAAACAAAAAGTTTTGATTTTAATTACTTAACTGTGACCGTCTCTTTTGGCACATTTCGCTCGGCGCAATCTTAAGGTGTTGAGTCGCAGCAGTACACCGATGGCCAGTAATAATCGATTTTTAATTATATCTGGTATTCAAAAACTTGACACATTAATAATGGCATTTGTACACCCACCATAATATTGAGCTGTTGTCCTATGACATTTCAATTATTTATCTTGAAATTTTCGGTTGAGAAAATAATTTCTCCTTCTTTGCTGAAGGTGATATCTATTAATATTAAATTTGTGAATACTCGTGGCTGTAGTTTCTTAGTAAAGATAATATATGCTAAACAAGAATCCAATTTAAACAATGCAAAGTTTGAAGACGTTATATAAGCGTGAGTTCACACTGGAACTTTAGCATGTAATATTGTAAAAGTTCTAATGTAATCTCACCTTTAGTTAACAGGTTACCTGTCCGATGAATCACATATGATACATAACAATAGATTTTCTTTTGTGTCTATCACGGGACAGCGAAAGGGTTAATACACATTGTGATCAGATGTTACAAAGAATTCATTCAACACAATCATGTTTCAAAAGCTAATGAATATCACCGCGTTACCTCAAACTTACTTAGCTCATACTAAGTTAGCTGAACACCTGAACTAAGTGCTGAATACAAATTAAGATGATAAGGCACTAATTAAAGAAGTTTACGAATAGCGACTTGAAATTAAGGTATTTATGTTAAAGATTACTTTAGTTTAGCTAATACTGGGTTTAGTAGGGCTTAAAGGTGGATCCAAAATAACTTTGTAGTACTTAATATTTGTCTGGTAGAAGATTTCTATACTTGAGTACTTAGCTACTTAAAACGGATTTCATCACGTCTTATTGTTGTCTTTAGAATCATAATATTAACATTCACTCGTTTTAAATTATATTTTGCTTACTTTGCCCTCTAGTCCTTCTACGATATTGTAAAACTAAGTTAGATACAAATTAGGCCTGACTAAAGACAAGCGTTTTACAATTTTTCGTCCATCCATCCGCCTTAGTATTTTATTGGTATCGTTTGATTACTAAGCAGTTCTTTTTTGACTATATTATATCGTATTGATGGTAAGTGGTATGCATGTGTACACCAAAGTGTTTTGGACAAAGCATTATCCAAAACTTCGTAAATCCTTGTCTATACTTATAATAAATAAAGAGAAAAGGATTGATATTTTGTTTTTTAGTTTGTATGGGTTTAACTCATAAACTAATCAAGCGATTTAAAAAATTGTTTCGTGTTTATAAAGCTATACTACTTTTACGCAAGTAAAGCCGCGGGCAAAATATAGTTTAATAAAAGAGCATTGTTTTTGTCAATATAGCAATCCCACATGTTTTCTATTTTCATTTTGACCTCTTTATACGACCGGCTTCTACTTTGCCCTTCATTTGTTAGATAAAACCGTGTACCCAGACTGGTTATCCCACCCACTTTTTACAATTTTTTGCTTTTGAAATTATATTTAGGAAGTCGTCATGTTGTATTATGTAGGCAATTTCTTCCTGTAATATATAGTTCTCAACAAATCAAACTCATGACACTATCTTAAAGAAGTCTATAAAAATTACATATACTATACTAAGAGTCGAAACAGCTAACATATTTGCACCTATTTAGATTTGTTAAGTTCAATAGGAAAGTAAATCGTCTGTGCAAGGCACGTGGACAGGCGCTATTTCTTAAGGGCTAGTGAGGGCCTGGGTTTAAGTGTTGCGCGGGGTAGGTCGTTCAGCTTTCAATTTAATCACATGCTTATGCATATATTTATCTTAAGCGATAAGCGGTAAACGCAAAAATATACCGTCTATTTACGCGCTTCTTCAAATTCATGCAATTACTACCTGCGACTTAGTCCGCGTAGATTTTAACTAAAAAGTGTTGGTCTCCGCGGAACCATAATTTTTTTCTAAAATCAAAGAAGCATATGTTACTCCTTATAACATCAGCTATCTGCCAGTGAAAGTCCCGTCAAAATCGGTTCAGCCGTTTCGGAGATTAGCCGGAACAAACAGACAGACAAAAATTTAAAAAATTGATGTTTTCGTATAGGTACCTTATATACTTTCATATACATTAGATAAAAAGCTGTTATTTTGACATTACAAACAGACACTTCAATTTTATTTATTTGTATAGATGAAATACTAGTTTCTCCCCTGTTAAGTCAGTAACAGTACTTTTTCTGGATTAAAGGTACATTGTCTCCTTTTCTGGTCCTCTGACGACGTGTATGCGAAATTTTATGATGATTACTCGAGTAGTTAAGGCGTGAAAGCGTAACAAACAAACAAACTTACATTCGCATTTATAATATTATTAGCTTTTGCCCGCGGCTTCGCTCGTGTTAATTTAGAATTTGACAATCAATTCGGGTTGTACTCTGCTTGTAATAATATTATTCAATCATGATTCGAAAGACACGTGGCGCCATCTATTATCATAAGAACGTTTTTTTTTTTCCTTGGGAACAGTAATTTTTTTCGGTATGAAAAGTAGCCTATGTCCGTTCCTGTACACCTGATAACGTATATGCAAAATTTCAGGATGATCAGTTCAGTGGTTTAGGCCTGAAAAGGTAACAAACAAACAAACTCATTTTCGCTTTTATAACATTAGTTAGGATTAGGATAAGTTGAGAAGTATCAGTAAGACTCAGATAATTAATTATCTGAGTCTGTACGTTGTATTTATAGACGAAGGGTCTTTACAAGCGTCTAATCCCGAAACAATAGGTTTAAGAGTTTCTATCTGCTTATTTGTTCCAGGGTTATTAAAAAACCCCTAACGGATTTTATGCAGGTATAATTTGATGACATAGTAGTTCACTTTAAAAACTGAGCCAAGTCTCATCTAATTTCGTTTAGTGAGACTAGAAATGCGATGTACATAATATGTATTGTAATCCACGAAAATGATACCACGCGTATACTAAAACTCACACAAACAAGTACTACTAAATTATACTTCTGAAGATCTATCAATAAAAAAGCATGTATCGTGTATCGTAGCAGTCAAGAGAGAGCTTTAACTAAGCAGTCTGTATTTTATAAGGCCTTAAATATGTTCTTTCTTTTTCTTTTCTTTTCGTGTGGTTAGTGGTCAACCTGTTATCAAGAGTTGTTCAAGCCGCCCGTAGGCCTCTGACATGGCTTAACGACTGCTATTAATTTGACAACAACCGGGACCGACTTTTTACGTGCCCTCCGAAGCACGGAGACGCTCAGATGAAATACCACTAAGCGGTCACCCATCTATGGACTGGCCGCACCCAACGTTGCTTAACCTCGCTAATCGTTTACCGATCAGTGAGTTCAACTGGCTATGAGCGCAAAGCATTCTTAATGTAGAAACAATTACAGAATAGCGCAATGAATATATCATTATACTACATTTCAAAGACTGTAGTCAGTACAAAAAAGGAGACAGCTTTTGTAGGTTTCCTTTGTAGCACGACTGCTGTGTATAAATCTTGGTTCTAATTCCCGAAGGAGGTAATTGTTAATGCTGAGTGGTTCTGTCAGGAGTTCTTCAGTAGCAGCACAATCACAGAAGCCTGAACTATCGATCGATATATTTTTAATGTATCATGTAATACATTCGTAACGAATATATGCGACAGAGAACCAAAGTCATCGATAAGTCAGAGAATTAGCAAGCTGAAGTGGCAGTGGGTTGGCCATATCGCGCTAAGAACCGAAAACCGCTGGGGTAAGCGTGTTCTTGAGTGGAAACCGCGACTCGGCAAACGTAGTGTAGGACGCCCTCCGACCAGGTGGGATGACGATCTGCGAAAGACTGCAGGCAGATGCTGGATGCGGCAAGCTGAAGACAGGGCGCTATGGCTCTCTTTGGGGGAGGGTTATGTCCAACAGTGGACTATTATAGCCTGATAATGATGATGTAATACAATTACAGTAAAAGAAATTGTAAATTGTATGTTGTTTTTATCCAATATAGAAGCGAGATGAAGTGCGATGGTAAATTATGATACGAAATGGAACGTGCCATCGATGTCTAAATACGAGCAAGTCTCAGTTTAGGAATCGCTGTGTCCCTTAGTATGTTATTGTACAACCATTATAATGTATGATTTCTCATATTTTGTTTACATATTATTTGTTGTACTTTTTAAGCAATAAATATTATTCTTATTACGGTCAAGTCCAGTCAGGTCAAAGTACGGATATACCTAATTGTTAAATTGCATTAATACGCAATTTTTTTGATCGGAAAATATTTGTGTGAGAACGACGTCTAGAATTGTGCCTTTCGGACCCTATTGTGGGATTCGCATCCACAACACTCGTGACGGCAGCGGCGAAAAGACCACTTGCCCCAAAAGTCATCAAGTGAAATGTAATGCCTGACTCCTCGCTAGTAATGTCGATTTTCCTTCCAATCAGGCTATAGGTAGAAGAGCAATTGTTGCAAACATACTTGTGCATTATAATATCTTCTGCGTAAATGACTATACTCCTTAAAATTTGGCGGTCATCACTAAAATTGGGTCAGCGTCATAACCCTATTAACCCCTATTTTCTAAAACCGTAACCTACAACAACTTATAAGCCTACAAATTAAGGTCCGAGCAAGGTCAACCTAGTTGCCGTAGGATTACTATAATATGTACATAGGTAACCGAGATCGTCTGTACAAACAACACTTACCTAGAAATTGAGCCTAGTAAAAACCACAAGAGTTAATTTGTATGTAATGATTGTAATGACCGGCTTATTTGGAGGCAAACATTGGCGCCAATGTTTACAGCTAATATCAACTCTACACAAATTACGTGTAGATAAAAGTATATTTGACTAGCTTTTGCCCGCGGCTTCCCTCACGTGAAAGTAGGTTAGGTTGTGTTACTAACAGTACTTTTTTTTTTATATATCATTTGTTACTCGGTGATTTCTAATGCTCGTGCTACTACTAGTAATTATATAAAAGGTTCGTTTTTTATAAGAACTGCGAGCTATAAAAATAATTTAGATAATCTAGACTTATTTAATACAAGTGCCTCCAGTTATAGACGTGTCCTTTGATATATAATTTTTTTTTTTTATTATCTAAAGATCAAGTACTAATAATGTAAATGTTAAAACGTATAAATGGTTATTAGTCATTAAAGTATTTATGTAATCAGCTATAAGAAACTATGTTTTCTGAATAAATAAAAATAAATAAATAATAGTCAAATAATTTTTTAAATCGGTTGTTTCTTTTTTGAAATTATTCCTTACAAACAAATAAACAAAAAATAAAAATTTTCCTCTTTATAATATTAGTAGGTATATATACATATATTATGTGTGTATATTAACTAAAGCCTCAGTAGCGCAGCGGTAGCGAATGCGACTGATGTGCATGAGGTCTCAGGTTCGACTTCCGATTAAAATATTGTGTTGTTGGGAATTTCAGTCAAGTATTTCTCAGTGGCAGTATGCAGTTGCGAGAACTGTCCTGGTAAATGACTAGACTCGGCTTATTTATCAGAAAAACGAATTATATGTAGGTATAGTCATATCTCTCTACTTCTTCGGGGATGTAATGTGAAAGACTATAATATTATATGTGATGTGATGTTATTTTTCTTTTTATACAACTAATGTGGCAAACAAACATACCTAATGGTAAGTGGTCACCGTAGCCTATGGACGCCTGCAACACCAGAGGCATCACTAGCGCGTTGCCGACCCTTTAGGAAAGGAAGTGGGAAGGAGAAGGAGCGGGAAGCGGGTAAGGGGGTGATTGCGCTTCCAGTACTCTCACTTACCGAACGAAACACAACAGTAGGAATACTGCTACTTCACGTCGATACTCTGTAATTCTGTAATAGGGTAGTCCTTCCCCGGTCGACCCGGCCCATTCGTGCTGCAATCAGCGAGGTTCTATATCTTTTTAAAGGGTATGACCGAAATGGAATTCAGATTCGGCTTAAAAATAGGCAAATATATGGTCCAATGACGGTTTCTCATAGAAAATCTAAAAGATCGCAACTCTGTCCACTATATGCATACATAGTCTGACGCCTTTATTTGTTGAAATATAGTATAGAAACCTACATTTCATTAGATTTTATTTGGATAGCTCCATACTGCTATCTCACTGAGATTTTTTTGACAGAAAATTTCAGCAACAAGGATGGATCCAGAAATAGATTCTGACACTTTCTGAACCAGTTGCATTCGCTACCGCTGCGTCACCAAGGCAGTCCTATCCCCAAAATATTTACCTAGAAATACCCGATCATACATTCGCCATTACTTCTTTAACCAGTAAAGAGACTCGCATATACGACTTCGCAACATTTTACATACATGCCTGATCATATGAGAAGCCATTTCTACCCTCAAATCTTGTCTCCTTCATTTGCCTTCAAATAAAATATGCAGGTCACTTGCCCAGATTTGTTCCTCACCTACGTAATGCAAATAATACCTACCTCAACGTAACCCTTTATTTACATAAACCCTATCTCCGTCTCAGATTACTTGGGTAAAAAGTACTACAAATATTTAAGGAAATAATAATAATAATATTCTACCACATACACACAACACCATCTAGCCCAAACTAAGCAGAGCTTGTACTATGGGTACTAGACAATAGATAAACATACATATATACTTATTTCTTTTTTTTTGTAAATACACATATATTACATACATATATATTAAATACATAGAAACACTCAGACCAAGACAAACATCAATGTTCATGCACACAAATGTTTGACTTGTGCGGGAATCGAACCCGTGACCTCAGGCGTGGCAGTCGGTAACACTAACCACTACGCTACTACTATCCGATGCCAAATCCTTTGTTACTTGATACCTACGTCTCCACATTTGCATGTTCTCTCAGTTGATCTGTATACTTTTTTCTTGGTCTTCCACTCTTTCTCTTTGCCTCTACTTTTCCTTGCCATTCCATTGTAGCAATGGACAGTATAGTAAAGTAAAAATTTATATGAAGGTGCGATTATTCAAGAGCGAAACCTCGGGGGTTCGTACACGTGGATTCACACCTACATAATGAATTTACATAATGAATAAGATATTTTCTCGTGTTATATAACAACCTATATAATACTCCGTACCTTCGGGTAACTCATAAAATATTATTGATGTGAAAAAAGGTCAAACTAACACGGCATCATTTATAGTAATAAGCTACGTTGTTTAATCTTTCTATCACGCAAATATTGATCAGTACAAGGTTCTTCTGTCATTAGAACACACACACGTACGAAGAAAAACACACATACTCACACACACATTTTACGCACACGGAGCTTTACATAGAAATAGATTTTGCAGGTGATTGGTCGAGTATTTAATGCTTGAAAGCGTAAAAAACGAGCTAGCAAACTCACATTCACATTTATAATATTATTTAGGATTGGTAGTTCAATAATATTTTAATAAGCAACTCCAAAAATAGAAATAGAAAATAATAATAATTGACTATACAAAATATTCACAAGCAATGTTAGGTAATCACAGAATTTCTACAATCAGCTTATTTATTGGTCACATGAAAAATATACTATAAATTTTAAATGATCCGACGTATGTTTTATAACATTCATCATAGACCAAAATGACGTTTCCGTAGAATTTTTATTTATGACATGAAACTCAGAACTGTTCGCATGCCTGAAATGCTAACACATTCCATATCAGAAAACGATAAATAATTCACATCATACTTCAATTCTGACATTATTCGGTCACGTAGAGATTCTATCACATCGGTGGGGACATAAAACTTAGTAATGTACTACGCCTCGCTATTCTGTGATCGTAAATCTCTGTATAGGAGACTTGACAGTTCAGAAATCTGCTTTCATGGCACCTACAGGGAATTACAACTGCAGGTGGACAAGGGATATAAATTCTTTGTGTCGAACAATAATACAAACGTTTATGTCTTTGTGTCAATTTCTTTAATATTTGCAAAGTTCACTGCGATTCAAGAATGATTCCAAATACAGAGGATTCCTTTTTAATAAAAAATAACAGACCAATTCGAAATCAAATATACAGGATGTGTCGTAAATAGTGGTCCATAGTAAAGGAGTCGATACACTGTATTCTTATGTATCACATACCGAAATTTTAAGCATTTTCAGTTAAGGGTCTCCTAACAAAAAATAAAAGTTCTTTTTTAAAATTTCTGCACCTTGCTTCACGAATTTGGCTGTAATTTCAACAAATATCAATATTTTTTAATTCTGTTTTTTTATTATTACTCTTGAATATGTGTACTATCATATCCATACCCTTTTTTATGTTTTAAAGTCAAAGGTACTTAAAGAAATTAATTTGTTTCCAATTTCAATACTCATCTTCAGCAAATCATATGACTTTAGGGGCATAAAAAAATGGTTAAAATTTCGGTATGTGATACATAAGAATACAGTGTATCGACTCCTTTACTCTGGACCACTATTTACGACACACCCTGTATGTTTTTTTCTTAAAGGTCACAAAGTAACACATATAGATGTCAAAGTTACACTTATTAATGTGAATTTACAATAATTTGTTTCCATATTCAACAATGCAATGGCGTAAGCCAATGAGAGGAACTGGCAAGAAGTTCACTGCCACTATTTTTAATCGCCAAACTTACAATATTGTTTAAAAATTTTGCCCATAGCTTTGCTTGCGTAAATATAGGTTTAAACTTGACCTTTTTTGGATGAAAGATACCCTATATCCTTTTCTATTCCCCTGATAACGTGAAGGTATACGAAATTTCGTAGAGTAGTTAAGGCGTGAAAGCATAACAAACAAACAAACTCACATTTGCATCTATAATATTAGTTAGAATTAGGTGGTTACCAGAACCATTAATTTGCTAAATGCCTCATAAATAGTATTAGTGAAAAAAACGCTTAATGTAAGTTAGAAATAATTATCCTAATTAATTGCCCACCGATACTTTCTATGTCTCAGAAAAAGCGATAAAGCTCTCTATCGCTATTTTAAGATGCTGACAGAATAAACAAACTTGTTTAGCGATGACTGTTATATCTATCATAGGAAGGTAACCACATGCTGTGGTCCTCGTGATCTAGAGTGGAAACCACAAATTGATGTAATAAATATGATGTCAATTGTGCCGATAACCTGATGGTCTGCCACATTGCGAGCAGAAAGTCAGAAGTTTTGGCGTAAGAGCACTGTGACCCTTCGAAGATGAAATTTAGTAAAAGCCATAATACTACTTTTCAGGAAAGCCATTAAACAAAAAACTTACTTGACAAGAAGAGACGAGGAGTTTTTTAGTTCTTTATCTATACTAAAAAGCTCGCGTATAAGTAGGTTAGGTTTTAGTAACAGTACTTTTTTATAAATATCATATAGCCTATGTTACTCCCCAAAGAGCGCCATAGCGCCCTGTCTCCAGCTTGCCGCATCCAGCATCTGCCTGCAGTCTTTCGCAGATCGTCATCCCACCTGGTCGGAGGGCGTCCTACACTACATTAAGGAGGAGGACTATCTCCAGCAGTGGACTATTATAGCCTGATGATGATGATGATGATGTTACTCGGTGATTACATAGCTTTCTAAAGGTAAAAGATTTTCTAATTGTTTGGGTAGGTTTTGAGTTAAATACTCCCAAACAAAAAATACATTTTCCTTTTAAATCTATATTTATAAAAACCTCGTGTCACGGTGTTTGTGTGGCAACGGCTCGGCCGATTTTATGAATTTTTATATGTACATGTATTTGGTAGGTATGAGACTAGGTCGTAAAGTATATTTCATACCGCTAAGAAGTAATTTATATGGCAAAACATTTGCCGGGTCAGCTAGTATTAATGCTAATGTTCAAGATGCTAACTCATACTCTATATTTGCCTATTGTGGCTAATTTTAAGCTCACCACGTTCTGCCAAGTGAAATACTCATTACTGCTTATAAGAACGCACTCTTTCCACAGCTCGTTCCGTAAACAAGAAACTATACTACTTACGCTAATACTCCAGCTTTATTCATTCAAGTTTCCACCAAGTAACTGAAGCTATTACCGCTGAGTACACTTACCTGTGCCCATTTGTGAGACTAGGCGCGGTATAATACATTTTAATAGTTCATTTGCAAAGAGTACTATCTAAGTACTTCATTTTATATTCATAGTAAAGTGACTGAATTTTAAATGTGTGATACTGGCTGGTTATAAGAGGTGGATTATATGTTATTTACTAAAATATAATAATGAAAATTTGTATATGATAATAATATATGAAGAAAATTGTCGCGCATGTAAAAGTATTGGTTTTCGCTTATTTGTAGTTTTTAATCTAGAATGAGTGCTGAAAGAATCACTACTTTTATAAAACAAAGTCGCCTGCGTCTGTCTGACTGTTCGTGATAAACTAAAAACTAATAAACAGATTTCCATGCGGTTTTTACCAATAGACAGTGATTCATGAGGAAGGTTTAAGTGTACAACTTGTTAAGTTTTGTACTACCCATGCGAAGCTGAGGCGGCGGGCCACTAATGAAATATAAAAATGAATCTCGTCTGAATTTTGACCATAAGGCGACCACTAAATTAAATATTTATAGCAAGTATTTTATTTCATAGAACGGTAACTATGCCTTCCAATTGATATGATATCATATTAAATCCAAGTATGCCTTGTTAGTTTTTTTTATTTCTATGAGATATATTTTCTGAACGTTCCTTTTTCTTATCAAATTCAATTGCCGATCTCCTAGCTACAATTTTAATCTTAGAGTATCTAGTATCTTTATTATTAATACTCCAACAGTATTTTATTTTCTACATTAAAAAAATTTTGAAATTTCAGACCACAGCTCAAAGATATATGATAATCAAAAGAAGCATTTACCAAAAGGCATTCCTAACAACGCCTTAAATACTTAAGACAACACTCATAACGCGAGTCCACGGTAAATATTGCGAGTTCGCTAACAAAGCCGAAATACACCTGGCAAAGTTATACACAAGTACAATATTAAGAAAACAACTCTAAAGGTGCTGATAGACTTAAGAATTCACTTGTAATAAATATTTCAGCGAATGTTACATTACAGAATAATATACGGGAGCATTTTAGCGAAAATTCTATCGAGCATTCTAGCGAAAAGAAAGTAAATTTGCTTCGAGCTTTTTGCCGAGCTGAGCAATTTTGTCATTTTTCCGTCGCCATCCCTCTATCCTTGTGAAGATATAACTGTCTACGTGGCGCAACGATATTGATTGCGTCATGCCGTGCATGTCGGGTTCGAATCCCGGGTCGAGCTAAAACAAAGTTATTGGGTTTTCTGTTAAGAAAGGTCAATAGCAGCCCGGATTTAGGAAGTTGGCAGTGTGAGACACCCCCGTGTCTCGAAAAGCACGTAAAGCCGTTGGTCCTGCGCCTAATATCTCTCTGGTTGTGCCGGATTACCGTCCCATCGGCTCATGACAGTTAGGGAACAGAGAGTGCACTTGTGTTTGCGTACACTTTTGTGCACTATAATATCTGCAGAGATGGTCAGTATCCGTTAAGATTGGCCGCCGTGACTGAAATTCGGTCTGGAGTACATTATTAGGTATCTTTGTGAAGAATATTTTTTTGACTACAGCATTCGGTAGAATGCTCGTGAAAATATTCGTAGCGATGTTCGGTTCTATGCTTAGCTCTGTTCGTTGTTCAGTTCGACAATTTAAAAACGGCGATGACTCGATGTTCTGTTACAAGTGAATGCTCAAGTCTATCAGCGCCTTTAAGACATAATATCCCCCGGGTGTAAAACGTGGCGTACCCTGTAGACATTTTCTTTTTGCCGACACCGGTGACACTGTAACGTGTGCTTACAGCAAAAATAAACAAACACGGAGGAAAGTAAATGAAAAAGCTTCATATAATAAGGCTTGCATTAGGTACCTGAATATTCTATGGAAGTATTAGAATAAACTAAGTATGTTTTGCTGTGTACGGTATGGAAAATTCAATATTTTGTTGTTGAAGATGCACTTACGCTAAGTGTTTTTAATGTACCTGTAATGAAACGCTTTATATATACATACAAGTGACAAACGGCAATGAATTGCGGTAAATCTTAAGAGTTCGAAAAAATGGTTGAAATAATATGCAAAGGTCACGTGATACCACGTGATCTTAAGATCAGAGGTCATAGTAATTTCGGGGGTATATCGACTAGGCTGAGTCGAATGGCGTTGCCCGCGAGTTTCTAGCTCTTACGGTTCTTGAGTTGAAAGTTGTATAACAGATAGACAGACGGACGGACGGACAAAGCTGTTGTATAAGAGGTTTTTTGAACTCTAAAACTCAAGCCAATGGCAGTTTAGGTTTTCGTAGTGGTTTAAGTGGTCGCCTCGCCGCTGCCAATGCGCCGAGTGTTGTCGGTTTGAATACCACACGGGACAAAACTTTCTGTGATCCACAAATGGTTGATCCGAGACTGGATGCTCTTTGTGTCCGTTGTTTGAATGTTTGTGAAGTCCCCCGTGACTCAGGAATTATGCCTAGTGCGTGAGAAGTATTTCTTAAGAAAAAAAATTCTTTCTGCTGTCTTGGTATATTGAATCGAAGCGTTAGGCGTTACTTTGAGGAAATCCATTGTAATAAGATTCTTGGGAAGATCAACCCACTACACACCTTCGGATTCAGTGCTTATTCGTTGCCAAAATGGTCCTGTAGATGCCTCACTATGACGTAAAATACGTATCGACACGGAATACTGCAAGTTATAGTACGCCCAGGTCCCACGACGTGGCTATCCTTATTTAGAGGAGTATTGTCTATCTTTTGCCATTGCAATAGTTGGGGTTGGCAATCGGAGGGAGCGTGGCTGGTTCCTCTATTCCCAATAACTTTATTACTGTCCTGGTATGTCTTTTACTTTATTCACTGTTATTACATTAAATTTTCTTCGGTTTACGCTTTTCTTACGACCTTTCTCTGATTTGGTCAAAGAACGTTCTCCTAGTTTTATCCGTTCTGCCGCGCTCGTTCACATTTTGACTTATAGACTTCGTAAAGGCGTAAAATAAAAATAATAAGGTAAGAATAATCTAAGTATTTCGTATAGCAGTATTACTACCATATTACAGTTTTATGCACGGGGAAAAGCTTTGTCTCGTTATCTTATACATTTTTACGCAATAATACTGATACAGAAGATAATATAGGATCTTTGATCTCTAAAAAACTATAATGAAATCCGACACGTATTAATGCATATGATATCAAGTGTACCACTGACTTGAAAATCAGAAAACTATAAAAAAGTAATCGCAGTATTGCCTGTACAACGGATAAAGATCAAAATCCGCCTTCCTAGGATATCACAACGTTTTCTTAAGATACATGTCCTCTTATAAGTAATAACACAATAGTTATATTCTTATTTCATAGCTTTAAATAATAATAATAATATTTACTTATTACCAAAATTTACAATGCACTTTAAGAATTACAAGAGCGTACAAAAGACAACACAAGCGTTACAAGCGATTATATTCGAGGCTTTGCCTGCAGGAACGCATACCGAAACAA
This sequence comes from Catocala sponsa, assembly GCA_963564715.1. Taxonomy (NCBI): domain Eukaryota; kingdom Metazoa; phylum Arthropoda; class Insecta; order Lepidoptera; family Erebidae; genus Catocala; species Catocala sponsa. Next base: position 4,806,923 of record OY751349.1, read on the forward strand.
AAAGGGTTCTATGTGTTATTTTAAGGTTTATTTGTGTGATAAGTTTTATCCAAATCCATTCAATGGTTTAAGTAACAAACAACCAATTTTATAATCCTAATCCTAACTATAATATTATAAAAGCGAAAATGAGTTTGTTTGTTTGTTACCTTTTCACGCCTAAACTACTGAACCGATCATTCTGAAATTTTGCATATACATTGTCAGGTGTACAGAAACGGACATAGGCTACCTTTGATCCGGCAAAAAAATACTGTTCCCGAGAAAAACAACAATAACGTTCTTATGATAATAGATGACGCCACGTGTCTTTCGAATGATGATTGAATTATATTATTATATACAAGCAGAGTACGACCCGAATTGATTGTCAAATTCTAAATTAACGCGAGCGAAGCCGCGGGCAAATGCTAGTATTTTATAATATTAATAAGATTTAAGTTGTATGTACATAGTAAACGTACAGAAACAGACTTATCTAAGCGGCATTATCTATTTCACCTTGACAAAATATACAACCTTCAAATTTACCACATGTATAAGCATATTGGCATTTAACCCAGCAGAGAAAGAAATCCAAAAAGAAAAATATTTCTGCAAACAAATACAATATTTCTTACAATATAAAACTATTATTTTACTACCGTCTGTGGAAACGGAGTTTTGAACGAATGTATTGAACGTTTCGTTCATTTCATTGGTTCAGCAAACGGCGCCGCGGTGATCGCTCAAACCGATTGCTTCTCGTTCCTTTTATTTTTATTTTTACACCAGTATTGGAAACTAGTATTTTAAATTTTCACGTAAGTAATTCTTTGTATTGTATAAAGATGGGTGGATTTGTTTCACAGCTAGCTAGTTGATTTATATGAACAGATTGAGGGTTTATAATCGATACAAATAATAATATTATAAAGAGAAATACTAGATTTTTTTTGTTTATTTATACGGATTTAATTCAAAACCTACTTAACCAATTTAAATACTTTTTTTAACATCCGAAAGCTATATTGTCACCGAGTAACAAAGGCTACATCTCATTTAAAAAAATGTATTGTTACTACCTACTTTTACGCGAGCGAAGCCGCGGGCAAAAGCTAGTATTCAATATTTGCAGTTATTCGAGATTTTAAGCTGCTTTGTATTGACACACAATATTTTTTTTTTTGGCCCGTGCTTGGGTTGATCTTTCAACACTTATCCTATTGACAGTGGTGATACGATAACTAAAACTATTTAATATTAAATTGTTTTTGTACTTATGTAGCCATTTATTATGTACTAGCGGTCGCCTAGTGCTCGAAATTCGACCAAAGTTTGCCTGTAAGATATTGCTGACATATTATGTCATTATATATTGATATATGCAACCATACTTACGCGCTTCGATTGCGTGTGTCAAATGCATGGTTGTGTGCGTGTAGTGTTTTTTCATTAATTTAATGTATTTCTAATGCATATTTTAAAAAAATATTAGCATTCGTCACTTCTTCTCTGTATAAACTATAAGTGTGCGAAATTTCATACTCCTCCGTCCGCCCAATTTTCGTAAAAAGGGATCCTATGTTTTCGCTTCACGTATTAATATATAGATAACTGCTGCATCGCTGCAGCACACTGCTATGCATGAAGTCTCGAATTCGAATTCTAAATCAGGCTACCAAAAATTTGTTAGGATTATCTGTCAAGAATTTCTTCAATTTCGGGCAAGTTAGAAAATTTGCGGTGTAGTAAATCCCGTGCTTCGGAAAGCACGTAAATTCGTTGGCTGATTACTTTTCGGTCGTGTTCGATTGTAGTCTCATGGAACTATGAGAGTTAGGGAATATAAAATGCAATGGTGTTTGCACATACACTTGTGCACTATAACGCCTCCTAGGCAGATAGCTTGCCGCCATTGATATTGGTCACCATGATCAAAATTTTCCTGCGTGTAGGACATTATCCTAACTTCCTAACTAATATTATAAAAGCGAAAATGAGTTTGTTTCTTTGTTACCTTTTCACGCCTAAACCACTGAACCGATCATTCTGAAATTTTGCATATACGTTGTCAGGTGTACAAAAACGGACATAGGCTACCTTTCATCCAGAAAAAAATTACTGTTCCCGAGGAAAACAACAATAACATTCTTATGGTAATAGATGGCGCAACATGTCTTTCGAATCATGATTGAATTATTATTACAAGCAGAGTACAACCCGAATTGATTGTCAAATTCTAAATTAACGCGAGCGAAGCCGCGGGCAAAAGCTAGTATATTATATACGAGTACAATATCAGTCCTATATATTCAACGGGCCTCTTCTCAGTATGGAAGTGTTTAGCAGTGTAGCCCACCACGCTGGCCCAGTGCGGGTTGGCAGACTTCACTTGTCTTTAAGAACATTACGGAAAACTCTCAGATATTTAGCTTTTTGCAGTTGCTGCTTTCTATAGTTTTCCTTCATCACTAAAGCGAAATAATGAACTATTTAACACACACATAGCTTCTAAAGTCAAATGTGCATGCTTCGGGATCGAACCGCGGCCTCTGCGTGGCAGTCCAACGGTCTTCCACTAGGCTATCGCTGCTATGTATAGTAGGATATTGCTTTTATGTTTTTATTTATTTTGCCCGTCAAAATGACTACACTCCGCCTGATGGTAAGCGATCATGTGGTCTAAGAGTAGTGGCCTCCACACCATCCTCATAGCAGCTGAGGCAGTGTTGAGGACTCTGGACTCTACTTTGACAGTCTAATGAGGTTATTTTTCACGCCCCGTTTAAACCCAGACCCACCCGGACCCAGGATTGAAAGAAGAAGGAAACGCGTTATATTACTACAATGCAACTGTTATACACAAATTATTAAGTTTCTATTGTACACGGTCATGGATCACCGCGGACAATAGACATTCCATTGTGTCTGCACTGAGTTCAATGTGTTAAAATTGTTTACTGCTCCAATTTCCACGAAACTAACATAATGTAGTAAAAGTTTAGACATCGTAATAAAATATATGCATCTTCTTAAAAATTATAATAAACACTAGAAGATCTATCTTCACTAATATTATAAATTCGAATGTGAGTTTGTTTGTTGCGCTTTAACGCCATAACTACTTGACCGATCATCATGAAATTTCGCACACGTTGTCAGAAGAACAGATAAGGACATAGGGTACCTTTCATCTAGAAAAAGTATTATTTCTAATCTAAACATTTAGGCGAGTGAATTCGTGCCCAATTCTTGTATTTTTACATACATACATACATGGATTCACGCCTGTTACCCAGAGGGGTAGGCAGAGACTACGGATTTCCATTTGCTACGATCCTGACACACTTCCCTGGCTTCATTCACTTTCATCACATTCCTCATACACGCCCGTCGGTTCAAGGAGCTCTTAACCTGGCCTTTGTCCAGAACGCCTCCGATCTGATCGAGAAACGTTCGCCTAGGTTTTCCTCTTGCGACTGTTCCATTCACACTAGCCTTATAAACTTTCTTAGTCAGTCTTTCCTCGTCCATTCTTTCTACATGTCCAAACCAGCTTAACATACCCTTTTCTATTCTTGTCACTATATCCACTTTCACTCCTTTCTTTTCTTGTATTTTTATAAAGCTGTAACCAGGATGTCGGTACATTGAAGTTATTTTTGGTAAAACTAACCGAGGTCAACTATTTAGAAATTTCAGTACCTACTTAAAACAATTGTTTCAAGAATTTTTGCCTATATGTCTCTGTCTGTTTATTTCGTCACGTCAAAATCGCTGAACAGATTTTGATGCAGTTTTCACAGTTCAGTAGGTTGAGGATCAACTTAAATCGTAAGCTTCATTATATCATCTGATTTCACTCGAAAGATCTGGAGGTATATTGCAGCATCTTAACATCATGGATCGTACTTATAATCATGAAATTTAATTTGTTTAAACTTTTACTCAAAGACAAAATGTGTTCGCCAGTTGCTGTTTTTCCAGTAATTCAAATTCAATTTAATTTATTTGTGAAAGTAGGAGGTGCATGTTATAAATTAATTTAAAATTAATCATAGTGTGGGCGTTGTCTGTCTTTATAAAATAAGAAAACTACATAGCTGAAATATCATCATGACATCCAAATATATTGTATCGCGGCCGTATATATATCCTAACTTCCTAAAAAATATTATAAATGCGAATATGAGTTTGTTTGTTACGCTTTCACGCATTAAGGCGTCGAACACAATGCCCCGGCGGTCTGCGTTCTGCGGTCGAGTTCTGCGTTCAGCGTTCACAGTTGCCCACAATGCGAGCGGTCTAGAAATCTGGAGTTAAGTACGTTTGTCTCGCACTAATTCAATAAACTTTTCAATTTCATGGAACATCGTGACCGCTTTTGAAAAAGAATGGAACTCCGACAGAACGTGCGTTCTCTTTGACCGCCGCGGTCTGACTGCTTTTATGTGTGTACGATTCTAAGACACCGCATACATCACAGTGAACGCGGAACGCAGAAAACGGAACTCTGACCGCTGACCACCCGCAATATGGCCGGCGTCTACTACTTGACCAATCATCATGAAATTTCACAAACACTTTGTCAGGATAACAGAAAAGGACCTTTTATCCAAAGAAACGTACTATTCCTAATCTTACCTAACCTACATTTACGCGAGCGAAGCCGCGAGCAAAATATATAATAATATTTATACTTAAAACGCACGCACAAAGTCACGGGCAAAGGTAAGTTTTGCTATAAACTGCTACAATACACCACTCATGTATACCTACGCGAACGAGTTGTTTTATTTTTAAACTGAACACTGGATCTCAGCCGCTAATCAACTGTTTGATATTGTTAGTAACAGTTGATTGAAATTGTAGTAAATGATATTTAAAGAACAGACCGTATGTTGCTAGATACAGAGTTCTGCTGAAAGATTTTACGTTTTATTGAACAGATTGAATTTGCTGATAGAAACATTTATTTTATTTGGTATAAGTTACGTGGATACAGTAGTAAGTATATTCGATTTGTTACTAAACTTATTTAATATAATGCTAGGTAACAGGTCTTACTCGCGATTAAATATTTAAAAAATAATTAATACTTGTTGATTGCCTGACGTTTCAAACGATTTTTTTTTATACGGCTAAGGTGGCAAACAAGCATACCTGATGGTAAGTGGTCACCGTAGCCTATGGACGCCTACAAAACCAGAGGCATCACTTGCGCGTTACCGACCCTTTTGGAAAGGAAGTGTGAAGGAGAAGGAGCGGGAAGAGGGAAAGAGAGTGATCGGGCCTCCGGCACTCTCACTCACCGAACGAAACACAACAGTAGGAACACTGCTCTTTCACGTCGATATTCTGTGAGAGGGTAGTTCTTCCCCGGTCGAGCCGGCCCATTTATGCTGAAATCAGCGAGGCGTCGCTCGTAGTTACGGGTTGACTTTTATATTAAGTATGTGTACAAATCACGAAAGTCTAAAAATGTTTGTTACTAAACTTTCTAACATCTTTGAAGGCACCGATGGTGGAGTAGTTTATGTGGTCGGTTTTTGCCAAGTATTGTAGTTCGATCGGAATGGGAGTTCTAAGTCTGGGTGTTCTAGCTGGTCCTGTCTAACTACCACTTAGGTAGTTTCGCAGGAATTGTGCTAATGATTCACAAACATCGATGTAATTTGAGTGCGTAACGACCCGGTTTGAAAGAGGGTGAGAGTGCGAAACGACCAAGAAGTCGGTGTTCTTTGTGTCCATCATTTGATTTGTGAAATCCTCCGTGACACATGCATAATACATAGTGCGGGTAACGACTTTAAAAAGAGAATATTCAGCCTCCATAGCCTACTATGGAGGCTGAATATTCTCTTACTCTCCTTACTGGAAAAAGACAACGCATGTGCTTATGCAAATGTTTAGGCAGAATTAACGACTATTATACTATAAAAAAATGGGTTGCGTGAATAAGCCCGTTGTAGCTAATTATTTGGTGACAGTAGGATAAAACTGGATTATTAAAGAAAGTCATATCCTTTTAAAGGATTTTGCTTCACTCGCGTAATAGGTCAGGTTATGTTAGTAACAGTACCTTATCCTAGATGAAAGGTACCCTATTTCCTTTTCTGTTTCCCTGACAAGGTGTATGCGAAATTGTATGATGATATGTCGAGTATTTAATGAGTGGAAGCGTAATAAACAAACAAATAAACTCACATTCGCATTTATAATATAAGTAAGGATTGGTAACGCGCGATACGCCAAATATATCATGCGATCGTAGTGGCACAAAATATAGTACGGTAAATAAGCAAAAATATATCTAAATTGTATACCAATAACAATTTCAATTTACACAGAAGATAAAATATAAACGAAACCCAATCCAAAAAGCAATATCTGTTAAGGCATTTCTAGTTGGTTATTATAGTAAATAGCATAATATAATATAATAACATGATCCTTCCAAATACTTGATCAAAACTTAGAAGATATTCAAAGCACGTATCTGAAAATATTCGAAGGGAATATCGGAAAATAAATCACACGATTTTAATCATATTCAGTATTACGTGGTCTTGCTCAGTTTATTAAATTTACTTTGAATATACGAAGTGTACTTTTACAATCAAATTTAGTTAATTTAAGGTGGGTGGAATATGAATATAAAATTTGGTGATAAAAGTTTTGGAAAGTACGCAAATCTTTTGGAGGGAGACCATGTTGAGTACTCTTAATATATCCTTACTTCCTTACTATACTAATATTATAAATCCGAAAGTAAATCTGTCTGTCTATCTGTCTGTCTGTTACCTTTTCATGGCTAAACCACTCAACCGATTTAGATGAAATTTGGTACAGATATTGTTTAAAACCTGGAAAAGGACATAGGTTACTTTTTATTGATGTAAGTACCACGCGGGCGGAGCCGCGCGCAAAAGCTAGTACATATATATATAATAATATCAGCCCTGTATTAAACTGTCCCACTGCTGGACACGGGCCTCTTCTCAGTGTAAGTAGAGTAAGGCCATAGTCCACCACGCTGGCCCAGTGCAGGTTGGCAGACTTCACATATCTTCGTGAAACTCATGGAGAACTCTCAGAAACGCAGGTTTTCTCATGATGCATGATGAAAGCGAGCGTTAATTAACTACTATTTAATGCGCACATAACTTCAAAAAGTCAGAGATCGAACCTTGATAAGGCAGTCCAACAGTCTCGAAATCGACGAGCGTGCGGCAAAAATGTAATGCTGAGCTGGCCAACCTTTTTATGCGATCGACCATACAAGCCATAACAGAACTTCTCATCCATATATTTATTGGATTTTCTTTTTCCCTCATTATATTTCTGTTTTTATTGTTATTTTTCTTTTAAAGTTCATGTGTGTGTGTACCGCACCAAATAAATCCTTTCCTTTCCTTTCGTTATTTTGATTACTCTGCTTTCTTTATTGAATGTAGATTGACACAGCGGAATATTAATATTAAAATAATAATTTAACTACCGCAATTTCCACAGACAACAGCAGGCACTAGCTGATTTTTGTAAGACTATGTTAATATCTTACTATAAATGGATGTTCCAATAAATAAAGATACATGGTAGTATCAATGCAAGTAGAAATCCGTAGCCAATGCTTTCCCCTCCCCAAAACAAACTATGTACATCCATTTATGTATAATTTCACAGTTTAAGGACAACTGTGAAGTAAAAGACGAAAGTATAATAATGTTTTAATCCAAGACAAGACCTATACAGGCACCTAGTTTCATCCAAATCTATTCATCAGCCAAAGCAAACCAAATCTTTATTTATATAAATACTTTTGATTTTGCCCGCGGCTTCGCTCGCATAAATGTAGGTTAGGTTAGGTAACAGTACTTGTTCCTGAACGAAAGGTTCTTTATGTCCTTTTCTGTACCCCTGATAACATAATATTGTCTTCTATTTACGCGAATGGTATTCATTGAAATTAAACTACTATATACCTACGGATTTTATTGCGTTGTTTATTTGACACTTTATTACATAATTTAGAAACTATTGCCTACTACTATTACTATTAAACTTTACTAATTTTTAAGCTAATTAAATTATTGAAACTATTAAAACTATTTATATTATTTATATTTATGTTTACACTTTTCTCGACGTTTCGGTTGCTATTCAGCAGCCATGGTCACGGGGAGACTAAGATTACTTGTCTCAATGTTCCAGTGTAGTTATTTCAAAGTGCCCAAACATTAATCAGTTTCTATTTACGCAGAATGAGCTCAAAGTACCTTGAAGTTCTAGCTGTGGTTTGCTTCTTCTTATGACGGGAGATAACATGTATGCGAAATTTCATGATGATCGGTCGAGAAGTTACGGCGTGAACACGTAACAAATTCTCATTCACATTTATAATATTAGTTCATTTTTCCTGGGTACCAAAAAAAAAAAAAAGGTTAGGTACTATTATTTTCTATCAGCAATGTAATGTAATCTAGTAATCATTATCTCAGATTCAATAAGATGTTGTGTTTACTTACGCCTTAATTGGATTACAATATTTTTATTTTTATATTGTACATATAATCCAATCTACGGTAAATTCTACTGCTGTTTCTCGATAATTCATATTTTAAGATAATAGAAGCCCATTAATCCGCTGTGAATCTTCAAAAGAAGCACTTAAGCAAATTATTTTTATTAGCGTCGTGACCTTTAATACAGATTTATTTTCTCATTAATTTTCTAATTAGTCGAAAACATTCATAAAACAAAACTTATACAGAATTATTACTTTTTATGTTACGTCTCTATTATTTATTTGTCTCTTTCTTTTTCGGCTTTTGTATTGAGCCTCCCAAAGTTTGAACTTGATCGCTATCAATAAATTACAAGTAAATTGAAGTTGGCTGTTCTTAAAATACCAACGGAAGTTTGGAGACAGTTGCGTACATGAATCTAAGTAAAAACACCGATAACTCAATTAGGTGGAAGTTTCAAGTTCGTATTGTTGACCTCATTGGGAAGTAGTGAGGACATATTGTTATGTTTTGGCTTTTAAAGGAAAATGGAATTAAATGGAGATAAATGGTGATGAACTACTGATGTATAAAAATGAAATCTAGTAATATAGTTTTAGTATTAAGTTTTTTGTGGTAGAGTTAACTAAATAAGCTGACTTAGTAAATTTGGTGTCTTCTTTGGCAGATTCTAGCGTGCAATAAAGGCAAGAGTGAATAGTGGATATACGCATTATTTGAACTACTAGTTTGTCATAAGAAAAAAATGACTCAAGAGAGATAATTGTCATTGAATAAACATGCCTGAAATTAGCATGCTAAATTAACTAATATCCATCTAGCGTGCTAATTTCAGGTTATTCGAATATTATCTAGGTCTCCCTAAATATTCTGAAGTATTATTATCAAAGAGGAGGTTAAAAAGCAACTTCTATGATCAAGTGTCGGAACCGCGGAAGTCATACCATTCTATGTGGGACGTATGTTTGTTTGTTATCTCAGTACTCCAAAAAAGGGATATAAACACACTCATTATAAACTATAGCAGTACGGAACTTAAGCAAACAATATAGAATCATGTTTAAAAGAAAGTTCAACTAACTCTACCTAAATAAGAATATAATCGTGTTCTTGCGTTAACCATAAGTCTGTAACCATGTTTTTTTATTTCTCGCCGACCTGTTGTGCCATAAATAACATAGTTTCTGGAATGTCTGTGATGATCTAGGGCCGTTTATTTGCGTCCGACAATATGAACAGACTGCTTTTAACGAAAGATGAGTGCTGTGGCTCAAGACTCATGCGGAAGCGTATGTAGGAATTTTTTAAATGTCTACTGGTAATAGAAGACATTGGACAGATTTTGTTTCTGTCAGTCAAGAAAATTTTCCTTGGAAAAGTTGAGTTAGAAAATTGACACTTTTCTTCGGTTATATTTATGACAGCGTGGAAATATGGAAAATGTAGGCAAGTTAGGATTTTACACTTTTTTTTGTAAACAATTGTTATGATGGAGTGCGTATCGGAGTTATCATTTTACACCTATATAATCCTTACTAATATTATAAATTCGAAAGTAACTCTGTCTGTTACCTTATCACGGCTAAACCACTCAACCGATTTAGATGAAATTTGGTACAGATATAGTTTAAAACCTGGGATAGGACATAGGCTACTTTTTATTGATATACCACGTGGGTGGAGCCGCACGCAAAAGCTAGTATTTTATAAATTCTAACTGTAACCAAGATAATATTTGAAGATTCATCATATCCTTAAGGTATCATGATTCTTCAAATATTATCTTCTTTTATTTATTTTAGGTAGGTACTAATTATTTCAAATACTATAATTTATTTGCTTACTTATGATTTTTACATTAGTATTTCCTATTTTACTGCATATTTTTGTTATAAACACATTTCTATAATTATTAAAATCATGGGAAACAGGCGTGAAATGCGTGAATCTATGTATGTATGTATGTAAAATCATGTCGTCTACATATACCGTCTGACAGATGTATATTATATTATGTATAACTATATTATAAGGTTTTATTAGGAGGCCAGCCTATGACCGTTCACCGGAAACAAAGCCAGGCTTATGGTATTACGCCAAATATGCCAAAAGGAAAACCGAATAACATTTGGGTCGGCTTAGAAATAAAAACCCGACAGGAAGCTTAAACGCAAACTTATACCATTAACACGATCGAGATGGAGAGCTTGGAGCGAGCCAATCGGAGCGCCGAACGTCATAAACGTGTCAATCGCGTTAACGTAAAATAAACTCGCACTAGGCACTCAGGCAGTCTTATTTTTTAGTTTTGACTTGAAGTTTGATTTGTCATAAAACGTTAGGAATGATTTATCCATCTCAGTCACAAGGTAACACTTGTGATCCCCAAACGTTAGTGGTTAGTTTGCTTGAATTATATTATTTCCTTCATTTCCATTTTTTGCTCATATGCATGTTCTTGTACGTGAATCGATCATATATAGGAGGATATATCAGATAAATATTTTATACTATGAAAACAACTATAAAAACACGCATTTGATCTTTAAACAGCAGCTAAAGATGCATTACATCATCAAGAAATAATATAAATTTTATTGAAAATATTATCTATAAAATATTATTTTCCATTACGAAGTGATTTAAGCACTTTATATTCAATTTAAGAGCGTGATTACGAAAAGGAAGTAATTTAGCTAAATTATATGTAAACACAACACTTAGGACATTATTTATATTTTGTGGCGTTATTATAATCTCCATAGTTATATGTATAAACATATTTTGACTTAACAAGTGTAGTCCAAAGTCGGTTTATGAATGGAAAAATATCTGGCATTGGCATTTTCGTCTTTCATTATTTTATCTTTCGAAAGGCTATTTAACTCAATATAAAGTGCTTTTAAGTATTCATTTTCCATTTCAATAATACAACAATAGTTACGTAAGGGTCTCTGTAATCCTAGACAGATTCATCTATTCATTATAGACGTATTCATTGATCCAATAGCGTGAGCCATTACCCAGTTTTAGTGCAGTAACCGAGCAATTTAGAAAATTGTTACTAACAGCTTGGAGTCTAAAAGACGTTTTCTAGGCATTGTGTCTCTGATAAAACTTAAAGAACAACTTCAACGTTAGAGGCAGTGTTTGAAAATAGCTAGGATTCATTATAAGCTCGGAGCGTTTTAGAGAAATAATTAAAATGTTAATATTGCTAGAATATGACTGGTTTGGATGGTAAAAGGAAAACGGAAAATATTTTAATTAGCATTTTCCGTTCCTGAACTCATAATATACTATACTTAACATCGATCTGAAAGTATTTTATTAATTACTAGCATACCTGAAAGACGCTGTCCTCCCCGCACGAAAAAATAGTCTAAGACTCGATCAAACACACCTAAAAATTTCGTCAAAATCGGTCCAGCTCTTTAGTAAGAATTCAGTGACATGCGGAAGAAATATTTATTTTAAAATCTTATTTGAAAACAGTTTATCAGTTGCACCATCCTGAAGTCATCTCTTTTTTCATCGGGATGTGTATTGGCTCTTAGTTTATTTTTACAAAAACTGCAGTGACGTGCACTGCCACACCGCTGGTATTTTCTGTTTAAAACGTTAGCAGCTCGTCTGCGGTCTCTGAGGTTACCTCATCGGTCTTGTGGCTTTAAAAGCCTGGCTTTTTGGATTTTCTGTCCACGTTGCTAAGATTCTGTCAGCGGTTGTCATGGTTTGGAAAATGTATTCTGGGAGCAAAGGGAATTTCGTTATCGGAATATAAACGATAGGATATTATCACTTTTTGGAAGCTTTGTATATGTAAAAGCAATTAGTAGCATAGGATAGTTGGCTAAAGCTGACTTAATGGGTGCCGAATTCCTCTATTCAGCAGAAAAACTAATAAAAACGGACTCAAAGTTTTTGTCTATGTAACAACTTTGGCGTTTAGAAAATACATATTAATTATCAAAATTAAATTACCTTATACGGATTTTATCGCACTGTTTCAAATTCTTGTAATAAAATGTTAAATAATCAACGCAATACTCAGTAGTTTAATTTCAATGAATAACATTCGCGTAAACGTAAGACAAGACACATATTCATTATTTAATAATTTAGTATTTTTTAATAATTACGCGTCAAATGCCTGCTTCGGTCTCGTGGCATAGCGGATAATAAATTGATTTAAGATCTTCTTAGGCAGTTCTCAGTAGCAGCTTAGAGTTTCGTAATGTGCCCTTTGGCGATAATATACTCATCCCATAAGGGATGAGTATATTATCGCCAAAGGGCATTTCCGGTGTAAATTTTCAGGTTAATAATAACCTGAAAATTTACACCGGAACTGACCAATAACTTTGCCTTCCCCTTCAATCAGACACCCATATAGGGACGTGGATCTATACTACATTTTCTCTCTAATTGATGGGTGGAATTCTAATGTCACTAGCAATTTTATTATTTGTATAATTGATTTGCAGTTCAGTAAATGGTCATGTTTCATTTTAAGACTGCGCCGAGCGTAAGGCAGAGCTCGTGCGGCGCATTTTCACATCGGCGCGCGGCCGCCATAGTAAAATGTATGGAGGATTTGAACTGCTTTTTTGATAAATATGCATCTTTATTGTCAACCAATAACTTAATTATTTGGGACGGACAAATTGTAATATAACTATTTATGCTTCGTCCCGCGAGAACGCGCGCCTTAAAAAATTACGTGATCGTTCACGCGTAGAGCATTTTGCTCACACTATATTAGCAGTCTGAAATGTACCGATTATGTGCAAATAATTTTGTTATTTTTATAATAAATCACTAATATTTTACAATATAACATATTTATTTTCAGTACAAAACAATCATTATATCTATATTTTTGGTAATAATCGTAGAGTAATTAAAATAGCCAGTCTTCTGAGGCACTTATAAAAATTATTATTATTATTTATATGTTGCATTTTAATCTTTGTTATATATCTGACCTTTGCACATATCACACAATGCTACAGCATGTTCATTACATAAAAATTGTTGGCATTGAATACATGCCTTTTTTGTTCTTCGATTTTTGCGCCTTGGACAGACTTGACAATTATACCACTAGTTTTTCAGTACTAGAGACTTCAGTTTCATGGCTAAATCGCTTAATTACTTGCTATAATGGATAAGACAGGTTTTGCATTGTACTCCTACGTGCAATTTGTGGTTTCATCAGTTCCAGGGCCAGCGTTTTCAGATATTGTCTTCTAGTAATTATATTATCGGTGTTTTCTTTATATATTACTAGCTTTTGCGCGCGGCTCCGCCCGCGTGGTACCTACACCAATAAAAAGTAGCCTATGTCCTTCCCCAGGTTTTAAATTATATTTGTACCAAATTTCATCTACCACATCCACACCTCCTTTAGTCCGATTACAATACGTAATAATATTATAGAAGCGAAAATTTGTTTGTTTGTTTGTTACCTTTTCACGCCTAAACTACTGAACCGATCATCCTGAAATTTTGCATATATGTTGTCAGGTGTACAGAAACAAATATAGGCTACCTTTCGTCCCGAAAAAAGTTACTGTTCCCGAGGGAAACAACAATAACGTTCTTATGATAATAGATGGCGCCACGTGTATTTCAAATCATGATTGAATTATACAAGCAAAGTACAACCCGAATTGACTGTCAAATTCTAAATTAACGCGAGCGAAGCCGTGGGCAAAAGCTAGTACGTAATAATTTCGGCTGTTGTATGTTCCCCGGTACTTGGATCAATGCAGTCATTATCGTGGAGTGTACTAATCATAAATTGTTTCGTATCAGTACAGTTCTGTGTTCACTGTCTAGATCACTTTGAATATCATCGGCTCTGGCAGTGTCTACTTCAACATATTCAAGCCACGATAAAAATCTTTCTTCTTGTCTATCCATCTACAACAATATAAAATAATGTCGATTATTTATTGATTTAATATTTAAACATCTTATTTTAATTACAAAGAGCACCGTAAACCAAGAGCAAAACTCATAAAATGACATTAAAAATAATATGTGTAGCGAAACCCATACTTATGTCGACGCTCGCGCGATGAGCAAAATGCCGCACGGTGATAACCCGTACAACCAACTGAGTACTGCGAGCAACTGCCGCGCACTGACATAACGACACAGGTTGGTGCGGGACGGGGGGTTGTATATAGTATTTATATGTTTATATTGCTTTTTCTTTTTTTGTTTTAAAATGTTTTGGGTCCTTTTAACTTATGCTTTGATGTTTTGTAACCTTTTGTCTTCTTTGTGTACATTTATGTGCTATTAATATTAATACAATTGTCAGGGCGCAGCTGAAAACCAGTGCTGTGCATGTGCGCAGCAAATACTGAGCTGGAGCCCTTAGTTATGCATGTACCTATGCTAGTTTATATTTATTGTGTATGTGTAACCTTGTAAATTCTGTCTTAATACTACGAATATGTAAGTTTTGTATATGTGTAATGAAAATAAATAGTTTAAATGGGGGACGTGTAAAACTCAGCTACTGAACGAGCGAGAGCTTTGTTGGTATTATTGTCAATATGGCGAGTGTTTAAAATTTACTGTGAGCAAAATGCTCATAACGCGAGTGCTCCCGGATTAAACTGTAAAATAGGATAGATTTCTACTGTTATAATCTAAAACTCACGTAACACGAGCTTACGTTTTTGCATTTTTCGTGCAAATTTACGTAATTTTGTAGGCGAAAATATTAATTATTTTAAGTTTTTTACACGAAGTAATTGTAAACACATTAATTTTTATGGTAAATGTATATTTTATATTTGTATTAAACAAAAAGTGTTGATTTTATTCACTTAACTGTGACCACCTGTTTTGATACATTCCGCTCGGCGCAGTCTTAATTTGAATATAAAATTTTATAACAAGCTGCAGTGTTTCCAATATAAAAAAATACTCATTTAAATAATTTATTTCACAAGTCTGTGCAATTTCGTTTTTAATTAAAATATCCTGTTGATATGCCGAACTGATTGGAATATTTCGTGCCATATTGAAAATCTTTCATGCGTTGGAACCGGGTCTAAAAGCTAAGCTTTCATCACAGTAATTTATAACCATCGAATTTCGACAAAGATATTTTTCATTCGTGTTTTACTGACGCAGAATTTGCTCAAAATAGCGATTTAATGTACGCATTTAAACACTCCTATAAACATAGACGAAATGCTTTTAAAATAGATTCTGTTGAATCGTTAAGAAGGTCAACTTTCAGTCATTTTGAAATTAAAGTCAGTGCCAACTTCAAAAGCTTTTCCTGTATATCATATTCGTAAACCTCTGTCTTAAATATGCGTTATTATGAAGTGTGTATTATGACTAATGCCACTTGCACTTTAATTACTGTAATATCTTGGTAAACAACTAAGATTCAGCAGTGGTGACCATGGAAAACACCTCATTTTGACTCTTGTGAAGACCCAGACAAAGTACTGCCTTGGAACGAATTTAAATAGAAGAACAAAGAGAGAGTAGTCTGCAAAAAAAACACTATCATTTTACACTATTTATATATTTTATTCGACCAGGTTTGCATATGCAGATAAATACATAAATATAGATATTTTAATCAGAAAATAATTATAAATGTTATAATAATTAACCTCAAAGATAAAACAACTGAATGATAACAATAAATAAAAACATAGTTTCTTAATAAACGTGATTTCTTATCATACATAAACTCAAAACTGAATATTCCCTTAGTGGAAGTTGGAGTGTTAGTACGGAACCTATAATGTTCCGGTAAACAGCAATAGGAGTGTATTGCGGGTCTACCAGCAAAGAGTCTAGTCTGGGGAATGCCCACTACCCATAGTGACTTTGGCCACGAGTGCCCATATTTAAATGATAGTATGGTATGCAATGTCATTTAATGATTAATCAAAGAATTTAATTACATAAAAGTTGGGGTTATTGAGATAAAACATTTTTTATTTTTACCGTGGACAAGATTTTTATATAAATGTTTTACACACACACTCTCGTCACACATCATCGTACACAATTAAAAGATTGTCTAAGAACTGAGCATTATCAAGCTTGTTTGTAAATAAAATAACAAAATCACAACCAAAGAAACACAATCACCGAGTAAGCAGGGAAGCCGATTTGTGTTATGACAGTTGGTTTCGGTGTTGCAAGTTAAAAACAAAAAATCATAGATTAATATCTAATCGATATTATTATTTTGCTTATTATTGGCATAATAACATAAAATAATATATTTGCTTCATTATTTGTGGATTATTAACATAATTATAATAATACCACTATCTATGCTATTTATTTTTTATTCAATAATATTAGTCTTTTTTTTACGTTGAAATCATAACGTTGCAACACTGATGATTATAACAAGTCTTATTTCCGTTACGTTACGTTACGTTACTTTTTTATTATATAGATTTTGCTATCTTCTATCGGTAAATGTATAGTACGAAAAATTATAAGAAATGGCGTGGCGCCATCTATTATCATAAGAACGTTATTGTTGTTTTCCTCGGGAACAGTAATTTTTTTCGGGACGAAAGGTATCCGTTTCTGTACACCTGACAACGTATATGCAAAATTTCAGGATGATCGGTTCAGTGGTTTAGGCGTGAAAAGGTAACAAACAAACACATTTTCCCTTTTATAATATTAGTTAGGAAGTTAGGATAGTTAGGAAGTTAGGATAACATAGTTAATCTTATAAATCGCCGGGGGTGAGGACACAGAAGTCCAATAATATTATATGTAAAAATTTAATTTCAAATCTATTTTAAATTATGACCAGATTAGATACCTAAGCACGCTGGGATCGTTTCTAACATGAGATTTCACTCACTTATCTTTTCTTATCTTATGTGGGTGCCAGTCAGTGCAGACCGGCGACACTTCAACCCAGGGGGGTATTTTGTGTCAACACTCTCCCAATAACGACTGCCATAGATTTTCATGGCAGCCGGGACCAAGGGCTTTACGTGTTCTCCTAGGCACGGAGCAGGCGATAATTGTCAATCAATACGCATATAATTTCGAAAAGTCATATAACTTCCGAAATTCATAGGTGCGCGACGTGGTTTCGAACTCCAGACCCTCTGCATTGCAGTCTGTTGGTCTCCCCACTGAGCTATCGCTTTTCTTTCACTCACTTACTTTTGACAGTAAAATTTTGGCATATTTTTATAGGATATGTGTCAAAAAGTAATCGTCTGTAAATAAAACAACTCGTTCTTTCTTAAAGTCGAAATCAAATATCATTTAATATAAATTAATTAATGTCACAAAGTTACACTTAAACACTTCAAAAGGTTTAGTGAATTTACTAAATCAACTGAATTTCCATTTATGCTAGTTACTAGGTTCAGACAAAAGATTTTGAGCCTATGAGAAGACACCTACAGGAAATCAAGGCAACTTTTATATATAAATATAGGAACTGAACCTTCGAGGTTAGCAGGCAGGAGCCTGGAAACCTCTGAAGCTCCTTTAGGAAAAGGACACTCTCCTTTCAGCAGATACATTTGCGGTAGCAACACAATACTTTTAATAACGATCAAGTTTATCCATAGACATAGGCTACTAATATTGAACGGTAGTCGCTTACTATCAAGGAGGCCAAGCATTCTACTTATTTGCCATCCTAGTGGTATCAAAGCATCGGATCTCAAATCTCGTTTTATGTTGTCCGATTTTATTCCTGACTAATAAAATTTCACCAAGACGGCAAACTTTCTCTTCATTTCCTTGACTATCAACTATAGTTACAATATCTTTATATTCGTATTTCCACTTCCGTTACTCGAAACATTCACCTATACGCATGTTAATGGCCATGGAACATGCTAAGGATCTTAAGGCTGTGATAGACTTAATAGCTATTTAGTTCTTACTACGAAACAGAAAACCATACATACACGGATGCCGCAGTGATTTGAATGGTTACCTCGCCGTTGCTATTAAGCCCGAGTGTTGTAGGTTCGACTTCCACACGGGACAAAACATCGTGACAAATGTTTAAACAAAGAACACAATGAACATTCAGACTTCTAACAGACATCTGTGGGTCAAAAATTTATTTATTGATTTAAATCCTCAATACTTCACGAAGGGGCAAGGCGATTTTCACGCCATCAGAATAAAACCGTTAGTCTAGTGTCTGATCTACGTATTCCAATGCTATCCCTTTGCACTATAAGAGCTCACACTTGTGCAATATAATGTCTTAAGGCTAGATATCTAGTCTCCGATCAGCGTGACCGAAATTCATTCTCTTTGCTACCGTGACCAAAATTCATTCTTGCTTTGCTTATGAAACTACACTTGTGCACTTTAATGTATTATACGCAAAAAGTCATTCGCCGATCACCTTAACCGGAATTAATCTTTTGTTTGCTACCGTGACCAAAATTAGTTCTATTTTTGCTACCGTGACCACAATTGATTTTTCTTTACTAAGAAAGAAACTCGTGTGCTTTAGCCCTTACACCGTGTCGCGACCTCTTTTAACGTTTGTTATGCGATCGACTGACACGTAAACTATTTGAAGCCACCCATCAGCTTTGATGTTAGCCACACGCTACCCGACTTGTTTACACTTCCTGTTTCGTATAATGTAAGTAATATTAATGTTCTTCGTGATTGACTTGTAATCAATTCCATGTTGTAATAAGACGGATTATTGTTGTTTATTTGGATGTTTTATTTATTTATTACTTGTGATTTGGAGGTAAATACTGCCAGATATTTTTTGTAAGTAATCCTAATATTATAAAAGCGAAAATGAGTTTGTTTGTTTGTTTGTTACATTTTCACGCCTAAACCACTGAACCGATCATCCTGAAATTTTGCATATACGTTGTCAGGTGTACGGAAACGGACATAGGCTACCTTACATCCCGAAAAAAATTCTGTTCCCAAGGAAAACAACAATAACATTCTTATGATAATAGATGGCGCCACGTGTCTTTCGAATCATGATTGAATTATACTATTACAAGCAGAGTACAACCCGAATTAATTGCCAAATTTTAAATTAACGCGAGCGAAGCCACAGGCAAAAGCTAGTGATTTACTATTATACTCATCTATTTTGTGTTGTTTGTTGTTATAGTAGCCTATATTATGATCCACTTTAGCGATGAATTACATATCGCGATAGCCTAGTAGGAAACCATTGGAATGCTACGTTGAGGTCTCGAGTACGATTCCAAGTTACGCATCTTTAACTTTTCGAAGCTATATGCGTATTAAATTGTTAATTATCGCTTGCTTTAAGGGTGAAGGAAAACATCGTGAGGAAACCTGCATGTCTAAGAGTTCTCAATAATGTTCTCAAAGATATGCGAAGTCTACCAACCCACACTGGGCCAGTGTGGTGGACTATGGCCTAACCCTTCTCACACTGAGAAGAGGCCTGTGCTTAGCTGTGAGATAGTTTAATACAGGGCTGATATTATTCTATGGGTTATACCTGAAATAAACGATTATTATTATTATTATTATATACCTACATATCTAGTTCAAAATATTTTTTATATAGGTACCTACCAAATATTGTCAAGCCTGTATCCCGAAAGGGGTAGAATAGGCGCTTTTTACATCCAAATATCATGGTCCTATACAATAAGCCATTCCAAGCTACTCCCGAAAATTTCGTGATAGAATACTCCAATACCACTTTGCTCAATCCAGGCATCGTACCCAAGATATTATACAAAGCAATCGCATTTTGCTACCGCCGCCTATCAAGCTATGAGTATTATATAACATTATAATATTCAAACTCAAAGAGAACTACTATCTACAAAGTTGTGGGAGCAAAAAAATGTTTAAAAGTAAACAATTTATGTAAATTACGTTGCTTATCAATTAAGTATTTTTATTTTGTATATTATTGAATACTTTATTTTACATAAAATGTAGGTATGTACATTGTACATATATTAGATATATATATATATATATATATATATATGTATATTTATTTATTTATTTATTTAAGGATTGCTTACAGTTATTACATTATTACTTAATCTAATGACATACATAAGGATTATAAGCTAATGCACAACCACGTTGAAGCAAACACAACTTTCACAAATTATATTTGTTCTACAATACATAAAAACTAAACTAAAACTAAGACAGAACTAACTTATTATTTTAATTATATAGACATCTAAATTAAGGACTAGACAGGTAATATTTTATAAGTTTATATTAGTACTAATTTAAACTAGTGATTAATAACATACATATATGTATATATGTATGTTATTTTATGTATGTATATACGTATATATATGTATACATTATCTCGATCAGATCGGAGGCGTTCTGGACAAAGGCCAGGTTAAGAGAACCGACGGGCGTGTATGAGGAATGTGAAGAAAGTGAATGAAGCCAAAGAAATGTGTCAGGATCGTAGGAAATGGAAATCCGTAGTCTCTGCCTACCCCTCTGGGAAACAGGCGTGAATCTATGTATGTATATACAGGTGATACTAGCATTTAACAAAACAAAACTCAATTTTTTTGGTCAAACCTCTATTTTGAACAGTAGGTATTTATAATATAATAAAATTCATGTAAGTATGTATTTATACGTTTTTGCTATAGTTGGACAAGAACTGACAAGAAGGAGTTATTTCTGTGCCGCGGAGAACTTTACAAACATTCAAACAACGGACACAAAGAATACACAGACTTGGTACAACATTTGTGTGTCACACAAATTTTTGTCCCTTTTGGGATCGAACTCACTACACTCGACGCAATGGCAGTTATGAAACGATTACTAAAACCATGTCGCCATCCGTAAAGCTTAAAGCTTTAAGAGTTAAGGTTTTATCTGCACGGGTGGCATTGTAGTATTACATTTTGCTCACGGCTTCGCTCGCGTTAATATATATATTTATGTTCAGATAGATTTTTTAGTAGCCTATACGTTATTCTGATGTATAAACAATAATACTGTAAAGTTACATAAAAATCCGTTCTGTAGTTTGCGTGTGAAAGAGTAACAAACGTCCATTCATCCATCCTCACAAATTTTCACATTTATAATATTAGTATGATAAAATGTAACCACGTTTACATCCAAGTATAAAACCACGTTCCTTATCGACCGACTTATTACATACAGGTTTTGAGTTCATCATGAGGCGTCTTTGACCATTTAGCTTTGGAAATAGAATATAGCTTAGAATCGTCTCGTTATAGAAGTTATAAATTTGAGGCACCCAATTTTAAGTAATGATAGCCTAGTGGGAGACGATTGAACTGCCACGTAGAGTTTTCGAGTTTGATCCCAAGGTACGCACCCCTGACATTTCCAAACCTGTATGGAAATATCGTGAAGAAACCCGCATGTCTAAGAGTTCTTCATAGTGTTTTCGAAAATACATAAGCATGTGATGTTAGTCAACTCGCACTGGGTTAGCGTGGTGAACTATGTCACACTGAGAAGAGGTCCATGCCTAGCAGTGAGCGATTTATAGGTCTGATATTATCCTAAGTGCCATTACTGACAATTACTTGACAAAAATCCCAGATCCCGGATTTAACCCAAGCCTGCACAGAAATTACATTTTTACCAGTAAGCCACTGAGGCAACAATTCTACAGAAACAATTTAAAGTTCATTTAAAATTGTTCGTGCTGGAAAATTTCATTCGATTTTCATAATTCATTTTCGTTTTACTTGAGCTTGGCTAAACGAATTCCGTGTCTGATATTGCTCATCTTATTTCAGTCACTGAACACGACTCATCTTATTCTAAAGCCAAGACTTGTATGTTTAAGTTGGCAGCTTTAACCGACGATGCCGTGTGACACTTTATGATCCTCGTAAATATGTTTAGCTTTTATAGCGTTTACATGTTGATAGGGTCTATAAAATGACAAATAATACTATTACATTTAACGGTGAGAACAGCTTAGAGCAGATAGCCTAGCTATGGGAGATCGTTGGATTACCACGTAGAGGTCTGGAATCCAATCTCAATACTTATCGAATTGATGTGCGTATTTCTCTATAATACGTTGTTTGTATATTTTTTGACGACTCGTTGCCGTAGTAGTTAGTGTAACCGACTGCCACGCCTGAGGTCGCGGGTTTGATTCCCGCACAAGCCAAACATTTGTGTACATGAACATGGATGTTTGTCTTGGTCCGGGTGTTTCTACGTATAATGTGTATGTATTTACAAAAAAAAGTATATATATGTTTATCCATTGTCTACTACCCATAGTAAAATCTCTGCTTAATTTGCGCTAGATGGTATTGTGTGTATGTGATAGAATATTAAAAAATATATATTTAAATAGATAATATCGCTTGCCTTAACGGTGAAGGAAAACGTCATAAGGAAGACTACATGTCTAAAAGTTCTCTATATCCTCTCGAAGATATGTAAAGTCTGACAATCCACACTGGGCCAGCATGGTGGACTATGGACTAACGTTTCTCACGTTGAGAAGAAGTCCGTGAAGGACATTACTAACTCAAAGACAATATTTTATTATTAACTAACTGTTACCTGCGACTTCGTCCGCGTAGATTTTAACTAAAAAATGTTCGTCCCTGCGGAACCCTATTTTTTTTCTAAAATCAAAGTAGCCTAATTTCCTCCTTATAACATCAGCTATCTGCCAGTGAAAGTCCCGTCAAAATCGGTTCAGCCGTTTCGGAGATTACCCGGAACAAACAGACAGACAGGCAAACATTTTAAAAATATATGTTTTTGTATAGGTACCTTATATACTTTCATATGCATTAGATAAAAAGCTGCTATTTTGACATTACAAACAGACACTTCAATTTTATTTATTTGTATAGATATTCTTCACTAGTATAATCTCTTAATACTTTAAAACACAGTACATTACAATACAATACCGATGGCAGTTCTTTGAAAAACTCTAATAGAACGTTTCCACTCCAGTTACCAGCTATCTTTAAGAAACAAAAAGACATATACCATTAAGACAGACATTATGATGGCTATAAAGAAATTCACATACGTACACGATCGTCTTTTATCTGTGACGGTTCATAAAAGTTATCGCAAGTTATAAAATGCTATCAGAGATATTATTTATTTAGATACAGATTGTATTGCTGGCTCTTTGAAAATATAAGAAGCACATTCATGTGTGAAGTTAGACGCTGTCGAATTTAAAGATATTCTTTAAAAATTCGCTTATCCGAGCTTCGTTGTCTATACTAATATTATAAAGATTTTCTGTTTGTTTGTAAGGATTTAACTCAAGAGCAGCGATAGCTCAGTGGGGAGACCAACAGACTGCAATGCAGAGGGTCTCGGGTCCGAACCCACGTCGCGCACCTCTGAATTTCGAAAGTTATACGACTTTTCGAAATTATGTGTGTATTGATTGACAATTATCGCCTGCTCCGTGCCTCGGAGAGCACGTTAAGCCGTCGGCCCCGGCTGCCATGAACATCTATGGCAGTCGTTATTGGGAGAGTGTCGACACAAAAGATCCCACTGGGTCGAAGTGTCGCCGGTCTGCACTGACTGGCCCCCACATAATATAAGATAAGATATATTAAGGTTCATTCATGTTGAAATCAGCGAGGCTCTACTACTCTTAAACTACTGACTGGAAGAATAGACCTATAATTTTTCTATATAATAATAATATAATGATAATAATATAATAATATTTTTATTTACCAAAAATACAGACAGATATAATAGGTACAATAAAACACAAATGAGTATCGATTATGGAACAATAGCGCATTGTACTGGGACTATGTTACTAAAATCTGTACATCTCTTAAACTAGGTATTCCTGTATTTTAAAAGACAGTGTTTGGCTATCAGTTTACACTAATAAATTAATACAACAGGTTGAAAAGCAGTGTTGATCCTTCATCAAATTAAATTAAACAAAAATTTATATTATAAATAATATTAATATACTAGTAACTCGATCTTACATAATATTTTTGTAAGACGCAAGTAAAGTTTACATAGAAAGTTAATAAATATACAAGATCCCAATATCAACCAGCGCGCTGTGGCCCTCCAGAACTAGTCCGTGGATCCTCCCTTTGCGTTAGAGGGATATCACATCAATCATCCACATACATATATCTTTATCAGAAATATCGTCAGCTATGCATGTATTAAGGCTGGAATCCTATAATTTAGTACGGGTTTTAACCCACAGTATAGGAATTAATGCCGGGACACGGTGGGTATCCGATAGCTTAACCCTTCATAGCACTGACAAAAGGGATCCAGGCAACAACCCTAACGATTATAATGAAATTTGCTATACATGTGTATTTTTGAAGACGCTTTTGTACAGACAGCAATTTAGTTATCTAAACATTTAACAAAGTAAAATTATTTCGGAGAGTGTGCAGAGGAACTGCATGATTTGATTCCTCCTTTCTCATTGTACCATCGGTACCAAGTACCACATTTGCGCATAAAGCGCTTTGCTTCCACTTTTCTAATGCGTAAGTCGCGAGTGAATAGGTATCTTCTAGGCAAGCGTGCTCCATCGTCGACTGCACCATCACTTAACAACAGGTGAGATCGTGGTCAAAGGCCAGTTTATAAAAAACTTAAAAAAAAAGATATTAATTATGTCGGCCTCGGTGGCGTAGTGGTTAGTGTAACCGACTGCCACGCCTGAGGTCGCGGGTTCGATTCCCGCACAAGTCAAACATTTGTGTGCATGAACATGGATGTTTGTCTTGGTCTGGGTGTTTCTATGTATAATATGTATGTATTTACAAAAAAAAAGTATATATGTATGTTTATCCATTGTCTAGTACCCATAATACAAGCTCTGCTTAGTTTGGGCTAGATGGTGTTGTGTGCATGTGGTAAAAAAAAAAAAAAAAAAATTATTCTAATTATTTGTATTTTTATTGTATCAACTATTTTTTCAATTATTACCGCTTTGATCAGATCTCTTTAAATATACCATATTTTATACAGCGCCTTAAAGTAGACCAGCTTAAATCGATACAAAAAAATTAAGTCGGTTGGTCTATTTGAAAAGTGCTGCAGTGGCTCCTGATGAAGGAAAATATCGTGAGGAAACCTGCATGTTTGCGAGTTCTCCATAATGTTCTCGAAGATATGTGAAGTCTGCCAATCCGCATTGGGCCAGCGTGGTGGACTATAGCCTAGCCCTTCTCAAGCTGAGAAGAAATCCGTGCCCAGCAGTGGGACAGTTTAACACAAGGCTGATATTATTATATGGTCATTTAGCAGAGTTATCCACGGAGAACTAGGCAGTGATATTCAAAAGACGTTTCATAACAGTTTCTAACATATTTATGTTCAAACAGATCCAGCCGCTAAGAGGAGTAACGCATTAAATGTTAACACACACATAAAACCCAAAGATCCTTTACCGAACGCTAATTGTTTACAGCCAGTGTTAATAAATCTAACGTAAACAAACTAAATTGAAATCCAACACTGCGCTATGAATGCTCCTTGGTTAGTGTTGGGAAAATTTATGATGTTTACAACAAGTCTTTGTTACAAACGGATTAAGATTTCTCGAGTAAAGAAAAGACAGTGATTCAATTCGAAAGGTTTGAAGATATTTTACATGTAGCAGATGATTGTGAAACTATGTTTGTAGAAATATAGTTTCGCAATTAATCCATCATCTACAAATATAGCTTTATCACAAATTCCTAGACGATCCCTTTTTCTTAAAATTCCAATAATTTAATTTTTATCGTCTGTAAACCGTTAAGAACGAGAAAGGAGACTTCATTTAATTAAAAATACGTTAAAGATACGTAATCCAGTCATAACAAATCAAATAATAGTTTGATCACACTATGCATCCTAACTAATATTCTGCGATCATATAGAAAAAAGACGTACCTAAATTTTTTTTTCGGAATTGAATTTTCTACGTATTTGGAATCGGTAAAAAGAAGCATCTGGTGATATATATAAAATATAATTTTTTAGCAGTTACGTTTTTGTTCCTTATGACGGCATTATTATAGATGAGAAAGTAAGTTTGTTATGCTTCACGCCTATTATAATATAACTTCTAGACCTATCATTCTAAAATCTCGCATACACGTCGGAGGGTACAGAAAAGGACATTTTCTATCTAGATTTTTTTACATGATCTACAGTAACGCGAGCGAAGCCGTGGGCAAAACGTAGTAATACATATATGTACTAACTGCCTTCCTATTTGGAGATATAAGAGTGAGATGTATGACTCTACCGGTGTTTAATTTACGCCTTGTATACTACAATAAAAAAATAAATAAAATTCCTCTTTCATTGGTTTTACTCAGTTATATGTATATGACTAGCTGTCCCGCGCAATTTCGTCTGCTTCATATAGGAGAAGGTTTCCCGTTTTCGCAACATTTTTCATTGCTGCACCGCTCCTATTGGTCGTAGCGTGATGTTATATAGCCTATAGCCTTCCTCAATAAATGAGCTACCCAACACTAAGATAACTTTTCAATTCGAACCAGTAGTTCCTGAGATTAGCGCGTTCCAACTAACAAACAAACAAACTCTTTAGCTTTTTAATATTAGTATAGATTATCAGTTTACATAATAATAATTTTTTGTAACTATTAGTTTAACTAGTTAGTATAACATCCGTTCCACAATCTCAGGATTAGTGTACCAGAGCACAATAAATACATCAATTTACAGAGTTGTCTGATTCGTTCTTTTGCATGCATTTATTCTTACCATAATTATGTTTATATTATAAATGCGCATGTGAGTTTGTTTGTTACGCTTTCACGCCTTGACTACCTACTCGACCAATCATCATGAAATTTCGTATACACGTTGTCAAGGAAAGAGAAAAGGACTCAGGGTACCTTTTATCAAAAAAAAGTTCTGTTACTAACCTAATCTAAGCTATAAGGTGGTACTTCCCCAGTTCAAAAGTATAAATCGATATTGGAAACGAATTAATAAACTGATGTTATAAACCAATGAACTACGATTAATATGTTAACTGAACTTTTCTCCTACCTACAGCGTTCGCAACAAACTCGAATGATTTTCAATAGTAACATCAAAGAGTATTCTAAAAGATCACCAATTTAAAATTTAACAGACCAAATTAATAAAATTTCAGTTAACTTTATGATCAATTATAATAGAAACATCGTTAAACATTCTATTTGAAGTTTAACATTACAAATTGTTAGTATAAAATTGAAGAGAGGGTAGAATATAATTTAAGAAAATGTAATTGCTTAGTTACGAGTTCAGTAAAGTGAATAACCAGAGAAAGTCCAGTGTCAACCATTACTTACAAACACACGAAACAAATGATAATCTTATCTTATCTTATGTGGGGGCCAGTCAGTACAGACCGGCGACACTTCGACCTATTGGGATCTTTTGTGTCGACACTCTCCCAATAACGACTGCCATAGATGTTCATGGCAGCCGGGACCAACGGCTTAACGTGCTTTCCGAGGCACGGAGCAGGCGATAATTGTCAATAATTTCGAAAAGTCATAACTTTCCGAAAGTCAGAGGTGCGCGACGTGGGTTCGAACCCGAGACCCTCTGCATTGTAGTCTGTTGGTCTCCCCACTGAGCTATCGCTGCTCGTTGGGCAAACGATAATATATTTATACCTGTAAATTTTTGGAATGTCAGACAGAGAGTTTGACTGCACGGATGGAAGTGGTTTAAGTGGTCGCCTCACCGCTGCCATCGCTCCGAGTGTTGTGGGTTCGAATCCCACACGGGACAAAAATTTGTGTGATCCACAAATGGTTGTCCCGCATCTGGATGTGCTTTGTGTCCGTTGTTTGAATATTTGTAAAGTTCCCCGCGACACAAGAATTATTCCGAGTTGCGCGGGCGGGGGTTATCTTTTTACAAAAATATTTGAAAACCTATTGTGTCTGTCTGTCGGTGTGTTTCTGCGACTCAATAGGTTAATCAATGACTAACCAACGAAAAATATCGTGTTTGTTATTCTAGCGACCCGTTAGTTAGTACATATGTACCTATCTCTAGATTTTGCCCGCGGCTTCGCTTGCGTTAATGTAGATTCTGAAAAGTCTATCCCTTTAGAACAATTGTGTGTCATTTTCTGTTCTACTGACAACGTGTATGCGAAATTTCATAATGATCGGTCGAGAAGTTAAGGAGTGAAACCGTTACAAACAAACAATCTCACATTGGCATTTATAATATTAGTTAAAATTCTATAAATCAAAATGGCGGCTTTAGACTAAACGTTATTTAAAATACTAATTAAGGTACCAACATCACACAAAAATTTGAGTTCCAATCATAGTATATTTTCTGGGTTCTGACGCAACTTAGCAACAGGTGATTCTCAACCTACATGCTTCAGTTCTCCATACTTCTTATGAATACTTGTGAATAAGCCAACACGTACTTAGCAGGACCCATCTCAATCTAAGAGGCCACCTGTGTCCAACAGTACCGTAAATGAATAAAGCCTTCGCTAATTAAATTCATTGTTTTCACTTATCTTGGTTTACCCATTCGAAATAATATCACGAAATTATTTCGACAAAACCAAATTGCCCTACTCCGTTTCACCTCAAAGATACTTCACCACAAATGGATACGTAAAGCTCTCTTAAAGCGGCGCATATTTTAAACTCCAGTGGAATGAATTCCATCCAGATATTTCAGAGGCAGCCTTTAGGCCCCGACCTAAAATAATAATTGTGTTCAGCTTGATTAAAAATTGAAGGTTTGACTGCAATATATCGTAGCAGAACATAATTAGAAGGGTACATTTTGGACAACAATTTATTTGTGGAGCCTATGTTATTTATTGGATTGGGTCCACTGTTTTTAGAGGTTAAAGGATTGATGGACGATGGCTACAATAGAATATAAAGCCATAAAAAGCTATAGAGAGACTCAAAATGTGTTTTGAAATAACAAGAATTCAGGTTCTGAATTTTATTTAGATGACCAATATAAAAAATATTTATCAAGGATAAGTAAGGTGATTTTATCTCAGTCGTGTACAGTTATCATCATAAATCTTATTTCAAAAATCTTAATACATACATACATACATACATGGATTCACGCCTGTTTCCCAGAGGGGTAGGCAGAGACTACGGATTTCCAAATCTTAATATTATCCACTAATAGTTTTCACTCTTTGAATTTATACAATATGTTGAAAAGGGTTGTATATGTTAGCCCTATATTAAACTGTCCCACTGTTGGACACAGGCCTTTTCTCAATGTGGGAAGGGTTACGCCATGTCGACCACTGGCCAAGTGAGAGTTGGCAGACTTCACATATCTTCTAGAATATTATGGAGAAATCTTCGACATGCACGTTTTCTCATGATATATTCCTTTACCGTTAAAGCGAGCAAAAATAATCAATTATTTAATACGCACATAAGTTCGATATGTCAGAGGTTCACGCCTCGGGATCCAATTTTTGACCTCTGCGTGGTATTCCAACGGTCTCCCATTAGGCTATCGCTTCTGTTCCAATACATGCAAAAAACACTTTATTTTCGTTTTTATTAATTACAACCGTACAATTCATACATGCAACATAACATTTTCTAAAATATTTTAATCACTTCCAAAAATGATCTTATTTCATAATTACAAACACATTAGCTGATTAGTTGTCATTTCTCTATCAGGGTTAGGTGACATCTAATCAATTACTACGCGTGTTGAGTGATCGACACCTCATGTGTCTCGTGGTACAACCGACCGCTGTCACAAGTGACGTCTCACGTCACCCAACGGTCTTATTGACAGGGACTATTAGACCTTGTTACGTAATAGTTTGGTCATATAGCTTGTAAAAAATTCCATTACACAAGTACACTACGTACTGATGTTTATCGCTGTGTATAGTTTTTGTTATATTTGTTATGAGTAATCGCGGATACAATTAGAATTTGTCTGGTAATATTGAGATAATAATAATGCATAGATGGTAGATTTTAACGTTTTATAATAATAATAATGTCCTCCAGACCGATTTCGGTCATGGCGGCCAATCTTAACGGAGACTGGCCATCTGCACAAGACATATTATAGTGCACAAGCGTGTGCGCAAACACAAGTGCACTCTCTGTTCCCTAACTCTCATGATCCGAAGGGACGGATAATTCGACACGACCGGAGAGAAATCAGGCGCAGGACAGGCGCAGGACCAACGGCTTTACGTGCTTTCCGAGGCACGGAGGTGTCTAACACCGCCAACTTTCTAACTTCGGGCTCGTATTGAGACTTCTTAACAGAAAAATCCAATAACTGTTTGTTGGCGCGACCCGGGATTCCAACCCGAGACCTCATGCACAGCAGTCGCATTGACTACCGCTGCGCCAAGGAGGCAGCAGAATAATGTTTTACGCGGTATACAGACATCAAGAGAGGAGAAAGCAAGTGTTAATGGGTTTGTTTAGTAAGAAATTCTTAGTGGCAGAACAGTGTTGGAACTGTGCACGATTTACTACAATTGGCTCGCCTTCTACTACGTGGGACCTAATACTATACTGGACTATGGCCTTTGGCCCTTTTCATACCAAGAATAGCACGCCTAATAATGGGGCAGTTTATATACAGCACTAATATTATATATAGGCTGTCCCAAAAGTCGACGGATCCCAGAAGCCGGAATCAGGTAACAGGCTAAGTTATAATAGCTATCAGAAAAAGCTAAAACAAACTAAGTTACGTATTTTAAAACTTATAGACAAAAATCTACATCCTGTGACGTTCTTTTCACTCCTGTTACTACAATTATTTACTTTTTGAGTTATTTTTTTTTGTTATGTAATCTCGAATAATCAAAAACATCGACTTTTGGGACAAGCTATATAATAACTGAATATTGCCGCGGCTTCGCCCGCTTCAATGTAGGTTAGGTTAAGGTAGATTAGCAACAGTACTTTTTTCTGGGTGAAGAGATCATATCTCTATGTCCTTTATTTTGCCGTGACACCGTATATGCGAAATTTCATAATGATGGTAGAGCATTTAAGACGTGAAAGCTTAACAAACAAACTAACTCACGTTCGAATTTATGTATATGATTAGTTTAGTTCAGTGGGGAGACCAACAAACTGCAATGCAGTGGGTCTCGGGTTTGAACCAACGTCGCGCACCACTGACTTTCGGAAGTTATATGAATTTTCGAAATTATGTGCGTATTAATTAACAATTATCGCCTGCTCCGTGCTTCGGAGAGCACGTTAAGCAGTCGGTCCCGGCTGCCATAAACATCTATTGGCAGTCGTTATTGGGAAGTCAGTGCTCTCTAATATCCTGACACTGGTCTAGCCTTAGGGGATCGTTAGCCTTCGGGTTGCGGAGGTCAGATGGCAGCCGCTCCGTGTAAACACTGATATCCAGTCAAATCCGGTTAGACTAGAAAGCCGACCCCAAATGACTTGGGAAAAATAAAGGCTAGGGAGAAGATTAGTTAGGATATATAGCTGCACACCTGTGAAGATAATTTATTAAATGCACATTTTCGCTTTTATTTGTATTCCCAAACAGTCTATGGTTTGAAATACTAAAATATAGCAACACTAAGTTGCGACCGTCGCAATTAATAGTGCATTTCTCCCAGTTCATTACATCCGTTGTTGGGAGTTTTACCACAAAGGTGGGTATTCTCTTGAGTGTGGTCGTGTAGCTATTTACGGACGTCTCCTCGCGGAAGCGCTAGAAGCAATTGCGTGGCTAATGCTAGGGCTGCCAAATATAAATGTTGCTTACGGAATTATAATCTTAACTATAATATTGTTAATGCCAATGTAAGTTTGTTTGTTTATTTGTTTGTTATGCACGGGTACGTCATTCGGTATTTATGATATACTAGTTTTCACCCGCGGCTTCGCTAGCGTAAATGTAGCTTAGGTTAGGTTAGGTTTTCAACAGTTATTTTTTCTGGATGAAAGGTACCCTATGTCCTATTCTGTACCCCTGACAATGTGCACGCAAAATTTCATGTTGATCGGTTGAGTAGTAAAGGCATGAAAGCGTAACAAACAAACAAACTCATTTTCGCATTTATAATATTAGTAAGGATTTCAATTTAATTAAATGATATAAATTTCATGATAATTTTAATTGTAATTTCACATACAGGTTTTTAGGGGGTACAGATCCTTCCTCTACAGGCTACTCAAGTTTATGATACAGCGTTCCCACTCACCAACCTGTCGGTATATAGTGAGAGCCGCTGTAAATTCTAGTGCCCGAAAGCCCCTTCTGGGACCAGTTATAGACAGGCCTTGTCCCCAAATCCAAAAAGAACCTATGACCTTGTCCCCAGTCCAAAATTAGAGGGGTACAGAAAAGTATAGGGGTAGCTTTTATCCAGGAAAAGTACTGTTTCCGATGGATATAAAAATTACATTACTCTGCCGAACGACCAAGGCATGGAAATCTCTGCCAAGGCACGTGTTTCCTTCTTCCTTCAATCCTGGGTCCTTTAAGCGGGGCGTGAAAAAGCACCTTTCAAGGCCCTCAAAGTAGAGACCTCAACATCGCCTCGGCTGCTATGAGGGCGGTGTGGAGGCCACTGCTTTTAGACCACACGACTGTTTACCATCAGGTGGAGTTTGGTCATTTTGACGAGCAAAAAAAAAATATTACCGCGAGCAACGCCGCGAGCAAAATCTAGTATGAAATATTTAAATTAGTTTTTGCTTGTGGCTTAGCCCGTTCAGGTATTTCTTTGGATACAATGTATCCTATATCCTGTCTTAACAACATGTATACGATATTTCATAATCGGTTGAGTAATTAAGGCGTGTAAACGTAACAAACAAACATAAAAAAACACGTTCGCATTTATAATGTTATTTGTGCATTATATAGGTATTCGTATTTATAATGTATCTTATCTTATCTTATGTGGGGGCCAGTCAGTGCAGACCGGCGACACTTCGACCCAGTGCGATCTTTTGTGTCGACACTCTCCCAATAACGACTGCCATAGATGTTCATGGCAGCCGGGACCAACGGCTTAACGTGCTTTCTGAGGCACGGAGCAGGCGATAATTGTCAATCAATATGCACATAATTTCAAAAAGTTAGAGGTCCGCAACGTGGGTTCGAACCCGAGGCCCTCTGCATTGCAGTCTGTTGGTCTCCCCACTGAGCTATCGCTGCTCTTATTTATAATGTAACTTTAAAATATATGTAAATGTATTTTTTCTGGATGAAAGGTACCCTATGTCCTTTTCTGTTCCCCTGACAACGTGTATGTGAAATTTCATAATAAACAGACGAGTATATAAGGCGTGAAAGCGCGACAAACTCTCAGTAAGGTAGTAGATCCTAGCTGGTTTCAGCATGAATGGGCCGGATCGACCGGGGTAGTACTACCCTCTCACAGAATACCGGCGTGAAGTAACGGTACCCATACTGTTGCGTTTCGTATCGGTGAGTGAGAGAGCCGGAGGCCTAGTTACCCCGATCCTTTTCCTATCCTTTCCTTTGTCCTTTCCCTCCTTCATTCCTTTTTAAAGGGCTGGCAACGCACTTGTAACTCCTTTAGGGTTGCGGGTGTCCATGGGCGGCGGTAATCGCTTACCATCAGGCGATCCGTCCGCTCGTTTGCCTCCCAATGCCATAAAAAAAATTCGCATTTATAATTTTACTTAGGATTAGGAGAATTAAAGAGGCTTCAAATATATCAACTAAACTGACAACCCTATGAACTCAGAATTGACATTGCATCTATAATGACGCGAACTGACGGGTACAAACGACAGTTTAATTGCATCGGCGTCGTCCACTGTACGCGACTGTA
The DNA here is from genome assembly GCA_963564715.1 of Catocala sponsa. Lineage (NCBI taxonomy): Eukaryota > Metazoa > Arthropoda > Insecta > Lepidoptera > Erebidae > Catocala > Catocala sponsa. The sequence continues at coordinate 4,841,276 of OY751349.1, forward strand.
CATCACGTGTAAAATAACTCAAGTGGCAACGAAATAGTTATGCCATTAATCTTCATATTTGACACTGTGAATAATTATAGGTTATGTAGTCAGCTGACTTCGTGTCGCCCAAGAATGAGCTACATCATAATCTGGTGTTTTTTAATTGACTGCTCGGATGACGTAGTGGTTTAAGTGGTCGCCTACCGCTGCGCCGGCTGTTGTGGGTTCGATTCCGACACGGAAGAAAAATTATGAGACCCACAAACAGTTATGCCGAGTTTAAGTGTTATTTGTGTTCATTGTTTAAATGTTTGTTAAGTTCCCCGCGACATGGGAATGACTCTTAGTGTAGGAACTGTCTTCAAAAAGAAAAAATTGGGGTAGTCTTTGGGGACTGCCGATAGAAGTGAAAACTTTAATCCTTGATCATAAACACTTCTTTAAATTTTACTCCAAATTATAAATAAAAAATAATTCAAAAATGAAAAGCGTGCATTGATATAATGACATATATCAGCAATATTATTGGTCGAACTTTGAGTACTAGGCGACCGCTAGTATACTAAAATAATTCAAAAATGGAAAGCTTGGAAGCGTGACGATGACGAAGTGTGACGATGCCGCGAGTTCTATGATTTTTGTTTACCCAAGAAGTGCTCAACGCGCCTAAAGAAGTTTTCACTTCAAAACGAAATAGCTCCTACACGCAAAGGTACAAAGAAGGTCTGTAATAAAATGTTTCTCAATTGTGGTTTACTTATCTATACAAATAAATAAAATTGAAGTGTCTGTTTGTAATGTCAAAATAACAGCTTTTTATCTAATGCATATGAAAGAATATAAGGTACCTATACGAAAACATCTATTTTTAAATTTTTGTCTGTCTGTCTATTTATTCCGGCTAATTTCCTAAACAGCTGAACCGATTTTGACGGGACTCTCACTGGCAGGTAGCTGATGTTATAAGGAGTAACTTAGGCTACTTTGATTTTAGAAATAAAATAGGGTTCTGTGGAACCAATACTTTTTAGTTAAAATCTACGCGGACGATGTCGCAGGTAACAGCTAGTAAGTATTATAAAAGAAAATAGTATTTTGTTAATATTATTTATAACAATAGACTATAGAGGTCCAAGTTCACTAGCCTGCAAATAACCACGTTTGAAATGATTGATAGATTGAATTCGTCATGGGTCACGACTATGGTTATAATAATAGTTATATTGTGTGTTTTTTATCAAATTTTACTGCTTAATATAATATCTGCGACATAACTGTGCTATAAACGTATCTAATTCCCAGCTCTGTTTGAACAAAGATTTATTTCTTATTCAACTCCCGCACTGAGAATAATGCATCTACTGCGGGAGAATCTATGTATACTAATATTATAAAGCTGAAGAGTTTGTTTGTTTTTTTGGTTGAACGCGATAATCTCAGGAACTACTGGTTCTAATTGAAAAATTATTTCAGTGTTAGCCTATTTATCGAGGAAAGATATAGGCTATATAACATCACGCTACAACCCACGGGGGCAGCGCAGTAACCATAAACGCGAGAGAAACCGCGGGCATAGTTTACAAACAAAAAAACAGATATAAGTCAAATAACATCCAGTCTCCGTGTAGGATTCGAACCCTTAACACTAGGCGACAACTTAAACTCCTACACCGTGCATGCAGTCGGTTTATTTTCCGTCAAGATATTTTTAGGTTAGGACAAAGTCTGAAACTGAGTGCGATGCGGTAAATGGCATTAGGCTCTCAAATATAACGTAAAGGCCAAAAGACTACACGGATGGCGTAGTGGTTTAAGTGGTCGTCTCGCCACTGCCACTACGCCGAGTGTTGTGGGTTCGAATCTCATACGGGACAACACTTTATTTGATCCACATAATATGTTTGTTTCGAGTCTGAGTATTCTTTGTGTCAGTTGTTTGAATGTTTGTAAAGTCCACCGAGACGCAGGAATATTTTATTGTCTTTTTTAAATTTTACATAAATTACAACCAAAGTAATATGTTAATCAAAAGAAATAAAAACATAAAGAAAAAACAAAAATAAATTTATTCAAGTTAGGTTACAAGGTAACACTTATGAAGGTCAAAGTTACACTAAATTTTTTCTGTAAATTTTATGTTTACTGCCACGTTCAGCAAAGCAAGGGTGTAGGGCTCATGAGAAGAACGGGCAAGAAACTCATGGCTACTCTTTTTAATAGCCAAGTTTACAATAAAATTTTGTTTACAAATCATAACTGTAAGGTGCTGCAACCATTTCTCCATGAATTACTACTGAACATACTCAAGCATTTAATAAAATTTGATGGTAGCCTCTAAAGCAGCAGTATGGTAAACAGGAGCATACATACATTGATTCACGCCTGTTTTCCAGAGGGGTAGGCAGACACTACGGATTTCCATTTGCTACGATCCTGACACACTTCTCTGGCTTCATTCGCTTTCATAAAAGAAATAATACAACAATTAAATTATGGAAGTACATATACTTTCATACTTATATTGTGAAATCACCACAAATTGCCGGCCCGCTCACGACACAACACGAGTCATATCGGTGAACAAACGATCCATTGTTCCAAAATTATATATTACTCTAATAAACTACAACATTATATTATAAACAAATTAGATAGATACACATGACCTTAATACACGCGAAACGGTTTAAGGTTAATCTTTGTTTATTGCGGAAGTAATAACTTTCTTATTGTTATTCTGGTCTATCCAAAAATAACTTTTCTATTAGAGTAGTAGTTTCCGAGGTTAGAGCATTCAAACATACACTTCAAATATATAGGACATTTGAATATACCGTACTAGCTTTTAATTGCAGTTTCGCTTTCGTATTTTGTGATAGTATATGGTCCATGCCCATCTGGAATAATGTACTTATCAAATAGCCGAAATATTTTTGAAGTGAAAACTTATTTTGCGCCGTTGTGCACTTTTTTTGTGATGGGTAAAAAATGTAAAACTCGCGTCAGGTCACGTGTCCTGATCGAAAATTCGTAAGACGGAGGGAGAATTGTCAACTTTGTCAACTCTCCAAGTACTATGCTAGCATAACCAGGAAAGAGTTGAAGTGAAAGCTTTTTGTTGCTTTGGCAATCGTAACCATAGTTAAGCGCTTCGACTGCGTGTGTCAAATAAACGCTTTGTCAAAACAATTGTCATTTTTGTGTACGATAGCGCATAAATGAATATTGTAATTTACTACATAAATGATAGTACTTTTATACTGATAATTAAAGCAATTCGTGCAAAATTATTTCCTAACCATTCCAAAATATCAAAAATGCACAACGTTAATATTCAAGTTTTCACTTCTGCCGGCACTCCCGGAGTGCAACCCGTTGTTTTTTTAATGGGTGAAGTGCATAATGTATACTCATACTTGTCTCACAAAATTTTCAGCCAGTTCCACATATTCTCAAACGGATCTATAAAATAAATTTTATTTCCTCACTATTAAAAGAAAATGTGGATAGGTAGTTAAACCTTTCTTGAAACAGTGCCAGACTAATAAAAAGACAATTATTTAATTCGCACTCCATTCTGACATCGGAAAGAAATCATTATAATGTCTATAACAACAGCATAATGGCATTGAATACATGATTTTATTTGATAAGTGTTAAAATGATTATAGCCGTTTATCCATTTAAAATTATATTAAAGTGACATCAGCAACAGAAATAATGGCAAATAATCTAAAATAAAAATTTTCACTTTGTTTTAAAAAGCGTATCAGTTTAGAAAGCCTTGACCAATTGAATAACTTCATTATTAAAATTTTTATAATAGTTCATATACCAATGGTTTTTACAAAAAGAAGAATTGAAATCTGCAAGGATGTTTGATGCATTTCTTAAAAGGTAGAAAAATCTGATGTAGCCTTTTAAATGTTTCACTTCGGACTTCGTGACGTCATTTACACCTCCTAATCTATACTAATAATTTACAGAGGGACTCTAAGCCTCCTGAGTCGGTTTAAATAATTTTACTTTTATTTATTTTAATAATACTACTTTATCCAGCAGTAACATCACGCTACGAGCCACAGGAGCGAAGCAGTAAGCATAAACGTAGATGAAACCGCGGAGAAACCTTGTTATAAATTAGGATGCATGGAGCAAAGATCTCAATTTTCCTTTTGCTAAAAACACTTCACCTTTTTTGAAGTGAAAACTTCCTTAGGCGCGTTGAGCACTTCCTGGGTGAACAAAAATTATAGAACTCGCGTCATCGTCACACTTCGTCATCGTCACGCTTCCACGCTTTCCATTTTTTAATTATTTTAGAATATTAACAATATCTCAGAAATGGTACGTCCTACGCAAAAAATAAAGTAATGTTGACCCCTTAATAAACCTCAAAAAAGTATCAGAAATCCGACCAGCCCCTTTTTTTTTGTTTATAAAGAAGTGTTTATGATCAAAGATTAAAGTATTCACTTCTATCGGCAGTCCCCAAAGACTGCCCCAATTTTTCTTCTTTTTTGACTTCAAGAAAACTGCACACTCTCATCACAGAAAACAACATAAGATTCCTTGGCTCTTTTGTAGAGCAAGGTTACTAACCAAACCAATTAGTTTTGCTCAGACGAGCATAACAAAATCCTAGATTTATGTGGATAAATATATAAATGCGAATGCGAGTCTCAGGGGTACAGAAAAGGACATAGGGTACCTTTCATCCAGAAAAGTACTGTTGCCAAAATAGAAAATTGAAATAAACTACATTTACCCGAGCATAGCCGCGAGCAAAATCTACTGTTCTTTAATGGCGATCAAATTGCCCGACATGCTGCTATGCGTCGTCTGTGACGACACGAGAATAGTGATAATAAATTGGCAAGGTTCATAGATCACGTCGTTTGTCAATGAAGCCAACCTACAAATGGCACATAGCAATAAGATAATGTTTATTGATGTATGCTTTACATATTGCAGGTCAAAACTCGCAGATGAATCATACTGATCGAAGTATAATTGTGTCTTAGATAGCTTTTGGCCGCGATTTGGTCTAGTTGTTATGAGCTTTTATTCGAAAGGAATTTGAATATTAATTATAATAATATTCTACCACATACACATAACACCATCTAGCCCAAACTAAGCAGAGCTTGTACTATGGGTACTAGATAATGGATAAACATACATATATACTCATTGAAGTGAAAACTTCTTTAGCGGCGTTGTGCACTTTTTTGTGATGGGTAAAAAGTGTTAAGCTCGCGTCAGGACACGTAACCTGATCGAAAGTTCGTAATACGGAGGGAGAATTGTGAAACTCGCGTAAGGACACGTGACCTGATGGAAAATTCGTAAGACGGAGGGAGAATTGTCATGTTTGTGTACGATAGCGCAATAATATTCTATCACATACACACAACACCATCTAGCCCAAACTAAGCAGAGCTTGTACTATGGGTACTAGACAATAGATAAATATACATATATTCTGTTTTTTTTTTGTAATTACATACATATTATACATAGAAACACCCAGACCAAGACAAACACCCATGTTCATGCACACAAATGTTTGACTTGTGCGGGGATCGAACCCGCGACCTCAGGCGTGGCAGTCGGTTATACTAACCACTACGCCATCGAGGCCGTTTGCCTTTGCCGATAGCTGAAAATGTTGAAATTAGTCACTATATACGGATTGTATCGCATTGTTTATTTTTTTATATACATAACTTTGAAATTTACTATTATTAAACACTTTTCCTGACTTTTTACTCTAACTATTTAACGAGGGAATTTCTCTTAATACTTCTTATTTCTTGTCTACTTAGTTAAGGTAATTTCTGAAAGATATGACTGTTTTCTAGGTCTAAAGATTCTATACGTATAGTATGTTGATTATTTTAATGCGAACTATCGTTATTAAAATACATATTTTATGTAAAATTTTGACATACATACACATTTAACTACCTCAGCTTACAAATGCGAAAGGTACTCCATCGAGCTGTGATATAAGTATAGGTATAAGTTAATGACCTGATGATACTTGCGTTGGTCGATCGTTTCATGACGCATACAACTCGTGCAAGCAATTAGATATGAAACAGCTTAAAAAAATAACAGACGCACTTTAACGTTTAAATAATCATTGACTTATTCAAGAAATGCATTAACAAATAAAGTAAGAAATAATTGATATCACCCAACAGCGATCACACAGCACCTCCGTTCCGTCCGACGCTCGATGTCAAAGTGAGTCATTGCGCGCCGAGCGCGCTTTTATAGCACGCTCGATCGGATGATTCGTGACGTTACTTGTTTACGTCGCATTCTGCAACTAACAATATATTATTGTCTATATCTTTTACATAAGCCATTAAATTAGGTGAATCTAAGTCTAAACTAAGCCACTTAAAGGCGATGGCTAAGCTCTATAGGCGATTTAAGTTGATCGTGAAAGTAACAGGTCACCAGCGATTATGGACTGCCACGCAGTGGTCTCGAGTTTAATTCAAAGCACGCACCTCTTTCCAAGTTAGGTGCGTATTAAGACTGCGCCGAGCGAAATGTGCCAAAACAGGCGGTCACAGTTAAGTGACTAAAGTCAACATTTTTTGTTTAATACAAATATAAAATATACATTTACCATAACAATGAATGTGTTTACAATTACTCAGTGTAAAAAACTTAAAATAATTAATATTTTCGCCTACAAAATTACGTAAATTTGCACGAAAAATGCAAAAACGTATGCTCGTCTTAAGTGATTTTCAAATTATAACAGTAGAAATCTATCCTATTTTACAGCTTAAACGAAACATGAATAGTTACATTACTATTTGTCCGACCCAAATATTGAAGTTATTGGTTGACAATAAAGATATATATTTATCAAAAAAGCACTCCAAATCCTCCATACAATTTCACTTTGGCGGTCGCGTGCCGATTTGAATATGCATTGCACGAGCTCTGTCATTATCTGTCTTACGCTCGGTGCAGTCTTAAATAGTTATCGCTTGCTTTAACTGCGAAGGAAAACATCGTGAAGAAGTGTGAGAGTTGTCCGTGTCAACCCGCACTGTTCCAACGTGGTAGAGAAACACTTCTTACTTTGATGAGAAGCCCATGCCCAGCAGTGGGCCTTTTACATCCAGGGCTGATATTATTATAATCACAACATATTATAAAACAAAGTATCTCGCCGCGTCTGACTATCTGTTTGCGATAAACTCAAAAACTACTGAACGCCTTTTCATGCAGTTTTTACCAATATACAGAGTATTTTATGAGGAAGGTTTACGTTTATAATTGGTTTTGAACTACTCGTGCGAAGCCGGGGCGAGTCACTAGTTCATTTATAAATATAATCACGCTCACGACTCGCACGCTCACGACTCGCACGATGTGGAGCGGTGACTATAGCCTTACTGATGCTTCCCATACAAAAGGCTTACACGCGTCGCCTACGCCAAGGAAAAGGAATTAAAGATAGGATGAAAGGAAATAAATGGTAGTGTTGGGTGTGTAATTCTCCGGTACTCAGACTTCTCGGGCAAACGTGGTAACAGTATTGCTTCTGTTACAGTACAATATCTTTGTGCTGTATCTACAATCTACATCGCAATCTTATGATCTTTATCGCACGTTCAATATCTATTAAATGTTTCTACTATCCGTGATCAACACGTAGTCGTTAGTATATAAGATGCACCTTTGGATAATTATAACCAGACTATACTACAACTTTGTCTCATTTATACCTAATCATATACTGCCAAGAAGTTTGGCAAATTGGTGACCCCGACGAACGAATACGCAGCAAGAAACATGGCACAATCACCATGCAAGGCGAACATAAATCAGCAAGGAACACTTGAAGTAGCTGCTGGCACCTCGGTTTTATCTCGCATTCCGGAATTTTGGAAAGACCAACCAAGATTATGGTTCACGCAACTAGAAGCCATATTAGCACCACAGAAGCAAGGAGACGAATACAAATACTGTACAGTAATAGCAAAATTATCCAAGGAAGAAATACTACAAGTTAGTGACCTAATCACTTCACCACCGACTACAGATAAATATAAAAACATCAAGGAACGTTTAATTGATTGTTACGAAGAAACAGAACAGCGACAGTTTCAAAAATAAATATCAGAGACAGAACTCGGTGAACAAAAACCTTCGCAGTTATTACGTCAAATGCGAGTCCTCGGGAGAGGAAAAATCAGTGACGAAACAATTAAACTACTATGGTTCAGGCTTTTACCAACATCAGTCACTACGGTTCTAGCAGTTACGGAAGACATGGAAATTGACAAACTGAGCCAAATTGCAGACAAAATAATAATGAATTCAAAAGTAACCGAAATATCAGCTGTTAGCAACGACACTTCAAACGACAACAATACAGCATGCATTTTAGCCCAGCTAGCAAAATTACAGATAGATATTGACGCAATTCAGCAAGGTCAATATGGCTATCGACCCAGCACGCACAATCATTTCAAGAAACGTCAACAATTCCCGATTATGAGGCCGAGAACAAACTATAGAGGAGCAAATCGATTTTGTTACTACCACGAAAGATTCGAAAAATATGCAAGGAACTGCATTAAACCATGCGGTTGGAAACCAATGACTTACGTACGGAACCAGGGAAACGAATAAGAGCACAGACAACGGCGAAACTCTGTGCAATCCACCCATCCAATCGCCTCACCATTACCGACCGAAAAAGTGGTATGAAGTTTTTGATTGACACGGGCGCAAATATTTCAGTCATTAGCAAGCAACAGAGATATTCAATTTTACAAAATGAACAATACACACTATACGCTGCAAATGGGACTAAAATTAGGACTTACGGCGAGAAGACGCTTACCTTGAATTTAGGACTACAACGATGTTATAAATGGAATTTTATAATCGCCGATGTTACACAACCAATAATTGGAGCAGATTTTCTAGAGCACTATAAACTATTAGTCGACATAGCAGGTCGCAAACTTATCGACAAAGTTACAGAGCTGACAACGCATGTAACTTCAGAAAAAGCGACACAACAAACAATTCGTACTATCGCAGTGGGAACGAATTCACGTATTACGCAACTTTTAAACAAATACGAAGACATCACGAAAGAGTCCTCTCTACGCAATGCGCCCAAACATAAGATTGAACACCACATTATCACTACAGGACCACCCGTCGCAGCTCGGGCAAGACCATTACCTTCAGAAAAATACGACATAGCCAAAAAGGAATTTCAAAATATGATAGAGCTCGGAATTTGCCGACCGTCAGATAGCCCATGGGCAAGCCCATTACATATGGTAAAAAAGAAAAATGGCGAATGGAGACCGTGCGGAGACTATCGAATGCTCAATAGCACGACAGTACCGGACAAATACCCACTGCCAAGATTAACTGACTTTACATACATATTAGAAAATAAGAAGATACTAAGCAAGATAGATATACGCAAAGCATACCACTGTATTCCTGTTAAAGATATAGAAAAAACAGCCATCATCACACCTTTCGGACTTTTTGAGTACTTAAGAATGCCTTTCGGATTACGCAATGCGGCACAAACATTTCAACGATTCATGGATTCCTTATTTAGAGATTTAAACTTCGTATTTATATTTGTAGACGACTGTCTCATCGCATCGGACAACGAAGATTTGCATTATCAGCATTTAGAAACGGTTTTCAAACGTTTACACGAGAATGGAATAACCATTAATCTCGAAAAATGCGAATTTCTCAGAAGGGAAATAGATTTCTTAGGTTATCATATAACGAGCCAAGGAATACAACCTACCGAAGAAAATTACAAAGCAATCATGGAATTTCCCAAACCGAAAACAATTCAAGAATTAAGACGATTTTTGGGCATGGTCAATTTCTACAGAAGTAATATTCCACGCGCAGCGGAAAATCAAAGAATTTTAAACGAATATCTACATGGTTCAAAAAAGAACGATAATTCACCTGTTCCTTGGACAACGGAAGCAGACAAAGCTTACGAAAAATGCAAGGAAAGCATGAAAAACGCAGTGTTAACAGCGCATCCTTCCCGCAACGCATCACTAGCGCTCATGACCGACGCTAGTGCTACTTGCGTTGGTGGAGTTTTACAACAAAAATCCGGACGCAATTGGGAACCATTAGGTTTTTTTTCACAAAAATTGAGCAAAACTCAACAAAAATATTCTACGTTTGACAGAGAGCTGTTAGGAATATACATGGCCGTCAAACATTTTCACAGATTAATCGAGGGAAGAGAATTTACAATATTTACGGATCACCGACCTTTGACATACGCATTCTCCCAAAAACCATCATCAAACGATACACCGCGACGGGTCCGGCAGTTAGATTTCATTTCACAATACAGTACCAACATTCAACACATAAGCGGACGTGACAATATTACCGCCGATGCCTTATCTCGAATAGAGGAAATATACGTGCCATCACCTATCGATTACGCTGAATTGGAAAAATGTCAATCAACAGATAATGAACTAAGTAAATTACGTGACAATAAAAGATTAAAATTCAAAAACATTACGCTTCCGGGTTCCACAATAAACATCACCTGCGACACGTCTACTGGAAAAAGCCGCCCCTACTTACCAAAGCAATTTCGCAAACAAATTTTCGATATCATTCATGGTATGAGCCATCCAGGAAAAAGAACTACGAGAAAAATGATAACCCAAAGGTATTTATGGCCGTATATGAACAAAGATATCAATAATTGGTGTAGATCATGTATAGCCTGCCAAAAATCAAAAATACAACGACATACGATATCACCTCCTGGTACATTTATGACAGCGCAACGTTTTGAACATTTACATATTGACATCGTCGGACCACTTCCGATTTCACAAGGGAAGAGATATTTAATCACAATCATAGATCGTTGTACGTCATGGCCCGAAATATTTCCGGTAGAAGATATAACTGCAGAAACAGTAGCCAAGACACTTTTCGAAGGATGGATTACTCGTTTTGGATGTCCATTGCGCATTACTACGGATCAAGGCCGACAGTTTGAATCAAGAATATTTGAGTCACTCTCACAATTTTTGGGAATACATAAAATTAGGACAACACCTTATCATCCGCAATCCAATGGAATGATAGAGAGATTTCATAGAACTTTAAAGGTGGCGTTAATGACAAGAGAATCCAACGAAAATTGGTTAAAAGAAATTCCAACAGTTTTACTCGGGTTGCGGAGTAGCTTGCGAGAAGACACAGGTTATAGTTCAGCAGAGATGACATATGGAACGCCAATACGACTCCCTGGAGGATTTTTTGAGTCATCAGCAGCACAGTTATCAACGTACGAAGAGTTTGTAAAACAAATTCAAAAGGACATCACACAAATGACATCAATTCCGAAAAGAAAAAACCACAACCAAGCTATATTTGTGCATCCCGAACTCAAAGAATGCTCACACGTATTTGTTCGGTGTGATAGAATTAAGAAAGCCCTGACACCGCCGTATGAAGGACCCTACCCAGTAATTAGTAAAACAGATAAAACATTTTGCATTAGAATTAGGGATAAAGAGACAGTGATATCAATTGATAGATTGAAACCAGCATTCATGATCAATGACGAATCAAACTACGTGCCAGATTCAAAGGATTTCTACAGACATTCACACACGTACACTACACGATCAGGACGTAAAGTAAAGCCAGTAGTACGTCTATAAAAAATCGCTGATATAAGCAAGCTATTCGTATATATATTAACATAGATCTTAACATATACCATTAATTCACAACTACTCGTAACAACAAGACATCTAAAATGGGAAATCAAAGTTCTAAGGACCAGATAACATACAATACGGACAGTTGCCTCAATCAAAACGAAGCGGACAAACTCCGTAACCTGATCCAGGAGGACTTACGGTGGACAAGAAATGTTGCAATGGGACAGATTATTTTAACAATCGGCGTGATCCTACTTTACGGCATAATGAAAACACTGGACAGAAGAATGAAGAGTTTAACGGAAAAAAATAATAAACACTCGTGCAACAGCTAAGTCAAAATTACATACGTCAGCAAATCACACCACAACAGGCGTCATCAAATTCCACCGCGTACAATAGCATTATTATTTATATACATCAGCAAATAACTAGTAACAACAGGCGTCATCAAATTCCACCGCGTACAATAGCATTATTATTTATATACATCAGCAAATAACTAGTAAGGTCTAGGTCAAATTTATATTGTAAACACTATTACCATAATAATATTTTTTTTTTTTTTTAAAGGGGGGTGTACTGTTACAGTACAATATCTTTGTGCTGTATCTACAATCTACATCGCAATCTTATGATCTTTATCGCACGTTCAATATCTATTAAATGTTTCTACTATCCGTGATCAACACGTAGTCGTTAGTATATAAGATGCACCTTTGGATAATTATAACCAGACTATACTACAACTTTGTCTCATTTATACCTAATCATATACTGCCAAGAAGTTTGGCAAACTTCTCCTACACCCAGGATGGGTGTACTTCCTCGAGCTAGCTCGTATCGTATGTAATAATTGACAATAAGAGGACATGATCCATCCAGCATGATCCGTTTTTATCTATTAATATTTGTAAACAATGATTAATGATCAATTAGCTTTTGCTCGCGGTTTCGCTTGCGTAAAATTAGGTTAGTTTAGGTTATGTTTGTAAGAAAAACAAGTGCACTCACGGTTAGGAAGTTGGCAGTGTTTGGCATGGGAGTGTCAAACACTGCCAACTTCCTAACTCCTAGCTGCTATTGAGATTTCTTAACAGAAAAACTCAATAACTTTTTGTTGGCCCAACCCGAGATTCGAACCCGAGACCTCATTCAAAGTAGTCGCATAGCATATCATCATAGCAGTCATAGAACACTAGCTAATATTAAACTGTACTGAAAATAATAAATTGGCTTTCAAACCCAGCTGATGAACAAGGTATTGGAGATTCAAGCCTGTATGATTGATTAACGAAAGTTTGACTTAGCAAACAACCTCTAAAGTCGAGGCAGTGAAACGTTACGTCTACATCGTATTGGTCGTCGAAATATTCATGAAGCTAAGTTTACGGATCTTGAACTCTCTTTGCCCAAAACATAACCCTCTAGCTAGTTATTTTAAAGTCAATACCTTCAAGAAAACATCAAAACACGTCAGGTACGTAATTTGGGTCAGTTAGACCACAAAGCTGAACCCGTTTGCCGCAAAGCGTACCCATGAAACAGTAAAATCGCTTTAGAAATGTTCATGCGAATGGCGTAAGTTTCGTTTCAAAGTTAGGGTATAAGGAAGTTTTGTTTGCCTTATTAATTTGGGCTTTAATGATAGGTACTTATGTATTCTATTTTAGGGTAAAATTATCTATACAAATAAATAAAATTGAAGTGTCTGCTTGTAATGTCAAAATAACAGCTTTTTATCTAATGCATATGAAAGTATATAAGGTAACTATACAAAAACATATATTTTTTAAATTTTTGTCTGTTTGTCTGTCTAATCTCCGAAACGGCGGAACCGATTTTGACGGGACTTACACTGGCAGATAGCTGATGTTATAAGGAGTAACATACTTTGATTTTAGATAAAAAATAGGGTGCCGCGGAGACAAACACTTTTTAGTTAAAATCTACGCGGACGAAGTCGCAGGTAACAGCTAGTATTATAATAAAATGAGCTCTGTTTACTAACTGTCCTCTTCATAATATGGAAAGGTTTAAGAAATAGTCTACAAACAGTCAAACTTTACACACCTTCAAAAACATTAAGAAGTATTCCAAGACATACAGAGTTTTTGAAGTATTATTTTGCTTTTAGCGATTGAACGAAGTATATAGTTTAGAACTTATTGAATAAAAATTACTACTATTCGATTATCAAAAAGGTTAGGTTATAAATTGAGGGTGTAACAATTTCATGTAACATTATTCGATCAAAATTTAATCAGTGAAAACAACCTATACGGTTGAACTGGACAGTTCTCGAGGGCCTTACATGATTGGCAGTTGTATCGGGGATTGTATTAGGTGCTTGTATTGTGGATATATAGAGCAATGTTTATTGTACACTACATTTTGCCCGCGGCTTCGCTCGTATAAAAGTAGGTTAGGTTATGTTAGTAACAGTACCTTTGTTTAATAAAAATATTTAGCATATGTTACTCGGTGATAATACAGCTTTCTAATGCTGAAAAACTTTTTAAAATATGACTTACGTGTAAAAATAAAAAATCAAAGTTTTTAAAAGTCTTTCTTTTTTAGACTTTCAACTACAGGTGCTTCGTTTATGGCAAATTTAATTTTTCCACTATTATTATTTGTGAAAGATTGATTCGTCAAACTACAAACGATTTTTTTTTGCACCAAAGAAAATCTTGTAAATTTGACCAACAACACAACATATTTTTTTTTATTTAGTTCATTTGAATGGACCTTACCTAAGGAATCATCCGTTACAATTGGATTCATTTATTCTGGGAAACTCTGTATAGATCACACATATTAGTACGGTGACTACGATGCCTATTGCCGTCGATCGGGCATATTGCCTGTGTGCTGCTACTAAGATATTTTTACAAAAAAACCGAATATACTTTGTCAAACTTTCCAGGTTTGGAAGTGTCAAACTGGCATATTATTATACAGACTAATCGTATGCAAACTTAGACGCCTACGTATGCTATAAGTTGGTTTTTTGGCATAAGTAGGAGTCTAAGGAGGCAATTTTATTTCTGGGTTGGAAAATATTATTGGATTTTCCGTGATGTTCTTAGCAGTAGCAGTGCGGATAAACTGTGCAGGAAAAACGACAGCTTGCCGACAATTGTGTTGTGTGTAATCAACGTTCTTTTCTTTTGCCTAACTCTAGAGACCAATATGTGAAGAGACCTTTCCTTTACATCACATTTTTTAGCATATTGCGCGCACTAAGGGTTGTGGAATTTGGCATACTTGAAGTTTATATGGGGAGAAAGTTTAGTAAGCTAATTGATTCATATTTTTGTCTTACGTTTACGTATTGAAATTAAACTACTTAATATGGATCTTATGTACCGCGGTTTTAATTATTCAAATACATATTATTCTTTAATTACACATATTTTTGAAACTTTAAACTACTATTTTTAAACACTGTTACTAGTTACTGTTTACTTTCTATTTAAATTATTAGTGTAAAATGTAAAATAAAATCTAAATAGTAATAATACTATTTAGATTTAATTTTACACTTTCCCCAACGTTTCGGTTGCTTTTCAGCAGCCATTCTACGCGATAAAAGCCGTATAAAATAGTTTAATTTCGAAGCTAAAAAAATATAAAATTAATTAAATCAAACATATATTTTTAAATTTAATTAATTGCGGCCGTAATTTGACCTTTGGGCGACCACTATCATAACATAACATAAAATCTTCATAAAACAATATAAGTTATATTCAACAGATTTGACTTGACGCTTTAATGCAGGTATAGGTTTATTAGTTTAGATGAAAAAGTACTTACTACTCTTGGGACTGTGTGCAGACAAATATCTAATATTGTGATTTTACTGTATACATTATTTTTATTTAAGTATCCTAATTTCTTAATCTTATAAATGCGAATATGAGTTAGTTTATTAATTTGTTTGTTACGCGTTCACACCTTAACAGCTCGACCGATACTCATGAAATTTCGCATACACGTTGTCAGGGGAACAGAAAAGAACGTAAAGTACCATCATCCAGAAAAAAAGTACTTTTATTAACTCTAACTCTAGTTTAGTAACTTAATAACAACTTCATCTTTCTAGAATTAAGTTTTTAAAAAATTTGTATATCATTTTATTATTGTTATCTATACTAATATTATAAAGCTGAAGAGTTTGTTTGTTTGAACGTGCTAATCTCAGGAACTTTGATTCGATTTGAAAAATTATTTTAGTCTTGGATAGCCTATTTATCGAGGAAGGCTATAGGCTATATAACATCACGCTACGACCCGCGGGGGCGGCGCAGTAACGATAAACGTGGGTGAAACCGCGGGAACATCTAGTGTTTTATATTTTAGTAGTTTCAACCTTATCTAAGTTTGTAATATTATAATTGTGTGCTTCAGTGGTAAATGTTGTGTATATCTGTAATTGGCATAAGTATGAGACCTTTTCTATGTACCTTTTCTATTGATTGTAAAATATGCATGCCGTTGGTGTACCTAATTAAATTTTAAAAAACTGGGGCAGTCTATGGAGACTGCCGATAAAAGTGAAAATTTTAATCTTTGATCATAAACGCTTCTTTATAAACAAAAAAAAAAGAATGGGGCGGGCCGGGTGCTAGTTCCTGATACTATCTTAGAGGTTATTAAGGGGATCGAAATTTCGTAATTTCTTGCGTAGGACGCACCATTTATAAGATATTGTTAATATTCTAAAATAATTCAAAAATGGAAAGCGTGGAAGCGTGACGATGACGCGAGTTCTATGATTTTTGTTCACCCAAGAAGTGCTCAACGCGCCTAAAGAAGTTTTCACTGCAATAAAGAAAAGTAAAGTTACAATATTGAACTTCAGTAAAATGAGTTATATTCTGTGAAGACACATGCATATTTTATATAAGTAAATTTCGACTATCCGTTGGGACTAGATCCTGTCATTCAAGCTAGAAATTATTAAGAGGTTTATCGCTGTTAAATCAACAAAAATACAAGTAGATTTTGTTTAAAAATGACATCTCCCGTACATGAGATCAAGGCTTGTATCGTGGGTACTTTACACATACTTATACAAAATTAACGAATTATACATACTAGTGGTCGCCTAGTGCTCGAAATTCGACCAAAGTTTGCCTGTAAGATATTGCTGATATAATATTATGTCATTATATATTGATATATGTAACCATAGTTACGCGCTTCGACTGCGTGTGTCAAATGCATAGATGTGTGCGTGTAGTGTTTTTTCATTAATTTAATGTATTTCAAATGCATATTTTTTTTAAATATTAGCAATCGTCACTTCTTCTCTGTATAAACTATAAGTGTGCCAAATTTCATATTCCTCCGTCCGCCCAATCTTCGTAAAAAGGGATCCAAAGTTTTCGCTTCACGTATTAATATATAGATTTGTGGGATGCCCTCTTTTCACATAATGGTTTTTTCCTAATATACTTTGGCATAACTATTTCGGCATAATAATACTTTGCCATAATTGTTTTTGGCATACAGTTTATGTTGACATAATTTTTTATCTTAGTGACAACTTGAAAAATTGGTGTAGGTTGTGTATGCGAAATTGTACATGTAGGTATGCGAAATTTCATAATCGAACAACTTGAAATTTGTTGTTTTCTGGCACATAATTATTATTGTCCTAAAATAAGTACATAACTAAATTTTAATTCAACAAACTGCGACAAAATACGTATGAACTATTCATGTTTTAAAGTTAAATATTTCCAGTGAGATGTGTGGCGAGCGAACGAGTTCAGTAGAATGTTGTCGGAATGCCTGATTAACCGCTCTCAACAGAGCCGCTTTTCCGTTGGACAGTTTTGTTTTATTAGCTAGACCCAACATCGTAATAAAATGAATACCGGGCAACCTTTTAACTTTCGCAATCACGAACCACGTACAAACTTGGTATATTTTTTTTAACCCTTTGGGAATAAAGGAATGTATGGAGGTATTAAGGCAAAATAATTTATATTTTATATTAAAATTAATATTTAAGCTGAGCTATGACTACGAATATTACTATATTGTTAGAATGTGTGAACTATATTACTTGAATTCTAGATTCTATTTAAAACCATCAGGCAAGAAGGGATCGTTGAAAAGATTAAATGAAGAAAAGAAATAAAACTCACATGTAGGTTTCCTCACGATGTTTTCCTTCATTGTTAAAGCAAGCGATAATTACTTAATACGCACATACCTTTGAAAAGTCAGAGATGCGCGCCTTGGGATCAAGCTTGAGACCTCTACGTGGCAGTTCAACGGTTTCCCACTAGGCTATCGCTGCTGGCTATCAACACAATAATAAAAAACGTTTACGTCAATTACTATGAAAGTGACATAATTATCTATTATATAATATCTTTGCATTATAATACCCAGTCAGTATATAATATATTATAGTAGGTATGTATACTCAACGATCGAATGACAGAACGGTTGCCAAGAAACAACTTCGAATAGAAAAATAATTTCTTAGTACATTAACGATACATTCTCACGTCCCTCTGTGCTAGGATAATTATGATTAATGATATTCGTTTGCATATTATATAATAATCATTAGCTAAAGAAAAATATAAATACTTATACATTTTCTACTAAATGGAGTCAAGAATCTCAGAGGTCAAATTAATGCCTTCTAAAATTACTGAGTAATTAATTTCTTGTGAAATGAAACGCTTAATAAATTAGGCATCTTATATAATATCAACTTGCAAATATGGACTCCAAATAATTATCGGGTACTCGAAATGGTATAATTGCCGTCATTTATATATAGTTACTAACTGTTACCTCCGACTTCGTCCGCGTGGAATATAACAACAACATTTTTTATTTTGAAGGATACATTTTTTTCTAAAATAAATATAGCGTAAAAGCAGGTACAGGGACTTTCACTTGCAGACATCAGAGGTTATAAGGAGTACTATATAACAACAGCTATCTGCCAGTGAAAGTCCGATCAAAATCGGTCCAGCCGTTTCAGAGATTAGCAGAAACAAACACAGGCAGACAAAAACGAGAGGAAAATGTGTAAACACTCAATACATACAAATGTGAGTTATATATGAGGAAGTACATTTGCTCTGCAATAGAAATGCCCTGCTATTACCGCTTCTATACTGAGACGTAAGGGATTCAGAATACACATGAGAAGGAAGATCTTTTGGAAACAATTTAATACAATTTGTTACGCACATATATATCGCGTAAAGTTTAAGGAGTAGTTAATAAGTAGGTCCGTGTTTCCTTTTGTATTTCATATATTATTCATCAACTCAGCCGAACGACGACGTCTACTGCTAGACATAGGCTTCAACAGCTCACCACGACCCTAACCAGGTCGTCATTCCACCTTGTAAGCCTAGTCCTTCTGCGTCTCCCGGTGCGTGGTCGCCACTCCAGAACCATTCTAATAATTTCCTAATATATATTTATATAGTTTACCTTTTAATAGATGATTACCATAACTACCATAAATACCAGTAATGTTATTAGTAGCTTATCAACTTGTCAATGCTTAACCAATGCACTTTCATTTCGGTAATTAAAACTATTACATATACACTGAAACACTTCGATCTACTAGATTTTGCCCGTGACTTCGCTCGCGTAAATGTAGGTTGTGTTAGTAGTTTAGTAACAATACTTTATTCTGGGTGAAAGACACCCTATGTCCTATTCTGATCCCCGAACAATGTTATTGCGAAATTTCATGATGATTAGTCGAGTAGTGAAGCTTAACAAACGAATAAACAAACTCATTTATAATATCACTTAGGATTTTAAATAAGTTTCCTTTCATCATAAAACTTAATTATATTTTTTTCGTAATTCAGTTAATTTTATTAGTATATTTACTCTCAGCTAAGAGTCACAAAACGCTGCCAGCTTTTTATTAAATGAGTTTTCCTTTTTGTGTGCTAGTTAATGGCGTACGAGTTTTATTGTTTTGTTCCAGAGATATGTGTCATCTCTGGAACAAAGCAATAAAACTCACGTGAGAAAAATAAAATTGTTTTATTTTTATAAAAGAATGGTAAGGGGTTTAGATTTAATCACCCACTATTCGACTTAAAGCCAATTGTTCAAGCCAATGGTAGGTTGAAAAATTGGCATTAAATCATACTGCGTGTAATAATTAATTGTAGTTCATTATTCTGTTCTTTTTGAATAAAATAGACATAAGTTACAATTTAATACAATTTAAAAAGTGTCTTCGTAGATTGTTAACTTAGTTTTATATACACCTTTTCTTTTTTTCTTAATTGAATTTGTAAATTTTTTATACAACTACATCTAATAAGCTATTATTGTTTTACTCCAAAGTTTATCCTAGAGGCAGAATTTTATGTTTAAAAATTTTATGTTTTATGTTTTTCCTGTTTATGTCTTTAATTAAGTTGTTAGTTTAGTTGTCATTATAATTTGCAAGCTGTGGTTTCCTATAATTGAGGGACTATACACGCTAAGAACTTTATTATTGCTTTATAATGTATGTTATTGTATATTCCTTTGTTGGAAATCCTTAAATAAATAAATAAATAAAACTGGTTGCTGTGTATATCTCTTTAAAAATCGCACCACGCAGTATACTGAAATAGAATATGAAAGTATTCTCAGCACTAAAATAACACCACAGAAACTACACAAAGTGGGCGGGACTTAAAAAGCATAGCCGAATCGCTGTAGTAAATTATAATTATATCAATGGAATTGAGTTCTTCTTCTTCTCTGCCTACCCCTCTGGGAAACAGGCGTGAACAGTATAGTGAAATCAATAATAAATCTGTGGTTTGTATGAAAGTAGTGCATCCATGTTTTATTTAGAATCAAATAGAAAATTGCATTTTAACGTTCATAGCTAGTGCAGTTGGAATTTTAGATTTAGGAACATAAAAACCTGGTGAAAGTACATTAGCAGTCAACAAACGCCATAGGAAAGATTAAAATGTATAAAATTTACATTTGGTCGAGACACGATTCTGGAAAATAAATGTCACTTTCATACGTTTTGATATGTATGCTTTTATAACATTGACAAAAAGAAATCTAATCCAATGTCCCCGCCGTAAGTTTAAAAAAGCTGTCTATGATATTTTACTCATTTATGAAAGGATTAAATCTCGTAGACGGCTTAACTACTTTAGTTATAACTCTAATGGATGAAGCAAGTAACATACCTAATTATTTGACAACTTTTTAATAGAATTTATAGAATAGAATAGAATAGCATTTATTTCTAAGTATATGGTACATTAGAGTCATATATATTCAAAATTGATTCACACATACTACCAATGCTGGTGTAGAAATATTAAAATTATGATTTCATTCCTTGAGTAGACAATTAATTTTATAGTATAATGATTAATTAATTAAATGAATATAATATTTCAGTTAACAATGAAAATGTCAAAATATTATCAATTAAATTACAATTTCAAGGAATGGTATACTAATGTCAAAATATTAGTTACAATATATTGGTTTTTGCCATCAGATAATGTCAAATCAACGTCAAAAAATAATTTATTCATTTAGGCCAAAGTAACACTTATGAATGTCAAAGGGGTTGGTGAGTTTACTAAATTTATACTTATTTATGTTGGTTGCTCGATTCCGGCATAAAGTTGGGCCTATGAGAAGTTACCTGCAAGAAACTCACGGCCACTCTTTTAAATCGCCATCAAATTATAATTTTAATATTTTACATTTTATTTATATATCACGTGTTGCAGTCATTATGCCATATATTAACAGTAATATATGGCATAATGCGACTGCAATACCATGAATATGGACAGCTACAGAACAAAGGAAAATTTTATAAATATTATGGATGAAGCATTTCAGGTTTGAAGTAATATTTATTAGTTATTTATAATAGACCTGAGTAGAATGACATGAGGGTGATACACTTAGACTTTGTGACAGATGAAAAGGTATTTTGTGACATGTGTATTTAAAACAAACCGTTACAAATCACAAAGTTATTTTTAAGAAAAATTGTACTTTATCATCACATAATAATCACGAAGTAATAGTTCTAAATTATCAATGGAATATTATATTTATTAAAGCTTAAGACGTTAATTTTCTTGAATATGCAGAAGCATCTGTATAAAAATATATTTTTAGAGCTCTTGTTAAGCAATAGTCTAACTGACACTCTTTAACCTGTCTTCTGTTTCCATCTACTAATCCTTTAAAATACATGCATCTCGTTACGCCACTGTTTTCACTGATCTGCCTCTAAAATTTTTTAATCCTACTAATAGCCTATTTAATATCACTAGCGGTCGCCTAGTGCTCGAAATTCGACCAAAGTTTGCCTGTAAGATATTGCTGAATTATATGTCATTATATATTGACATATGTAACCATAGTTACGCACTTCGACTGCGTGTGTCAAATGCATGGTTGTGTGCGTGTAGTGTTTTTTCATTAATTTAATGTATTTCTAATGCATATTATATATATATATATATTAGCATTCGTCACTTCTTCTCTGTATAAACTATAAGTGTGCGAAATTTCATACTCCTCCGTCCGCCCAATTTTCGTAAAAAGGGATCCAAAGCTTTCTCTTCACGTATTAATATATAGATAAAAGCGAATGTGTGTTTGCTTATATGTTTGTTACGCTTTCACGCATTAACTAATCGACCGATCATTATGTTTCGCATACATGTACGTTGTCAGGGGAATAGAAAATGACGTAGTGTACCTTTTATCCAGAAGAATCGGGAATCTCAGGAATTATTTTGAACCGACCAGGTAATATACAGTCCCTTAATTTCATGTAATAATGTTATATTATTTTTGTTTACAGGTAAGGCATCATCTGCTTATTTACTATCAATAGGTAAATATGATAACATAGTTTTAAATGAAGGCTTATAAGCTAATGCATCGGTAGCCGAAAGTGTAAGATGTAGAGGCCGTGGGATCGATTCCTGCACATTGCACTACCAATGTCAACATATTTTTAAACACAGACGTTCAGCTGACATAAAAAAGTTTATAATAATGCTTGTCATAATAATAATACGTCTATTGACGCTAACTTAGATTGAAGACCTTTATACGTTGGACATGTCTCCGTGAAAGCCTACCAAAATACCAGGTATTTTTCTATTGTAATATGTTAGAAAAATACCTGTGATGAGACAAACATCATAATAATACGTTTATTAAAGCTAACTTTAATCGATTTTCGAGCAAAGCCATGGGCAAGAGCTAGTCTTATACAGTGTGACTGGTTAAACATTGTACATACTTAAGGACATGATAATTTATGGTCAGAGGTAACGCGTATAAAAAAGAAATAAAAATTAAATCTGTATAACATGCAAAGAAAACCCTTATGAAAATTTGTATGAAATATCCATAAAATGTGGACACTGCGCACACAGCTGTCGAGACTAATGACCTTTGATAAGAAAAGGACGGGCGGGGGTGCAAATTCGGGAGAGTGCGGGGTGCGGAAGCTGAGGGCGGGGTCGGAGATTTTGTGTAGCTTTTTTTATCTTTTTTTTATTGCCTTTGGTGGCAGACGAGCAAGTGGCCCACCTGGTGGAAAGTGGTAACCGCTGCTCATGGACTTCAGTAATGACAGAACACAGCAAAGCCGCTGCCTACCGTGAAAGAAGAACTGTCTTTAAACCTCGTTTGAAGAAGGACATATCATAGCTTTGGTATATGCGCAAGAGTGTCCGCACATTAAGTTTTTATTGGTTAATTAGGTAACATTTTAAGCACCTATATTTTAAATTTTCGGGTCCAGAATTGAGTACTGAATACCCTCCTACAATATGTCCAGTCTTTTACCAATCAGCCTGTATAAAAAGAAAAATAAATTCTGCCCCCTCCTTTACGCACATGAATGACACGTTAACATATACCGGTATATATAGTAGTATCCTATGTATTAGTTTAGGACCTGAGTGCCTAATGCGAGTTACGTTAATTGTTTTTATTTTAAACTTAAACTGTTGAATGGAAAAAGAAACTTGACATAATTGTAAATAGGCTGAGATGCCTAGGGGTCCGTTCACACAGACCGGCTCGGAGAGCATCGGCCCGCTTTTTTCTTTTCACACAGACCGGATCGTATACGCTTGGAATTGGCCGGAGCGGAGCCGCCAACTATTTCACATAGACCGGCTGGAAGAGATCTGAAAGCTGCGCGAGCGAGAAAGAGCACGTAATCGGAGCCGGTCGGCTCCTCTTATTATTTCACACCAAGCGCATTCAAGCATTCTTAATGACAAAAGAAGTGCACATGCAAAAATAAACCTTACTACAATTACTCAAAACTCTGTTTCCAACGTGATGAAAATCTGCTCTCCTCTCAGAACCGGTCTGTGTGAACGGACCCTAGTGCGAATTAATTTTACGTTAACGCGATCGACATGTTTATGGCGTTCGACGCTCCGATTGGCTCGCTCCAAGCTCTTAACCAATCAGAAAGCCAAACGCGGTAACATTCCGATCGCGCTAACGCAAAATCAACTCGCACTGGTCACCCTGGGTTATTTATGTGTCAAGTTTAATCTAGATCCATTCAACAGTTCAAGTTCAAAACAAAAACAACTTTATGTTCATAGAGATTTACATTTGTTATATCTATTTGTAAATTAAGTAACGAAATATTTTTAAACATTTCGTTACTTAATTTTGGCTCGATGGCCTCGATGGCGTAGTGGTTAGTGTATCCGAATACCACGCCTGAGGTCGCGGGTTCGATTCTCGCACAAGTCAAACATTTGTGTGCATGAACATGGATGTTTGTCTTGGTCTGGGTGTTTCTATGTATATAATATGTAGGTATTTAAAAAAAATGTATATGTGTATGTTTATCCATTGTCTAGTACCCATAGTACAAGCTCTGCTTAGTTTGGGCTAGATAGTGTTGTGTGTATGTGATACAATATTATTATTATATATTAAACAATAAACTTTTTTTTTTAAATCTTCTCCTTCTAAGAATAATTCCTGTATCGCAGCGAACCTTACTAACATTCAAAATACGGACACAAAGAACATACAGACACAGAACAACCGTTTGTAGATCGCACAATGTTTTGTCCCGTGTGGAATTCGAACCCACAACACTCGCCGCAGTGTCAGTTAAACCACTACGCCATTCGTGCAATCAATGTTAATTAGAATTAACTTATTTTAAATTATACAGTCAATGTTTAGTTCTGATGTCAACTAAAAATAATAAAGCAGCTAATTAACTGTCAACACTAGTTTAGTAAAAATACGGTTCAAATTTGAATGACAGCATTGCAAGTAATTCGATCCTGTTTTGTAGGTGTTAAATAGATGAAAGACACTTTGTATCTTGAGCACTAATTAGTTTCAAACAGCTGTTTAATTGAATGTCACTGGTATATTAAAATGTTAGCGGTGATCGCAAACAGTGCCAAGATCACATAAAATTAAAAAAGTAGTTTTGTATCTTATAAATCGCCATGGATATAGCAGAAAAATATTTACTTTGCCACTTAATTTGCCTGAATCGTTGAAATTAAAGTTTGAAACTATGTTTATACCATCCTGCATCCTCAGCACGACAGGGAACATGTGGGATACTGTGTCTTTGGTTGCGGCATCATTACTAACACTAGTTTGTACCGTTTATGTAATACTAACACAATGGATCTTAGGCCTCATGCACACGCTATGAACCACCGTGTCTGCTACAGATAGGACCAATTCATCATATACACGACAATAATTTTGTCGGATCTAGGCACGAAAACATATCGTATCAATTGCATACAAGACGAATAGGAACGTGTAAAAGATAAGATTGTTTTCGGGCAGTCGTGTGTAGGGTGTGATAGACTAGACAAGTCTGCTATTAATTTTCGTTTGTTTATGAAGTAAATGTTAACTACGTCCACGCAAATAAACGTACAAAAACTACATGAACTACCTCATCTATCCCGCCCCCACCCCACCGCAGCAAAACGTCGCGCGTCGTGTCTAGCGCAGACAAGATTTTTTTCTTGGTCAGCGCCGACGCAGTGTACACAGTTCGTGTATAGAAACGACACGAATTCTTGCATAGGCCCGGCGACTTTTTTTAGCATGTACAAGAGCCCTTAGTCTTAGTCACGAAATTCTCAGTAGTAATTTGTCGTATGAAAATAGGCCCAAAAGACAACAATAGGTTCGTCCCCTATAACGTGACTCTTAAATCATAACTAAGGAAATGTCGATGTTGTTGTCCAAATTCTTCAAACATAAACAGGCATGTATTAATGTATGATACATAACAAAGAATAGTCTATTAATGGAGACCAAATTAGGTACCTGCGTCAGCTATTGTTGCAGTTGAAATTGCAACTCTGGTATTCTTGTACGACCTATACGGTATGTGAGCAATTGCAATAGGCAAACAGCAACCGTCACAAACTATATCACCAAATAAAACTTGTTTCAGTTTTATTTGGCGATGCAATACACAGCAATCACCGTTCATCTGTTGTAATTGCCCTCTTCATCTTAATCAATAAAAAATAAAATAGAAAACGAAATCATTCAACCTGGCAACATTATCCTACATGAGATTTAGATAAAATAAATGAGATTCTACAGAAGGAAACGTTTGACAATCTGATCGCGGAAATAACTCAACCCAAAATCCAATGAATCTTCAACCATTATATTTATAGTTTCCGGCCAGTCAATATAGATGTACGCAGAAACACCCACGCGAAGGAATCGTATTGGGCGGCTTACATTAACATAATTTCGCCATCTCTGAAATCGACTCGGGCACAAAAAGAAATTCACTTTGATATTTTATTATTTACTAGCTGACCCGCGCAACTTCGTCTGCTTCACATAAGAGAATTTGCCTAGTTTTTGCAATATTTTTCATTTATGCTCCGCTCCTATTGGTCGTAGCGTGATGTTATATAGCCTATAGCCTTCCTCTATAAACGGGCTATCCAACACTGAAATATTTTTCTAATTTTTACCCGTAGTTCCTTAGATTACCGCGTTCAACCAAATAAACAAAATGTGAGTGAAGTCGGCGCGTGAGCGCCCCCGCCTTTTTATAAATGCAGCGGATGGCCATTTCGCGCGTTAAACAACAATCAACCGTATAGCCGTACCCATACTGGCGCGGCGAGATTTGGAAGTTTTATTTCATCTATATCTTGTGTGTTTATAAACCGATTCCTATATATTTTTTTATAATATAAATATTAAAGTGTACTTTTTGAATATGGGAGTTTGATAAAGATATATCTATGTGAAATACAATATATTTATGTATTTTAATACACTTTGAAGAAATGCCTAACGATTAAACACGTTATTATGGCTAATTTATAAAAGATAGATATATACTATTAAGGACTTTTTTCTAGATCTTTTGAAGACCATTATCTTTGTAATACATACTTTTGGTGTATGATCAACGTATACGAGGATAAGAGCTCGAAAGCGCATTTTCGTCCGACTTGCTTCAAATTTATCGTCACTGCTCAGCTCCTATGTGTCTTAGCGTTATGTTATATAGCCTATAACCTGCCCAGGATTATGGACTACAATCGTACCAAGTTTGGTTAAAATCCCTTCAGTAGTTTTTGACCCATGCGTGCACATACAGACATACAGACAGACAGACAAAAAATTTACTGATTGCATTTTTGTCATCAGTATCGATCACCATTCATCCTCCAATATTAATTTTGAATATATATTCAATGTACAGAATTTACCTCTCTACAGTTTTATTATAAGTATAGATATATGTGATCAAAAATGTATTACATTTCCAAATATTTCCCACGAAATATAATAGAAGATAATGAATTAAACAGGACTTAAACCCACGACCAAATCGTAGTTGTGGGTTTATGTCCATAATTTATACACAGTTCTAAGACAAAGATTAAAATGTTATCTATTATTGATATATTTTTCTTTCCAAATTACATTATTAACTATGCGATAGATGACACTTAGTGTCATCTTAGATGCTTTGATGTAATCC
This sequence comes from Catocala sponsa, assembly GCA_963564715.1. Taxonomy (NCBI): domain Eukaryota; kingdom Metazoa; phylum Arthropoda; class Insecta; order Lepidoptera; family Erebidae; genus Catocala; species Catocala sponsa. Next base: position 4,869,068 of record OY751349.1, read on the forward strand.
ACTTATAGGCAACCATTATCGATTTCCTTTAAAAACACTTACATCAATTAAACACAATCAGAAGAGTTGTAAATATTAATCCATTAAAAAGGATAATCTTCCTTACGACAGTAATAGGACTTAAATACATGGGGAACCAAATAATTTATAACATATTAAGTGATATTATGGTTGACAGTAAATTTGGCGGACGCTCACACAGTCACGTAATAACGCGACTGTGATATTCGGTTAGATTTGTTTCATTTACGCGAATAAACTCTCGAAACACATACAACGTTTAACAATAGGTTGTAACATGAAATGAAACCGACAGACAGAGATAATGTGAGAAAATTAAAAGAAGTGGAAAGAAGGAGAAAGTAGATAGTAAAAATGAAGGAATATGGAACCAAAAATGCTAACTACGCGAATTTTTTTATCAGTAGGACAACCTGATTTGTTTTAAATGTTGGTAATGACTCTTGAACGTGTTGATCGCAAATCTGATATTGTTCGTAAACAGAATAAAATCATTAAGAAGTCATATTAATGATTTAATTATTGTAGCATAATATCTCTCTGTCAACACATATCTGTTAAAAATGATTTTCATTTCTGCCGCTTTTATCCATGTATGAATGCAAATGACTACGCCATGTGCTACGAAAATAAGAGCAAATTTCAACTTTTCTATTTGTAGTATAGCGTTACATTAAACCATTGATATATACAGGACATCCTGCTTGGAAGCACAAAATAAAATATTTAAAACATGATGCTCAGGTAGTTATTATGAATATGGATTTTACTTAACCAGTTAATCCCTAGCAGGCCGAATGGGCCCTAGTCACAATAAAATTCTTTACACATAAAAACTATTGTTAACAGACGCACTAATAACATCGACAAATTCAATGTTCTCTTTGTCTACACCTGAATTGTCACTAATGAGAAGAGGTCTCATATCATCAGTGACAGCTGTTTTTCGAGACTTTCTCAGCACAGGTCTTATGCTCGAGTTTCATTAAATGACTTCATTGCCTCGAAATTTTAACATTCGCGTAGACGTAAGATAATATTATATAACCTAGTATTTACACGAGATAAAATAATGTATTGTTCACCATTCTGAAATGTGTATTAAATTCATATTTGTTCTGGTTTTCATTTATTTGTAGCCATGATATGCATAATAGGAAAAGTATTGTAGAAAAGTAATTAAAAAAAGGGAATCTTTTGCTTCTGGATTTTATTTTGGACTGATATAAATAAACGGATCTAACGGCGGTTATGTTAATTTCTAAAATAATCAACTAAGGCAAATGGCGTCAACGGTTTTATTTTACCATTTTTCACTTTCGACACTTTTCATTTCTGATATTATTATTTAATTACTTATCGTGCTTGAAAATAAATTAACAGTTCCCATTAAGATAGACCGAGCAAACAAAAAAGCTATTCCATTTTTATCCATAAGCCAAAGACATTGAACAACATTTCTTGTGCAAACAATTAACTAAAACCAATTTAGACATATAGACTAAAATTGTTGTTACTACTTCATTCTACCGACATAGCTTATCCATCAATCAACGGTGTAATTGAAACCTTTCTTATTAGGCCCCGCCTGCCTGCCAGTCTGACAGGCATCGTTCGGTTTTATTAGACTGTCTGCCTTATTGGAAGGTAGCTGGCCGATGGATTGCCCATTAATTTGTTACGGAATTACATGTGCCGTATGTGGGAGGGTGTATTGGAGCCTGTTTTTGTTAGGATGTGCGGCTAAGGCGCTATTACTTACACGTCTCCGTGGAGTGTTTTGTTGGGCACCGTAACGCCTGACTCGTTTTTATCGGAAAATAGTTCATAGATAATCTTTGTTGCTGAACCGACTGAACATTTTTCTCAGAAAATAAAAAAAACCTCTATAAGATTTTGTCTGAACAAGAGGCAAAAGTCTAGGCGCAAGCTACACGCGCAAGCTTCTTGCACAGATACTATGCGAGAATTATTATTTGGTTACTTGCACTGGTTACATGCGCTATTCTTTTACAGGTGCATGCAACATGAGCCACTGCCATAACTTGCGCATGTAACGTCGTCTTCTTCTTTTCGTGTGGTTAGTGGTCAACCTGTTATCAAGAGTTGTTCAAGCCGCCCGTAGGCCTCTAATATGGCTTAACGACTGCTATCAATTTGACAATAACTGGGACCGACTTTTAACGTGCCCTCTGAAGCACGGAGACGCTCAGATGAAATATCACTAAGCGGTCACCCATCTATAGACTGACCGCACCCAACGTTGCTTAACCTCGCTAATCGTTTACCGATCAGTGAGTGCAACTGTCGTGTACAAGAGCCATTAGTTTCTAAGGTGATGCAAATTAAATACTTATTGACTTATTTCTCCAGCGGCGTGACCGTTATCATATCTATACTAATATTATAAAGCTGAAGAGTTTGTTTGTTTGTTTGTTTACTTGAACGCGCTAATCTCAGGAACTACTGGTCCGATTTGAAAAATTCTTTCAGTGTTAGATAGCCCATTTATCGAGGAAGGCTATAGGCTATATAACATCACGCTACGACCCACGGGGGCGGCGCAGTAACGATAAACGCGGATGAAACCGCGGGAACATCTAGTCATTAAATACAACTTTGATTTGTTGTAATATATAGCTGATGTGGTAGGATGGGATCGTATAGGCATGTTTTAATGTAATGTCACATGGATTTTAACCAAAGGCCAAAAATACGCACTCTACGCAAATACGATTAGCCTATTACGCTGTGTCGTACATTAGTTTCAGACGCTCAACGGTTAAGCTTATCGTATTCGCTTGAAACTTATGTTTTGCGGTCTTTAGTTTAGTCTATCAGGCAAAAATGAAACACAATACGAAATGTCAGTTGTTTATTCTATATTGGAGTATGTAAACCAATTCTAGCTCTTCCCACCCCTGAGCCTACCTCAATGAAAATAGGAATAGAAAATCTATTTCAATTGACCCAGTTACGTGTCACTAAAACCACACAGAGCCACGGTGCAATCTAAATAAAGTGAAATAACATTGCACTCAATAGCTCGAATTGGAGAAAATAATGATTGGGTTACAAGTTTCTTCGCACCTCCGATATTTTTCGATATGACACGAAAACAAAAGAAGGGGCGAAGTGGTATTATGCACGGTATTATGCGATTACTATTATACTATTATTTATTGTTCCAACAAAATTGAAGTTCTTATTTAATACTAGTTTTGACCCGCGGCTTCGCTCGCTTTAATAAATATTTAGCCAATAAATTTATCTCCTTCACAAACAGTAGATATGATATTGTATTTTCCTAACTAATATTATAATGTAAGTTAGTTTGTTTGATTGTTTGTTTGTTTATTTATTTGTTATGCTTTCACGCCTTAACTACTCGACCGATCATCATGAAATTTTACATACACGTTGTCAGGGTATAGAGAATGAAATAGGGTTTCATTCAGAAAAAAGTACTTTTATCTAACCTACATTTATATGAGCGAAGCAGCGGCCAAAATCTAGTATTATAATAAACGTGAATGTATGTTTGTAAATTAAGATGGCAGACTGACTATTCAGGTCATGGATTGACAAATTCAATGATTTTTATCCCGATATACGTGCCACAGGGATTGATGGAAACAAAGCCGCAAACAGAATCAAGTTAAAAATAGCAGTCGCTATGCTGACAACGTGAGAGGTTAAAATCACTGGTTCGTTGCTAACTCCGGTCTCATTTTTCACTCATTACTATGCACTAGTGTAATCACATTTTCTTCTATTCCGTTTAGTCTGTAAAGTTGATACTCTATTTCCCCGCAAATATTTTAGTAAACCATCATCGCCACAAAAGCGGTTGCAAACATTTAACCAAAAACACGGGTGACAAAAATATTTCGACAGAGTGTTAGCAGAGTGTTAGCTTGACAGTGCACACAAAATCGAATGAAAATACCTTTCAGTTTTTCGAATATAAACAAAAATATGCAACAGCTGTGGAACGAGTAAATATTCTTTTCTCTTATATTTTTTTTGTTAGGATTAGGGATGTTAGAGGCATGACCGCGTTCGGTTGTGGATATTTGTACAATCGTGTTGGTTTCGGATGTTATCTCGGATACCTGCGTTTGCACAAAAAGGTATGTGTACCAAGCGTATTAGGCGGTGCAGTTTACGACGACGGTCGATATTATATTAGAGTTAATTAAAAGGACTGAATAGATTTTTATGAACACAAACGTGGCTGAATGTACTTACATTGTTACCTTGTCGGACATCAATAAATACGGATCAATTGCTGTTAGTGAAAATTGCCATACATAAATAACAATAACATAATAATAAACATTTATTTACCAAATAACAGAGCAGCGATAGCTCAATGGGTAGACCAACAGACTGCAATGCAGAGGTCTCGGGTTTGAATCCACGTCGCGCCCCTCTGACTTTCGGAAGTTATATGACTTTTCGAAATTATGTGCGTATTGATTGACAATTATCGCCTGCTCCGTGCCTCGCAGAGCACGTTAAGCCGTCGGTCCCGGCTGCCATGAACATCTATGGCAGTCATTATTGGGAGAGTGTCGACACAAAAGATCCCACTGGGTCGAAGTGTCGCCGGTGTGCACTGACTGGCCCCCACATAAGATAAGATAAGATGAGATACCAAATAACAGAAATCACAATTTATATTTCCTTATTCTATCAAAGAATAAAATTATAGGGTATGGATTTTGCGAACGGCTTAAATCGCGTAAATGTAGCCTAGGTTAATAATAGTACTTTTTCTAGTCGAAAAGTACCCTATGCTCTTTCCTTCACTCCTGACAGAGGAATGCGGAATTTCATGATGAACGGTCGAGTCGTTAGGGTGTGAAAGCGTAACAAACAAACTTCGCATTTATAATATCAGTTATGATAATACCCAATAACCTTTCGATAGACACATAATCAAGTTTAAGGATATATACAATTTTGTGGCTCCTAAGACATAATTCATGTATGGTTAACTGGCTATAACGCTTAACAAAAACTTATATTACAAAAAATAAACAATTACTACAAAGTCTTAATTACTAAATTTCTTTTAAAAACAGTAACCTCAAATTAAAACAAAATACAAATTACTTACAGCTTAAATAAAGACCTACACTACTATTAAAACGTTATTTGAACTAGTAGCAGTATTTCAGCAATTATCCATTTTCACTTTCATCGCTTTCAGTATTCATTTCGAAACTAAAGTTTTATTTTCGCGCGAATAATCTGTAACTTAAAGGTAGGCTTACTATTGTTTTAACAAGCCTATTTGCGGTTTATTTTGTGCCTTAAAATAAAATAAATGGTTTCATTTAGTATAAATTAAACGGCAATTTGGCTAGTCGTATTTTTTTAGCAACGGTAATAGTCAGGCAATATTCTTTTAGCTCTTTTTTGCAGGAAATTGCCTCGGTAGCGCAGCGGTAATGTATAAGACTACATGGATACGAATCCAACAAAAAGTTATTGGGTTTTTCTGAGAAGAAATTTGCAGTAGCTGCGCTACCACATGGACTATACCACACGGAAATTCGCCTCTATGTTATCTAAGGCGATGATAAGCTTTATCTATTGTTACAGAACTATTTCGTGTTAAATAGAAAAAAGGTGGTAAAAGATTTGGGAGTCTTATTTGATAGGCAGTTAACATTCCGTTCACATTACGAACATGTGGTGAAGGGAAATAGCAAACTTCTGGGATTTATTATAAGGTCCACTAAAGAGTTTAAGAATATACAAAGTACCCTGTGTTTCTATTTCAGTCTGGCGAGGAGTATCTTAGAATACTGTTGCTCCTTATAATAAAACACATATATATATAATATTTTTTGTTTTGCATGACTAATCTGCTCTAATATGTACATGTTTTGTACACTACTTTGGGATTACTGTCCGGTTTATATAATATGTTCATTATTACTACTTACCATGTTAAGACTGTAATCTGTTTGTGTACCTATTATAAATCCTAATCCTAATCCTAACTAATATTATAAAAGCGAAAATGACTTTGTTTGTTACCTTTTCACGCCTAAACCACTGAACCGATTATTCTGAAATTTGCATATACATTGTCAGGTATACAGAAATGGACATAGGCTACCTTTCATCCCGAAAAAAATTACTGTTCCCGAGAAAAACAATAATAACGTTCGTATGATAATAGATGGCGCCACGTGTCTTTCGAATCATGATTGAATTATATTATTACAACAGAGTACAACCCGAATTGATTATCAAATTCTAAATTAACGCGAGCAAAGCCGCGGGCAAAAGCTAGTAAATAAATAAATTTCTCTTAGTAATGACTTGAGACAGCCGATACATTAAAAACTCCACGAACTGTCATCAGAGATTTGCTGAACACAGGCACTGGCTAAGAGTATTCCAAAATGTATATGCACGAGGAACATTACAAATGTGAATAAAGAAAAAGAAGTACCTACATATATCAAGATCGTATGCAAAGGAAATACGTATTCTCAGCCTAGCCATCCGGGAAACGGGCATGAGTCTAGAGGTCGTCTGGAATGTAAATGTCTTCGTAAATTGAAAGTTTTACTCCAGATATAATAATAATAATATTCTACAACAATTTCCTTATAAAATTATGGAGTTACACGGATATTGAAAGTAATAACTACCGAACGTTTTACCATACAAACTGTGTTATTGAACATTTCAATTCATATAAGATGTAGATATGGGTGTATAAATAAATGTTGTATTCAATGTGGTGTGACGTCACAAATTTTCATGCTCCATTTGGTCCATTACATAACTATAACATTGATATTTTCTTAAAATAAGTTGTTTAGTAGTCGATGCTTTTTAGTGCCTCTCTGGCTCACGGGTCCGTATACTGGAATAAAATTATTCTGTGTGTTAATCTAGGATATGGTGTATCTGCTTGCTAAGTTAAATTAAAATCTTTTTAACGCGTGGTTAAGTAATGAACCTCTATAGAAACTTTACCATCTATTTGTTAATAAGTGAAATTTTATACCCGTTGTTAAACATATTGTGCACACGAAGGAGTCTAAGAAGTGTAAGAAGTCAAGGAGAGACGCTTCCGCTGGTACCGGCACGTACTCCGCCACCCAGAAGATCATATTATGGTGCGAGTAGCCCTTGACTTATCCACGGCGACTCGACGACGGGGTACACCACCTGCCACCTGGCTGACAACAGTCCAAAAGGAAATGCAGGAATTTGGAGTGGGTGCCTCAATTGCTCAAAACCGACAACAATGGAAGAAGCAGACAAGGAGAGCCAATCTCAAATGACGGGACAAGGCTTAGGAATATGATGAAGAGTGTAAGATATGTTGAAATGGAATAGTAACAGTTTATAAAAAAAGAGTGCAGGAAACTTAATTTTGAAACCTTGAAATATATATATTTTTTTAAAAAGACGATTCCCGCACTAGTAATAAATCCAGTGTCACGGGAGACTACACAGTCATTCTAACAACAGACATAAAGAACATCCAGATTCGGAAAAACCGTTCCCGAACCACTCAAATTTTTGTCCCGTGTGGTGATTCGACCCCACAGCACTTGGCTTAGCGGCAACGCCAACGGTGAGGCGACCACTTAAACCACAACGCCATCCGCCAGTCAAATATGACCACACTTTTATGTTGCATGTAATACATTTCCTTTCTAGATTATTCGCAAAGTTACGCCGTAACATTCGCACATCGTGAAAATAACGTCTGTTCTCCAACGAAAAATTTCCCACGATCAGTTTGATCTAAAATAAAAGCTATAAACATCTACCTAATTGAACAGACAATAAGCAAACCGTTGTTCTTTATAATATTAGTACAGATAGTCATAACAATTATATTACATTAACCGAATTTCTAAATAAGACAACACACTGTTTTCATATGGATGCTATAAGATAAACACAAGAGCAATCATCGGCCAGTATATTATGAAGAATTTGCTTTTCTAACATAGAGGGTATAATGTAAACATTTACTGTAATCTTTACACATCAACAAATATAAATTATCTACGTAGTTGTGATTTAAATAACCACTTTATTTAAAGTATTAGAATACTTCATTACATTCACTGCTGGTTTATGTTTTTTGCGATTGTTTGCTAAAAGTTGGTTGAAATTAGCTGTAACTTTTTATTGAATTGAATTGAGGCAATTGTATGTTATAACATCCTAACTTTCTATACCAATCCTAATCCTAACTAATATTATAAAAGAGAAAATGAGTTTGTTTGTTACCTTTTCACGCCTAAACCACTGAACCGATCATTCTGAAATTTTGCATATACGTTGTAAGGTGTACAGAAACGGACACAGGCTACCTTTCATCCCGAAAAAAAATACTGTTCCCGAGGTAAACAACAATAACGTTCTTATGATAATAGATGGCGCCACGTGTCTTTCGAATCATGATTGAATTATATTATTACAAGCAGAGTACAACCCGAATTGATTGTCAAATTCTAAATTAACGCGAGCGAAGCCGTGGGCAAAAGCTAGTTATTAATATTTTTCGTAGAAGTATTGGCAGTGGTTAATGAACAAAACAGTTGCTAAGTACGATAGAAAGGCATGTTGATTGGATTAATACCCCTAGAATACTTTAGTAAGACAATTCGGAAAAATAAAAGCTCTTTGCTTCCATTTTATTCCAGAATTCTTAAAGTGAAGGCTTAGTTTTATTATAATAGAATTTTTGTTAGTCCAGTATCAAAGAGTACCTAGAAATATAAAAACAAAACTAAGAGAAGCGTGTTATTTTAGAGATTGCATTTGGGTTTATCCTAATCCTAGTTATCTAGTTATCTTATGTGAGGGCCAGTCAGTGCAGACCGGCGACAGTTCGACCCAGTGGGATCTTTTGTGTCAACACTCTCCCAATAACGACTGCCATAGATGTTCATGGCAGCCGGGACCAAGGGCTTATCGTGCTCTCCGAGGCACGGAGCGAGGAGGCGATAATTGTCAATCAATACGCACATAATTTCGAAAAGTCATATAACTTCCGAAAGTCCGAGATGCGTGGGTTCGAACCCGAGACCCTCTGCATTGCAGTCTGTTGGTCTCCCATCCTAATCCTAACTAATATTCTAAATGTAAATGTGATTTTGTTTATTTGTTTCGCTTTCAAGTCTTAACTACTCGACCATTCATCATAAAATTTTGCGTGCACGTTGTCTGTAGTATAAAAAAGGACATAGGGTATCTTTCATCTAGAAAAATCGGGTGTCCCGGAAATTACTTTGAACCGACCACGTAATATATAATTCTTTAATTTTATGATAATGTTATATTATTTTTTTTTACAGGTAAGACATGGTCTGCTGAAAATTTACTATCAATAGGTAAATATGAAAATATAGCTGTTGTAAATAAAGGCTTATAAACTAATGCATCGGTAGCCGAATATGTAAAGTGGAGAGGTCGTGAGATTTTTTGAATTATTGATGATTATGACGTCATAAGGTATCCAGAAAAAGTAACTACTTTTCTCGAGGGACAGAAATATACTGACAAAATCTATATCTAGTATATTGTAAATAAGTGGTCGGTATAATATTTTCACTTTTTCATATTTAAGAGCATTGCTCTTGTCGGTGGAGTATACGCCATCTTTCTCGATTTGCGGCCAATTCCTTGTCCTCCTTGTGAGACATGACCATCACCTTTTTCTTTATTTGGTCAGTGAATGTCCTTCTGGGTCTGCCCCTTCCTCTCTTTCCTTCATCAAGTCATCATGTCTTATAAGGTGGTGAAACATCTTGCCTCTTCTGTTTTCAATTGTCGTTAAAATGTTGCGTTCTTCTTGGACAAGGTTCAGTACTTCCACGTTGCTTTTCTTTTTGCTTTCTTATACAGATATTGCATATTTAATACATATACAATTGCTTACCTTGACATAAACAGGCACAATGTGAATGGATCAGGCAAAATATTGTTAGGTTTACTTATGGGCATATCCTGGTCTAGCAGTTTAATAGTGTACTTAGTATCACATCAATAGGTACATTCCTTATAACGTGTAACTTTTATGTAACAAAATACCGATGTTCTACTCCTCAATCCAACATTTCAGGGCCTTCACGTAACAATTTGGCGGAGAGAAAAACATTTAACTACTTTGCTAAAGTTCTCAAATAGAGCTAACTAGGCGAACTAAATAAAACACCCTCGCAACTACATACACGGTTAATTTGTGCACAAATTCGAGGCGGTTCAATTTTAGTTATCTTCTTAACTTAGGTAGAAATAAAATATATAATATGATAAAAATACAATTTAAAAAATTTGAATAAAAAATGAGTTACCGGCAAGATGTTTACAATATAATGTTGTTTTTAGTTTATAAAAGGTACTGATCCTGTCTCCCAAACTATGCTGTAGCCTGTATTTTGGAAGACAGTGCTCAGTCAAAAAGTTTAATATGATGAAAAAAGTACGTAAAGAAAGTCTAAATGGGTGGGGAAAATGCTTCGGCTAATATTTTCTCTAAATAGACCAAATAATTATGTTTTAAAGAAACGCCAGGCTTAGTTTAACCTAATCCGTCGTGGGTGCGTCAATTAGCAATACATGCCAATGCAATTAATATCTATTCGGACCTGTCTACCTTATATAATTCTGAGACTAAAAGGCTAAGAATAAAAATTCCACTTTTTAAAATTAGTATTTTACAGATACAGGGTTCTAATTTTTTTTTTTAAATACATTTCTCTCACTAAGAAATATTCCAGTAACGCGAGGGACTTTACGTTCAAACAACAGGCACAAAGAACATCCAGAATCGAAACAACCATTTGTGGATCACACAAAGTTTTGTCCCGTGTGGGATTCGAACCCACTCTGTGCAATCGCATCGGCGATACGACCACTTAAACTACTACGCCATTCGTGTAGCCTAGTAAGCAGTAAACGAAATTGAATCCTTCAAATAGTACACTTATTAATCTTTATCTGCAGAATTGACAGATACGAGCGCGGAGTCCTTGACCATGTTAAGAAGATAGGCAACTCACTGTGCACAATCGTATTCCAATATTATTTTACTAGCTTTTGCCCGCGGCTTCGCTCGCGTTAATTTAGAATTTGACAATCAATTCGGGTTGTACCCTGCTTGTTATAATATAATTCAATCATGATTCGAAAGACACGTGGCGCCATCTATTATCGTAAGAACGTTATTATTGTTTTCCTCGGGCACAGTATTTTTTTCGGGGTGAAAGGTAGCCTATGTCCGATTCTGTACACCTGTCAATGTATATGCAAAATTTCAGGATGATCGGTTCAGTGGTTTAGGCGTGAAAAGGTAACAAACAAACTCATTTTCTCTTTTATAATATTAGTTAGGAAGTTAGGATTAAAGTTATACGCGTCACCAGTTTATATTAAAATAAATTTCGTATTTCATCCATAGTAACCATTTTACTGGCCCATCAAACACCCATTCTCATAGCTCATATACATATATAAGAATCCATACGTAGCAATAATTCTACGCCTGCTGCGGCTAGTGCCACCGTAAGTGTTCCATTCCACCTTAAATTAAAACCCTCGAAGGGCCTTTTCACGTTGGACCTATGTCTCCGTGTAAGCCTCCCAAAGAGCCAGATATTTTTATAATATAATATGTTAGAAAATACTTGTGATAAGAGAAACGTAATAATAATGGGCTATAAGAATAAGTTTATAAGACTAGTGTGAATGGAACAGTCGCAAGATGAAAACCTAGGCAAACGATTCTCGATCAGATCGGAGGCGTTCTGGACAAAGGCCAGGTTAAGAGCATCTTGAACCGACGGGCGTGTATGAGGAATGTGATGAAAGTGAATGAAGCCAGAGAAGTGTGTCAGGATCGTAGCAAATGGAATTCCGTAGTCTCTGCATACCCCTCTGGGAAACAGGCGTGAATCTATGTATGTATATATAAGAATAAGTGATTAATTCGCTGATATAAAAACAAATCATATTAATAATTTATATACCTATATTCAATGAAATATAAAGCGTCTTTATAAAATTGAAGACAAACATTTACAATTTAAATATTGGACTCAAAAAACTTATTTATGATGACTGTTTTCCATGGTATTTTGCCTGAACTAGGTCAAAGATCTGCGTTTCAGGCTGTGTATTTTGATAAGATTGAAAGAAAAAAGAGAGCTATGAGCAGGCTCGTGGCAAATAAAATGCTTTACACTCACGTTTATAGTTACTATGATTCAGGCCACTCTAAACTTGAACCTAATGGGAGTCTATTTATATTTTTGATAGCTACATCATAGTCCATTTGAAAACTAGCCCTGAAACATGTTCCATTATCAGTTTATAAACTGCCTTGTTTCTTGACATAGGTCTTCGTCTGTGACAGGTAAGGTTAGCAAACTTCCAAAACTGTCCAGAAAATTATGGAAAATCAGCAATATGTAGGACAACAATTTTTTAGAAGACTTGTTTATGAAATATTTATACGATATTAAATAAATTGTAAGACTAGAAATTTAATTTAGAAGTGTATTATTTACAGCTACAATAGTAAATTGTAAACTCATTATTTTCTGTGGAATAAATTGGAGAGCTGATATCCCGTGAGAGTTTAAAAAGATACACTGTCAACAAAAATCACATTTATACAGTATAGCAATATGTTTTCAACAGAAAATTTCGTCGTTTGAGCTATAAAACTAGCGAATTGAAAGCATACACGACACAGCCACAACAAATCGACAGGTCTCATGTTCAGTCCCGGCTCGGACAAAGCTATTACCTATCATACTTTATGATATATATATCATAATTTAGCAAATTTAGATAGTCTAGACTTATTTTATACAAGTGCCTCAGGTTATAGGCGTGTTCTTGCCAACCAGTGGTTGGAACCGGTTCAATGATAGGTATGTTTATTGTTATGTATTGTGTAATATAAAAAATCCTTTATAATCTTAAGATCAAGTACAATAAGTTTAAATGTTAAAACGTGTAAATGGTTATTAGTTATTAAAGTATTTATGTAATTAGCTATAAGTAACTGTAAGTTTTCCGAATAAATAAAAATAAATAAAATACAATTTCAGCATCAGCACGAAATTTTGATCTATTCACAGTTGATGAAAACATGTACATACTATTAAAAAACATTCTAACAGAAAATGTTATAACATACTGCCCGATCCGAGGATTGAACCCGGCTTCACACGATCTCACGCATACACACGCATAATCCGCAGAACCAACGAGTCGGACTATAAATATTCATGAAAATACTTCAAAAACATTCACTATGAAACATTGAATAATTTAATACGATAAAACGGCAGACGCTTGTACGATTCTCAAAATCCGGCTTTGAGGCTAAAATCCCTTTATTTTGTATTCACGTATACCTTTATATTGTCGCGGATTGAATAGCTCGCCGTGCATAGCGGTGGTGTAATAGAAAATTCATATTTTCATTAATAAATAACGTCAAGAATTTAAATAATATATAAATCATGGATTAAGCAAAGCTTAATGTCAAGAATGGTTTAGATTTCGGAATAACCAAGCCCCTACTTTCATTATGTTGATACTTACGTAAGTATGTTTATATTTGCTTTGTGTGAATATCTAACCAGTATAATTATAGGGTTGTATTGCAAACAGGCTTAGTGAATATTTTTAGTGACTAATCCAGCCACTAAAAAGCAGCTAAACTAATAATCAGACAACTAAACTCTTAAAGCCAATCACTAATAAGTTACAAATTAGGAGTTGACAACGTTTAAATAGAACGTTAATAAACATCATCTCAGGCGAAAGACGTCCACTGCTGGACATAGGCCTCCCTAAAAACGTTTTTTTTTTTATAATGTCATTATTGCAATCTATTAATCTTGCAGATATTCAGCAATATGTGTAAGATTTTATTTAATTAAAGGGCTTGCACGAACGCCGTCCAGTGACTGCTCCGTTTATTCTTGTGCTTCTCAGAGAAGGTCCTAAAAACTTTAATAAAATAAATAATTTATAATTCTCTGGCCATTTCAGGACAATAGAGATATAGTTTAGGTAAAGTTAGTTAGGTGTCCTGAATTGGCGAACGTCAAGCAAGCAAAATTTTATTTAAAGTTTCAGTGAGTTTGAGTGTATTATGACAACTTAACTTGATTATTTGTAATACTACAAAGGGTTACACTCTAACGTATGCACGTTAGTGTTGATATTTTGCAGGTACATACGAGCCATGGGCTATGAACTGACGTCTGCAGTCTAATTAATAAGTCCTAAATACTTCACTTTGTTTCTTGACAGAATATCTTATTTACACTTTGTCCAGATCGATTCAACTTTATGCATGTGTTATATATTCAGCATAGGGAAAATGTAAGCAATAAATAATTCATTTATATTGACTGGACTAAATGAAGGATATTGCAATTTATGGTGTGTGTTAATGAAAGAAACTACAAACAACATCTTACAGTTTTATATTTATCATTTATTAAGTATGTATTATAAATCATAAATACTACCTTTAAACAAATAAACCAAGTCAGTTTATTAATATCAAAATTAAATTACATTTTACATTCGATCAAATATAAATTATAAATTACATTACATTATTTTATATAACAACAATATATATTAATTCCAACAAAATAACAATATACTTAACTTATTATAGAAGTGATTCCTCCGGCGGCCAAACAACAAGTGACCGGACAATCACTGTGCCTTGCTTTTATACCATATTCATAAGCCAACCGATCTACTAATAACATCCAAGTAAATTAAAACAATTAGGTAATATTATCTATTGTGAAAATATTAAGAATAACAGTAGGCAATCTGTAAGTGTAAGTTATATATTATGATTAATTTTAATGAGCAAAAATTACTGACTTCCGTTAACAGTTGGCAACTTTGAAGTAAATAATCAAACAATAATTATTAACCTATTTTGTCACATGCAACCCGGAAGCAATAGCAATCGCATTGACGATCGCTGTATCACCGAAGCATTCAAATTTCAAAGATTCTTCCGATACTGAAGACATCCTTTTTTCTATTTTAAATAGTCTCACTTACACACACAATAATTCCTGTGTCGTGGGGACTTTAAAAACATTCAAACAACGGACACAAAAAACATCCAGACTCGGCAAAACTATTTGTAGATTACACAAAGTTTTGTCCCGTGTAGGGATTGAACCCATAACACTCGGTTCGGTGACAGTGGCGAGGTCATCGCCATCCGTGCAGTCATAATTATATACTTTGACTATATTTAAAATAAAAAGATCAAAACAATTCGATAGCGAATCTAGTTAAGGATAAAATGGTCGTTCAAAGAGATCAAAGGTTACACTGAATGCATTGTAACGGTCCCCTTAATTCAATGACAAGTCGTCCCTTCTTCATTTGAGCGATAATTTTCCTTGACTGTTGTAAGAAGGGAACAGACATCATGAATGGGCTCTATTGACGATTTGACAATTGATCTCAGTTAATTTCGCCTTTAGTCTCAATTTTATAAAGCGTTTTGGGGCTCATTTTAATTGCTCAAACTAATAAATCATGCTAAAACTCTTATTTGTGTTTTATTACATTATTTGAAAACTATTAAGTAAATACTGTTAAACGTACTATCTAAGCTAATCAAATATATAAAATATATACAGGAACAAGAAATATAATTTACAGAAAAAAAAATAAAAATAACGAAATTTTGAGAATATGTAAATACGTTTGGATGTTTGTTACTCCATCATTTATAAAGCGTTGATTTGGGTGTAACTTGACACACAGATAAACCACATCCATTAATAAAAGTATGACTGCACGGATGACATAGTAGTTTAATTGGTCTCCTCGCCACTGCCACTGTGGCGAACATGGTGGGTTCGAATCCCATACGGGACAAAAAATTGTGTGATCCACAAATGGTTGTTCCAAGTCTGGGGGTACTTTGTATGCAATATTTGAATGTATGTAAAGTTCTTTGCGACATATGAATTATACCCACTGCGGGAGTTTTCTTTTTTAGGAGAAAAATAATAACTGTAAATGTGAGAGAGTTACAAATACATTTGGATGTTTGTTCCTCCATTACTTGTAAACCGTTGGCATGGATAAAAATGACGCACAGATAAACCACATCCATCAAAAAGGAAAAGGACGTTTTTGAACTGATACGCATTGTGCAATTTATACAGGCATCTAGGGCAATATACAAATAAACGATAAAAAATCTAAAACAGCTTCAGCTTAGTAATTTACATCATTGTGTTTAACTTAATAAGTCCGATGTCTTTAAATAACGACAGGAAATGAGCTGCTATGAGTAATTGTCTGCATTTGCTTATTACCTTAGGCGCACGATACACAGAAAAGACGTAAGACGAGGACGCGTCGCAGACGCGGCGCTCCTTCAATCAATTTTCATACTAAATGTCTATATATTTTGTATGAAAATTGATTGAAGCGTCGTGTCCGCGTCTCGTCCGCGCCCTGTCTTTTCTGTTTGTTTTGTGTCACGACGCTTCTATACATTTTGTATGAAAATTTATTGAAGGGGCGCCGCGTCTGCAACGCGTCCTCGTCTTACGTCTTTTCTGTGTGTCTTGCGGCTAAAACTTATGTTAAAAAATTATGTGGTGTCGTGGGACACCAGGTAGGAACGAAGTTCCTTCGGCTAATGTAGAATCGACACAAATTGCAAAAAAAAATCGTGCTCAATTCACTAAATAGAATAAAGAATATTCATTTATACCAATATATTTAAATGATTCCAAACATTTAAATATATTGGTCATTTAGTGATTTCTGATATCCTGGTATTATACACTACTCGCTTGTGTATGCGACTGTCTCGCCTGCGCACGTCTCATTTAACGGTTTTATTCCACGCACTTTTTTCCACGGATTTTTCTTACGGTTTTACTATCACATTTTTTTCAGTTCGGTCGCGCAGCAAAATCCCTATCCCCTCCAAGCCTGTCGTAAGGAACTTCGTTCCAAAAATAAAACTCCTGCACTATGAATAATTCCTGTGTCGCTAGGAACTATACAAACATTTTAATAACGGACACAAAAGCGCCCAGACTCGGTACAACCATTTGTTATATCACACAAATGTTTGTCCCGTGTGGGATTCGAATCCACAACACTCGGAGCAGTGGCAACGGCGAGGCGACTACCTAAGCCACTACGCAATCTGTGCAGGCAATTATTTAGGGTGTTACCAGACCAATCGGTGGTCTGGTAGAAACTATCGATCGACGATCGACTAATCCATTCTACCATCGATCGATGCCGTCGATCGACGATCGATCGATTGGTCTGGTAACACCCTTATAGAAATACATTCTTTATTAATGCCATGTTACATTTGTCTAGCATTATACCTTTAACCCTTTCCCTGTCTCGTGATAGACACAACAGAAAATCTGTTGTTTAGTTCATATTTGATACATTGGAAAGTGGACCTGTTAAAATATATCAAACGCTTTTTTTAGATTTTAACGACTTATATCCTAATCCTAACTATAATATTATAAATGCGAATGTAAGTTTGTTTGTTAGGTACGCTTTCACGCCGTAACTACTTGACAAATCATCATGAAATTTCGCATACACGTTGTCAGGAGTACAGAAATGGACATAGAGTACCTTTCAACCAGAAAAAAGTACTGTTACTAACTTAACCTAACCTACATTTACGTGAGCGAAGCCGCGGGCTAAATCTACTACATAATATAATACTGCAGTGCGTGTGTTTTCGTCTGTAATCCACATGCAAATTGCTTTACGCATTGTGCGACCAACGTCAGCGAGCATCAAAGGACAGTCAACAAGTCTGTACAACAAAGGATCTTGTCACGTGAATGTATAAATACCTACTTGTACCAAATAGGTATTTATACATTCACGTTTAAATACTAATACAATATGGTAGTTGACATTGTTTGATTTGGACATTTTTTACATACAACAACAGCAAATAGCAACCAATAGGTTCTTTTTATGCAACGTATAATATAATACCTAATAATAGTTTAATGATAACAATAGTAGTTTATTCAATTTCAGTTCGTACAAATATGAATTACGATAAGTCTTATAAATAGGACGGGACGGAAGAATAGGACGCAATACTTTAGACGCCTATACTAGGTTATACTTGTATCACAGGCGATGCTCTTCCTAATACACTATAATAGCACATATCGCCTGTGATACAAGTATAAACTGTATCAAAATTGGTTGCAAAATACGGCAGTAACTAATATTTTAATTTTAGTTATACGAAAAGTGAGGTTGTAGTGGGGATATCTCGTTATCTCCATCGGACAGATTTCGTCAAAGTTTGTATTGTGCATCCTTTTTCTGTCATTTACTGTACCTACTAACAAATTTGATTTGAATTTACTTATGAGTAGATTTTAGTAATTACTTTTATTTTAGACTTTGGATAATGTAACTATGTGACGAATAGTTACATAACCCAAACTTACGACGTTTTAGAATAGGTAGTAGACGTACCTAATTAAAAATCTATTGTATCTGGGCACCGGTGTGCCGTTGCAATAGGTTAAGATCCGATGTTTTAAAACGAAATTATAAATAATAAATTAAATTAAATTAAAAAAATAAATAAAAAGAAAATTATAAATAAGAGACGCTTTTTAAAAAGGTTTAATCAGCTGTTGAAACAATAGCCTCCGTAAGAACATCACTTTCTCTTGGGGGAACGTTCTTGTTTAATTAAGAATAAATTACTGTTCTCAAATTAACTTTTTACAGAGAGCTTAGTAATTAACCTGTACTTTTGTCAGGACAATGAACTATTTTACAGCTTGTGTTTCTTTGTAATATTAATAAGACAGCTACTTGTTTCTATTCATGGTAGCTCAAATAATTTAAAACATAACAACATAGCAATTGCTTCTTCTTCGACTTACAATATAGTTTATCTTAACATAAATTTATTATTATTGGTAATAACATTTTATATAAAGTGCGGGTAATTTCCCATTGAAGTCTGTGCAGTAAGTACTAGTTTATGAGCGTTGCCTAATACAGCGCGGGCTCACTGCTTTCTAAGGGCACCACAGTGAACGACAGATAGCAAGATTTTTTTTTTCACAAATTTCGATAACAGTGTAGGTGGTTGTCTCCCCACTACAACTGCGCCGAGTGTTGTGGATTCGAATCCCACACGTGACAAACCTTTGTGTGATCCACAAATGGTTGTACCGAGTCTGGATGTTCTCTGTGTCCGTTGTTTGAATGTTTGTAAAGTCCCCCGCGATACAGGAATTATTCCTAGTGCAGGAGTAGTCTTTTTTAATAAATTAAATGAATATTATAATTTCCGAAAAATAATCATATAGTTCAATAAACATATCCTTGTTTAATTTCAAAACTCGCAATCCAAGCTTACGGCAATACAGCGTTGGCCGCGTAACTTCAATCGTCTACAATTATTGTGGTTCAACTTTGACATAGAGTTGTTAATACCCCCGTTTTTCGACGAAATTTCAAAACCATGTTTTAATGTTGGCAACAGACATTGTTTAAGCTTTCGCTTCCCGAGGCGATTCATGTTTGTTGAATACTTAGAAATTTTTTACAGATGTAATATTAAAAATGTTGCATAATTATGGTGTAATTTCTGCTCGTACCTACATATTTTTTTCCTGTATGTTGTTATTTGGGTTACATAGTAAGTACATTGTGGTGATCGTAAAAATTGTGAATTCGGAGTATTTTTATGTTTATTTATGTAGGTGCGACGGATAATATAGTATCCTTATTACGTACCGCTAACTTAGCGTAACGTAACATAGCGGGATATGGTTGGATGCGGGTGGACCAAGACCGGTCTGTGTGGAAATCCTTGGGGGAGGCCTATGTCCAGCAGTGGACGTCTTTCGGCTGAGATGATGATGATGAACGTAGCTTAGGGTGGCTTTCTTTATGATAAGCAGTCGCCTATACTTATAATGGCAAGTCGGATAATTACTTGTAACAAAAGAAATAATAATTTTGGAACAGGAATGTGGGACGAATCCAGAGCTTGGTAATCAGATAATGCTTCATATTATAAAGCCGTTGTGACGATAATTCTATCTATAACCTGTATTTTATTTTTATCATCATCAAAATCAACCTTAATAGGTTCCCTGTCCGATGAATCACATATGATACAAAAAATAGATTTTCTATTGTGTCTGTCACGGGACAGCGAAAGAGTTAGCCAATAAAATAGGATGTAAACATACCTAAAACATCCCGTTGGGACTCAACAAGATTTTTTAGGATGTTTGCTGTACTCTGGCTCTGTTTTTTTATTGATGGCTCTCCTTGACCGAAATCAAATAATCAGAAAATGTGCCCGAGATGTTTAGATCTTATAACTAAAGTCCTTTCATTTGTAAAATAATATACCCCTCGGTTAAATCGTCTACTTCTAAATATGTCGAAGTATTTAAAACTCGAGACGGGGCGATAAAAGTACCCGGCAAGACGAGGAAAATGTAAATATAAAAAGTTGTTTACCGATCGAACCGCAATAAAACCTTATAAAGTAATTCAATTTAATTTTCAACGTTTATAATCTACTAATTTAATAAATAAACACTTTCTATTTATAACTTTATAAGTAGGACATTGTAAGTGTACCGTAGCGATTGACAAAAGGCTTCGTTTATCGAAATGTATACGCACATTGCAACGGTGCGTGATAAGGATTGCACGAACACGTCATATCCTAACTAATATTATAAATGCGAATGTGAGTTTGTTTGTTTGTTACGCTTTCACGCCTTAACTACTCGAGTAATCATCATGAAATTTCGCATACACGTTATCAAGGCTATAGCAATATCATAGGGTATATTTCATTCTGAAAAAGCACTGTTCTCGAGTGAGTAAAGTCGTGGCCAAAAGCTAGTATAAAATCCTAATCCTAACTAAGATTATAAAAGCGAAAATGACTTTGTTTGTTTGTTTGTTTGTTACCTTTTCACGCCTAAACCACTGAACCGATCATTCTGAAATGTTGCATATACATTGTCAGGTGTACAGAAACGGACATAGGCTACCTTTCATCCCGAAAAAATTACTGTTCCCGAGGAAAACAACAATAACGTTCTTATGATAATAGATGGCGCCACGTGTCTTTTGAATCATGATTGAATTATACATATTATTACAAGCAGAGTACAACCCGAATTGATTGTCAAATTCTAAAGTAACGCGAGCGGAGCTGCGGGAAAAAGCTAGTAAAGTATACAAGTAAATGCAGTCCGCATGAAGAAAAATAATTTTCTTTTAAAAAGACAACTCCCGCACTAGGAATTATTCCAGTGGGGGACTTTACAAATATTTAAACAACGGACAAAAAGAACACTCGGACCAGGCAAATGCTAAACTGGGGTCCTGATTTTTTTTTTATACTACTAATGTGGCAAACTAGCATACGAGCTACCTGATGGTAAGTGGTCACCGTAGCCTATGGACGCCTGCAACACCAGATGCATCACTTGCGCGTTGCCGACCCTTTAGGAAAGGAAGTGGGAAGGAGTAGGAGTGGGAAAGGGGAAAGGGGTGATTGGGCCTCCGGCACTCTCACTCACCGAACGTAACACAACAGTAGGAATACTGTTATTTCACGTCGATATTCTGTGAGAGGGTAGTTCTTCCCCGGTCGAGCCGGCCCATTCATGCTGAAATCAGCGAGGCTCTATTACTCTGTAGCTATGGGACGCATGTGTCTCAAGAGGTTTAAGCCTCGTATCCACTAGGCAGCAATTGACGCACAACACGTGACGCTCAACAAGATCGGCAAGGTTGCACAACAACGCGTGAAGGTGCTGGTGCGCAACATGACGTGCGGCTTGTTGTTTGTTTCCGTGCAACATACAATTGAGCATGACGTGTTGTCAAGTAGAGACGTGACGCGCAAAAATGTCTGTAGTGTGGTGTAAGTGTGCTGATATCAACACTAGTTTCTCTGGCGAAATGTTGCCGACGACTGGTCATGCGTGGACAGAGAACGTTGCTAAACAAAGTTCTGCGTCGCCGTGTGCAACAATTCTGTACAACATGTCGCGCGTCAAATGTTGCGTAGTGGATACGAGGATTAAATAAGTATTTTACGTTACTTTGTTTTTATTTCTTCCTTTTTTGTTACTGTAATTGTTTTTTTTTTATCTTCATCTGAAAGCTGTATAATAGCAATAAAGATTTATTTCTTTCTTCTTTCTTTCTTTCTAATGTCATCGAATCCACAACTCTCGGCGCGTCGGCAGTAGTGAGGCGACCACTTAAACCACTACGTCATCTGTGAAGTCAAGTAGATCAAAAGTCAGTCAGTCTGCTTAAGCGTAAAGATTCGTATTTTCAAAATATTCTGCCAATTTCCTTGGGAGATAGCGATGTTTGCGCCTACCCATCAAGATAAGAGGATTTTAGTATCCTGCGGAATCCTTTCCCAAGATGTGTGTCCGTATTGGAAAATTCTCAATTTATTATACATAAATAGACCCTATTTATGTTTGCGGCATCGGTATTAAAACGATAAGAAATAGATTTGTAGAATATATTTTTTGTTTCGCTGCTGTGAGGTATGTTGTTATGTCGGCGTGGTTGCGATTCGCATGTGTAAATGATTCGCACAGCCCCGCTGAGTCCGGTGCGTAGAGGAACACCGTGGTAGGCCAGACAACGTGTTAGCGAAAGTTCACGATAATTAGTCGAGTAGTTAAGGGGTGAAAGCATAACAAACAAACAAACTGACTTTCGCATTCAAAATATTAGTTATAAAATATTGGATAATGCTTCGTCAATTTATAGATTACTTTTGTAATTATTTATAACTACTAAATAATTTAGTTTTCTTATATTATTTAAAACTAGCTTTTGCGCGCGGCTCCGCCAGCGTGGTACTTACATCAATAAAAAGTAGCCTATGTCCTTCCCCAGGTTTTAAATTATATCTGTACCAAATTTCATCTAAATCGGTTAAGTGGTTTAGCCGTGAAAAGGTAACAGACAGACAGACAGATAGACAGAGTTACTTTCGAATTTATAATATTAGTAAGGATTAGAAATCTGTGATTTAATTATATCTATGTATTATATCCACTCTAATTTACACCCATGAACAAGTTAACTTATTAATTAAATAGGAACTAAGCTAGCTTAGCTTTAATCAGGATTACCGTACATATGTGAATTCCTATATAGTCGAGGCTCATAAAATATTTAATGACCGTTGCTGCCTGAATTCACATTTTACTTGCGCATTCAATTCACACCAGTGCCACTAAAACGAGGAATAAAACGTTAACGGATTGCTATTCTAAGTATTGGATCCGACTTTTTATTTACATCCTAACTAATATTACAAATGCGAATGTGAGTTTGTTTGTTTGTTACGCTTTCACGCCTTAACTACTCGACCGGTTATCATGAAATTTCACATATGTCGTTGCCAGGGGAACAGAAAAGAACATAAGTGCTGTTACTAAACTAACCAAAATCTAGTATCGAATAAAAGTGGATGAAATTTTATAATCTGCACATAAGCACATACAAACAAGTCTCCCCGACAGACAATGTGTAATTCTAATTTGTTAAACAATTTACAATTGTAATAAAGTGTAACAGTAGTAGTTAAAATTTTGTAAAACTAGTGGTCTAGCGTTAGGGTATCGTTAGCCTTCGGGTTGCGGAGGTCAGATGGCAGTCGCTTCGTGTAAAAACTGATATTCAGTCAGATCCGGTTAGACTAGAAAGCCGACCCCAAGAGACTTGGTATTAATAAAGGCTTGGGAGAAGAGACGAGTGTTTTCGAAAAAATAAATCAAGTATCATTTCAATATTCAAACAATTTGAAGTTGACAAACGCTATAAGGGCTGTCATACATTAAATACAAAATGTTTACACACGAATAGGCTCAATAAGAACTGACATCTGACAAAGGCACATCTTTTGAAGTTATGTGCCTTTCAAAGTAAATCTTTTCCCTTAGACGAACAGATTGCTACCTTAGTTTGCCTTAAAATCTTTATTCTCTAGACTGTGACTTTTAAAATATTTTATTTTATTTTATCCAGGAAAATGCGCAATAATAAGCTTCAAAATATTCCTTATTTCTAAAAAGTTCTACGCAACCAACACCGTTATCCACAAAATAATGGTAGCATAGTAGTGAATAACAAAATAACAGAATTATAATGTACGGAGAAGCAAAAAATAAAAAAGGCTGAAACTAGATTACACGTTGACATTTTCGTTAAATTGCATTTTTGAATATTGAGACTGACAAGTAAAATATATCTATGTCAGTGAAAATTAAACCAGTATCCAAGGCCATCCCTTACTAACATGCAACGTATAATATAGAACTTTACAGCATTACTAATTTCGATTTTGAAGCTCAAATGGAATGCTGGATTTCTATCTAGAATTTCACCATTAGATTTCGTTATTAGAAAACATATTAAGACTTTGGTCATCTTTCTCATGTAGTTTCGAATTGCTATACCATAGGACTATGAAGATGAGACAATAGAAAGTACACTAATATTTGTGTACATACTTTTATACTATAACTAGCTAAGCCGCGCAACTACATCTGCTTTACATAAGAGAATTTGCCTCGTTTTAGCAACTTTTTTCATTGATGCTCCGCTTCTATTTTTCGTAGCGTGATGTTATATAGAATATAGCCTTCCTCGAGAAATGGGCTATCCAACACTAGCGCGTTCAACCAACCAAACAAACAAACTCTTCAGCTTTATAATATTAGTATTATATATACCTCCTACGCAGATGGCTAGACTTCATCCAGGTCAGCAGCCGTGACCGAAATGGCGATCTGTTGGACAATATTATTATTAAATATTTGAGTTTTTGTCCATCATAATACTGTTCCAAATGCCATCACACAATAACCTAAAATAATTTCATACGCTATTCATTATCAATCGCATATTAGAGCAAAAGTTATCGGTATGCTATTCATAACCACTGGCCTGATCAAATTGAATTCCTATTCATTCATTGTCGGAGAGAAATTGTTATACCTTAGTAATTCTTTCACTATTGTCCATTTATGGGCCGCTACGTTTTACAGGGTAAACTACATATAGAAATAGTAAAACTGTAATGTTCTTCTATATTTTCTTCTTTTTACGGCTCATCTAATGATAAATAAGGACATAGCACTGAATTATTGTAGTTGCCTTGCCTAATAATTTGTGAGATCCATAAATAGTTGTATCGAGTCTAGATGTTCTTTGTGTCCGTTGTTTTTTTTTTTACAACTAAGGTGGCAAACAAGCATAAGGCCCACCTGATGGTAAGTGGTCACCGCAGTCTATGGATGGCTGCAACACCAGAGGCATCAGTAGCGCGTTGCCGACCCTTTAGGAAAAGAAGTGGGAAGGAGAAAGAGCGGGAAGGGGGTAAGGGATGATTGGGCCTCCGGTACTCTCACTTACCGAACGAAACACAACAGTAGAAATACTGTTATTTGACATCGATATT
Source organism: Catocala sponsa (assembly GCA_963564715.1). NCBI lineage: Eukaryota > Metazoa > Arthropoda > Insecta > Lepidoptera > Erebidae > Catocala > Catocala sponsa. The sequence goes on from OY751349.1 coordinate 4,894,674, forward strand.
CTGTGTTTGAACGCGCTAATCTCAGGAACTACTGGTCCGATTTGAAAAATTATTTTAGTGCTGGATAGCCTATTTATCGAGGAAGGCTATAGACTATGTAACATCACGCTACGTCACACGGGGTGGCGCAGTAACTATGGCGAAAGCCATAGTATATCATAGTATAGTATAGTACATGCAAACGTGATATATATAACTTGTTATTAGCAAAGCAAAATACTACGTGCCGTAATACATAATAGTTAATATTGTTAATTATGCAAATAAAGTAAACATCATAATTTCCCTTTCCTATATAGGTCCATACTACGTATGTATAATAACTTAGTACATAAGCCTTAATTAAGTAACAATAAACCAGTCAATATTCAATCACCACATCGTCGTTTTAATTGGTTCATAAAGCAACACGCAATAATTGGTGACCCCGACGTGATCTATTGGTCTCTAGTGCTGATATAATACCGGGACGACCGGAACCCAATTTGGTTTTCAGCGGTGAATCTAGAGAACAATAGTATTACGATATTATCACATCCTCATAACGTCAGAAGAAAAATGGCTCCACCAATAACTCCTTCAAAAGGCGACTCAGGCTGCGAAACTGTTGCTGCAATCACGGTCACGGAAAAACTACCGCAATTTTGGACAGACTCACCACGATTATGGTTCACTCAGTTTGAAGCCATCTTGGCACCACAAAAACAGGGCGAAGACTACAAATACAATATGGTAATATCTAAATTACCAAAAGAGGTAGTCCATCAGGTTAGTGACATTTTGACTAATCCTCCCAGCGATAATAAGTACTCCACCATCAAGGAACGTCTAATAAACTGCTACGAAGAGAGCGAACACCGACGTTTTCACAGACTACTATCAGAAATGGACCTCGGAGACCAAAAGCCTTCCCAGCTCTTGAGAAAAATGAAGGAAGCGGGATGTGGAAAAATAAACGACGACACTATTCGTCTTCTGTGGCTAAGACAACTTCCCGCTTCGCTAACAGCGATTATATCGGTTACAAACAATTTATCATTAGACAAATTGAGCGAGTTAGCCGATAAAATATATAAAAACTTGACCTACAACAAGAATACCACTCAAGAGACATCGGTTGACATTAATTTAATAACAAACATATCGTCACAACTTGCAGCTATGCGAATAGAAATAAATGCATTACGTAGCGCACGCGAGCATCAACCTATGCAACGCAGCAAATTCCATTCACGCCATACGTCACACTCACGGTCAAGGTCGCGCCACAGAAGCTCGCATAATGGAATTTGTTATTATCATAATCGTTTCAAGCAAGATTCGTATAAATGCAAGAAGCCATGTTCGTGGAATATGAACAAAAATATCAGGCCGTCGGAAAACTAGAAGTAGCACAGAAAACGACAGGTCTCTGTGCTATTCACCCAGCAAACCGTCTAATAAAAGATTTTTAGTCGACACGGGTGCTAACATTTCGGTTATCAATCGCACAAATAACGAGAGCAAAGCATGCGAATACAAATTATTCGCCGCCAACGGCAGCCCTATAAATACATACGGGGAACGCACTTTAATGCTTAACCTAGGACTTCGCCGAAGCCTTAAATGGACATTTACCATTGCCGACGTCAAGATGCCAATTCTGGGAGCTGATTTTCTGGATCATTATCAATTATTAGTAGATATACACGGAAAAAAACTGATCGATAAAAAGACAGGTTTGAAAACGCCTGCCAAAATAGTGAGAGCAAACATTGCATCAGTCCGATCGTTAAACGCTTCTCTACAGGAACCAATAAAGCGATTGTTAGAGAAATATGAAGACATTACAAAGCCTAGATCGATGAACCTACCTACCAAGCACCAAGTACAGCATCAAATAATAACAAAAGGTTTCCCAGTATTTACTCGAGCGCGTCCATTACCTCCTGATAAATACAGAATTGCAAAACAGGAATTCCAAGACATGATGGATATGGGAATTTGCCGACCGTCAAGCAGTCAATGGGCATCGCCACTTCATTTAGTCAAGAAGAAGAATGGCGAATGGAGAGCATGTGGAGATTACCGCGCACTAAATAAAATAACAGTACCAGACAGGTACCCACTTCCAAGGCTACTTGATTTTACGTACATGGCAAGCGGAAAAGGAATTTTCAGCAAAATAGACATAAAGAAAGCTTTTCACGTTCTGCCCGTAGCTGAACCAGAGAAAACAGCGATTATAACCCCTTTTGGACTTTTTGAATTCATCAGAATGCCATTCGGGTTACGAAACGCAGCACAGTCCTTCCAAAAATTTATGGACTCCATATTCAGAGACTTGGACTACGTATTCGTGTATGTAGACGACATATTTATCGCTGATAAGAAAAATAATATTAAGGAACATTATGAACACTTAGAAGAGGTGTTTAAGCGCTTGCATGATCACGGCATAACAATAAATACAAACAAATGCGAATTTGCCAAGTCGGAAATTGATTTCCTCGGTTATCATAAAACGAGCCAAGGGTTGACTCCTACTATGGAAAAAATTCAAGCCATAAACAATTACCCTAAACCACAAACGATAAATGAATTACGACGTTTTTTGGGTATGATTAACTTCTACCGAAGCAGTATTCCACATGCAGCAAAACATCAAGCACCATTAAATAAATATTTAATTAATTGTAAGAAAAATGATAAGACAGTTATACAGTGGAATACCGAAGCAAACCACGCGTTTGAATGTTGCAAGCAGGACATTCGACAATTAACTACATTAGCATGTCCGGACAGCAACGCGCAAATAGCTTTAATGATGGATGCTAGTCTCAAATGCGTAGGCGCTGTACTACAGCAGCGAAGAAACAAAAAATGGGAGCCGATAGCTTTTTTCTCCAAATCACTAAGTGAAGCCCAAACAAAATACTCTACTTACGATAGAGAGCTACTAGGAATTTATATGGCTATAAAACATTTCAGAAGACTCATCGAAGGACGAGAATTTACGGTCTACACGGATCACAAACCACTAATGCATGCTTTCGATAAGAAGCCGTCATTGGATGATACCCCTAGACGAATCAGATATCTGGATTATATATCACAATTCAGTACGGATATCCAGCACGTCAGCGGCCACAAGAATTTGGTAGCCGATGCTTTATCTCGAGTTATCGAAACGATATCCTTACCCTCTGCAATCGATTGGTACGAGGTAGAAAAATATCAAAAGAATGACAGCGAGTTAAAATGATTAAAAGCCAATAAATCGTTAAAAATAGAATTAATACATTTTCCAGATAAAAATATTAAGATTTATTGTGATATATCAACAGGAAAACAACGCCCTTTTATGCCCCTCAAATTCAGGAAAACTATCGTCGAAAGTTTTCATAACATTAGCCATCCTGGTAAGAATACTACGAGAAAACTGATTTCAACTAACTATATATGGGAAAATATGAATAAAGACGTAAATAAGATGACTGAGACATGTTTACAATGTCAACGAGCAAAAATACATCGTCATACAAAATCACAATTCGGAAAATTCATGCCAACAGGAAGATTTTCCCATCTTCATATTGATTTAGTTGGGCCTCTACCCACTTCTAAAAACAAACGATACATAATTACAATGATAGATCGTTGTACTTCATGGCCAGAGGCATTTCCCATAGCTGATATAACTGCAGAAACCGTAGCCAGAACGGTATATGAAGGCTGGATAGCCCGATTCGGATGCCCTGAATACATTACCACAGACCAGGGACGCCAATTTGAATCTGAAATATTCAAAAATTTAGCAAACTTAATGGGAATTCATAAAATTCGAACCTCCCCATATCATCCACAGTCAAACTCTAAAGTAGAACGACTGCACAGAACATTGAAAACGGCATTGATAGCAAGAGGTAACACAATCAATTGGACAAAAGAGTTAGCTACCGTTTTACTTGGCATACGTACGAGTTTACGGCAAGACACAGGATACTCGGCAGCTGAATTAGTATACGGTTCAACAATTAGATTGCCTGGAGCATTTTTCGAGACACATAATAACTCAACATACGCAGATTTTATCAGAGAAATTAAGGACAACTTAGAACACATGATTTCTGTTCCACAAAGACAAAGTAAGAACGACAAGATATTCGTGCACCCACAGTTATCGGAATGTAAGCACGTTTTCTTACGTTGTGACCGATTACGGCCAAGTCTTACACCGCCGTACGATGGTCCTTATCTTGTCATCAGTCGAAATGATAAGATCTTCACGATCTTGATAAACGGACGACAAAAAAGTGTAGCTATCGATAGAGTTAAACCTGCATTCATGTTAAACGATAGCAAGATAAGCAAACGGACAATAGACGACCAGATAACGAAAACTTCACAAGCAGATAAGAAAACAGAAACAAGAACACGTTCTGGTAGAATCTCCCGCCCGACGGTTAGATTCCAATTATAATATATAAGCTAGAATAACACTACTTTATGCATTCACTTAGCACAGCGTCGAAACAACACATAGCATGGGATCTAACTCGAGCCACGAGAAGGAACAAATCAACATGGTGCAGAACAATGCAGTAAAACCAGAAGATTTATTAAACCTGCACTCCCAAGTGGTCGAGGAAGTACAAGGGATCCGGAGCTGGATAATATTCATGACGATAGCAGAGGTTGTCATATATACAATCGCAACCATAGTCATAGTATTCAAATTCGTAAGCAATAAGATCGAGAAGAGGCTTACGAAAATAATTAGAGACGCAAACGTTGTTTAGAAACGTAGGCATAAAATTAATCTGTATTATTATTTTTTCTAATCTAATTATTACTATGTGTAATTTAGTTTTTTTCTTCAAGGGGGGAATATCTATGGCGAAAGCCATAGTATATCATAGTATAGTATAGTACATGCAAACGTGATATATATAACTTGTTATTAGCAAAGCAAAATACTACGTGCCGTAATACATAATAGTTAATATTGTTAATTATGCAAATAAAGTAAACATCATAATTTCCCTTTCCTATATAGGTCCATACTACGTATGTATAATAACTTAGTATATAAGCCATATTTAAGTAACAATAAACCAGTCAATATTCAATCACCACATCGTCGTTTTAATTGGTTCATAAAGCAACACGCAATAGTAACTATAAACGCGGGTGAAACTGTGGGAACATGTAGTATTATTATAAAACCAACTCAATGCGAACTATACCGTCGCAATGTACAGACATTAAAGAGACGAATGGCCAAAGCGTAGCTTGTATTATCGTAACCTTGACTATTTAGTGCAACTTGTGTCTTTTCTCTTCTCTCCGCAATCACTCCAAGACAATCCACAACAAGAATCAAACGTACGAAACCGTACACCTTATAATGTATATGATTATTTTTCTGATTGAGTAATAAGTTGCTTAGGAATAAATCAAGCAAACATTCCAATCGGATCTACCAAACAAAAGTAGATATTAGAAAAGCCGGTTATACGAACGATTTACTTTATTTCCATACCAATTTTCTCTAAATAGCTTTCCGCTTCATTCCATTGGTCGAAGCTGAACTATTACACAAAAAGGTTTAGGTAAACTACTTTTAGTATATTGGTCACTCAACCTGCTATAAAGGGTGATCCAATCCTAATGTTCTATATCGGAAAACTGTAAATTAGAAAGCTTGCTGTAAGTATTAGCGCGTGTTTGAAACAACACAGCTCTGAGATGGATACATCAACTCATTAAAAAAATTAATTTCTCTTGAGATATAACGATCTTGCACAAATTGTACGAGCATATGCATGCAATCCCTCCTTTTCGCATTATGTTTCTTTTCCTTGTATACTTTGCCATAACTATTTTGGCGTAACATTTTTTGATATAACAATACTTTGCCACCATTTTTCTTGGCATAAAGTTTATGTTTACGTAATTATCTTGTAGGCCAATTTGTTTTGGTTAGGTTAGTGAAAAATTATGCGAAATATTAAGTTGTTATACGTGAATATATATAACAATCAGGAAAACAAATAGGTAATATTGAAGTTGGGGTAAGCATGATAGGCAATATGGCGAGACAACAAAATATGTCTAATATTGTCACGGGACGTAGTGCACGGAAGAAAACTTTGAAGGCCATGCCCAACAGCAGCGCAGTAATGTCTGCCAGAAAACAAAATGGCGTGGCAATGAAATTGTTTTGGAATACTCCAATTCTGTCAGAACTCCAAACGTAGATCGATTTAATTACCTAGCAGCAGCTTATAATTAAGAGGTACCCTAACTTTAATTAATGAGGTCGTTATCGCCTCGGACTTATTAATGGCTTAAGTAAAAATTGGTGTTATTTTTCTAAGTTTGGAGCTTACTTGTTCAGTCATTTTCTAAAGTCAAAAGTCGTTGATAAAAATCGACGTTGGGATAGAAAACCAGCTTTATATTTTGTCTTTTACAAGTCAAAAGGGTGACGTCAGATAGCTTTGTGAGGTTTTTCAATAAAAAGCGTATGCAAATTTCTCATTGCATACTAAAACGTATGAAGTGAAATAGAGTCGCCACAGGACTTTGCATTAGCAATTGAAATTGTAAGTTCACTGAGGCAGTTCAGTGCAGAAAAAGGTTGAATCTTCTGTTTTATCGAACATGAATTAACATTGGTTGCATTGCTACTATTGAGTCCATCATTTGTGTTTGTATTATTGGCAAGGTTGAGAACAGCCTTAATATCTTATTTTATTTGAGTAGGTAATCGTACTCACTTATTTTGGTCTGTTACTTCGCATGCTTGCGACCCATAATTTGTCTGGATGAAAGGTATTTTATTGAAATTAAACTACTATATACGGATTTTATCGCGTTGTTTATTTGACACTTTATTACAAAATTTTGAAAACTGTTACACTATTATTACTTTTAAACTTTACTAATTTTTAAGCTAATTAAATTATTGAAACTATTAATACTATTATTTGGCAAAGCATAGCGCACTAAATATTTTGTATCCAAGATCTTTATGTGTAAATACCTATGTTTGACAAATAAATGATTATGATTATGATTATTATGATAAAGGTATTTTATGTCCTTTTCTGTGCACCTGTTAAATATACGAAATTGTATAATGATCAGTCAAGTAATTAACGCGTGAAACCGTCACAAACAAACTCACATTCGCATTTATAATATTAGTTAGGATTGCCGAATTCTCTTCACTGTTATAATAATGTATGTAATCATGTCTATCTATTACCAAAAAAGTAGGTTGACCCATAATGGAAATGAGGGTGTTTATGGTGAAAATCTATGTTTAACTACCTGGTTATAAAAGGTGACTCATCCTCTATTGTCTATGAATAACCCAGTAACACTGTCGGGCCTAGGGATTGAACCTAAGGCTTTACGATCAGCTGTAAATGTAACGGCAAATTTATGCCACGAAACCAACGAGGCCAGCTTTTTTACAGCTTATTATAATGTTGCAGTCCGTTTTGTGGGTCGTAATTCTTTAATGTTTGCGTTAAAATCTGAACGACCCTACGCTAAAATGAGTTCTTTAATATATACTATGTCAATATTTCTTTCAGTGTTCACTTAAACTGACGTCTTAAATTATCGGTGCGAAAGGTTCTGTATTATCTCTTACTTTAGAACTTCAAAGAATAAGAATAATGGACGCAATCGGCTTTTGAATTCCTCGACTACTATTGCTTTAAAAGTCTGTACTGAATTTGCCTTCAACACTCCAGTTTTATAAAATTAAATGTCATGACAAAGGACTGGAGTCATTTTGAAGCACGATCTATTATTACAGAGCTGTTCATTGTTGAAGGCGTCAAAAGACCAATATAATGGTTGGTCCATATAAAGCGATTTTCGTGTTAAAATTAACCTTTTAACCGCCCCACTTCATAACAGTTGTCGTGCCCCCAGCGCCCGGCAGAGTGAATCGAAAATAAATACTTACAAAAATAAATATTTATTTTAGGACTTCTAATTATGATACTAAAGTGTACTAAATTGTAAGTGATTACTTAATTATCCATTTACACAATATAAACATTTTTTTGATAGCAAACACCGTAATTAAATAAAAAAGCAGATTAAACGAGCTGTGGTATCTGGTCGGAAATATACGACGCTGGCGAAATGGACACGAAAATATTTGTCGGATTAATCCGACGTAAGCGGTTGACGTAAAGGTTAAAAGAAAAAGCCATTGTAACGAAAACATTTAAAAAAAAGTTGCACTCCGGGAGTGCCGGCAGAAGTGAAAACTTGAATATTAACGTTGTGCATTTTTGATATTTTGGAATGGTTAGGGAATAATTTTGCACGAATTGCTTTAATTATCAGTATAAAAGTACTATAATTTATGTGGAAAAATATTTATTGCGCTATCGTAGACAAACATGACAATTCTCCCTCCGTCTTACGAATTTTCGATCAGGTCACGTGTCCTGACGCGAGTTTAATATTTTATACCCATCACAAGAAAAGTGCACAACGCCGCTAAAAAAATTTTTACTTCAAAAAACTAGTTTTGGCGACTAGTTACGGCTTGATAGCAGTGGATGTACACTGCTATCATGCCATAACTACTTAAATGATCATCTTACAATTTTCGCATACATGTTGTCAGGGGAACCGAAAAGGACATGGGGCACCTTTCATTCAGACAAAAGTAATGCAGTAATCTCACGTAACCTACATTTACCTAAACGAGCAAAGCCGTGGTCAAAATATCGTCGAATTATATTCGAAAGCAATTGTGTAAAAACCTATTAAAACTACCTAAAGGTTACACTGAAATATATGATAGTAATATGTCATCTAACTTCTGCAATACGACTAAATCCAAGCCGCACGTATATGAATAATTCAAGAGCCTACGTCGTGGAAGTCAGATAACGATATATTATATGTATATGAACATCTTAGTTGTTTGATCTTTAAACTATAGCAGATCTGTTTATGAAACATGAGTTGATATCTATATATTAATACGTGAAGCAAAAACTTTGTACCCGTTTTTACGAAAATTGCGCGGACGGAGGAGTATGAAATTTGTCACAGTTAAAGTTTATATGGAGAAGGAGGGGCGAATCCTAATATTTATATAAAATATGCATTAGAAATACATTAAATTAATGAAAAAACACTACACGCACACAACCATGCATTTGACACACGCAGTCGAAGCGCGTAACTATGGTTACATATGTTGACATAATTATATCAGCAATATCTTAAAGGCAAACTTTGGTCGAATTTCGAGCACTAGGCGACTGCTAGTATAGTTAGTTAAGCTTTGTTGTATATACTGATGACAACGGGCGGCAGACAGAAACCAAAATCTTGGTGGATTATATTCAGAGGCATGCGATTTTTCGAGGATATGTGAAGTCTTTCAACCCGCACTGGACCAGCGTGGTGGACTATGACCTAATCCCACAACCAGAAGACCAAGCAAAACTGGGCCGATAAATATATTGATTCACCAGATCTTGCCTGCAGCTTCGCTAGCGTAAATGTAGGTTATGTAAATCTCACTTTTTCTGAATGAAAGGTACACTGAGTCCTTTGTTGTACCTCTGTCAATGTGTATACAAAATTTCATGGTGATCGGTCCTATTGGACCTCTGTTCTTTGTTACGCTTTCACGCCTTAACTACTGTTAAGGCGTGAAAGCGTAACAAAGTACAGATCGTGCAATGTACGATGACCGGACTGAACATTGCGCGAGTGGCGTCGCAGTTACAAGTTTTAGGACTCTTTGGTGACAGGGGGCGGGGGCGTTACGCGTCTTGGCGACTGTACATGCGCAACAATTCGGAGACGCTATGTTCAGTCCGGCCATCGTAGATTGCGCGATCTGTAACTTACATTCACATATATAATATAACTAGATCTTCCCGCGGTTTCACCCGCGTTTATCGTTACTGCGCCGCCCCCGTGGGTCGTAGCGTGATATTATATAGCCTTCCTCGATAAATAGGCTATCCAACACTAAAATAATTTTTCAAATCGAACCATGAGCTCCTGAGATTAGCGCGTTCAAACAAACAAACAAACTCTTCAGCTTTATAATATTAGTATAAATTAGATATTGCCCGCGGTTTCACTCGCATAAATGAAGGGTGGGTTAGGTTAGTAGCGGTACTTTTTTCTGGATGAAAGATACCCTATGTTCTTGTTTATACCCCTGACAACGTGTATGCGTAATTTCTTGATGTATGATTTAGTAGTTAGGATGTTAAAGCATAAAAAAACAAACAAACTCACATTCGCATTTATATTATTAAGACTGCGCCGAGCGAAATGTGCCGAGCGAAATGTGTTTGTCGGCCTCGATGGCGTAGTGGTTAGTGTAACCGACTGCCACGACTGAGGTCGCGGGTTCGATTCCCGCACAAGTCAAACATTGTGTGCATGAACATGGATGTTTGTCTTGGTCTGGGTGTTTCTATGTATAACATGTATGTATTTACAAAAAAAAAGCAATATATGTATGTTTATCCATTGTCTAGTACCCATAGTACCAGCTCTGCTTAGTTTGGGCTAGATGGTGTTGTGTGAATGTGGTAGAATATTATTATTATATTATAGTATTATTAAACAGGCAGTCACAGATAAGTGAATAATATCAACACTTTTATTTAATACAAATATAAAATATATATTTACCATATCAGTGAATGTGTTTACAATTGCTCCGTGTAAAAAACTTAAAATAATATATTTTCGCCTACAAAATTACATAAATTTGCACGAAAAATACAAAAACGTAAGCTCATGTTACGTGATTTTGAGATTATAACAGTAGAAATCTATCCTATTCTACAGCTTAAACGAAACATACATAAATAGTTATATTACAATTTGTCCGTCCCAAATATTTAAGTTATTGGTTGACAATAAAGATACCTACATATTTATCAGAAAAGCATTTCAAATCCTCCATACAATTTTAATATAGCGGCCGCGCGCCGGGCCGCCATATTAAAATTGTATGGAGGATTTGAAGTGCTTTTTTTAATATGGCGGCCGCGCGCCGATTTGAATATGCGCCGCACGAGCTCTGTCATTATCTGTCTTACGCTCAGCGCAGTCTTAAATAACGATCAACACATAACTAATAATTACCGCCGCGGCAGGAAACACAAACTTTCTGCCTTACCAGCTTCTCGCACATTAGCCCGTGATAGTTCACCTATACCTTGGTCTCGGGCTCTCCTTGTAGACAACACTTAGTGTGATATATTTGCGGATGAATGGAAGAAGATATTGTCGGTGTAAAATGAATTTTGTGAAAAGTTAGTATGATAAACATAATATTGTCTTCTGTTTACGCGAATGTTATTCATTGAAATTAAACTACTACATACGATACTATATAACATAAATATAAATAGCTTTAATAGTTTCAATAATTTAATTAGCTTAAAAATTAATAAAGTTTAATAGTAACAGTTTCTAAATGGGATTAAATATAATGACCATCAAAAAATAGTAATTGCACACCAAAATGTGCTTACTAAAATATATCATAATGAGCCTCAAATCACTGCATTCCGTCTCGGAAGGGTTAGGTTGTGTTAGCTGTCTTCTTAAACCCATCCAAAAACAGGAGCCCGGGGCTCCGTCGACTTATTTTGATCTCTGCGGTGCAATTAATATTTTTGGTATTAAAATGTGATGTTATTTTGGTGATCATTTACTATTTTTAACTGTTATATTTTACTATATCTGGTGATAAGTTAAACATAAGCCTTTCTAAATTATGTAATAAAGTGTCAAATAAACAACTCGATAAAATCCGTATAATATAGTAGTTTAATTTCAATTAGTACGATAGTTTCGTCTTTAATTATTAGTTTAAGTGGTCTGCAGCCGTTCTAATTAAGTAAATAAATAAATAACCTGTAACACTCCGACCAATGCTAGTGGCGACGCCATCCTATAAACGGACTCGTTATAATCAAGACTCGTTATATGGAAAGATCAGTAAGATCAGTAAGGTTTTACTGATTTCTTTTCTTCAACATTCAAGATAATCAAGATTAACATGCTAAGCCTAGCTATAGTGCTGAAGACAAGGGGTTAATAGTTAATGACTCCAAATTGATTATGTGACTACTTGAGGCACGTTAATTTCCGCATCAGGGAAATGGATCTGTTACGTCGATATAGAGACCCTCTATATATACATACCTAATGATCTCAGGGCTTTTGTGTGTATTAGACACGGTTTGTGAGGTGACTAGTTTCTGCTTGCTGCTTCCACTGCATATTTTTTAAAGACTATTCCCGTAATAAAACCTGTGTCGTGGGGGACTTTACAAACATTCAAACAACGGTCGAAGAACACCCAGACGCGGAATAACAATTTGCGAACACACATGTTTTGTCCCGTGTGGGATTCGGTCAACAGTTTTGGATGACACTTGGCAAATAGATAGGCCATATATAATAATAATAATAATAATATTCTACCACATACACACAACACCATCTAGCCCAAACTAAGCAGAGCTTGTAATATGGGTACTAGACAATGGATAAACATACATATTATATACCTTTTTCTTTTTCTGTAAATACATACATATTATACATAGAATCACCCAGACCAAGACAACATCCATGTTCATGCACACAAATGTTTGACTTGTGCGGGAATCGAACCCACGACCTCAGGCGTGGCAGTCGGTTACACTAACCACTACGCCATCGAGGCTGGCATATCTTGTCTTACTATTATTATCCGTGATGCAGCGGTAGTGAATGCGACTGATGTGCATGAGGTCTCGAGGTCGAATCCCGGGTCGGGCTAAGAAAAAGTTATTGTGTTTTTCTGATAAGTAACCTCAATAGCAGCCCGGCGCGGCGTTAAGGAGTTGGTGGTGTTAGGCATGCCTTGGCAAGCACGTAAATTCGTTGGTTCTGCACAATAAATCAACACTGTACCTAAAATATATAACGTTTGTTATACATTGCTCTGTATGTAAGTGAAAATATTTGATGATATTTCATACATAAATCACACTGTGACATTTAATTGGGACAAGATTTATTAAACACATTTGTATTTTTTAACTGTTGATTGATGTCATTGTGCAAATGGACATATTGTACAGCGTAAGAAGTGTTAGGAACATGAGTGGTGGTTTCATATCCAACGCTTATCTTATCTTCCCCAACACTTTAAAAATGCAAACTGTTATTGAAGTGCTCATACACTTAAATACAATCTATACTAATATCATAAAGCTGAAGAGTTTGTTTGTTTGGTTGAACGCACTAATTTCAGGAACTGCGTTTTTGAGTAGGTATATTTAGTAAGTAAATCTTCTCCTTAGCCTTTATTATTCCCAAGTCACTTGGGGTCGGCTTTCTAGTCTAACCGGATTTGACTGGATATCAGTTTTTACACGGAGCGACCGCCATCTGACCTCCGCAACCCGAAGGCTAACGATACCCTAAAGCTTGACCAGTGTCAGGATATTAGAGGGCACTGACTTCCCAATAACGACTGCCATAGATGTTCATGGCAGCCGGGACCGACGGCTTACGTGCTCTCCGAGGCACGGAGCAGGCGATAATTGTCAATCAATACGCACATAATTTCGAAAAGTCATATAACTTCCGAAATTCAGAGGTGCGCGACGTGGGTTCTAACCCGAGACCCTCTGCATTGCAGTCTGTCGGTCTCCCCACTGAGCTATCGCTGCTTTAGTAAGTAAATATTAAAATTAAATAATTAAAAGTGCTCATGCACTTAAATAAAATTTAAATATATATCACAGAACATAATGTACAGGTGCGAGTTTATAGTTTGTATCATGCAACCTTTTACTGTCATTTGATAATAACCCTGCTTCCAGATTTTCAACGCTTGTATATTATTAATTTTTGAGTAGATTACTAAATCTATTTTAGAGTTTGGGTAATGTAACTATTAAAATGATTTGATTAAAAAATTTATGAGTCATTTATTCCATTCTTGTGTGGCCCCGATATAACCTCCTCGTCTCCCCTTGTGACAATAAGTTATACCATGATAAAGATCACCGTTATCTATATTTCCAATTATTCCTCGTATCAGCTTCAAAAACGTCAATTTGCATACAATTAATGAATATTCATACTGTATAATAACATTATGGACTTTAGACACGACAACTCGTAAATTGGACAATGAGTACACACAATCAAACGCTGTCAATAAAAATGTTTGCTTTTAACGAAATATAAATCCCATTTTTATTATAGACGAAGTTTGTATCCAGATATTGGAAATAACGTTTTGTTTTTTCTTTTTTGTTATATTGATTTTGCCCACGGCTTTGATCACGTTAATCTGGATCTTGTCAATAAATTGTTGTCCCTCGGGAACAGTATGAGTCAGATGATCCTATATCTTATTCTGTACCCCTGACAACGTGTATGCGATTTTTATGATAATCGGTCGAGTAGTTAAGGCGTGAAAGTGTAACAAACAAACAAAACCACATTCGCATTCATAATATTAGTTAGGATATATATTTAAATATATCCCAGTTTATATATTTTTATATATTGTTTACATACACAAAATAATTGTTTAATATTTATTATAAATGCGAATGTAAGTGTGTTGTGTGTTTTGTTGTGTGTGTGTATAATATTAGGTAAGATATTTAAAGAATTCTCTCCCAATAGATACCGCTGCGTGAGACATTTTAATAAAATTGAATACTAAAAACGCTTCACACCATCAAATCAAACAAATCAGTAAGCTGAACTACTGCGCCACCCGTTCGTAAACTATTCTGATATACTCACCATGTTCAAACTCCTTTGACTAAAGTAATTTCTTATTCTGTTCATCCTTGTAACGCTTCAAATCCAAGAGCAAAATTTCAAGAATAATCTTATTACGAATATTTGAATAAATGTCATGGTTCTGTACCTTTATCAAAGATGTTCTACCAAAGATTTAATCAGCAGTACGTTCGCGATGCATAGCTTATTACATCATACATTAATTAAACTTTTATCTTAATGTCATACATAGCGATAGCCTGGGAAACCGTTGGACTGCTACGCAGACGTCTGAAGTTCGATCCTAAGTCACGCATCTCTGACTTTTCGAAGTTATAATAATAATAATAAAGGTAAAAAGGTCAGATGTTTTCCTATTATAATATAATATATGTTAGACAATACCTGTGAAGTCTCTGATGCAGAAGGCCGTATCGCTTGACACGGCACGCATCGTGAGGAGGTTCCTCTTGCTGGAGCCCTAACCACCGGTAGCTTGGACCCAGTTCCAGTTGCCGGTGAGTCTTTATAGTTTTTATATTTTTAAATGTGTTTTTTTATAATTATATATTTAAAAATATAATTATTATTGTAATTTTGTGCAATAAAGAGAATAATAATCATTTTATTTCAGATAAAATATATATTGTTAAATACTTAATTATCGCTCGTTTTAACGATGAAGGAAAACATTGTGAGGAAACCTGTATATCTGAGAGTTCTCCGTAATGTTCCCAAGGTTATGAAGTCTGCCAACTCGCAGTGGGCGAGCATGGTAGGCTATAGCCTAACCCTTCTCACATTGAGAAGAGGCTCGTGCCTAGCAGTCGGACTGTTTGATACAGGGCTAATATTATATGTCATACTAAAAAAGTCAAAGCCTTCATTAATATAAACGGTCTAGTAAATCTTAGAGAGGCTGAGCCATCCTTACCAATTTGGCGAAGTAACAAATACTCTAATACCCGTGAACGTCTAAGCTTTTACAAATTTATAAATCGTGAAGAGGCTTAAGAGTAGTACCACTTACTGTATTTTCCCCGTAAGTAGGAGTATTAGAGACTTCCATACGGTAGGTATCTTCTATTCGTACTCCTTTTTAAAAGGACGGCAACGCACTTGTAACTCCTCTGGTATTGCAGGTGTCCATGGGTGACGGTAATCGCTTACCATCACGCGATCCGTCTGCTCGTTTGCACTCAAACCCATAAAAAAATTAATTCCTTATCTTTAATTTTATGAGGATTGACATGACATAATATATTAAATCATTACGAGTAAAAGTAACAGCTTACCATTAGATGGGTTGTATAACTGTCTTTCTTTTTTTTTAAACAAAGCGCCTTAGCAATGCATCCTGTATCGTGGGGAACTTTACAGATATTAAACAACTGACACAAAGAATACGCAGAGTCGGAACTACTATTTGTGGATCACACAAGCTTTTGTCTTGTATGGGCATTAAACCCCAACCACCCGGCGCAGTGTCAGAAGCGAAACGACCACTTAAACCACTACGTCATCCAGGCAGCCAGTGTCTGCCAACTTTGTCCTATAAAAAGAAACAAATTATGCTGGTATACCATAAAATTAGATAGCCTGATTTGAGTTGCTTTCATCTTACTACATTCTTTGTTACTTGAAGATACCATTAATATGTATTATTATGCGAACATACAACACACGTACATAGGATCGGATGACGCACGAAACCATTTTAGAATAGGTTAACAACAAGAAAATATATTGATTGATTGCAAAAACCACTATTATAGAGTTCATTGGAATTCGAACGGTTATATTTCAGTGTCAAATGGCATGTAACGGTAAATCTTTGAATAGATATGATGTTGAATCATTGAACTCAGACCATGCCCCTAGACGACGGCGACGTAAGAGAAATATTTCATCTGAGCGTCTCCGTGCTTCGGAGGGCACGTAAAATGTCGGTCCCGGTTGTTGCCAAATTGACAGCAGTCGTTAAGCCATGTCAGAGGCCTACGGGCGGCTTGAACAACTCTTGACAACAGGTTGGGCACTAACCACACGAAATGAAGAAGAAGAAGAAGATGCGTCCAAAATATTATATTTAAAAAAAATATATTATTTTAGCAGCAGCGATAGCCTGGGAGACCGTTGGACTACCGCGCACTTGCCACGGGATCTCCAGTTCGATCCCATGGTAACCTACGCTTGCTTTAACGGTGAAGAAAAATATCGTGAGAAAACCTGCATGTCTGAGAGTTTTCCATAATGTTCTCGAAGATATGTGAAGTCTGTCGTACTGGGCCAGCATGGTGGACTATCGCCTTCTCACACTGAGAAGAGACCTGTGCCGTGTAAGACAGTTTAATACAGGCCTGATATTATATTTGAGCCATACAGGCGCATTTGTTTGCTGGATTGGTGGAGAATGAAAGCCTGAAGGATTCTTCCTTGTCGATCTTCTTTATTCCAGAGTGTTCTTCCTAATGTTGCTGCCTGCTGACTGTATCGATACCGCGATCCGACGCCTCTTTTATACCGAAAGGGCCAACAAATGTAGGCCCTGTGATTGATTAAAAATTTTAGAACAAAACTTTTGACCAATTGGAGCAAAGCGTCGGAATCGGTACATTTAGCTTAAGTACAACAGACCTTTACTATAGCCAGAACCACGTGACAATTTTGTGTATTTTCTAATAAATTTTAAACTAGTACTTCGCGTGGTTGCGAACAGTTTGATTTAGTTAAAAAAACCCAAAGGCAAAAATTAGGTGACCTTGAAGATGACCCCGGTGATCTGGAAAATCCTATTCTGGAAAGATCCCGTTGACCTCTATGATATTTGTTCGAACACGCCTATGTACCTAACCGTTTCGGAGATATTAGAGGTCAAAGTTTGTATGGCGGCCATGTTTTTTTGTGTGGAAGCCATGTTTTTTTTGGCCTTCCCTAAAAGTTACCAGGGTTTTAGGAAGATTTTGTTCGAGAACGAGGATATAAAAAATGCTGATTTTTAAAGAGAGAAACGAAGACGCACTTTCGCTCAAACGCCATGAAAAGGTGAACTTTAAGACAAAGTTTAACAAAAACAAACTAGTCTCAAAGTCCAGTAAAAGCCAAGCAAGTTTCAAGACGGTAAATAATGACCTCGTGGCTATTAAGGCGGTCACAGCGGTGGCTTTTATGCTGAGACTAGTAAAAGTACATTAGTGTAATGTCTCAATTAGCAGACTTGCTAGACGATTTGATGATTAGATTAGTTAGAAGTACTGGTTTGTGTCATCCGATTGTTTTGGAAAAAAGGACTTTGTTCACAAAAGGCTTTAAGGGTTTACTATGTTAAGAGGTTGGTTTTATTTATGTTGTAAGCAGGCATAGTCTATAAGATGAAATTTGATAATTATTATTCCACATTAGCTTTTGCCCGCGGCTTCGCTTGTGTAAAAGTAGGTAGTTTAGGTTATGTTAGTAACAGTACTTTTTTTAAATAAAGTCTTTGTTATCTGGTGATAATATAGCTTTCTATTGGTGGCAGAATTTCTAACATCAGTTGAATAGTTTTTGAGTTAAATTGTTACAAACAAACAAAAATCTAATCTTTCCTCTTTATAATATTAGTATAGATAAAATATATCACAGTTCTGGTATTGGATGAAAATAATTACTGAAATAAATTTATTTAACCGGCGCCAACAGCTCACGTTTAGCTTGTCCAAGCTACTTACGTATACAAAGCATTATAAATCAAATTACATTCCATGATTTAAAATGTATGTATATGTTAAACTCCATCAACCATTATCTCAACATGCGCAAGACCATGTTTTACATAACAAACACCACAATTATTTCCTGAAGAAGAATATACAAACTATATAACAGAATAATATATACGTATAATCAACATCTGTACAGCATGATAAGCAACGAGCAATCACGATCTCCTATAAAACAAAATGGTGGTTCTATTCTTCTGAGCGAAACACGGCATTGTCGCGCAAATTACGTAGTTAAACCCTGAAAGGCGAACGAAACACTGTGTAACTTTGTAAGAATATTGTAACGAGAAGGTAACATTAAAATAATGGGACCTCTTGACGTAAGTGCGGTTAATTTCTACGCTCATGAAGGTTTTTGTCACAATCGTGTGAACTGGCAATGTTACACAAGTGTGGAACTTTTTGTGAAAAAGTCACCTTGCAAAACGTGTGTGGGCAATATTATGATGTATAAAGGCTATAAATATAGTAGTATGTAGGCCTCGATGGCGTAGTGGTTAGTGTAACCGACTGCCACGCCTGAGGTCGCGGGTACGATTCCGGCACAAGTTAAACATTTGTGCATGAACATGGATGTTTGTCTTGGTCTGGATGTTTCTATGTATAATATGTAATGTATTTACAAAAAAAGTATATATGTATGTTTATCCATTGTCTAGTACACATAGTACAAGCTCTGCTTAGTTTGGGCTAGATGGTGTTGTGTGTATGTGATAGAATATTATTATTATTATAGTCTGTGCTTTATAAGCGCTGTGAGTTTTTTTTTAAAGTTCTGTTTCTCATCTAACCTATATTAATTATGCGAGCGAAGCTGCGGTCAAAATCTAGTATTAGATCATTCAATCAGAAAAAAACGCCAAATAACGTGTAACATCTACTTTTTCTAACACTTTCGATATCCCGCGGGTACTTCAGTTATATTTAAACCTCCCTGTCGTGTTTCCCCTGGAGACTACAATAATTATGGAGTTCTTTAGAAAGGGCAAAAAAGGTTATAAGGGATCGTTCGAGTAATATCACTGGTGTTACAAGAATCTATGTATAGGCTACGATAATCACATATTAAAGGCTATAAATTTGTTTGCCATTTGTAATTATCTATACCGATATTATAAAGAGGAAATATTTGATTTTTGTTTGTAAGTATTTAAGTCAAAAACGACGTGACCGATTTTAAAAATTCGCTGTTATCACATGGACCAACTTATAGTCTATAGTATACATCCTGAGTGTGTTCGCGGATCGGTGGGAGACCTCGATGGTGAGAAGATGAGTGCAGCTACATGCTGTGATTTAATCATGCATATTACTCATTGTCTACTAACCGTAGTATTTTAAGATTATTGTTACTAACACTCTATGGACTTCGTCCGAAATAAACGTATTATTATTATTATATTATCTATCCATCTATCCGAATGCTTTTAACTTCTCTTCTCTGATTTGAAAGAAATAATCACTAAAATGAAACTACTATATACGGATTTTATCGCGTTGTTTATTTGACACTATTACAAAATTTTGAAAACTGTTACACTACTATTACTATTAAATTTTACTAATTTTTAAGCTAATTAAATTATTGAAACTATTTATGCTATTACTATACTATTACACTATTTATATTTATGTTTACATCCGATAAAATCCGTATATAATAGTTTAATTTCAATGAATAACATTCGCGTAAACAGAAGACAATATTAAATAATAACTATTCATCAGGCCTATATATCGCCGGAAATCACATAAAAAAATAGTTCAGCCTATTCACAAACGCATAGACAAACGCTTAAAAACCTGTAACAATTTTATTGTGCGTCTAGATTTTACAATAATGAAACGAAACAAGCATTTTGTAGGCAGCAAGAAAACGAATGCGATTTCAATATCTTTAGGTATGTCAAAGGGATTTTGTATCATAAAGTCTAATGAGAGGGACACAATGTTTCTCAAAGGCAATATTATGTAGGCAGCTCGTATTGTTTTCTTAATAGTCTGTGATAAAAATGGAATATCACAACATGAGCCGATATAGGATAATTCTGGTTATTATTGAATCAATATTGAAAAGATTAATGAAAACCATTGCAACCTGGCCTTGGAATCTTCAAACATTCCAAAAAGAGCACATAATAAATTATTCCATTGTTTAATTAAAAATGTTTATTTATATACTTGAACTAGCTGACCCGACAGATGTTATCCTTTCTTAGACGAACTGTCAAACTCGCGAGGTTTAAATAGTCGTTAAGTTGTCTGAAATTATCCAATTTGCTGCGCAATTTTCCTAACATTTCTTTTCGTAAGAACCTTCTACAAAGATGAAGAAAAAAAAAAAGGTTTATTTCCACCAAACATAATTTTATAATTTTGCACAAGTGTGATATTTCACCTAGGTAGCAAAGTAAATATAACAAGTAGTGTATTTTGAAGGGTGGACAGGAGCCTAAACTAGGAAACCCTGTATTTCAGGTCTCCTGGACACGTACCCGTGGCTTTTTGTTTGTTCTACTTCATAAGTTTTATGAAATCTGTCAGTGTGTGTGTGTGAGCGTGTGCGTGTGTGTGTGTGACTGTATGAGTTTATGTGTGTGTATAATAATATAATAATAATAATAATATTCTACCACATACACACAACACCATCTAGCCCAAACTAAGCAGAGCTTGTACTATGGGTACTAGACAATGGATAAACATACATATATACTTTTTTTGTAAATACATTACATATTATACATAGAAACATCCAGACCAAGACAAACATCCATGTTCATGCACAAATGTTTAACTTGTGCCGGAATCGTACCCGCGACCTCAGGCGTGGCAGTCGGTTACACTAACCACTACGCCATCGAGGTATGTATGTGTTATACGGCCTGTTGTTATTATAATAATATTAATCTATTTCATTATAGATATTAAGGCTTCTATCTATGTTGCAATCCCTATCAAGCAATGCCAACGAATCTTTTTTCTAAAATTAGAAAAACAATATTAACATCGATATTGTTACGTATTATTTCATTTTTCCCTTTTAATGTTCAACTTCAAACATGCCTACTCTTTATGAAAACGTATCATAACGAAGCTTATCTTTTTTAAACATTTCTTGCTCGTTCTTCCTCTTCATTAAACACTGCCGCAAAACGCTTATAAAGCGCTTTTAAAGGCTTTCTATGTCCTTTTCTGTGCTCCTGACAGTGTGTATGCGAAATTTCATGATGATCGGTCGAGTAGTTAACATGTAAAATCTTAACAAACGCTGAACAGTTTAAGTTAATATATGTATATAACTCAAACTGTTCAGCGGTTCAAATTATCGTCCACATACGCCGGCGTAAATCACACGACGAAATTAAGGCTTACTTGGAGACCAGAAGCAAATGTTCCAAACTTAGTCATCAAACTATAATATTATCAATTTTTGATCGCGGCTTTGCTCACGTACAAGTAGGTTATATTAGGTTGGGTTATTTAACATAACTTTTTTTAAAATAAAATACAGCCTATGTTATTCGATGATAATATAGATTACTAATATTGAAAGAATTTTTAAATTCGGTTGCGTAGTTTTTGATTTCAATCCTTACAAACAATATAATACTAGATGTTCCCGCAGTTTCACCCGCGTTTATCGTTACTACGCCGCCCCCGTGGGTCGTAGCGTGATGTTATACCTATAGCCTATAGCCTTCCTCGATAAATAGGCTATCTAACACTAAAATAATTTTTCAAATAGAACCAGTAGTTCCTGAGAGCGCGTTCAAACAAACAAACAAACTCTTCAGCTTTATAATATTAGTATAGATGAGTAGCATACGCAACATATAAGCTTCCGTGGGTGTATCAATCTGATAGTGTTATCAGGTAGTTGGTAGTCTTATCAATTGATTTAATAAAATTAATATTTGATATCGTAAGTACTTATCGCAAGGCCTGGTTCTAAGTACCGGCCTTTTGTGCCTATTAGGACGAATTGTAAGCATATATTTTCATAGTATGGTATGCAATATTGGACTTTTATTAATTTTGATTATATTTATTTGTAAATAGTTTATCTACCCAAAAACTATGTAATTATTTACAGTAGTTCCCAATAACAAAATTACCGAAAGTTTTACTTAACGATAAGAATTTGGCATAATTTGTATATATCACTTCAACTTCTACTTCTAGTAAAGAGGACGATAGATAGATGTCGTATTGTTTGATTTTTTTTTAAAGAGTTGCACTAGGAATAATTTCTGTATTGAGAGGACTTTACAAATATTCAAACAACGGACACAAAGGACACCAGGACTGGGAACAACCATTTGTGGATCACACAAATTTTGTCTCGTGTGGGTTTCGAGGTGGCGAGGCGACATTATTTTTAATAAGGAGGACAAAAGAGAGATCTCGTACCAACACGTACAACCAACCATCGAATCTTTTGGCCAACGCTTCGACACCAAGATCCAGGCACAATGTTTCTTTTGTCTGAATGCCAGTTATAAAATCATGTAATAAAAGAAAGTTTTCTAAGCCTTTGCATAGTCACAAAGTGTAAGTGTATCCGCCATCATGCCATCCTACTGTCTATTTTAGATTACTTTATATTAAAAAATATATCTTAGCTCAAATTATTTCATCTCTATAATATTATTAAGTTATTATTGTTATTATCTTTAGTTTTTATTGTCAGTAGTATATGGCATAATGTCTGTAACACCTTGTTAATCTGAGTTGTAAAATACTGAAATTATTTTATTTAAAAGAGTGGCCGTGAGTTTCTTGTAGGTTTCTTCTCATAGGCTCAACCCTTTGCCTGAACCTAGCAACTAACCTAAATGTAGCTTCAGTAACTTAGTAAACTCACTAACCTATATACTTTGACGTTCATAAGTGTTACTTTGTGATTTTCGAAATGATTTTTCACTTTGACTTTGACTAAGCCTTTCATAAAGTCATCATATTTGTGAAGTAATAAAATAAATAAATAAAAGTGTTTATTTAAACAAAACTACTACTACTACTTACTAACAAGACCATTATAAAATAGTGTTGTTTTAAGTTTATAATATGAACTCGTGATCTTCTTTCTAAACATTTTCTAGGGACTGATACACGTCACATAATATTATTACATCACTGGCTCCTAGACGCTGTCTAGCGAGCATTGTATTTCGAAATATTATTTTATTCAAACAGACTATCGTCTAAAGCTTTATTTACTTAGATTTTTCTAAGTTGTTACTTTAGTGATCTTCAATATAAAATTATGTTTGAACTGTTGCTCGTTTTGTTGCATATATGGTAGGTATATACCTACATATAAGCATGGTTATGTATATAAAAAGTTATTTTTATATTTTGTCATATTAAAAATCAAGACTTCTTTTCATTTCGTCCTGGCTTTGGAGCATTTTAGATTGATTGATTACAATAATCGGGCTGAATTCTACTGGATCGCACGTCCTTCATATACACGTTCTATCATAAAAAATAATGATTGTGTATTGTTTTCGTTAATTTATTTTAATTCATAGCTACAGAGTATTGTTTTACGTTTATGCGAAGGTCATTGAAATGCCGCGTGAAAAGCAACCAAAGCTCCGGAGAAAGTGAAAAGTCTTTTTTTATTTTCTTTTTTTTTTAAAGAAGAAGTGTAAAATTATTTCTGAATAGCTTTTATTATTTTAATAGCTTAACTCGAAGTAAACAGTAACTAGTAAAAGTGTTTAACAATAGTAGTTTCAAGTTTCAAAATAATTATACATACAATAGTGTTTTTAAAAATAACGCGTTATAATCCGTATATCTATACAAATAAATAAAATTGAAGTGTCTGTTTGTAATATCAAAATAACAGCTTTTTATCTAATGCATATGAAAGTATGTAAGGTACCTATACGAAAATATCTATTTTTAAAATTTTTGTCTGTCTGTCTGTCTGTATGTTCCGGGTAATCTCCGAAACGGCTGAACTGATTTTGACGGGACTTTCACCAGTAAATAGCTGATGTTATAAGGAGTAACTTAACCTACTTTGATTTTAGAAAAAAAATAGGGTTCCGCGGTGACAAACATTTTTTAGTTAAAATCTACGCGGACGAAGTTGCAGGTAATAGCTAGTTACGAATAAATTGAATCATTGAAATGAATAAAATTCTTTAACAATTTTGTTCAATGTTTAGATATAATACAACGTTATATCGCTGACTGTAGATACATATATGGAACGTACAGATGACCTTTGTATTTGTCACTTCAATATATAGTTTGTCAAATCCCTGGGGAGACTTGGCTTAACCCTAGTGTGATGATCTTTTCAAACGACGAAATATAGGTACAATATCTGCCCGAAATATTCGCTTTTATATTTATATAAGTAAAGGTACTTAATAGATTACAAACTGTTGATAAGAAATACGCAAGGACAATATGTAATGTAACTATAATATAATATTTATTGCAAATAATATTATGTAAACAAAATATGAGAAAGCATACATTATGAATTTATGATGGTTGTACAATAATATACTAAGGGACACAGCGATTCATAAACTGAGACTTGCTCGTATTTTAGAAATCGATGGCACTCCATTTTGTATCATAATAACTAAAAAATTTATGTACCCATATTCCGCAAATAAATAAATCATTCATCATTCATCAATAAATTTATTTACGAGTTTCCAATCGCTCACATAAAATCTATTTTTATAATGCTGGTTAAATATTAGTATACGTTAACAAATATTTTGAACATTTCGATTTCTAAGTAAATAAGTAAAAATATAAACTGGGATATCTTAAAATCGTAACTAATATTATAAATGCGAATGTGTTTTTTTGTTTGTTACGCTTTCACGCCTCAACTATTCAACCGAACATCATGAAATGTTTGCTTACACGTTGTCAGGGGTTCAGAAAAGGACAAAGGGTAGGCTGTTATTAACTAACCTGCATTTACGCGATCAAAGTAGTAGATCAGTATGATTTGACGAAAAAAATTCTATAAACCTACCTAAACTAAAATTGGATAAATTACACTTAATCTTACTTATGCTTTTGTTTCACTAAATAATATAAAACTTCTACTTTACTTCATATCTATACTAATATTTGATTTTTTGTTTGTTATAGTTTAACCCTAAAACTACTTAACTGATTTAAAACAAAAACGGGTTGCACTCCGGGAGTGCCGGCAGAAGTGAAAACTTGAATATTAACGTTGTGCATTTTTGATATTATGGAATGGTTAGGGAATAATTTTGCACGAATTGCTTTAATTATTATCAGTATACAAGAACTGTAGCGATGGTGATGAAGAAAAGACGACGAATGAAATCACTTATGATTTATTTTCTTAAAAAAAGTACAATTGTAATGATGGTATGGTCCACAAATGTTCGCGAACAAAGCATTTATGTACGCACACCATCGCCTATTGTTCCCGAAGTGTCCGTTGGTCCGGATAGTTCCACGAGGTGCGGAAGCTATGCCGTGCACAACGGACTGCGGTCTGCGCTTATTATGCCGGCGCGCACGCCTTATATAGTGTCCTGGCGCGGTGGGGACGATAACGGCAGGTATGTGTGCGTTCGGCCGGGCTCGGTGACCGTCGTCAGCGCTGCATGTGTGCGTAGATGAAGCGCGGCGTATGGGTGTCCATTAGCGGTGTTACAGTACTATAATTTATGTGGTAAAATACAATATTCATTTATTTTGCTATCGTACACAAACATGACAATTCTCCCTCCGTCTTACGAATTTTCAATCAGGTCACGTGTCCTGATTAATTTAAAAAATTCTTTCATCATTAGAAAGGTCTTTTATCACCGAGTAACATAGGCTACATTTTTCTAAGTACTGTTACTAACATTTAGAATATGTTTTACCTACTTTTACGTGAGCGAAGCCGCGGGCAAAAGCTAGTAATAAACAGTTTTTTTGCTCTCCTCTGAAGTTAGCATATTCTTCTTACGGCTTTACTGGGCGTGCGATATCAACTAGCCTTGAATGAACAGTATAAGTACTTAGCAACTGTACATGTGGATCGTAGTATTACTTATGAAGTAAGATGGCGCCGATTGCCCATTACTTGCAGATGTTACCGTACTATTTGTCTTAGTCGTCTCACAACTTACTCTGAAAGCTAAGATTTACGTAGGTTTTCTTTAATTCTAAGAACATTGAATAATAGTTTTTATAAGACGAACTTGTAAGTACTTACTATATTACGGCTGGTTAGTTACACCCTTCGATATATAAAAGATTATACTTTGATTTTTGGGTGACACGTGATAAATATAGAAACCCCCCTTATAGTTTTTTTATATAAGTAAATTCTGATACGAAAAAGGTTTTGTGTCAGAATTAACGCAGATTCCGAGCATCGGCCAAGGGAAAATGAAATATCTAGTCACATTGTATTTTTAGAATTGAAATTATTTGTAACTAGATTATGCTCGCGTCTTCGCTCGCGTTAGTATAGGTTAGGTTAGATAAGGTTAGTTTCTCTGGATGAAAGGTACCCTATGTCCTTTTCTGTTCCCCTGAAATTTCATGATGATCGTTTGAGTATTTAAAACGTGAATACATAACAAACTCACATTCGCATTTATATAATATAAATGTTCAGCGGTTCACCCGTGTTTCTAGTTACTGCGCCGCCCCGTGTGTCGTAGCGTGATGTTATATAGCCTATAGCCTTTCTCGATAAATAGGCTATCCAACACTACAATAATTTTTCAAATCGAACCAGTAGTTCCTGAGATTAGCGCGTTCAAACAAACAAGCAAACAAACAAACTTTTCAGCTTTATAATATTTGTATAGATTAGTTAGGTTATTTTTTATTATTTGCCACCTGGCACAAATAATAAAAAAATATCCTTGATACCTAACTATGCTAACTACTTCTAGGTAATACTTAATGAATAGCTCCTTCTATGCATTAACCTATAGGCATGTATGCATAACCTGCACAGAGTTAGGGAAGTGAACTATTTCCTAAATATGCTAATATTTATCTATTTGAAAGCACATATATGAATAAGATATTTTGTATAGATAACTTAGTATTATAAAATAAAGAAATATTTATTTGTACCAACTGAAAATCTTAACTCATCGATGGAGATACGAATAAACATACTATAAGAAACAGCCTTAATTTTTGCCGTGATTTTTCAGGACAATAGCAAATGTAACTCAAATCAATAAAATATAACTAGGTCTTTCAGACGAACAAGTTCAGCTACAAAGCAACATATATTATAATCTTTTTAAAAAAAGACTAAAAAAAAGAATTTCTGTATCGCGGGGGAGTTTATAAACATAACAGGCATGGTGCTTAAATACAGCCACCATTTTTGTTCCACTCAATTGCAAAATTACTGTAACGATACGCCTTAAAGCGACAACATGGAAAGATATAGGAAAAGATATACCATATATACAGAAACCTTTAGTACCCAGACACATAAAATGCTCTCATAAAATTATCAGAAACGACACGAAACATTGACTCTAAGTACCAATTTCTGTTGGGTTGTAAGCTTGTTACTCAGACAAAAAAGACAATGTAAGTTCATGAAATTGTTTTTTTCATGACTTGATTTAATTTTACCCTGTCGTCAAGCTATTGAAGAATTGGTGTGTTGAGTATAGCGAATAGAGAAAAGTGGTTGCCATCACCTGATCACCCTTTGCTATAAATTATAGTTGCTTGTGCACTTATATTATAATAAGATGCAACAAAACTATGGGAGAAGTTATAGAATGACTAGCTTTTGCAGCCTCAGACATCGTGTATGCGAAATTTCATGATGATCGGTCGAGTAATTACGGCGAAAATGCGTAACAAACAAATGAACTCATAATCGCAGTTTATAATTTAGGATACCGGGAAAGAAACGGAAAAAAAATTCATACTTTATATACTAAAAGCTACTTTTAAATTCAGTACAAAGTTGATAATTGTGTTGTTGCAAAATATTTAATTGAAACAGATAATAACTCCATCCATCCAATATTTAAGTGTTATGCACTTGTCGGTGTAGCAATTTCCATCTTTCTCGGTCCGATGCCAAATCCTGCGTTTCTCCCTTTGCTTTTATACCTTCACTTTTAATTTCAGTTGATCTGTTTACTTTATTTTGGTCTTCCTCTTTTTCTCGTTTATCTATGTTTTCCATTCTATAATATTGGTAATAAATTTGTCATGCCTAAGTAAGTGACCAATCTTGTTTCCTCTTCTATTCTCTATAAGTTCCACTCTGACAGACAATGACTGGCTACCATTATAATTAAACCATAATAAGTTCACACTGTCAAAGAATACACATATTTATAAAATCCACGCTCTGTTAAAATTAGGTCGCAGTTCCATGTGAGAATTTTTCTCTCTTGCATACTAAACAAAGACCGCTAATCTGAAATTCAAGCGGAAACAACGTAATTATGTGGCAAAAATAAATATAAAATAAACAGTACACGTGGCTGTCTGTAGAGTCACGTAAGTAAAATATTCATTCACGAGCGCGTTTTTCTAACTTTTAATGAAACAGGACGTGGTTTTGCTGTTGGCCCGTCGAACAAATAACAAGCTGTTATGGTCATAACCGTAATGCCGAATTTCGGAACAGCGGTTTATTAATACTAAATGTTTTATCTTGGATGCAGGGTACACCATTTACTCAGGGTTTACGATACGCAAAGTTCCATTAATTTGAGTTTCTTTTTACCCTTGACAGCAAAATCAAATAACATTTTGCTCAACCAGGGATCTGACCCGAGACAGTTCAAATTTATCTACCTACGTATATTCATGGTTTGTGTTCTGGGCTATTACTAAAAGGTTGCTTCTAGTCAAATTATATTATAGGTACAGTTGTAATTCGCTCTTTTCACAAAGCGACTGCCATCCAGACAAACAAAATTAAATTGCTTTTCTAGAGGTATACCAGTTCTTAGAATATTTAAGAGTAAGCAAGAACGTATCATCAAGACTGGCTTTTCATGGTCTGCTAGAGTAAGAAAATAATTCCTGCTCGCTTTTATAATATAATAAATTTATTGCCAAATTCAAATCATTATTTGGTTCTCTTTAACGCCATCAGCCCAATATCTTATGTAATCATCCTCACTAGTATTGGCTCTAATCTTGACACATATTTGAAACTATGGGCGACGTTTAATAAGACAAGCCAACTAAAATACATAAGCCAGAAAATTTTCGCATGATAATTATTTACTTATTAGAATTGACTAAAACAATGTTGCTAAGTCATGTCATGAATCAATAATTGGCCTATGCTCATTACGAAACTAGTATAAACGTATACTGTGTATAGACGCCAAAATATTCCAGCTACCTAAAGTTTTATTTTATTATTGTCGGCATAACAAAAGATTAAGTGTTGTACAGTTTACGCAGGTGTAAATAAAATAAATGTTGAGCTGCGTTTTCTGTAGATATCCGACACAATCCCTTGGCACAATCATAAGCTGAAGGTGCCTCAGGCAATATTGAATTATAATACAGTCATAGCTTTTGTTTCATGAACCGAGGAGGGACGCGCTAGGATTGTGAAGACCGATAGTAAGCAATATAGAAATAAGCATTGTGTCATTCGATTTTGCACCTTTAGCTGATAAAATACAAGGTTCATTATAGATTAAACCCGTTTCAAGTACCTATCATGGGTACTGTTTATCTAACCCACCGGGGACTAAAGGTCAAATACATAATCGCCTATAGTAAAATTTAATAAAAGCAAAACATTTTATAACATCGCAAGAGGTATTTCAATGAAATGTTATATGTGTACAATTAAATATAAATTTTGAGAGTGAATATGATATGTAAATTATGTAAATCATTAAGAAATTGTTTCAGAAACTCTAGCTATATTTTTTAGAAATTCTATCTTTGTAAATGAATGTATCTGACTTTCAGTTGTTTAAAGTTATATCTAAAATCAATAATCAGGTGATGTATACATGCAATGTATAAACGTTAATACGTAATATTTTAAAGCATCTTTCAAATATTATTTAACTCGACAGGATGGTATAATGTTAATGCGTGGGATGGCATACCCAGAAAACATAACAACTTCATGTTATGTTCCGACACTTTGAAATTGAAAACTACAATACAAAAGTTAATTCACGATAAACCGCTTCCCTCACAAGCAAAACTTTGCTATGCATCTGAATTTTAAGGTATGTTTGTCTTAGTTATTATAAACTACAAACTATTATGTAATAACGCCTATATTGTAAGTAAAATATTAATAGATTATGCTACCTATATTGCAAACCAACATGCTAGAATAGAGATTATTATATTTTACCAAATCAATGAACAATGCTTTATCGCTTAGAACAACTTCTTTTAGGCGAAATAGGCAAGATAATGTAACCCAAAAGTTTTAGGGAACATCGATCGCAAAATGCCCTTCCATCGCAGTATTTTTATTACTATGAGATAGGACATTTTGGTGCCATATTATAGCGTTCTATAATTGGGCCCCAAATGCCGAAATTATGCGTAGGTTTTCTATAAATCTTGCACCAAGATTTAAATTGCTCTCCCAAATGCTTTATTGTGTTCAATTCAAAGATAGTGAAGACATATTTTTATTTCGACCAAAGTTATTTCTAGTCATTAAAGAGCTTCTGAAATGGTGGATTAGATGGCTCTTATATGTTTACGTATCTATTTGTAAACATCTTACTTCAACAGAAACGCATCTGAAATAGAAAATACGGTGCTAAAATGTAAGTAAAGTTTTTTGGCGTACAGGCGTAGTCTATTAAATTGCGTAAAACGAGTCTGAATTTTAGATCAGATATTTCACGAGGGTCTTTCATTACCAAAATTATTGCTTGAAAGGCTTCAAAAGCTGTCCACTCGACACAAGTCATTAACCCTGCGGTGTAAACCTACACCTGTGTACCTAGGTATTCGAGGGCTATAATAACTTAGGGTTTGTAATTATGCGCCGCTGTTGGTCCCAATGTCTCAGCAACATGTGACTACGTAATCCTTCATTTCGGCATTTTGACCTACTCTACCGGCCGTAATCCGGTCCTAGCCACCCATTATTCATATAAAGGACGTCCCTAATTTTCTATTCACTTTCCAGTTTTTGCTTATAAAACAATGAAGATATATTATGTAAAGTAGGAGGAAATACGTTTTGGTTAAGTGTCGGGTTACGCTTAAGTATTTTGAAGCTCGCAAAATATCGACTAAAATATTTATAAATGAAAATAGCTTCCTGAACTCTTTCCAGTCTTTAATTATGGATTCATTCATTCTAAAATCAACTGTCAGAAACAATCTTGGGAGAGCAATTTCTTTCACCATTTTGTTCAAAAGCATTTAGGTGGAAAAACAATCTCCTTTCAATCATGTTATGATCTATATCGTCTCACTTATATCTTTACGAAGGCTTAAGTACCTAACTAAACCTTCAATTTCTACCTACCTAGGTGTAGACATATATTTCGCTAGTTATGTTTACACTGAAGATTGCTTAAGACTAAAAAGTGGTTAATTTTTAGTCAGCGCCATCTATTGAAATTAAAGTTAATTAAACTATTATCCCATAAGAACGTATTCAATACCGAAATAAAAATTATCCTTCGTAGTAATTCATTTAACTAAAACCTTTGAACAAATTGAGTAACAGCCATCTAAATATATTCACAAAATTTTACATTAATGATATCAGCAGGATCTCATATAATAAAAGGGTGTGGCACACATTTCCAATATATTTCAGGTATGTTTGCTGAACCTAATTAGCTCAAACTAATACCCATTTTAATATACCTTGGGCACAAAGGGATGGTAAAGTAGACAGCGGAATAAAGAGGGAGCAAAATTCAAGTGATGTGGGTCGACACAGCGAGAGTGTAGTGGACAAGGCACGATAAATCATAAAGAATGCCCTTCAAGCGCCCTTTGACTGGACAACAGCCTTCTGAAGGTCTATGGATGTTTACTTTAGTGTCGTGTGAAAGAGTAGGCTTCGGGTAATATTAGTATGAAAAGTAGACGGTAGTATGCGGGGTATATTAAGGATCTTTTGAGTATTTCGCATTAGCGTAATTGGTAAAGCGGTTTTGGAAGTACCGGGTTGGAGTACTGCTTCACGGTTTGACTTTTACCTCATTTTAGGAAATAATTATTAAGCGAATAATGGTTTATAAATAAGAGTTTGTTAAAGAGATGATATAATATGTTTGAATAAACTTTTTTGCGTAGGCATTAACTATACGGTAATTAATAATTAATTCATAGTATTTGTTAGTAACGAACATTATTTTGGTAAAATTATCGGTTGCTTTGTTTCTCGTTTGTTCAACGTGTTTGTTGTTTGTCATTCACGTTATAATAATATATTATGTTCATTATAACATTATATTATACCTCTATACACACGAAATTGCCAATAACATCTATTGCAGTCGTTATATTAATTAATTATTTTTTAATTATTTAATATAACGACTTTTTTAATTAATTCATTATTTTTTAATTTCCAATGTAATCTACATTGGAAATTAATTTCGGGTGAAATATATATAATAAAAATTTATAAAATAAAATGTATTTCATTTGTAAAATAAGCATTCATTTGTATCATCATATCAATTTGTATAATATATATTTGATTTATACATGAACGGATTAATTTGAACCCGCCGTTAAATTCTAACTGTATTTTTAGTGCATGCATAACCCACTATACTGACAAGTTAGTAAATTGCATATTTGCTGATGGAGTGTGTTAAGAACGAAACCGAAAGAGAATATTTAATTTAAGAATTTAATTTAAATAAGTTAGATGTTGGATTAGTGGTATCTATTTTAGCTAATCCTACCTCTGAACTTTGTAGGAAATTATGTGGCATAATAATTAGGGATTTAGAATAGTATATTTTGTGTTATAACTAGAATTATGTACAATGGAGTTGACGTGCCTATTTGGACAAAAACTTCTATATCAATAAAGAATAAAGAAAAAAAATTGCCTACCTTACAATGTGATATAGCCTATTCACAAAATGTATATAATATATTAACAAGTTGACATAACAGACGTTGTCATGCGTTTGCTGGCTTCCCAGCGCCACATGCAAGGTATAATTTAGAATCTTAATCATCTCGAGACACATTCAAACACAAAACAAATGTATGTACAGTCGTTTAGGAGAAGTTCAGTCACCATCGCATGTACAGAAGAATTATATACATTCAATACTTTATTACATTCCATAATGTTATCTTATCTTATGTGGGGGCCAGTCAGTGCAGACCGGCGACACTTCGACCCAGTGGGGTCTTTTGTATCGACACTCTCCCAATAACGACTGCCATAGATGTTCATAGCAAACGGGACTGACGGCTTAACGTGCTCTCCGAGGCACGGAGCAGGCGATAATTGTCAATCAATACGCACATCATTTCGAAAAGTCATATAACTTCCGAAAGTCTGAGGTGCGCGACGTGGGTTCGAACCTGAGACCCTCTGCATTGCAGTCTGTTGGTCTCCCCAATGAGCTAGCGCTGCTTAACTTATGTAATTGTTATTTAACCTATGTTGCTAACCGTACCTATATAATAAACGCACAATAATGTTATGGAACCGACACTGATTCATCTTTTGACATCAATAACACCAGTTATAGTCGAGTTATAGATTGCGCGTTCTGGTGTAATAAAAATAGATTATCAAATCCATCACCAGCAATGAAATGTATGCACAAAAATAGCTACGTCAGTTCTCTAAAGTGATATTTGATGAGTATTAGCTTTGTTCGTGACGTTATCTATATGAGAGTCATTTGTTTAAAAGAATCGACCTTTTTTCTCTGTTCTATAGATTCGCCGCATAAAATATGTATTCGGTATTATCTTCTGTAATGTCTTACAATACATCATTTTAAGTTAATTTTTATTTTAGCTTTTAAATTTTTATTTTTTATTTTAGATACTAGATTTTGCCCGCGACTTCGCTGACGTAAATGTATGTAGGTTAGGTTATGAAAAAAAGTGTTTATTTTGGTTTCTGAAACATATTAAAATAATTTAATACTTCTGCCAAACTGCTGGGCTGTTTGTTTTCAGACGTAGCTCCCATATTATTAAACTATTTATATTAAAATTATTGTTATTAGACTTTCTCATAAATAAGTTACGTTTTTGTTTTAACCACATACAATACAAAATATACATATTATGACTATAATATGTATATTATATTATATAATATGCATATTATGTTATATTATATATTAATATTTATTATATGTATATTATTATATTCTAGGTACCTATCATGTTTTCACTGATTAGATTCAGAAGAAGGTTTGTTGTTTTTTATTTAAACGACTGTTTCTAAACCGAAGTACTTTTGATGTCTGTAAGTAGACTGTTGAATATTGTTGGAACTAAATATTTATTACAGCTTTGTCCATAATACTCGACCGATCATCATCAATTAAGTTTACACAATAGTTACATTTACTATGATAGCCAAATTGGGCGCAGCCTGTATCGTGGCTATCAAAGAATACGATTGACTTACGCCTAGAACTTAACTATTATAAAAACATGAAAATAAATGATAAATAGTTTACTGAATTTGTGTATGTGTGTGTGTGTGTGTGTGTGTGTGTGTGTGTGTGTGTGTGTGAGGGTGTGTGTGTGTGTGTGTGTCTGAGTGTGAGTGATTGTGTATGTGTGTAAATTTGTGTCTGTAACAAGCATTATCCCCTGACAACCTATTTCGCAATACGTTGTCAGGGGAACAGAACAGGACATGCAAAACACCATTCTCGACTCCAATCTTCTAGTGATAACCTTGTAACTATAAATCGATTACCATACATGGTGTCACTGTAATATCTCCGATGGGGTAAACAGTAATGTACCTATAACACCTTCAGTTCTGACTGTATGGTACAGTGTGTTGTCTTATTTACAAATTCGGTTAATGTAGTATAATTGTTATGACTATCTGTACTAAATTATAAAGGACAACGGTTTGCTTATTGTCTGTTCAATTAGGTAGATGTTTATAGCTTTTATTTTAGATCAAACTGATCGTGGGAAATTTTTCGTTGGAGAACAGACGTTATTTTCACGATGTGCGAATGTTACGGCGTAACTTTGCGAATAATCTAGAAAGGAAATGTATTACATGCAACATAAAGGTGTGGTCATATTTGACGAATTTGCACGGATGGCGTAGTGGTTTAAGTGGTCGCTGCACCACTGCCACCGCGCCAAGTGTTATGGGTTCGATCCCCACGCGAGACAAAATTTTGTGTGATCCACGATTAGTTGTTTTGTCTGTATTTTCTTTGTGTCCGTTGCGTGTAAATCGTCAAAGGTGCCCACAAGACAGCCTTGCCTAGTGTGGGCCTAAAGGATATTACATAAATGTATGTTTTATTCTGGTATTAAAAGTATTTTGATTTTATTTGATTTGCAGTATCGTTTGCAAGTAAAAGAATTAAGTTAATAGTACAGAAAGAAATATCAAATTACATACAAGCGTGTTCACTCCGTTACGCTGCGGAAATGTTAGGAGTAAGGAGGAAACATCTCCGTACATATCTTTTCACGCAAACAAACATGAAACGCTTGTGTAACAACGAGATAAAAAGAATGGTGTTTTTTCCACTCATATAACTGGAGGTAAATGGCGTAAAAATATTTAAGTACGTGCTATCATTTGTGCTGTAATGTGTTTATACTGGCGATGCCGAAATTTAATTATTTATTTTGACATTATTTGCAAATCCTAATCCTAACTAATGTTATAAACGCGAATGTGAGTTTGTTTGTTTGTTACGCTTTCACGTCTTAACTACTCTACCGATTATCATGAAATTTCGCATACACTTTATCAGAGGAACCGAAAAGGAGATACAGTACCTTTCAACCAGAAAAACGTAGTCTGACTAACCGCGGACAAAATCTACAATTCTAGATTTTGCCCGCGGCTTCACTCGCGTTAATTTAGGTTAGGTTAGATTAACAGTAGGTACTTTTTTCTGGATGAAAGATACGCTATATCCTTTTCTGTTCCTCTGACAATTTATACGGGAAATTTCATGCTGATCGGTCGAGTAGTTAAGGCGTGAAAGCGTAACAAACAATCTCACATTCGCGTTTATAATATTATAATCCAGAAAAACGTATAACAAAGTAAACGACTGTTATTTTTAAATTTTGGTCGTTAAGATAACAAATTTATTATTTCACTTTGGAACAATAGTTTCTGGTCAATGAAGATGAAATGCTTGAAATCAAAATACGTTTGTTCGTGTAGGTTACAACATAACACTTATGAACGCCAAAGTTACACTTAGCAATATGCAAGAGCATAGAAAAACTACACATAACATTCGACAGTCTGCCCTGTGCATGTGGCGTACAAATTTGATAACATGAATCACAACTCAATCAAGATGTGTCAAATTATCAATCACATTATACATAGAAACCTGGCAAGTATAAGTCCAACCCACTCTTGCCCGATTTAAACGCACTGAAGAAGAAGAAGAAAACATATAGATAATTATAATATTCTCTTCTGGTTACGCGAATGTTATTCATTGAAATTAAACTACTATATATGGATTTTATCGCGTAGTTTATTTGACACTTTATTACAAAATTTTGAAAACTGTTACACTACTTGTTTTTCATTGAAATTAAACTACTATATAAAATTTTGAAAACAGTTACAGTTTTTAAAAATTTTGTAATGAAGTGTCAAATAAACAACGCGATAAAATCCGTATATAGTAGTTTAATTTCAATATAGATAATTATTTATCCAAGGGATACCACGGGACTGCCACATCAAAAAGCAAAAGCGTGCTCTCGGCGCCAAGCTACGACCTGCGACCGTGGCCTGCTGGACACATTTTGCTTTGTCATGTTTACATGACTGTGGCGGTCACGAGGTTAAATCACCACTCTACAATCGCCTAGAGATATATCGCTACAGATGCATTACTTATCAAGTCGCTAGCAAGCAAACACAATGAAAAAAACATCGTGTCTATGTCGAAGATATAAATTTTCGCGCAGCAGCGTGGCATAGCATACAAAAATATCAATTTTGTCGAATATTTTCGTGCTAGTCAGACCGAAAGGATATGACCCAGCTGTACAAATCAAAAGTTGAACTAAAACTCAAATAAATCACTGAATAAAACATTCGATATATTTTTACGTTTTGTATTTCATTTCGCGTAACCATTTGTCAGTTATTCACAGAGGCGCTATTCAGAGACATTTATCATTAAACATGTTTCACAGGTAAAAAAAATAATACATGGACATCTGTTACCAGATAAATTGTACCAAATGGTGGAATTTTTATAAATTTATTTGCACAGAATAATTATTGGTCCCCAATGCTGTTATTTGTGTATAAATGTAAAACTTCTATATATTTCGTAATTTGTTTTACTGTTTAATTTTTTGTGTGTAGTATTCGAAATGTTATTCAGAAAACAGTAATGGAGACGGGCGGAGTCCTTTAGTTCGTCAGCCCCATCGCGGACAAGAATGAAAGTAAATTACTGCTAAAAACATACTAATGATCATACGTAAAGAAAAAGTATATTAATGGTGGTATTAAAGAGATATTTGAGTTTATAAGTATAATTTTAGGTTATGATAATGACACCATTTTGTAGGTGCGAAAATTGTATTTGTTTATGGTTCATATAATTATACTAAGTAAATCATATAATATAATCAATCAAAATCAAAAATAAAAAAGTTAGGCTACAAGGTAACACTTATGAATGTCAAAGTTACACTAAATTTTTTCTGTGAATTTAAGATAAAAATAATATAGGTATAAATGGTAATATTCATAAATACAATATTATTGCTCTTTGATTAGTAACTTGCGTGTGAAAACTGAAGCTCAGCCCGTAGTGATTGTAATTAATAATATCTTGAGACAACTTACAGACGGACATCTAATCTCAAACTGGTTGCTATAGTATAGGCTCTGCCTGCCTGTACTATGGCAAACAGACTAATAAATGTACTTACATAATACGGAACATTATTAAAATCTCAAAACTGCAACAGTTTCTAGTTTTGCAGTACGCTTATTACCTTTTTCGTGTTATTTATATCCCCACCATAGATTTTTCTGTTTACAGTAATTAGAGTAGTAGAGCCTCGCTGATTTCAGCATGAATGGTCCGGCTCGACTGAGGAAGGACTACCTTCTCACAGAATACCGACGTGAAATAGCAGTATTCCTACTGTTGTATTTCGTTCGGTGAGTGAGAGTGCCGGAGGCCCAAGCACCCCTTTTCCCCTTCCCGCTCCTTCTCCTTCCCACTTCCTTTCCTAAAGGGTCGGCAACGCGCAGGTCATGCCTCTGGTGTTGCAGGCGTCCATAGGCTACGGTGACCACTTACCATCAGGTGGGCCTTATGCTTGTTTGCCACCATAGTTGAATAAAAAAAAATAAAAAAATAAGCGCTATTTTTCTGTATACATTTAACTTCTGTCCATTGTTTTTGTGAGTTGCCGAAATTCGCCGATGTCCTTTGCATTTTGCAGATACATATTTTGTTATCTAATAAGTACTCCAGTGTTGCTCTTACCCATGTGGATAATAAAACGAAATAGACTTAACTTACTATTTTGTATTCTAATTTACTAGAAAAATGGCTATGCAGGCATTAAAAAATCTGTTTGTATTCAGAAGTTACAAGCTTATAAAATTAATAATTCTAAACTCAACACAATCTTCGTCTTTGCGATTGTTAATCTTCGGATTAACGATAACATGACGAGATAATCACAAAACAATGTGCTCAATCAAGCATAAAAAGAAAATTATGCCTTCAAAGTCAACCTCAACATCGCCTCGGCTGCTATGAGGGCAGTCTGGAGGCCACTGCTCTTAGACCACACGACTGCTTACCATCAAGTGGAGTGTGGTCATTTTGACGAGCAAAATAAAAAAAATGCATTACAATATTGGAATCTTATGAATTGCCAAAACCCAAAAGGCAATAAGTCTTTTGGGTTTCTCTTCCATGTTACATTTCGGAGAGTGTGCAGAGGAACTGCATAACTTGATTCCTCCTTCCCCATTCTACCATCGGACGACCATACAATCAGACCAGCGACACAGGTACATG
Source organism: Catocala sponsa (assembly GCA_963564715.1). NCBI lineage: Eukaryota > Metazoa > Arthropoda > Insecta > Lepidoptera > Erebidae > Catocala > Catocala sponsa. The sequence continues at coordinate 4,934,461 of OY751349.1, forward strand.
GTGGACATACCACATTTACGCACGAAGCGCTTTGCTTCCACTTTTATAATGCGTACCGCAAAGGAGTGGAATTCGCTACCTAAGTCTGTGTTTTCCGATGAGTACAATCTGGGTGTCTTCAAGTGGCGAGTGAATAGGTATCTTCTAGGTAAGCGTGCTCCATCGTCGACTGCATCTTCACTTAAGATCAGGTGAGATCGCGGTCAAACGCAAGCCTATAATAGTATAAAAAAATTAACTAAACAGTGGTTGTTTCTTTAGAAAATTTTAATTTCCTACAATGTTTATAGATACTACTGGCTCTTATTCCTATTCCATGTTTCTGAGGATGAATGGATGAATCAATGTTTGTTACTCTTTCACGCAAAAACTACTGAACTGATTGCGATGAAAGACACCTGGATTAATACATAGGCTCCTTTTATCCCGATATTCCCATGGCATCGGGACTTACGCGGGTGAAACCGCGGGGCGCAGTTAGTCTGATATAAGCCACTAAATAGGACATGTTAATCGACACGCTATCTACAAGCCAAAGCAATTATAAATATTGTTATTGCAGGCAAACTTCAAATTGTGCGTAATAAATAGTTAGTTATCGCTCATTTTACTGGTAAAGGATGAATCGTAATGAAACCCGCATGTCTGAGAGTTCTCCATAATGTTCTCGAAGATATGTGAAGTCTGTCAACCCATACTAGGTCAGCGTGGTGGACTATAGCGTGACTCTTCTCACACTGAGAAGAAGCCCGTGCCCAGTAAATGCCCAGTTTAATACATTGCTGAAATTATTATTATATAATATAGGCAAATTTAACGTAAGGAGAAGATTGACGGCCTCGATGGCGTAGTGGTTAGTGTAACCGACTGCCATGCCTGAGGTCGCCGGTTCGATTCCCGCACAAGTCAAACATTTGTGTGCATGAACATGGATGTCTGTCTTGGTCTGGGTGTTTCTATGTATAATATGTACATATTATGTACTTATTTATAAAAAAAAATAAAAATATGTTTATCCATTGTCTGGTACCCATAGTACAAGCTCTGCTTAGTTTGGGCTAGATGATGTTGTGTGTATGTGATAGAATATTATATTATATTATTATTGTAGATTATTTTTCGTGTAAGTAGCTTACGAAAACAATTGTTTTCTCGCAAATCAACGATTTCCGGCAATGTCTGGCTTATAATATCCTCGGCCTAAATTGTAGTAGGCGGATAAAATACAGACGAAAATGAAAATTGTTTGAAATCTCGAAATGCTTTATCCCTATTTAATTTATTATCCCTCAGTCTTGAGAGACACTTACGCAAAGCGACGAGAATTTATATTTTTAGCCACAAATATACATACATACATAGATTCACGCCTGTTACCCACAAATATAACGGCTCAATACATTCACATCCATCTTGTAAATAATATTATCGAATTTTGTTGAGATATTTGAGGAATACACGTATATAATCTGCTAACATTGGACAAAATGACATTTATTATGGATATAATTATTATGTATGATTTCGGCAGAATTTAGAACTATATTAAATAAGTGGATACAACTAAAGGAACATTAGGCTGAGTTCTTACTTAAAAATTCTACAGAAGGATATCATACCGATTAATTTGTAATAATGATAGGTACTTTTTGTCGATCAGATGAGTTTAATCAAAGGACAGCTTAAGCCGTCTAAATGTCAAGACTGACCGATTTTCAGTGAAAGAAATTGAAACTCTCTTGGAGGTTAGCTTAATATCCTGATTGATGTTACGAGACTAATTATTATTGTAAAAAAGACGGATGACAAAATGCAAGTGTATGCAAGAAGCTGGCGTGAGCTACTTGCATCGTTTACAATCAACCCGTTAGGGTTGTTTGTATTAGTTAAAATATAATAAATTTGAAAGTAACTCTGTCTGTCTGTCTGTCTATCTGTCTGTATGTTACTTTGTCACGGCTAAACCACTCAACCGATTTAGATGAAATTTGGTACAGATATAGTTTAAAACCTGGGGAAGGACATACTTTTTATTGATGTAGGTACCACGCGGACGGTGCCGTGCGTAAAAGCTAGTCGACTATAAAGCCAAGAGGCAGAATATTACAAGTATACATTTATAATTAGTGAATTGATTTTATTAATTAATAAATATTGTGTTTCTAAGGGTATTAAAAAAGAATCTATAGACATGCAGTACATTATGACTCTGTACGTTTAGGATGAACGGTGATCGTATTGCACGAGTTTGCAAGAGTTGTGCAAAACGATATTTTATAAAATAATGTCCTTTGATTGTCGATTCGCACACTTCGATACAATTTGAGTGCGAAACAACCCCGTCTGAAAAAAGTGTGCGAATCGACACAAAAATAATATTATTTTAAGAGTGTCGCTTCGCACATTACGACACGCATTTTGAAAACTGATTCGTGCGAAATAACCACTAAGCCGGATGAACATGATTGTATCAAATGCGTTGTCCCGCGACATTCTGCAGATAACTTATGGTAAAGTGATTACTTAATCCACTGTGCCATCCAAACATTTAAACGTTTAAAACATTCACCATGTCAAAACATGCTACGCTTGAAGAGCTTCAGCTATCACATACCGACAATGCACTTTTAGAACCGAGTTATTTTATCCCGACCCACTTTAGTTGAACAATGCAACTGCATTTCGTACAAAACTTCATGACGTGTTTTCTGTCATAACACTCATAGCAGTCGTCCGTTCCACAATCTGAATTTCACGTATAGATGTCACAACATTATTCAGAAACTATACATAGTTTAATGTGAATCGCTTTCATTTTTTGGCTATCGTACACAAAGAGTGACCATGGTATTTTGATGCCAGAGGTATTCCCCGTGCAAATGCAATCTTATGTTTATACCATCACTAGATTTTGCCCGCGACTTCGCTCGCGTAAATGTAGGTTATGTCTATTTTCTATCTCTCGGGAACAGTACTTTTTCTGGATAAAAGATCCTACCTAAGGACCCTATGTCCTTTTCTATAGCCCTGACTAAGTGTATACGAAATTTCACCATGATGGGTCAAGTAGTTAAGGTGTGAAAGCATAACAAACAAACAAACGAACTCATATTCTAATTTATATTAGTTAGGATATAAAATTTGCGTCAAGAAAACTTGTATTACGTCTTGGGATCCAACTCCAGACCTCTGTATGGCAGTCCAACGGTCTCCCACTAGGCATATTATTATAGATTTAAATTAAACATATTCTGTATACGGAATGTATCTTGATAAACGCCACAACTTTCCTCCCTCACCCCTTCTTCCCCCAAGATCGGAGATTGACCTTGTTGTCAATGAATCAGCTGTCTGTGCTACTGCAGAGTGTGCCAGTGCCATTAAAGTTTCCATTTTGTTAGAGAGTGTAAGAAACTACTAACTGAAGTAAAACCTTGATGTTATACAAGCAGAAGCATTCTAAATTCATAATTGAAAATTTAATTTATACTGTTTTATTATACAAAGTAATGATCAGTCTTAGTGCCGACTTGATAAAGATGAGATGGGATTTTACAGACGTAAAATGTTGAGCTCCTACTTCGTTGGTCGCTTGTTGTTTGCACACAATCTTAAGACTCCATAGGAGGGACAAAATGTTATTGTGTCTTTCTAACTGTAAAAACCTCTATATTACGTGTAACCTAACATCATAGCTGGCCTCGTTGTTATACACATATTATGTCTATTATTTCGGACCTATAATGACGTAAATATACCAATGAAATGTATTAGTCCCAATTTTGCACAGTAATTATATTCAAAGGATAGTTTATTTATTGAAATTAAACAAACTTTATAAGGATTTTATCGCATTGTATATTTTTTTAAAAACACTATTATTACATAATTTTGAAACTTTAAACTACTATTGTTAAACACTTTTACTAATTACTGTTTACTTCAGTTTAAGCAATTTAAATTATATTTAGATTTAATTTTACACTTTCTCCGACGTTTCGATTGCTTTTCAGCAGCCGTGGTCACGGAGAGTATCCTCGTGTTTTAAAATTTTCATTAAATAATTAATTACAACCAGGCTGTACTTATTTAATTGTCTTTGTTTCCGTGAATCAGCATATTTTGAGGTTTCGCATTACCAAAAGCGCTTCGTCACGGTCCCAAATCGGGTTGAACATAATGTTCCATAGAAAGAACAATGTATAAAGACTGCTGCCATTTTGCACGGGAAATTACGCCTACGTGTTCTATATACGACGATTATGGCTTAAGCTTGAAGGTGATTTGTTTTTAGTATTGTAGGTGATACTTTTAAAACATACTAAGCGTCTTAAATTTGAAAAGAGATTGCGGTGATATACAGGGTTTAATAAAATAATAGTTTAACCTTTTTTGTGTCTTCTTTACATTAAACATAGGTAATGGTCTTTTAGCAATTTTTATATACGTCACTTTATCCAAAAAAACATATTTAAACACGTTTATAACTGCATTCCCTACGGTCTGATGTTATACCGCTGCTTTCTTTTGCAACCGCATGTAGTCTCAACGCGTAGTTTCAATTTTCAGTCGTGCTACTAAAGATTTCAATGTTTGTATTTAAATTGAATTTAATAAAATAACTAGCTTTTGCCCGCGGCTTCGCTTGCGTTAATTAAGAATTTGACAATCAATTCGGGTTGTACTCTGCTTGTAATAATATAATTCAATCATGAATCGGAAGACACGTGGCGCCATCTATTATCATAAGAACTTTATTATTGTTTTCCTCGGGAATAGTATTTTTTCGGGATGAAAGGTATGCCTATGTCCGTTTTTGTACACCTGTCAACGTATATGCAAAATTTCAGGATGATCGGTTCAGTGGTTTAGGCGTGAAAAGGTAACAAGCAAACAAACAAACATACTCATTTTCGCTTTTATAATATTAGTTAGGATTAGGATATAGGATATTTATAGTATTTGCAAATAAGTAATGAAAGAGTTGTTTTGTAAAGTATAAATAAATCTCAGCTTTTGCCCGCGACTTACTCGTATTTATACTACTTACTTATGGTATTAGTACTTTTAATCAAGCTGCTTTTTATCTCTGCCGTGCATATTATGTAGCATATATAATGTAATATGAGTAGATAGAATTTTATGCCAGATCTTTAAAAGCTGGTAATCCGTAGTCTTTGGCTACACCTCTAAACAATTAACGTGAATTTAAGTATGTTTAAATAGGGTCCTTTAAACTTAGTTTCACGGCGAACAAACTTAACGGAAACTGGCTATCTGCACGGGACATAATACTATAATGCTGTGTGTAAACTTGTTTTACACACACTTTGTGCAATACAAAGTGTGTGCAAAACACAAGTGTACTTTCTATTTTGTAACGCCCAGCGAGAGATCAGACGCAGGATCAACAAATTTCCGAAGCACTGAGATGTGCAATACTGCCCAGCGAGAGATCAGACGCAGAATCAACAGATTTCCGAAGCACTGAGATGTGCAATACTGCCAACTTTATAAACCAGAAAAGAAAGATGTTTTGTCAGTATGGTCTTAGACGGTGGTGTCAGAGTTCTTTACTTAGCATTGGTAGTACAATAACTTTTTCTTTAGGGTCGAAACATATGTTTCCTAGCCAAGTGAACAAACGATGGCCGGGTACCACCAGGCTTTCTAAATGGTTAATTGCCACCTCAGTAATAAAAATAAATAATTCAGAGCATTAACAAATAATTGACCCGTCAAACCATAACAGTAACAATGAATTATTGCTTTAAAATAATTTGGCCATATTTATATAATTGTAGCTAATTGAGGTGCTTTTCCAATTAATCATTTTGTATGTGAAACATAAATATTGCGGGAAATTGCTGAAACAAAAACAATATCTCGTTATAATAAAGTTTTGAATACAATTGTGTGTGCTCGTGAATGTGGTTTTAATAATTATTATACTCATGATGCATCAAAAGATCAATAGTTTTTATTTTGGTTGAGTTTATATTGGGTGTTATTTTGGTTGAGTTTATATTGGGTGTTATTTTGGTTGAGTTTATATTGGGTGTTAAATGTGATTTTCTGGGTCAGTTTTTGGATTGAAACGTGTTTTTGCATATTCATCAATTCTTAAATTCTAAATACATAACTCAGCATTCATGGTGCGTATAAATAATATTTCTTTATCCCAGATATCCCAGCATGGTGACTATGACTTAACCTTTCTCACACTGAGAAGAGGCCCATGCCCAGCACTGGGACAATTTAATACAGGGTTGATATTTATATTTATATCCCAGATATTAATAACAAGCTATAAAATAGGCTCTATAATCCATTTTATTCTATTGAATTGCATATTTTCTACTTATATCAATGACGAACGAGTACCGGCAACTGTACGGTACCTTAATACCAAAAATTACAAGCCAAAGTCCTAATCCAAAATCCAAATTGTATCCCAATTTAAGTTCTAATTTTATTAAGAGTGTCTCGTTATTACTAATTGTATTTTTGGTTGCTAGGTCGGCTAAATTGTTATCGCGTTTTTCTACAATATAGTATAGTGAGCGTAATACACTTACATGTTGTAGCGACTACATTATTACACGTATTCCGATAAAGCACATCTTAAGATAAGTTAAAAATGCACACGCATGCAAATGTATACACGCGCCACACTAGTATATAAGCTTTACTTTTACTGAAATTAAACAGACTATAACACCATCTGAGTCTCGTTATACCTATTGCCAAAACTTAGGCAAACATGTCTTCATGGTGCACAGACACATTTCACTATATCAAATTATTAGTTTATATCCTAGGCTTGGCACGTGTACATTCCATGAGAGGCCTTTGCTGTGGTAGAAGATACTGATTATATATGCCAAAGCCTAGTGACCGTTGGTCTGCTACCCAACGTCTCAAGTTCGATCCCAAGAACACATATAATAACAACACATATAATTTTTCGATGTATGGGTTTCGAACCCTAGTGGGTTCGAAACCCATACATCGAAAATATTTTTTGGATGATCCATAAATGTTTGTTCTGAGTCTTTGTGTACGTTGTTCGAATATTGGTAAAGTCACCCGCGTCACAAATTATTCCTAGCGCGAGAGTTGTCTTTTAAAAAATAAATAAGAAAAGGGTGCAATGTTCTTGCGTCAGGCATTAATATCAGAAGTATTATCACCTCAACAATTAAAAAAAAATCCTGTGGTTCTTAACGACATAACTACATACTCATACAAACAAACCATTAATTTCAAACAAGGCAACGAAACAATTAAAACGATTGATAATCATCGTACATAGTTTTCAACAACAGAATAGGTGCTATATCCTTAATATGGGCCTGTGACGTCATTACGACTATAATTATATATTTAATTTTTTTATTACTTTTACGATAGACAATGGTTGATGAAGCCTTAGAGTCTGTTCCACAAACGCCAAATACCATTTATCTATAAGAAAATCAAAAATCTCGCCATCCCTCTTCTTGAACCTATCAAGAATGAGGAAAGCATTCGATTTATATTTTGGATAATGTTTACTTGATACTTGTGAAACTGGCCATATATTTTTTCGTGTTGTCTCCAGTTAAACTACATGGAGGATTTATTCAGAGGAATTTGATATTCGAACAGCTAGTCCATTCCAACGCCAGTCGTTACTGACCATTACAATACTTTTTTTAAAGTAGATGTATCGAGCTATCGAAGATTTGTTGTATTACATATAATCCTGTACGGATAGCTAATAAAATTATTATCCTTTGTTATTAAGCCACTAAAAACTTGACTAATGACCAAAAGTAAATCAGCAGCAGGACTGGATGACTTAATATTTTAAAACTTTTGTCACTGTATGTAATTTGGATAACATAAGAGAATAATATTCAAAACCTCACCTCATATTAATTAATCCAATATAATAATATCAGCCCTATATTAAACTCTCTCACTGCTTGGCACAGGCCTCATCTCAGCGTGATAAGGGTTGGGCCATAGTCCACCATGCTGGCCCAGTACGGGTTGGCAGAATTCACATATCTTCGAGAATATCGCGAAGAACTCTAAGACATACAATGGTTTCCTCACAATGTTTTCTTTAGCCGTTAAAGCAAGCGTTTATACGCACATTACTTCAAAAAGTATGCATGTCTTGGGATCGAACTCGAGACCTCTGCGTGGCAGTTCAACCGTCTCCCACTAGGCTATCATTGCTCAAGTATAATCCAAACACAAATAAAATTAATTTAAAATTAGTATAATGAAGTCTCATGAATCAATAGTAGTAAACAAAAATCAAAGTATCATGAAGTCTAGCTGTGGTAAATATTAGTAAAGTTTAATAGTAATTATAGTAGTGTAACAGTTTTGAAAAAATTTGTAATAAAGTGTCAAATAAACAGTCAACATTAATAAATGTCAAATGGTTAGTTATACACAAAAAAATAACCTTTTAATTATTTATACAATTTTAATGATATCCCAATTAAAAAAGTAAATGTGCGGTCTGTGATCTAGGTGTATTATTTGATAACAAATTATCCTTCAGAGAACACATTGACTACATCGGGGCTAAAGCTTTTAAAAATCTTGGATTTGTCCTGAGATCTTGCCAAATGTTTAATACTATAGCAGCACTAAAAACTGTATATTTTACTTATGTACGCAGCACACTTGAGTATGCTTCTCCAATTTGGTCTCCTTTTTACGTCATATACATTAATCAACTTGAGCGCATACAAAAAAAGTTACTTAATCATCTTAATTATCGATTCCGTAATCCTGCCTTGTCGTATCAACACAATTGTGAGAGGTACGATTTTCTTACTTTAAATGATAGGCGTAAACTAATAGATATGTGTGTCTTATATGATATACTAAACGGACATCTGAACTGTCCTGAATTGGTCTCGCAGGTTACATTTAATGCTCCAATACGTCGCACCCGTCAAACATCATTGTTACATGTTCCCCGACATTCAACCAACCGCGCTGGTAACTGTGTGCTCACCCGCTTTGCTCGCACCTATAACACTATATTCAAAGAGGTTGATCCCTTCTGCTGTTCTAAGAAATCTTTTAAATCACAATTAATAAAGATATTAAAAGATAGGCAACTACGCCCAACTTAATTTAATCTCCTGCTATTCTTATGTGTATGACCAGTGTGTTTATTTTTTATATTTCTAAACTCACAAAGTTTGTATTATATTCCATGTTTATATAGGAGGTTGTAAGTAGTGACCTTTATACGCTGAATTTGTTTAAGTATATTAATAAGTTATTTAGGGAAACCTGTTATTGGCCATATAAAATTGTACTATACTCGATTTGTTAAACAAACTGTATCGCTGTTGGTTTTCTTAAGAAAACCAACAGCGATAAAAGCTGTATATAGTAGTTTAATTTCAATGAATAACATTCGCATAAATAGAAGACAATATTAATTTAAAATTATAAAATTAATAACATACAGAAATAATGAAATACTTTATTTTGTACACAACGCTGCCTGGCCCAGTGCAGATTATAAGATTTTCCATATATTTGAGAAAATTACGAATAACTCTCAGATATGCAAGTTTCCTCACGATGTTTTCCTTCACCATAAAAGCGAGTGATAATTAATTATTCACGCGATGAGCACCTGTGTTAGAGCTGACACGCGGGATCTCCATACATAATAAATTCAATTGTATCCCAATCCGCGCCTGGCAACACCACGCGCATCATTTTGGCAAATCAGAGATTCGTGCCTTAGGATCTAACTCGAGACCTCTGTGTGGTAGACCATCGGTCTCCCATAAGGCTATCGCTGCCGTCTTTTCTAGAATTTCTTCCTTGCTTACCTTATTTTATAGATAACAAGCTGTTACCCGCGACTTCATGATAACTTAAACTTTCGCGTTGCATGATATATACATAATATATATAATACGTAACGGGTATTAACGCGATCATGCATAATGTTTACCTTTTATAGGCTTGACGTTTCGACCAGGTTACACCGGCCGTGGTCACAAGCGGACTGGTGCTGCGATATCATGTCTCCGTTTGTGAGGCAGAAGAATCTTGATTCACTCCTACTTTTGCATATTTTTGTTTGTCCATGTACCGTCACACACTACACTCACGGTATCCCTATTACGTATGCTAGCCGTCGTGTCCGTATTCTGTGAAATACCTGACTGTTCAAAACAGCGAATTTGTGTATTATTAATCACGGGATTCCGCGTCGCGGATAATTTGAAACATCTTCCCTATTGAAATTTCTATGTCTTTTGATTTCAATAGCTTCTTGCACTACTCTTGGATAATAGTGGCGATCGTTGGAGAGGAGTGTTTGTTCAGTTCGCAGAGATTTTTGTCTAAAATAAAAGTAGCCTAAGTTTCAGAAATTAGCCGGAACAAACAGACAGACACACAGAGAGACAAAAAAATAAAATTGATTTTTGATGTACCGTGTATACTTTCGTATGCATATAGTAAAATGCTATTATTTTGACATTACAAACAAACACTTAAACTTAAACACTTTTCTTTATTTATATAGATAGATATTATATAAAGTAAAATATTTAAACTTAATTAAGTAATAAACAGTTATTACTCTTGCTACAAAATAATATTCCAGTAACCTTTTTAGATACAATTTATATTTCAAGATGGCTCTTGCCAGATTTTTGTAAGCCTCAGTCACCGCAATTTTAGTCAAGACGAGTCAAGTTCAAACAACTGTTTAGCTTCAGTCTTTGTAGCCTAAAAATTTTATCTTCATAATTGTGTAATATTGTGGACTAAAGCCATTCTTAATCCTAACTAATATTATAAAAGCGAAAATGAGTTTGTTTGTTTGTTTGTTACCTTGTCACGCCTAAACCACTGAACCGATCATCCTGAAATTTTGTATATACGTTGACAGGTGTACAGAAATGGACATAGGCTACCTTTCATCCCAAAAAGAATTACTGTTCCCGAGGAAAACAATAATAACGTTCTTATGATAATTAAATGGCGCCACGTGTCTTTCGAATCATGATTGAATTATATTATTACAAGCAGAGTACAACCCGAATTGATTGTCAAATTCTAAATTAACGCGAGCGAAGCCGCGGGCACAAGCTAGTATTAAATATTCTGCTCGTCAAAATAACTTTCATATTCATGAAATACATAATGATCTTCAGCCTCAGATAAATCTTCATTGCTCGTTCATGTTTTTATTCAAAATTTCTTGCATTATGCATGTTAAACGCAATAGGTGTCTACCCGCGGCTTAGTTCGTGTGAATTGCAAGGAAAATCATACCGAGATAAATTGTATACTGTGTTTAATGCAAGATATGTTCTGCCACGCCTGCCGAGTTTCAACCATATCCATATTCAATAGTTTACGTGAAGTTCAATACTAATCATCTTGACAACCTTTCACATTTATAATACCAGCTTTTGCCGTGTCTTCGCCCTCGTTAATCCCACGTGGGCGCAAACCGGGATAGAAGGTAGCCTATCTGAGGTTACAGAATTTATTTTCAAAAAGACACACAATATGTCACTTACATGAAAATAACAAGACGTCATTTAGTGAAATACAATTGTCGCCGAACATTCCCTTAGTAGTTTAATTGGTTTGGTTAAAAGTAATTAAATTACATGCAGTTGGTCACCCACCACTCGATACAAGCTATGCCTGTAACTTATGGTGAAAAGTGCCCAAATACATACTGAGACAGTTGTGACTCTACTTTCCAAATTTGTCTAAGATCCTTTCAGGCGTTTCGACGTGAAAAGGTTTCAAACAAACAAAGTTACTTTTGCATTGATAATATTGGTGTGAATTTCTTTAAGGTGATTTAAGGACTCTGTGTTACGAGGTGCTCTTAAACTTACAATTAACGGACAAAAATACAATCAGGCTTAGAATAATTACTTCTGGATCACACAAATAAAAGTCCCGTGTGGAATTTGAGCAAAGATCACTCAGCTCAGTGATGATTGCTTGCCCGTACGTCAACTATGCAGTCTACAAGACTAAACTATATTAACTTATAGTAAATATAGTTTTATCGCTTCAAGTGACCTTTAGCAGAAACGTGCTTAAATATTGTTTCTTTTCTTTTCAGATCGGCAATTTTCTTCACCAATCAACGGCACTAATGAAGCAATCCGCAGACGGGATATTGAAGTAGCAGCCGTTCGAGTCGCGTTCCTCGCGCAATAAAACAACATACCCTGCTGACTTCGACCAAAGATTCGAATCTATTCAAAAACCAACCCTATCATAAAGACACAAGGGCCATAATTCCTCACCATCTCACGTTCAAATGGCTCTGCTCCAGTCTGAAAACATAATCCAAGCAATATGTCAATTAAAACCCATTCTCAATTGTAATCAAACGCGCCATTCTAAGACCAAAAAGCTTCGTGACGAGGTTATTTTTCAAACTTGATTCGTTCGACAACTCTATTTAAGTATCATATCATAGATATACAAAGTGGGAAACAAAACCAATGTATGGTTACGTCAGGATTACGTACAAATTAATCGACACCCAATCAAGGGATTCGTATGGCGACTCAAAGTCCTAACTCCCACCGTTCACTGCCTAGCTTTGTTGCTTTACCTTCGTGTCTTCTTGTACTGGCGACTATTCTTTTGCGTCCAGCGCTAGCCTCAGTTGATTTGGAACCAGCACTGAGCCCCGAGTTTAACGTCAGTAACCCCAACACCACAGTGAACTGGACACTCTTAGATGAAAATTCAACATTATTAAGACCAGGGCATATAAAACATTCAAAGTATTCAGCTCCCGTCACTATCATACTCGTAATAATCTTTTTGATTGTTATTGTTGGAACGATAATCGGGAACCTTCTTGTTTGTGTTGCAGTACGTTTAGTTAGAAAACTGAGAAGACCGAGTAACTATTTAATTGTTTCGCTGGCAGTGAGCGATCTCTGTGTGGCACTCATGGTTATGCCGCTTGCCACTGTTTATGATATTATGGGAACGTGGCCTTTCGGACCGGTGCTTTGTGATTTCTGGGTGTCAAGCGACGTTCTTTCTTGTACAGCAAGCATTCTTAACCTTTGCATGATCTCTGTCGATCGGTATTATGCTATAACGAAACCTCTAGAATATGGCGTCAAAAGAACTCCCCGTAGAATGCTTTTCTGTGTGTTTATCGTATGGGTAAGCGCAGCCTGCATATCCCTCCCGCCAGTCCTAATTCTAGGTAATGAGAAGACTGATACATCCTGTTCTGTGTCGCAAAACCAGATTTATCAAGTCTACGCGACCATGGGTTCTTTCTATATACCACTGACTGTCATGGTTGTGGTCTACTATAAGATATTTAGCGCTGCTAGGAAGATTGTAAAAGACGAGAGAAGAGCTCAATCTCATTTGGAGACGCATTGCTACCTTGAGATAAATGTAAAGAATGGTGGAGCGGCCGAAGCGAAACTTTTGGGCAATCAGTCCTCACAGCCTCCCCCGAGAGGCTCAACAGCGAGTACAAATACCACAGTAAGTATTATTATAAATTACTTTTAAAATATACGCTTTGTACCGCCTGAAGGACAAAAGAAAAATATAATAAAGAAAGTTTTTAGCATCATTAATTTTCATATTAATTTTATAAAAAAAATAGTTTTTGTATAATACTAGAACTAACTCAGAGTAGGCAAATAGAGTCTTTTTGGTGCAACTGTCTAAGTTGCGTTTATGTTTGCAGACAATCATGAGATCCTTGGTTCGATCCCCGGGGCAAACCGTTCTAAGATTATATGCTAGGCAACCATCGGAAGCAGCACGGAGTTTTGAAAAGTATCCGGTAGATGGCAATAGGCTAACCGCCATTACGTCATACCAATGACAATATGTCAACCATAATAATTATAATAGTTATTTGAGCATACATACCTCACAATCTATGAACGTATGTAGTACATAGCTTATAGGAAATTCAATAGATTTAAATTAAACAATATGAATTAAATAGATATAAAAGTCGATTCTTTCTTTTTTACAGTGTAGCGTAGACAAAACAGAAAGTACAATTGGCAGATGCTTCAGCGGCCAAAGAAAATCCAACGAGTCCCAGTGCCCAATGTTACAAAATCCAAAGACACCCACAAAACCGATTCATACCATAAACAGATCTCCAACACAGCTGGTACCAGGCAAACCACCAGTCAAGGAAAAAAGGAGACCATCCTCAGAAAGTAATCAAAAAGTGTCGACCAACAGAATTCGTTCGTCACTATCCAATTTTGCTCAAAAAAGTCATATCGCCAAAGACTTGCTACATCCAGCGGTTACGCACAACAAGAAGCTGAGATTCCAGCTAGCCAAAGAACGTAAAGCATCTACAACACTCGGCATTATTATGTCAGCTTTCGTGATCTGCTGGCTACCATTTTTCGTACTGGCCTTAATTCGACCATTCGTCGAGGAAGATGCCATTCCCGATGCAGTCAGTGCAATCTTTCTCTGGTTAGGTTACTTGAATAGTTTGCTTAACCCTGTCATCTATGCGACTCTGAACAGGGACTTCAGAAAACCGTTCCAAGAGATACTTTTCTTCCGTTGTTCCAACTTGAACCATATGATGAGGGAGGAGTTCTACCACAGCCAGTACGGTGACCCCGATCAGCATTACTGTGTAAATACCACGCCTAAAATTCACAAGTATGATGAAGGTGTGGAAATAGTTTCTGCTGTCGATAGGGAGGAGACCAGAGATTCGGAGAGCTTTCTATGATTGACAATGCCGGAGGTCGATACTCGAGACCTAGATACTGTGATCTAATTAAGACTTTTGATATAGAACCGAGGTCTAACAGTGTTGATTTTATCGATTTCATTCGTTTAAATAACTTGTGTATTATAAAAGGCTGTTTCTACCCAACTAGTCGTTACTTATGTAAATGTACGCGATGTTTCGTTTAATAATGTTAAATAAATAATATTAATCCATTTTATATCTGCAAGTAGTAAGTGTGTCGGCATTTGTATTAGATAAAATAGATGCTATTGTATATATTATTATTATTATTCACATATATTTAATAAGTTATGTTTTGTCATAATGTAAAGTATTCTATTTTCGACACGATGTCTTTTGCCACATTTTCTCTTTGCAGGGGAATTGGATATAGTAAATTTTACGTGTTAATAATTATAAGATCACATGGTAATTACGTCACCTTATAAATATAAGTGAATGTGTGTTATTTGATAATTCTGGAATGACCAAAGATGTAAAATTACTTGAAAACGTGGTTATAAAATGTATGAGATGTTGTAAATTTCATGAACTTAAATAATAGAAGTGTATTATATTGTTATATATAATATGGTGTATATGACAGTAATTTATTAGTCAGAAGTATTAATACATGTGATAGTAGATATAGACTTCAACTTCTTCTTGTTTGGGTTTCATAATTATTATTATAGTTTATGTATACAGTTATCCTTTATGTATTTTATCAAGTCTATTTTCACATGATATTGCGAATTTGTATTTTATGTAAATAATAAAATGTAAATCATCTATTAAAAGTAAAAGTTATTCTGGGTAAATTAATAGATAATAATGGGCACTGCCAGATAAATATTGAACAATTTAAAATTGTAGTAAGGATAGAATAAATCTGTTGTTATATATGTATATTTTCAAACATTCAACCTCAACCACGCTTTTAAGATATGGCCAGACATTATAAACAGACAGCCAGTAATGTGTGTGAATTGAGTTTTTCTTTATAATAAAATATTATAGGAATGTATGTTATGTGTACACATAGTATATATATGTTGATACGTAATTACATTTAGTTTATTACTTGATTCAAATTAGATTTCTATAGAACAAAAGTCAGTGTTGTAAATATTGTTAATAATACTAATGACATTATAAATATAAATAATAATACTGTTAAGTATAATAATAAGTGCATATATCGCAGAAACCGTGTGGGGAAACTACGCTTGGAAAAAATAATTTGACAGTTCAATTTGATGTTTTTATTAATAATGGTACATACTAAAATTTCTTTGGTGTAGTTTCTTTCCAATGTGAATATTGTGGTTGTTTATAATAGTTGTAATAATAAATACTGACCACAGATCTCTCAGTACTATTAGATCTAAAATTCATTTTGTAAATCTTGAATAGTTAGAAACTAATGCCATATTCTGCCATCAAAGTATATTTTTCAAAACATAATGAATTCTGTTTCTAAAAGTATTTTTGTTATTATTTTGATGTTGAGAGATATCAAGTTATAAAACGCAATGCAATATAACTAAGATATGTGATTCGTATAAAAACTTAGCAGACTTGATATTGTCAACATTATAAATATAAAATAAGGAGCGTCGAATCGAAATTCATATCTTCAAAGTACAGAAAGGTCTTAATCATATTAAATATCTCTTAAATATTAATTCTAATTTTATTTTCTAGTAGTATTTTTATTGCTTTCACGATGCACTTGATTCATCGATTAGAAAATACAGTTGAGTAAGTAACAATATTTATAAACCAAAGGTAATGTTTTGAACTTGGTGCTGTAGCAAATTTTATTTGGTAGCTCTAGATTGACAGTGATTAGTATTTAGTGGCTGTTCCAGACGTTTAAGAATGCCTTATTATTTCCTTAACTCGTCATATAAAATGAAGAGATCAAATTTGCATTTATTCAGTAACTTTAGTCCCCGCCCATTAATAGCTTCCAGCAATTTATCTGGAAGGACACCAAAATCATCACATTATGCTTCAAAATAATTCTTGCTTTGTTGCATCAAAGCATGTTAGGAATTATTTTAAGCACACGTCTTAAATCTAAAATTGATGATTAATTTAGGGCGGTATTAAAGTTTTATGATTTTATTCGATTCGACGCTTGCCAATATAATATCAGTGTTACCAGTTTAGTCCAAAGTTTCTGTAAATATTTCAGCTTTTGGTTTCATAGAGCTCATATAGTACAAATCATCGATACGTTTGTTAATAATTTTGTTTTCTTTAATTTATTTACTATTTATAGAAACTAAATTCATTCTGTCTATTTTCTACAGTGATGTAAAACTGTAATACCATAAAATAATATAAACTGTATAATAATATGTAAAAAGATAAATAAAATTTGTTTAAGCATGTCTGAGAAAATAATATAAGTAGGTATTATTCTTTAATTACAAATATTATGATTACACAAACTTACTTATTGTAATACTATCTTGAATCTGCCTTACAAAATTATCAGGAAAATATGTTATATTACATAAAAATGTCAACGTTAATGGATCAATCTGAAATAACTGAAAAATCTCACGAGAAACAATAATTAAGGTAGCCTTGACGAGATACATAAATTGCTACAGGCACTAGTTGATAACGCGTAAAGTTAAACTAAATTATTGTACAAAGTCACAGCATAGGGACTAAGTATACTTTCAAATGGCCGTATTTAAAAAGATAGCACTCCAAATCACGGCAACATTGATGGTACTTGTGTTGGTTGCCAAATTCCAGAACGTTATATTTTGTCGACATGTCGATGTATCGAAGTACTTGCAGCCTTACCAAAAGCTAAAACAAAGAGAAATGGAGGTGACATTCTGGTAGTTCTTATTGCTTGCAAATATGGTGGAAATACAGAGGTCAGCCCATCCATTGCACACGTTCATTTTTGTGAGACCACCACTTAACGTGAATAGATCGGATTTCCGGCAGTGACTGCTTTTGGACGTGTGTGACGCAAGAGCTGTTGACATATGACCGCCACCGCAGCAGGTGACATGAGCTACATTGATGAGGTTCCACTTTAAACGTTGCTTAAATATGTTCAAAGCAAGCTTTTTGTATATTTTGGATGAATTTTGTTGCTCAGCAAAGGCAGTTTAAGTGAAAAATCATTATATTTATACGTAATATCTAAATTACAAACCCGAATGGTTTTGTTTACGACTAGTAGTTTGTCTAGGTCAATACTTAGCAATTCTATTAAACACTACATGTAAGGCAAATAATCAATAATTTACCAATTACGGTGTCTCAGTATTTTGTATGTAAGTTAATAAAATTGATCAATTCGTACGTTTTATGAGAGGTTTCAAAATGTTACGATATTGGTCACACAATGTAACAGAAGTAAAAGATTTTATTCGCGTAGGAACGTGTCAGTATCGTTTACATTGCGGTCCGTCGACGGAATAACCAATCGTTGACATTTTAAGAGCAATACTTCCTTTTTAGGTCGGGCGATTGCTTACTGGCCGGCAACCAAATAGCCATGTTGAACTGAACGTCCTTCTTTAGAAAGCCTACCTTCAACGAAGTGGTATATATTATTTTCTCAGTCATCATTAAACAAATTTTACATTCGATGTTAAACACTGTCTTAAGTATTGACGTCGTAATACAATTTATAGATATATAAACCATTAATATAATATGGAAACTTTCATAGTAGCAAAACGAATGGAGTTCTTATCTTTTGGCATCGTTGTATTTTTCTTATGTAGGGGTCCTAAAAGCGACGAAATAAAAATTAGATTCGATTTGGTCATATTTTATTTACCTTCATCCTTTCCGCCTTACCTTTAAATTAATCATTTACAGCCAGAAATTGAGTTAGCGTTACAGATATTCAAATCTTGCATGCATGTAATATGTGTATCCTATCAAAACTTGTTTGTAAATTTTAGACAAAAGTAGGTAAAGAATTCGTTGACTTTACGTATAGGTACTTATTTATTACCGTGGCCTTGTAACCCTTACTCAATTATCGACTTATCGCGGACTTTATAATCCTCTGTACCAAATAAGTAATTGTCAAATACTTATTAATAAATCAAACTGCTTACAAGGAATGGTCCATCAAAAAATCTCATCAAATTACATTATAATTTATAACTCTCAGATATGTAGGTTTCCTCTTGATGTTTTCCTTCACCGTTAAAGCGACCAATAATAAACAATTTAATAGGCACATAACTTCGAAAAGTCAGAAATTTTCGCCCTAGGATCGAGCTCCTCGAGACCTGCATTAAAGTCTAACGGTCTCCCACTGGAATTTCGCAAACAGAAAAACAGCTACTAATAACATACTTTGACAGGACTTAACTGGATCGTTAAAATTGAACACAAGAATACAGTGATCAACACACACTTGAAGGCTTTTTTTAGGAAAAGTATAACCGGCAGTTGCGTTCGAAACCTCTTAATTACACTTTTAAGGCAAGGCACTATTGCGTAGTACAATAGCTCGGTTCTTTTTGCATTTTCGACCACCAACTACATAATATATTTAAAAGCCCTTCTCATACTTGTAATCTACACAAATAAATAAAATTGAAGTGTCTCTTTGTAATGTCAAATCAACAGCTTTTTACTGAATGCATCTGCAAGTATATACGGTACTTATATCAAAATATCAATATTTAACATTTTTGTCTATCTGTTTGTGCCGGCTGATATCTGAAACGGCTCAACCGATTTTGACGGGACTTTCACTGGCAGATAGATGTTATAAGGAGTAACTTAGGCAATATTTATTTTGGAAAAATGAGGGATTTGCGACAGAAAATATTTTTTTGTTAAATTCCACGCTGACGAAGTACGATAGTTACTAATATTAATAGACTCTTAAATATAGTTTTTCTCACGTCAGTTAAAAGCTTTGGATGCTTTCGATGTTATTAACCAACAAGGTTAACGTCAAGAATTATACTCTTTATAAATAATTGATAATAATAATTTTATTAATATAATAATTTGTCGGCCTCGATGGCGTAGTGGTTGGTGTAACCGACTGCCACGCCCGAGGTCGCGGGTTCGATTCCCGCACAAGTCAAACATTTGTGTGCATGAACATGGGTGTTTGTATTGGTCTGGGTGTTTCTATGTATAATATGTATGTATTTACAAAAAAAACTATATATGTATGTTTATCCATTGTCTAGTACCCATAGTACAAGCTCTGCTTAGTTTGGGCTAGATGGTGTTGTGTGTATATTTTTATTTTATTTATTTTATTATAATTGGAAAACAAACAGTATTAACAACTTAAAAATAAAAAGAAATAATATAACTAGCTACCAATTACATGTTTTCACATTTAGATAACAATGAGAGCTTACTTGTTTATATAAAAAAAAGAAAAAAATGATTACAATATTACAGTAATAAAAGGATTATTATACAAACTGTAACAGTAACAAAACATCATATACAATAATACGTCGTGAAGTGAAATTTAAACAGTTATTGAACCAATTCGTACCAATGTTTGGCAAGTATTTGATTAAATACATGCGGCTTAGTAGTAAATAAGTCAAGTTCAGAAAAGTCAAACAATTTATTGTAACACTTAGCGGATCTTAAAAAGAAAGAATTTTGTCTGTAATTTGTGCTGCTGCGAGGGACGTTAAGAATAAGAAAAGGTATCCTAACAGATCTAGTAGGAGCACGTAACTGAATCTTGGAGAGAAGTTGTGGGGCGTCAATGTAAGATTGTGCTAACTTAACGAGAAAAGAGATATCTGATATACTCCTTCTCTCCCTAAGTGGTAATAAATGGTACCTTTTGCACCTCGATTCATAATTACGATCGCGGGTTTTACACTGTGGTAGAATATATTATATTATTATTATTATATGTTTCTCTTTCACGGGTATATTCCTAATACGTTAGGAAAATACCCGGCCCTTTGGGAGGCTTACATGGAGACATAGGTCCAACGTGAAGACGCCCTTCGAGAGTTTTAATCAAAGGTGGGATGGAATAACTACAGCGGCACTAGCGGCAGCAGGCGTAGGACTATTGCTACGTATGGATTCTAATATATGGGCTATGGGTATGGGTGTTTGATGGACTGGTATATTGGTAACTATGGATGATAAAACGATTATTATTATTATTATTATAATTTTATTCTTCTAGCTGTTAGTGATTGTTTGTTTGTTAGTATAAGAAGATTATCGTTGAAAATGTATTGTTCCTGAGAGATAAATCTTCAGCATCAAATAGCAACATGGGCCAGATTGATACACTAAGTTTATCACTGGCCAACTGCACTATTCCTGTGGCATAAATTTGTTTATTTTTAGTTTTAAACGACAAAATAGTTTAATGACATTGGTGTGTCTTACCTTGAGTTTTTCTATAGCATGAGCTCACGTTGAATAGAAGCTCTTATTAGACATAGACATAAGCGACGCGATTTTATATTCTATTTGGTATAACTTGAGTGACTAAAAGTAAAATTATTAATATAATAATATCAGCCCTGTATTAAACTGCCCCACTGCTGAGCACGGGCCTCTTCTTACTGTGAGAAGGGTTAGGCCATAGTCCATCACGCTGGTCTAATGCGGGTTGGCAGACTTCACATATCTTCGAGAACATTATGGAGAACTCTCAGACATGCAGGTTTCCTCACGATGTTTTCCTTCACCGTTAAAGCAAGCGATAATCAACTATTTAATACGCATATAACTTCGAAAATTCAAAGATGCGCGCCTTGGTTTCGAACTCGAGACCTCTGCGTGGCAGTCCAACGGTATCCCCCTAGGCTAAAAAATCAAATCTTTCATCTTTATATTAGTACAGATACATATAGTCTCGGTTCAATATTTCTTTATTTCTTATTAAAGACAATTACATGTCGCTTACATAAGAAAATACAAACAAATGCATTACACTAATTAGTGCGTTAACACAATACATATTATATTATGTAGGTATCAAAACAAAAACACAGAACAAAAGGTAATATTATAACTATGTGATACCCACAACTATGAATGATTTGTGCGGTGGTCAAAGTTAAACGCTTGGAATGTTTTAAAAGTAAAAAAAATACAAGCTATAAAAAATCAAGCCAAAATGGAATGGTCGTCATTAATAAGCTCAAGCCCCCTTCTTTTGAAGACACTTAACGACTTTGCTTTCTTAATGTCATCGGGAATTTTGTTATACAGTTGTGCTCCCACAAATGTTATGGCATTTTGGCCATAGTTAGTTCTTATTTTGGGTAATACAAGATTATTAGCGCGGCGTGATGAGTACTTGTTTGTTTTACTTTGGGCCTTCGTGGTGAGTGTGATGTGTGTGTGTATCATGTTGTGCATTATTTTGTAGATGAGTACGCATGTGGAAAATGTATATAATTGGTGAAAGTTTAAGAACTTGGTTTCTTTATATATTGTTTTAGATGGTGTCAAGAAATCGTAATGATATAGAATTTTTATTATTTTGTTTTGCAATATTTGTATTTTAGTCTTGACTATATAGACGTAAGTCTATGTAAACATAATATATTTGGACTCATGTAAGGAGAGCAACACGCTCGCAACTCCGATGTGAAATGATGCGAACAGCATTTCATGCATTTTGTATGAAGAGACCGTTGATAGCCGTCAACAAGTGTGGCTTGATACTTATTCCGTTACACTGATTTGGAATATAAATTTTATGATCCGTTTTTGCGCGATTCTATAATAAATATAAATATAACGGAGTTTCTATAAGTTAATCTTTTCCCTAGCCTTTATTATTCCAAGTCACTTCGGGTCGGCTTTTCTGGTCTAACCGGATTTGACTGGATATCAGTTTTTACATGGAGCGGCTACCACATGACCTCCGCAACCCGAAGGCTAACGATACCCTAAGGCTAGACCAGTATCAGAATATTATAGGGCACTGACTTCCCAATAACGACCGCCATAGATGTTCATGGCAGCCGGGACTGACGCCTTAACGTGCTCTCCGAGGCACGGAGCAGGCGATAAATTATTAATCAATACGCACATAATTTCGAAAAGTCATATAACTTCCGGAAATCAGAGGTGCGCGACGTGGGTTCGAACCCGAGACCCTCTGCATTGCAGTCTGTTGATCTCTCTACTGAGCTATCGCTGTTCTATAACTTAATATACTCAGCAAAAGAATGCAACAGGTTAATTGGTTGTTTGAAATAAATATAAACCAATATCGTAGCATTCAGGGGCGTACGTAGAATCCTAAATAATATTACATACATACATACATAGATTCACGCCTGTTTCCCAGAGGGGTAGGCAGAGACTACGGATTTCCATTTGCTACGATCCTGACACACTTCTCTGGCTTCATTGACATTCATCACATTCCTCATACACGCCCGTCGGTTCCAGGAGCTCTTAACCTGGCCTTTGTCCAGAACGCCTCCGATCTGATCGAGAAACGTTTGCCTAGGTTTTCCTCTTGGACTGTTCCATTCACACTAGCCTTATAAAATTTTTTTAGTCAGTCTTTCCTCGTCCATTCTTTCTACATGTCCAAACCAGCTTAACATACCCTTTTCTATTCTTGTAACTATATACACGTTCATGCCGCATCTCTCTCTAATCACACTATTTCTTATTCTATCTTTCAGAGTCACACCACATATGCTTCTCAACGCTCTCATTTCTACAGCATTTATTCTGCTCTCATGCTTCTTTTGCCATACCCAACTTTCACTTCCATACATACATAAGTGTGGGCACTAATAGTCCTCTATGAACAGCCAAACGTGCCTTTTCGGATACATTTCGACTGTTCATAAAAGCGCGTAGAGCTCCATTCACTTTGTTGCCAGCAATCGTTCTCCTTTCAATATCTCTGTCATGTTTACCATCCCTTGTAAACAAAGTACCCAAATATACAAACTCTTTCACTTGCTCCACTTTTTCTCCATCAATCATAATATTACACATCGTCACGCACTCTCCCTTTTCAAATACCATTACTTTCGTCTTGCTTACATTTATTTTCATTCCCTTACTCTCAAAAGCACCATGCATAATAGTTACCATCGCCTGCAACTCTTCCGCTGATGACGCAAGTATTACTTGGTCATCGGCATAAAGAAGACATTTGACAAGTAACTCATTCATTCTTAATCCTCATTCACAATCTTTTAAATCTTTCAAACAATTGTCCATGTATAGGGTTAAACAGCCAAGGCCAAGCTAACTAATATTATAAAAGCGAAAATGAGTTTGTTTGTTTGTTACCTTTTCACGCCTAAACCACTGAACCGATCATCTTGAAATATTGCAGATACGTTTACAGGTGTACAAAAACAGACATAGGCTACCATTCATCCCGAAAAAAATTACTGTTCCCAAGGAAAACAATAATAACGTTCTTATGATAATAGATGGCGCCACGTGCCTTTCGAATCATGGTTGAATTATATTATTACAAGCAGAGTGCAACCCGAATTGATTGTCAAATTTTAAATTAACGCGAGCGAAGTCGCGAGCAAAAGCTAGTTTCAGAATAAAGCGAGCCTGATTATTTTATAATAGTACAGGATTTTTTGTTATTATTTAATTTAACTTGCTTAAAAAGCATGCTACTGCTATTTCAAGCTTGCCTTGCTAAAATTATTTGTTTAATTTAATAAATTATTTTAGTACGGTAGGTAATCTTGGCTTAATAGCTAGTATTATTATAGCAAAGAGCCCTCAGTTTGCGCTGCTCAGTTAGACAGATTCAGTTGAAAATCAAAGATAAAGATATTTCAAATTTAGATCACATGATAGAATATTTGGGAGTACTAACACACCATACCTTATCTTATGTGGGGGCCAGTCAGTGCAGACCGGCGACACTTCGACCCAGCTGGATCTTTTGTGTTGACACTCTCCCAATAACGACTGTCATAGATGTTCATGGCAGCCGGGACCAACGGCTTAACGTGCTTTCCGAGGCACGGCGCAGGTGATAATTGTCAATCAATACGCACATA
Organism: Catocala sponsa; assembly: GCA_963564715.1. Taxonomy (NCBI): domain Eukaryota; kingdom Metazoa; phylum Arthropoda; class Insecta; order Lepidoptera; family Erebidae; genus Catocala; species Catocala sponsa. Next base: position 4,959,271 of record OY751349.1, read on the forward strand.
ATTTCGAAAAGTCATATAAATTCCGAAAGTCAGAGGTGCGCGACGTGGGTTCGAACCTGAGACCCTCTGCATTGCAGTCTGTTGGTCTCCCCACTGAGCTATCGCTGCTCTACTAACACCCCATATGTACTACCATTGATATTCGTGATGACTTAACATTTTTTTTCATTATTTATAAATCATGCCTTGAAAGACATTTATTATGAACACGTCTGAAAGATTTTTTACAAATGGTCACTCATCCTTTAATGTAATGGTTGCGTTATTATTTGACTACATGAATCCTTCTATGAACGCAAAAGTTACTACTTCGCGAGCCTTATAAAAAAAAGCAAACAAAATAATTTTAATGATTTTGAAATCCAAAGCCTTTGCCCAGCGTTGAGATATACCAATAAGTTAAGAAAATTTCTATTCTTTCTGTTTATAACACCTAAAAAATATCATGTATCTAACTTACACGTTTGTAGAATTTAAACCTGGAAATATGCTTTATTAATTTCCTTTATTTTAAAAGGGATCGTAATCTGAATTTCTACGGTGAAACTCCATGACTGCGATTCAGTGAGATCAGGTTATACATATGACCAACGCTATGAAATACAGCACAACATGCCTACATTTCATCAATACTATAATAATTTGCAAAGCTATACACATCACAAAAGAAACCAAAACAAGTAATACATATTTTGCATAAATATTATTCTATTTGAGTTGGTAAACACATGCGTACACTTATGTTCATCCAAGCATAACATATTTGCTATGCAGAATCCTTTTTGTTTTAATAAAGAAAACTGTTTCCGTTTATGAATACTATAATTCGATTTATCTGATAAAGTGTGCGCTCTGCAGTGGTTAATTACAATCGAGCTTTTTATAAAAATAATCCTAGCTCTACCTCAGTGGTTTACCGATTTGTAAACCGTATTTCCTTTGGTATTTCTATGTTTATTATTTGTTTCTTTTTAAATATTCGATACTAAATTATGCCCGCGGCTTACTCGCGTAATTGTAAGTTAGGTTAGGTTAGTTCAGTAACAGTGTTTTTTGTTCTGGATAAATGACTCTGTCCTTTTCTGTTCTCCTGACAACGTGTATGCAAAAGTTCATGATAATAGGTCAAGTAGTAAAAGCGTGAAAGCGTACCAAACAAACCCACATTCGCATTAATATTAGTTAGGATGTGTTTATGTTTCTTTCAGTACGGAAATACATCTTTGCTATAAATACTTTGACTGCATGGTTGTAGAGTTAAAGTAGACGTTTCGCTATTGCAGATACGCCTAGTATTTAATTATATTGTTGAATACAACAGGAGGCATATATTTCTGTGATCAACAAATGGTTGTGCCGAGTCTCGATGTTCTACGTGTCCGTTGAATGTTTGTAAAGAGTCCGCGACATAGAAATTATTCCTATTATTCCTGGTGTCAGAGTTGCCATATATAGAAATAAAATAATTCTTGCGTTATATTTGCGTACAGTACGACAGAAAATGGTATGATCGATAAATTATTGTTTCGCATCTGGTGATTGTTTGTGTCAATTATTTGGGATACAGGATCATGCAAGTGCTGAAATTAATAAAAATAATAATAATGTTCATTTCTACTCATATTTTTTTTACAAAATGATCTTAATTGAGGTAGGACGAAAATTTTCCTTTTGTTTACTTAAGGTAAACAAAAGGAAAATTTTCGTATAAAAGGTTGTCGTTGACGGCTGTATTAGTTTGAACTGTGTTATAGCCGCTAGCGTCTTCCACCCTATGATATTATTAGTTTAGCGCATAAGTATCTTGAGGTTGCCTCTCTAAAATAATATTAAATATCATCCACGCATCTACTGAGGCCATAGTTTACTTACGTGTCGGTATTCTAAGTACGCTTAGGTAAATTACAGAGTGCGTGTACTCAAGAATAAACTATGAGCAGCTTAGCGCAAGTGTGAACATTATAAACTTTAATATATCTTAGGAGCTGTTGCTTGCGATTTTGCGAATTCAGTTACATCGCAAATCCCTGGTATTTTCAAAAACTATTTGAAGTGAAAACTTCTTTAGACGCGTTGAGCACTTCTTGAGTGAACAAAAATCATGGAACTCACGTCATCGTCACCGAACGCTTTCCATTTTTGAATTATTTTTCGTTTATAAAGAAGTGTTTATGATCAATGATTAAAGTTTTCACTTTAATTTTTGCGCAGGACGCACCATTTCGGAGATATTGTTAATATTCTAAAAGAATTCAAAAATGGAAAGCGTGGCAGCGTGACGATGACGCAAGTTCTATGATTTTTGTTCACCCAAGAAGTGCTCAACGCGCTTAAAGAAGGTTTCACTTCAAAAAAATGTCATGCTTTGCTTTACCCTCATTAAGAACGCTAACGTATCCACTTATTACCATGTTCTAAGTCAACTTGTTCCGTTGCCAGATCGCATGTCAGCTAATGATTTTTAACCGCGTTTTCATCGGCTTTTGGCAAGCTAGCAATAAACGCCAGTGACCTTAACACTGAGCTGCAAAATGTCTAGTGTACGCCAATTTTCTATTAAAGTATGACATCATGTGTTAAGAATAATTTAGTTATAACCGATGTAACAGTCAACACTGTTTTTTTTAGTTTGGAAAAAAACATAGGGTACCTATTATCCAGAAAAAAGAACTGTTACTTTTTTTTTTACTTGTGCATATCTGCGGGCAAAATCTAGTATCATAATAAGGTCTCTTGTAAACATATCCTTAAAAAATAAGGCAAATATATGTTATATCTAGGTACATTTTACACAGAGTACATGTTGTCCAGCACTGACGTTATGCCAACATAAAACACACGTTTTAGGTCTCCGTATTTCGGGGAGAGCTTGGTGTGGAACTATTTACTCGCCTTGATTTTGCCCGCGGCTTCGCTCGCGTAAATACTGGTCAGGTTAGGTTAGTAAAAGTATTTTTTTCTGGACGTTTGTTATTTTCTTTTTCCTTTTCGGGCCCCTGACAACACGTAAGTAAAATTTTATGATGATCGGTCGAGTATTTAACCCGTGAAAGCGTAACAAACAAATAAACAAACAAACTCTCATTCGAATTTATAATATTAGTTACGAATAGGATGCAAGGACTGTGACATAGGACAGCTATTTGCAACGACAATGGCATATCTTATTTAGTTTTCCACGCTTATTCTTCGTGCAGTTATTCCTGAGAGTATTCCTGCCATTCGCCGGCACTGCCTCATTTATATTTACCCCGTCATTAGGTGACAGTCGAAAAGATAATTTATATAATATATATATATTTTTTATACTACTAAGGTGGCAAACAGGTGCACCTGATGGTAAGTGGTCACCGTGTCGCCTATGGACGCCTGCAACACCAGAGGCATCACCTGCGCGTTGCCGACCCTTTAAAAAAGGAAGTGGGGAGGAGAAGGAGCGGGAAAGCGAAAAGAGGATGCTTGGGCCTCCAGCACTCTCACTCACCGAACGAAACACAACAGTAGGAATACTGCTAATTCACGTCGATATTCTATGAGAGGTCCTTCCCCGGTGGAGCCAGCCCATTCATGCTGAAATCAGCGAGGCTTTACTACTCTAAGATATATCTATAGTAGATATATCGAATGTATATCTAAAAGAGATATGTATAGTTCTTTGGATCATGCTTACTAGTTCCATCAGTCTAGTTGTAGCCATTAAAAAGATACAATATGTAGAAAGGATAAGGTTTATTTCCTTACTAGATTATCCCCGCGACTTTGCTCGCGTAGATGTAGGCTATATTGATTTACTATCCCTTGACAACAGTACTTTTTCTGGATGAAAAGACCGTGATAGGTTTAGTTGGTGTTATCCGACATAACTTCTCCGTGGCCCCGCGGAGAAGAATGCGTCAAAGCATTACCCCACGTAAAAAAAATATTATTAAGCGTAGATTTTTCTAGATAAAAAGTACCCTATGTCTTTTCTGTTCTCTTGAAAACGCGTATGCGAAATTTCATGATGATCGGTCGAGTAGTTCAGACGTGCAAGCGTGACAAACAAACAAAGAAACTTACATTCGCATTTATAATATTAGCTGGGATTAGGATATAATCTTTCTTAGTCAATATTTTGTCATCCATTGTTTCCATTACATACGATCATTTTAATTAGCATGCGGTTTATATTACTAATATGTTGAATAAATGCTGAAGTGAATGTCATTGTAATATTTATTGCTAGCATATATAAACTACAGCTACTACTACTACTTACTATATACTAGCATACATATGCTACATATGCCCACAATATTTAATAACAGCTTATTTTACATAAAACCGCCGCCAACATTTAAACACTTGACATAATTATGACAGCACCTAATTTATAGTCGTATAATTTTGTTAATCCACTCGTTTTACATTATGACATAAACATTTAAATGGATGACTGCGGTTTAAATAATGATATTGGTAATTAATGATTACATATGTAATTAAATAATTATATATATAATTATATACAATGGAAAAGTATTTAAAAGGTAATAAATAGCTATTGATTGCCCGATATTTCGACCGACTTGCATCGATAGTGTTCACGGGTTGACTGATGTGAGCTCAGCGCCGCCTTCGTGAAGTGCGAGTTTCGGCAACTACCCTCACTTGGTCACTATTATTTATATTCGCACTGTCGGTATTTCGACACACAACACTAACGACGTCTACACATTGGCGATCTAAGTCATTAGCGCGACTTTACCTACCGTTACCTTTTAAATACTATATCGCGAGTAAGACCCGATGTCTAGCATTATATTAAGTACTAGATGTTCCCGCGGTTTCACCCGCGTTTATCGTTACTGCGCCGCCCCCGTGGGTCGTAGCGTGATGTTATATAGTCTATAGCCTTCCTCGATAAATAGGCTATCCAACACTAAAAGAATTTTTCAAATCGAACCAGTACTTCCTGAGATTAGCGAGTTCAAACAAACAAACTCTTCAGCTTTATAATATTAGTATATACTAGCTTCTGTCCGCGGCTCCGCCCGTGTGGGTGTCTTTTGTAATTTATAGCCTATAGCTTTTACCCGCGACTTCGTTCGCGTCCTGTTTTACGTATGCAGTATGAGTCTAGTAGTTTATAAAATAAATTAAAGTATCTTAGATCACCGCTAGCGGCTAGCCAACCAAAACCAAAACAAACTAAAACTGGCCTCGTTGCGGTGACGTCTCATGATGGCAATGTGAAAGGGCAGAGACTAACTGGTTGTTTTAATGATTTATTTATAAAATTTCCTTGAAAATGATGTTTTTTACTTTTCTATCCTGGGGTGCTAGGATAACCAGGGAATTGGATGAACTTACTCGTGAACATGCTACGTAAAATTGGTCATGGGAGAAACAACCTCAAGTCCACCTCAGCGTATTTTAAAGTTTGTCCTTGCGACTTATTAATTGTCATGGCAAAACATACTTTAAGAGGAAACTGCAGCCTTTTAAATTGGAATGGGAGGTCAGTGGGAATAAGGGGGATTCGTGGCACAAATACTGTTTCTCCTCGAGCACATCCGGTTATAATAACAGCTTCAACTAAGTTTTGGTGCAGAGCTTTTACTTGCAACCTAGTGCCATTACACAATTTTGGAGGCTTCAAATTCCGCAATAACATAATGAGTGTACCCTGTTTAAGAATAAGCCTATGGTATGGTAGCCCTGGTGGATTTAAAGAATTTAAAAATTCTACCGGGTAATTAACTGCATCGTCGTCACACACCGTATCAATAAACTTATATACTATTTCTTCACTATTAAGAGAATTCAATATCACATAATTTATATAGGCCGCCTGTTAAGTCCAGAAATGAGAAAATTTCGTTACAAACTTTACCCCCCCTTTTACCCCTCTACAGGGAGTTTTGTCCATTCCACTTACATAGGTCATTTTTGTTTGTAATCAGGACCCAATATACCAATTTTTATACTTCTAAATCCAGAAAGGAGAAAATTTCCATACAAACTTTACCCCCTCATTTTACCTTTTTAGGGGGAGTTTTGACCATTTTACCTACACAAGTCATTTTCAATTATAATCAATGACTTGTATACCTATTTTTATACTTATAAGTCCAGAAATGAGCAAATTCCATATAAACTTCACCCCCCTATTTCACCCTCTTAGGGGTGGAATTTCAAAAAATCCTTTCTTAGTACACCCCTACAAATAAAAACACATATGCTCTCCAAATTTCAAGTTCCTACGACCCGCGGTTTAGGCTGTGCGTTGTCTCTAAGTCAGTCAGTCAGGACATCTTCCTTTATATATATAGATTCCAATGTTTACTATTTCTTTCTGATGTATGACTTTCTATACTATTTACTAAATTGCGTATTTTTGCCCTAAATCTCTGTTTAAACGCTAACGCCTCTCGTTGGGTAAACAAAGATTAAGGTCAAAGATATTCTTCCTTTTAAACAATTTTATCCTCTAGTTACTATTTAAAAATATTGTAGGATTATAATTAAACAAAAATATTCCTGACATGTTTTTACAAATTTTGTAACTTTTATACCTTTTCCATAATTTTACTGTAAGAATGAAAATTAGACAATTACGATAATTGTCAAATTGTATACGCAATATCGTGAACCATGTAGAACTCACTCTAACTGACCTCCTTGCAAGCAAGCTTACAACTTATATTGTATACTCATTACTCATGTTCACAAAATTAATGATCTTCATATTTATCTTCCTATGTTCGAGAGCTAGTAATTATTGCCATAGACGAAAACATAAACACTCAAAGCACTACATTATAAACGACAAAGTTAAGCAAAATATTAAATGACTTGGTAACACAATTGTACCTTCTGAGGGTTAAAAGAGTAACGGACGTTTCTGCTGTTTGTATATTAATGTCTGATAAAACAAAATTTTAATAAAATTTGCTTTTAAATCTGTGCTTAAATTGTGAACGGACTGTCGTCATAGAAGTACCTTATTTATGTCAATTGTACGAAGTTTAGCATAATGGACTCTTTATGTTAATACCCCGTTTTGGTTATTAAGGGATCGTACACCTTACTATGGCAATTTGTAAATAAGTAACAACGATGCTTTAGATTGCAGTTTTTTATCTCTAAAAAGACAACTGACTAGGAATACTTCTTGTGTCGTGGAAGACTTTACAAACATTCAATTAACGGACACAAAGCACACCCAGACTCGGTACAACCATTTGTGGATCACACAAATTTTTGTCCCGCGTGGGATTCGAACCCACAACATGTGGCGCGGTGGCAGTGGCGAGGCGACCACTTAAATCACTACGTCATCTATGCAGTCAAACTTTAACTTTACTTTTTAAAGACCTATTATATCACTCTCAATAAAACACTACCTTAACTCAAAATTTGGAAGATAGGCAATTTGAACTCTAATGCGTGACTATAATTCTAATATTATATTTGTGTTAAGTAATTGCAACAGAGTTTAAATTTGTTTAATCCGAAAATCTCAGATAGGCCTCTGTTTTATTAAGAGTGCGTTATCACTTATCAAGCACTGAGCAACATCAGACTTTGTCTTCCTTGTGTGTGCTGAGATGGTAAAGTTGAGTATGCCTTGTACCATCAGTGCGAGGTCAAAGTCTAAGTAATAATAGTAATAATTATTATTATTTATTTGTAACAGCAAGGTGAGTTCAAACATTGTACAGCCCTGATTTCCAAACTAGCGTGAGCTGTATGTTGGGAATCAAAATATATAGATTAGTGAGTTTACTAAACTACTGAAGCTACATTTAGTTTTGTTGCTAGGTTCAGGCAAAGGATAACAAGTCTATAAGAAGAAACCTGTAAGAAACTCACGGTGACTTTTCTAAATCGCCAATTAAATATAATTTCAGTATTTTACAACTCATATTTACACCTCGTTAGGTGTTGCAGCCATTATATATTACTGACTATAAAATCAAAAATAATAAGAATAATCACTTAGTATCAAGTAGATGAAATCTATAATAATAGACAGTTGAAATGACATGGGGGCGCAAACACTTGACATTGCAAAGGCCGGCTCAGTGACTTAGTGTGGTTGTGTATTTAATTTTTATTTATTTATTTTTGAATAATAATCGAAATGGAAAGCAAGATTCTAAATAATATAACAAAATAATCACAAGGTAAACACACACTCGACATTTTATTTTACTAAAATGGCGCAGCCAGAGGATGACATTTTTATTATCCTGTGCAAACTTAGCCCAACCAGCCTAATGTAGCCTGCGTGTGTCTGTTTGTTTCAGCAAAAAAATCACTGAATTCATGTTTAGTATTGTGCATTGTTATTTTCCAAATTGATAGCTTAGGTGACACTTAAAATCCTTACCATTATTATTCACATTTATAATATCCGGAATATTATAAATGCGAATGTGAGTTTGTTTGTTTGTTACGCTTACACGCAGTAACTACTCGACCGGTCATCATGTAATTTCTCATATACCTTGCCAAGGGAACAGGACATACCTATACCTTTCATCCAGAAAAAATACTATTCATTTATTTATTTAATAGCACAACCACATTACACTTATAACTACAAGATTACATTTCATTCGTCTCGTAAAGTATTTTGTCTGATGGCAACATTAACTGGGTATAGAGAAGTGAGATTATTTTTTTATTTAGTTATCATAACTTAATCAATTTTATTAGACAATACTAGAGTTAGATCAAAACAGGTTTAGTAATCGAGTTTTAAATTTGCTTAACGAATAACCAAAAATGTAATTTTTTGGATTGCGTGTTTGGATAATATTGCACTGTTTAAGAACTCTATGTATTATGTATGTATATGATTGCCAACCCAAATTAGTTCTACAAAATGGTATATAAAAAGTTTTATTGATTTATGTCTAGAATATGAGTGAGGTCTCGAGGACTGCCGATTAGGCGTGAAACCGTAACAAACAAACAAACACATTCGCATTTATAATATCAGTTCGGATTATACATTCATGACAGTTTGTCCATTAAAAAGATAGTACCTATCCTGCACATATCGTAAATTACTAAGCTGAAAGTAAAAAAGACACTGGCTAAAAGCTCTACCGATGCTACGACAGTCTGATTGATAGTTTGATGCAGCAGCAGTGCTCTCACAATGGATAGTTAGTCCACAAATCAAGTCTCGTATTTTCTAATAGTACATAGCAACAGCACAGTACTATTAGAAAATACGAGAGGAGTATTTTTTAATAATACTGTGCTGTTGCTATATAATTAGACTTAACGTAGATTTTAGACGTAACTTACGTCTAATAAAAGACGGATTGTTCAAAGAGCTTCGAAGAAATAACGACTATGACGTATGAAAATATAATGAAAGGGAATTGTATTAAATTTTTATCATAGACTAGATTTTACCCGCGGTTTTGCTAGCGTATATATATATACATATATATTATTATATTATGTCAATCAACAATCCCTCGGAAACAGTACATTTACACGAGCGAACAAGCGGGCAAAATATGTATAAAATCAAAGTTACGACTACGCAACAATTATTTTTCTAATTTGCAACTATCTGTATTTTTTATAATCTTAACGATAAACAGAAAAGTTCTTGAGACTATTTTGATATATATATTTGTAATTGCTTTCAACTAACAGCTGTACAAATGTTACTAAGTACGAAATAAAATAAAAAAATTGGACAACATTCCAGGTTACACGACATAAGGCTAACATAAACGTTTAACTCTACCTACTTTGTATTGTAAATTGGACGTACTTTCTGAAAAACGTTTGAGATAATCGTGATTGAAGTTCAATCCCGTATTGCTTCTGCATACATGGGTTGGGCTACTAAGTCATGATTTCATATTTAGAGTGATAGTAGAGCTACCAAATTTTTCCAGCTAGTAAAATAATAACCCCGTGACTAATTTGCTAATAATAACTCGATTTTGACTCGAGTGTGGGTTGGATTGTTTTTCAGAAAGTACGTCCAATTGTAGCACACATAATGAACTTAAAGCCTACTCCCTTGTCTTCTTTAACCCTACACAGATGTTCACGTAACTACCAAGCAAACGACGTGATAGGACCCCGGGGACTGACCCGAGAATTCGCGTTACGAACTTGTGCATCATGGGAACTTTAACTTGTGTTAAACTTATACTCATGTTAAGTGGATAGTTACGTAGTTTGGTTTCGGTCGCATTGGTTGTAGGCACATAGCTAAATCTACATGGATTTGCTTGTAAATATAGTAGTAGAGCCTCGCTGATTTCACCGTGAATGTCTCGACTGGGGAAAGACTACTCTCTCACAGAATATCGACGTGAAATAGCAGTATTCCTACTGTTGTGTTTCGATCGGTGAGTGAGAGTGCTGGAGGCCCAAGTACCCTCTTTCCCCTTCCCGCTCCTTCTCCTTCCTTTTCCTTCCTTTCCTAAAGGGTCGGCAACGCGCAAGTGATGCCTTTGGTGTTGCAGGCGTCCATAGGCTACGGTGACCACTTACCATCAGGTGGGCCGTATGCTTGTTTGTCACGTTAGTAGTATAAAAACAAAAATGGTTGCGTGTAACTTGGCATGACTCTGAATAAACATATAAAATCTCATGTCTGTATCCTGGAAGTAGTAGGCAGAGCCATACGCCACTTCGCTAACTATGGTTGAGGTCTCTCATAATCCTAACTAATATTATAAATGCGAATGTGAGATTGTTTGTTTGTTACGCTTTCACACCTTAACTAATCAACTGATCATCATAAAATTTCGCATTCACTTTGACAGGAGTACAGAATAGGACATAGGGTACCTTTCTACCGGAAAACAATTGTTAATCTAACCTAACCTAACCTACATTTACGCGAGCGAAGACGCGGGTAAAAGCTAGTAAAGCTATAAAAATTCTAATCAAACTAATAGTACATCCATGATTCAATAGCTTTCTTTACGTATATTCATAGCTGACGAATCTATTTTCATTTTTTACCTTTCAAGCAGAGCTTCTAACTTCGTGCTCTGAAAATATTTGTTACAAAAAACCTTATAATGCATTATTCAATCTAGGTATCGAACCCGAGTTTTCAATCGGCTGTAAGCGTAAATAAATATAACCTTAAGCCGCAGGGTCAAAAAGGCAATTAGGTCCGAGAAAAGTAACAAAATTTTTATTAAGGTAGCACAAAAGAAGCGAAAAAATATTCTTTACCTTACACCATTTATAACCTGCTGTGACTAAAATACATTTAAGGTTAAGCCTTTTCATACAATATGTTAGCGAATGTTCGTTCACGAAATAAGCCATTGGTATGATGTACTGTATAACCCATTTGCAATGTCAAAGTTAGGTAATTATGTTTTCTTCTTTATGACTGCATTGTATCTCTTGTTTTTATGTAGGTAACGCTTTCGGTGAAATTTTTATAAGTTTCGGTGAAACAAGCTTTCGGGAAACCGTAGTTTCAGCATAATATTATTATTGCAGTGCTCCTTTAGCATCCTTTTAATTTTGAGCCGTACTTTTTAAAAGCAATTATTTTACTCAATGGTTTATTCTAAACTAGATGTTCCCGTGGTTTCACACGATAAACATCGTTACTGCGCCTCCCATGTGGGTCGTAGCGTGATGTTATATAGCCTATAGCCTTCCTCGATAAATAGGCTTTCCAACACTAAAATAATTTTTCAAATTAAACCAATAGTTCCTGAGATTAGCATATTCAAACAAACAAACAAACAAACTCTTCAGCTTTATAATATTAGTATAGATAACGTACAGGAAACTGTCATATCAGAAGCAGAAGATATAGAAAATTAAGTAAGGAAGTCTGACATTTGACAACTATCGTTGTTGGCGTTATTTTTCTGGCTGCCACACCACAGAGTTTCACGAAACAATCAATTGTAATTTAGTTATCACCCAATAATATAATCAGAGTGCCTAGTGCGAGTTTGTTTTACGTTAGCGCGTTGACACGTTTATGACGTTCGGCGCTCCGATTGGCCCGCTTCAAGTTCTTAACCAATCAGAGCGCCAAAAGCGGTAAACGTTCCGATCACGTTGACATAAAAACAACTCGCACTAAGCACCCAGAGCTATTATTACGTTTTAGCTGTGCTTCGTGTATACATTTGTTTTGCGTCTAATATACGCAGCATGATGCTAGATAGTCTATTACCTTCATCAATGAATAGGCTTTAAATACATGGAATTGTTTAATTAAATGCCAGTTCTAGAGATTAGCACGGTCAAAACATACAAACAATCTCTTCAGAATATTGTCTTGCGTTTATGCGAATGTTATACATTGAAATTAAACTACTTTATAGACCACCAGCTTAGGATCCAGTAGTACAGATAGTCAAACCCAAGAGGAAGCAAAACACAGCTAGATTTCATGATATTTTGAGCTCATTCTGTGTGAATAGAAACACAAATAATTAAATTATGTTTAGCTACTTTAAAATAAATACACTTCAAGACATTAACACAACCAACATCTTAGCTTCCTTGTGAACGTGGCTGCTGAAAAGCAACTGAAACGTCGGAGACGGAGTAAAATTTAATAGTTCTTATAATCTAAACTAATTATAATAATAGTGTTTTATAAAATATAAACAACGCGATAAAATCCGTATAAAGTAATTTAATTTTAAATCTCTTCAGATTTATTATATAAAGTAATATATTACTAGGCTGTTCCTTCAATAAATGCATGACAACACTATGCTCATATGCTGTCATAATAGAAAATATTTTAAACAAACTAATATAATTTCCCATAATAATATGAAAAGACTTTTATACAAACTGTGACGTAGCCTCGCTTCGTGTGGACTATCTAAAGCAGAATATTAACTCATTTTTCCAGTGTAGTCTGCTTTGACAATATAGCATTTTGTCATGCATTGTAAGTCCCTTTCGTGGTAAAGACGCATTTAGAACTTCAGGATTTTCGGTGAATTATTGCTGTATTTGAAGATTATAATATATGTTTGACAAATTTGTTCAGTATTGTGAAGCAAGTTAAAGCAACGATGCCAAGTAAGAAGTCCATTATGCTGCCATGCTGAGGTCTCAAGTAGGTATGTACAACAGTGCCTCAGACTATTTGAAGTTATATGCATGTTAATTATCGCTCGCGTTATTGGAGAAAAACAAATTTTAGTATATCTTGCAGTCTGCGTACCTTTACTTAAAACTTAGATTGCTCTCAAAGTAGAGCCACCCATCTAGAGAAGAACCTTTACGTTAAAGACAATAGCACTCAGCCACCGCATGTTATGTTCCTTTGATGAGTAGGGTTGTCATGCTAAAACTACATCCTATTCCTCATTCTGACTTAATGCGAATGTTCTTCGTTTTCACGCTCTTTCGTTTTCAAGCCATGATGTGTATGCGAAATATCATGTTGATGATCATGATATTTCGCATACACCTTATCAGGAGAACAGAAAAGTGTACCTTTCATAAAAATTATTAACAGAGAACATATCGATTGACTGATTTAAAAGCAATAGCCAATCAAATCACTTAATTGGCCTTGTCAGTGCGGGATCGAAAAAACATTGTTTTCTTTGTTTTCCCGGTGAAATGGCATGCCAGCCTCATCGCATCTTAGCCTAAGTTACACACAATTAAAACTAAACATTTTAATAAGTAAATCAGCTATTTGTATAGTAGGTTGAGCCAAAGTGATTAAATATGGTGGTAAATCAAATTTGTATGCTGTATACTTAACCATCAAAGACTCTCTCTCCTTCTTATTTTTCACACACTCTATAAGTAAATGGTAAACATCTTCTACCGTTCCACATGTAGTACAATTTGGCGAATCCACTTTTCGCATCAAGAATCCAAATTTTCTAGAAGGATAGTGGCCAGAGCGCAATCTATGAATTAAGACAATTTGAGATCTTTTCATTCTCGTTTCAATAAACCATGGTATTTGAGGAGGCTGACACTTTTTAGTTCGGTAGTTAATGCGATGAAATAATAAATACTTCTCATACAACGTATTAATTTAAAATATTGAAAAAATAAGGATAAAAACACTAAAGTATACAGAATACAGTTTACATCAACATAAGTAAATAGACCGCCATTTGCACATTTTAATATGCTGATATTAAAATGTGCAAATGGCGGTCTCATGACTTAAAGCGTTATCTTACAGTCAACGCTTGGATGCCTAAAAACAATATATGAATTTAAATTTTATTTATTATGTATTTATTTATTTTACATTAAATAGAACGATTTGCGCCAATTACACTATTTCATCACAATTTAAAATGTAGCATCTACGAGTTTGCCTCACAATACCTCATACTAGAATAATAATACCTGCCATTCATCTGCAAAAATATCAACTTCTGGGTTGAAGTTCAAAAGAGAGTTAAGCTGCTTTAGTGACCTAAGTATTAAAGCGTGCGACGGTACGGCACGCTGGAACCGCCAGCAACCGGTGCTTTCTACCACGACAATAATGGTTAGGTACAAAAAATCAGGAGCATTCAAAGTCAAAGTCAAAAATCATTTATTCATTTAGGTCACAAAGTAACACTTATGAACGTCAAAGTATATAGGTTAGTGAGTTTACTAAGTTACTGAAGCTACATTTAGGTTAGTTGCTAGGTTCAGGCAAAGGGTAGAGCCTATGAGAAGAAACCTGCAAGAAACTCACGGCCACTCTTTTAAATCGTCAGTTAAATATAATTTCAGTATTTTACAACTCAGATTAACAAGGTGTTACAGCCATTATGCCATATACTACTGACTATAAAAGCTAAAGATAATAACAATAATAACTTAATAATATTATAGGGAGGAAATAATTTGAGCTAAGATATTATTTAATATAAATATAAAATAGACAGTAGGATGGCATGATGGCGCATACACTTACACTTTGTGACTATGCAAAGGCTTAAATTGACTTATAAGTAATACAGATCTTTGAATCCTGTATGCAACAAGCAACTAGCTCCATGAGTTTTTGTCATTTAAGTAGTGGTTGACTGAATAATAACCCTTCCGAATAAGTTGTTTTTAACAGCGTTTTTAAATTGAAACAATGGTAAATTAATTATGTTAATAGGTAATTTATTAAAAAAACGTATACCGAGTCCCGCAAATGTATTGTGAACTTTATGTAAACGATGATATGGGCCTACTAACTTGTGCTTATTTCTAGTGTTTACGTTATGAATATCACTATTCTTATTATATAAGTAAATGTTATGTTTAATAAACATAATGTTAGCAAATATATATTGCGACGCAACAGTAAGTATGCCTATTTCTTTAAATCGATCTTTCAGGGAAACTCGTGGTCCTAAATTATAAATGCTACGTAATGCACACTTTTGAAGAATAAAAATTGTCTCAATATCAGCTGCCTTGCCCCACAATAATATACCGTAGGACATGACACTATGAAAGTAACTGAAATATACTAGTCTTGCAGTATCTATATCAGTAAGCTGTCTTACTTTCCGAATTGCGTATGCGGCTGAGCTAAGTTTCCCTGCAAGACACGATATTTGAGCGCCCCACTGAACTTTATGATCTAAAGTTAATCCTAAAAAGACTGTAGATTGAACAAAAGTAATAATTTCATCATTTAAAATTATATTCACGTAAGGACTATTTACGTTTGGCAATGTAAACTTGATACATTTAGTTTTTGTAGAGTTAAGTAGTAAATTATTCGTCGTAAACCAGTCCAGGACTTCCGCGAGTGAATCATTAACAGCACGTAAATTTGGTGCTTTTCGGTCTACTTTAAAAATAAGGGATGTGTCATCCGCGAATAAAACAATGTCACACAAATCCTGAACAAAGAACGGCAAATCATTTACGTACACTAAAAACAGAAAGGGTCCCAAAATCGAGCCCTGTGGCACGCCCGTTGTGACTGGTAATCCAGAAGATCTACTTCCGTTGATATCAACGTGTTGTAGTCTATCGCTTAGGTAGGAATCAACTAAGTCAAGTGCAGTATCTCGGATGCCATAATGCCTGAGTTTTCGCAACAGCGTTTGATGGTCAACACAGTCAAAGGCTTTAGAGAGATCACAGAATACGCCAATGACATCTTGCGAATTCTCCCAGGCACTGAATATATGTTTTAAAAGCGTAACACCCGCATCTATCGTAGAACGGCCCTTCCTAAACCCATATTGATCTGCGTGAAATAAATTGTTTACACTGAAGTGGCTCTCTAATTGCTGTAATATAATCTTCTCAAATATTTTACTAATAGCAGGTAATATTGAAATCGGCCTAAAATTACTGGGGTCACTTTTGCAACCATTTTTAAATAAAGGTATTATTTTACTACATTTCATTAAGTTTGGAAAAATGCCCACATCAATGCATCCGTTGAATATTGCGGCTAGATGTGGCGCTATATTAACAATAATACTTACAACTAATTTTACCGAAATACCCCAGAAGTCAGCTGATTTTTTTGAATTAAGCGACTTAAATACTTTTATTATATCATACGGATGTACACGCTCAAAACTAAATAGTATCTTGCACTCTTCCACGTTGCCCCTAACCAAGTATTCTGCTCGAGCTGGGCAAGACCTAAGGGTACTAGTTATGTCTAAAGGTATTTTTGCGAAGTAGTTATTGAATGTATCGGCGACTTCCAAATTATTTGAAATTACGCTATTATTTATATTCAGTTCAAATTTATTATCTCGCACCTTGCTGCGACCTGTTTCATTGTTAATAATGTTCCATGTAGTTTTAATTTTATTATTAGATTTTTGAATTTTAGTTTTTAGGTAAAGGGACTTGGCAGTGGCACAAGTCTTTTTAAATAATTTTGAATAATTTTTAACATATTGAATAAAATTTGGATTTGTCGTGAAGACTCGGTAACCCGATCATCCCTTTTAATATTTTGCATTTTCCTACCATCAGCTGATTATAATGACCGCCTCGATTCTAATGAGCTTAGCAAAAATATCAACCCAACATAAATTTATATGTGTAAAAGGTTTTCATATAATATATGGCGAAGAAAAGCGCTAAAGGAACATAAAGTTGATTCAATATTGTCAGAACAGATGCAACTACAAAATTGCAAGTACCTACTTTTGCGATAGAGGAAAATGGAAATTGGCTTCTTTCTTGAACTATAAACGACTTCTTTAAAGAAATAAATATATTGTTTCGTTTCAATTCAATGTTTGACAACATTGAATTGAAACGAAACTTAAATTGCAAGACATGTTACCGACTCGATAAACTATAGGAGCTCATGAATTTGAATGCACCGATGGCGTCGTGGTTTATCTGCTCGCCTCGTCACTACCATTGCGTCAGTGTTGTGGGTTCGAATCCCACACAGGTCGAAACTTTAAGTGATCCACAAATGGTTGTCCCGAGTCTGGGTGTTCTTTGTGTCCGTTGTTTGAGTGTTTGTAAAGTCCCCCGCGACTCAGGAATTATTCCAAGTGCAGGAGTTGTCACTTTAAAATGAAGAAAAAAAAACAACGGGTTGCATTCCGGGAGTGCCAGCAGAAGTGAAAACTTGAATATTAAAGTTGTGCATTTTTGACATTTTGGAATGGTTAGGGAATAATTTTAATTTTGCACGAATTGCTTTAATTATCAGTATAAAAGTACTATCATTTATGTGGTAATATCCGTCTTACGAATTTTCGATCAGGTCACGTATCCTGACGCGAGTTTAACCTTTTTTACCCATCACAAAAAAGTGCACAACGCCGCTAAAGAAGTTTTCACTTACGTAAATAACGCAATATTACATAATGTGTTTCGTTAAATAGTTATGTAAAAAAATTATCACTAATCCTACTAAATGTATAAATTAGTGTAGATGTTTTAATGTATGTTATTTTAAATTATACATATTATATGGATTTGAATTAAATGCCGAGTCCGAGATTAGCACAGGGTATAGCTGTTTTATCCCAATATGCGTTGGCGTGGGATTTCCAGTACTAGTTGAGAATATAGATTTGGATTTTTGTATAATAAAGGTGTTCAAATGTCTGTGTTCCATCTGATTGGTTACTAAATACTTCTATTCTACTACAATACTTGGAGTATGATTCTCACGTTAGCGACACCATGTAAAAGGAATTACATCATTATGAGATAAGAGAAAATGCCTGCAAGATGTGATGTGCTTACTGCACTTTCACGTACTGGGCAGAACGCAAATTTATTATTCGGAGCCTTTTTAGGGTTCCATAGCGAAATGGCAAAAAACGGAACCTTTATGGATTCGTCATGTCTGTCTGTCTATCCGTCCGTATGTCACAGCCACTTTTTTCCGAAACTATAATAACTATGCTGTTGAAACTTGGTAAGTAGATGTATTCTGTGAACGGCATTAAGATTTTCACACAAAAATAGAAAAGGAACAATACATTTTGGAGGTTCGCCATACTTAGAACTGCACTCAATTTTTTTTCCATCATACCCATACATGTGGGGTATCTATGGATAGGTCTTTAAAAATGATATTGAGGTTTCTAATATCATTTTTTTCTAAACTGAATAGTTTGCGCGAAAGACACTTCCAAAATGGTAAAATCACACATTTTATATCCTCCCCGCCACCCTTGTAACTTCTAAAATAAGAGAATGATAAAACCAAAAAAAATTTCACCGAAAATTGGTTTGAACGAGATCTAGTAAGTAGTTTTTTTAATATGTCATAAATCGTAAACCGTAATTTACCTTTCATTTAATCAACTCAAATGGGCGGTGTGGAGGCCACTACTCTTAGACCACAGGACTGCTTACCATCAGGTGGAGTGTGGTCATTCTGAAGAGAAAAATATAATTAAAAAAAACATTTAAATTCATAAACAACTTCGGGCTCGCATATAGTTAGATGTAAATCCCATGATTTAGGTACCTAATTATAATATTTACTTATCAATAACATAATTAAAAAAAATACACTATTATTAAAACATTTATCAAAGTTACAACAAACTACAAGAACCTTTATATTATGTTACTTGCTGCTACGGAACCCTTCATGGGCGAGTCCGACTCGCACTTGGCCGCTTTTTTCTTGTTCGTGGGTTGCTCCTACTTGGCCAAGCTGGCTCATTTATTTCGCCATTAAACGACAAGAACAGGCTCTTCCACTCAAACCATAATCTGAAACATTGGAATCAGATCATATTATAGACGGCTGCTGTTACCAAATCATCACCCAAGACTATCCAGTCATGTTATTAGTCGAAAGGATGAGCATCCATACTAATTCAAGCAGCGAAGGATTACAAGCCATATAGCCTTAGCTATAAGTTGATTTTCGAAAATAGAACCTCAAAGAGAAAATAAATACCTATTTCTGGCAAAAACAAACAACCAAATGCTCATATATCAAAATAACTGTTATAATACTGAAAATGATATTTTATTTCGGTTACATAAATATACAAACATTTAATGAAAAATATAATAATTTCCGTCGTATTTAATGAAGAAAAGTGCCATTATTGAGAAAAATATCAGAATGTCTACTATTATAAGTGGCTAAAAATGGCGATACTTTCAGTATTACAATTGATTACAATAAAACTTCTACCTCGTTAGTTTAACAGTATCATATTGCGCTTTTGTTTGCCCTTGCTTGTGAGATTTCAGAGGCAATGGCCGAGTCGAGCGAAGATTACAATAATACCTATCTTTCTGAATTTTGCTAGGGAAAATGTTAATACCACCAGCGAACGTGGAAAAGTAATCGATTGACATCATAATATTAGCCCTGTATTTAAATGTCTCACTACACAAGCCTATTTTTCGTGTCAAATGGGTAAGGCTATAGTCCACCACCTAGTGCGGGTCTGCAGAATTCACATATCTTCGAGAACATTATCGAGAACTCTCAGATATGCAGGTTACTTCATGATGTTTTTTATCACCGTTTAAGCGAGCGATTAATAACTATTTAATACGCACATAACTTCGAAAAGTCAGAGATGCGCGCCTTGGGATCGAACTCAATCAAACACCGACACCCTTATTAAATTAATCTCAAAACAAGGCTGGAGTTTTGTGGGTGTAACAGGCATCTGCCTACGCTTTTAGTGGTATACAAATGAGAATTTATGTGTATTATAATCTATACATACATACATACAAATAAATAAAATTGAAGTGTCTGTTTGTAATGTCAAAATAACAGCTTTTTATCTAATGCATATGAAAGTATATAAGGTACCTATACGAAAACATCTATTCTTAAAATTTTTCTCTGGCTGTCTGTTTGTTCCGGCTAATCTCCGAAACGGCTGAACCGATTTTGACGGAACTTAACTGTCAAATAGCTGATGTTATAAGGAGTAAATTAGGCTACTATGATTTTAGAAAAAAAAATTGTTCCGCGGAGACAAACACTTTTTAGTTAAAATCTACGCGAACGAAGTCGCAGGTAACAGCTAGTTAATAATAGATTTTGCTTGCGGCTCAGCTCACGTAAATATAGGTTACATTGGTTAGGAACAGTACTTTTTTCTGGATAAAATTGTACCCTATGGACTATGGTCTAACCCACACTGAGAAGAGGCCCGTGCCCAGCAGTGGAACAGTTTAATACAGGGCTGATATTATTATTACTACAACCAACTTGCTACTTCCAATGGATGTACTTACTTATCCTTAACAAATTGTACACCTAAACCTTTCTTATGAATCACTCTGTCTATTGGTGAAAACCGCATGAAATCAGTTCAGTAGTTTTTGAGTTTTTCGCGAAGAGACAGACAGACAGACAACCAGACGCGGTGAGGGCCTTTGTTTTATAATATGTAGTGAGATTACTGCAACATCACATTTATAGTGATACAGATGTAATAAATTCACCAAAATTAACACTCCCATTCGTGATTAGAATTGCAAATGAGTTCTGACGTCACAAACGAGTGAAACTGTAGTGGTTATATTAATACAACTAGGAACTGATATTACTTTTAATAACTTTTTATATAAAAGGTTAGCGTCTATACTAAATAAATTACATCGAAACCAAAAACATATGTGGTGAAATCCTAATCCTAACTAATATTATAAAAGCGAAAATGAGTTTGTTTGTTTGTTACCTTTTCACGCCTAAACCAATGTACCGATCATCCTGAAATGTTATATATACGTTGACAGGTGTACAGAAACGGACATAGGCTACCTTTCGTCCCGAAAAAAATTACTGTTCCCGAGGAAAACAATAATAAAGTTCTTATGATAATAGATGGCGCCACGTGTCTTTCGAATCATGATTGAATTATATTATTACAAGCAGAGTACAACCCGAATTGATTGTC
Organism: Catocala sponsa; assembly: GCA_963564715.1. Classification (NCBI taxonomy): domain Eukaryota; kingdom Metazoa; phylum Arthropoda; class Insecta; order Lepidoptera; family Erebidae; genus Catocala; species Catocala sponsa. The sequence goes on from OY751349.1 coordinate 4,980,606, forward strand.
AAATTCTAAATTAACGCGAGCGAAGCGGCGGGCAAAAGCTAGTATAATATATAAACATGTAGTCTATATTTACATTATAAAGAGGAAAGATTTGATTTTTGTTTGTTTTTTTGTAAGGATTTCACACAAAAACCAATTACACGATTTAAAAAATTCTGTCACCATTAGAAAGCTTAATTATTACCGAATAATATAGATAATATTTTATTTAAAAATGTACTGTTACTAACATAACCTAACCTACATTTACTCGAGCGAAGCCGCGTGCTAAATCTAATATTAATATGAACGAACTTAAATGTCATCCAAATCTCTCCTATACGGTAAACATTATCAATAGTAAATATTACGTACAATCGCTGTATACTACGTCGTAAACATGACGTGTTCAGTCGTCATAATGCATAAGCATACTACGTATAAGGCGCTTGGCTTACCGGCAGCGAGTAGCGATTTAGCCCTAGAAAGATAATCTACGTCCGCGAGACGTATGACGAAATAAACTTTTGTTATTTTTTTCTTTATTATTAGCCGCAGCATGCTAGCCGCTTTAGTCAACTAAGTCGGTAGCCGGAGCTCGCGGAGAGTGGCAATAGCGCCACGGTAAGTACGCTCAATAAGTAGATACAGGTACGTCGTACGTCCGCGAGACGTATGATTATTTGGAGAACATAACAAATACGTGTGCCATGAGAAAGACTGATTATTGTAGTAGGTATTGTGCAAGTAAGTTTAAGCGAAAAAGTGCCAAATATGCCAATATAAAGACCGAAAGTGATTTTAAATGTTCCTTTAGAAGATAAGTTAATTTTGTTGATTTGTAATGAAGCTTACGATTTTTTGTTTGTAATTATTCAATTATACTTTATTTTTGCTAAATTATCGTTTCATTTCCTTAAATAGTATATAAACAATCATTTAAACCTATAACGCACGATGAAAATTAAATAGGCTTAATAAAAAACCATAATAACCTAACACACATCTAACAGACGTAATTATGATTATCTTTTACGCTAGTTTCTAGATGATTATCTTTTACGCTAGTTTCTAGATGAATATCTTTTACGCTAGTTTCTAGATGAATATCTTTCTAGGGTTAAGCAGGAACATCGATAGAAAATAAACTCATTAATGATAGTCCTGAGGCATGATAACAGACTAAGAAGTTCTGTCTACATCTAACATCTTTGAATTTCTTGACAGAAGCACTCAACTACTTTTTGGTTGGCTCGACCGGAGTTTGAACTCAGGGTCATGATCCTTCATTATATATACTAGCCAGCAAACTAACGAGGCAGAAATAACGTAGATTGTACACAACAAATATACTATAGTTACTAATTTGTTTTACCAATATTTGTTTACTTAGCACATCTACCTAGTCTTCAGTGAAACCGTAGAATTGCGACACGGAGAACTCGAGTTCGACCCCAAGGCGCGCATCTCAGACTTTTTGAAATTATATGCGTAATTATTAATTGTCGCTTGCTTTAACAGTAATGAAAAACAGTGAGAGGATACCTGCATGTCTGAGAGTTAAGACATAATAATGAATGTTGACTGAATGATGAATGAATGAATATGAATTCTCTTGGTGGATTATGGCCTAATTCCACTCACACTGATTCTTATGAGTTATGAGTGTGAGAGAATTTAGGGCATAATCCATTACGATAACTCATATTTCATCCATTCATTATAAATAAAATTAAATGTTAAGTTCATTTATAAACTGTTTCACTGTTTCTGTTCATTTTAAACTGTACCACAATACAGCTAATATAATAATTATTCTTCAAATCGCTAGCAATAAGACTGACGCCTAAAACTTTCCTGGAAGCGGCGATGTCGTGCGCTAGGGCGGCGACCTGACTATAGCTTCACAGAATTATTGATACAGTACTATGTTGATTTGTTTCAGCTGCGAAATGATGTTTGCATGGTAATTTACAAGTTTGTTATTGAAATCGGAGCCAAGCTGGCTTTGATTTCAACAAACTATAAATTATACTTGAGGTTGGAACAAAGTTGTCGTTGCCAACTATTTGGTGGCGGTACGATTAATTTACGCAAGTATGATTAGCTAGCGCATATAGTTCATGCATGAAGGTTAGGCATGTAACTTGCATCGGCTTCTTGCGTCGCGTATAAGCACTTTTAGGATCGGCGTTTGTTACACCACATATTATGTACATATATTAAGTACTACTACAGTGGAACTTTTCAATTTTAGATAAATTAAAATCGCACTATTAATTTGCATACAAGATGAAGATGGACATGCGCATATTGAGACATTTGCCACACAAGCTTACAAGCATTTGCATGATTTACAAGCTAACTGTACTCTGCGCCAGAGGAAAAGTCTCACAGTAAAAAGTTTTAAAATAGAATGCAATCTAGTTTCAGTCTCATGAATATCAGAAATGGTTTCATCAAAATGAAAACTCTAAAATTCTATTATGAACATATTTTGTTACGAAAAATTGTTTGTCTAATATTTGCGTCGTGTACAAGTATAAATAAATTCATACTTAATAACGTTATCTGCCATTTATTATTTGTCTGCCATCATTTTAATGATTTTAATTCTTTTGACGTCAAAAGAATTAAAATCATTAAAATTATGGCAAACAAAAAATATAATTGTTTAATTCGTTCACCAAATGTTAAAACAGATAGCTGATTAATATTAATTAAGACCTCTTTTGTAAAACCCAGGGGTGCCATTTAACGTTAACATAACATGTAACGCTGGCCGTTTCGCTGAGAATTTTTCAAGTTATTCATGAATCCGGACAGACCTTAAATTTCCGGTCGTCTGAATTTTTTTACTTAAAATTCAACGATATTTTTATCCCGAGACCAAAGTTTCCGAGTCCTACATAAATGAATGGTAAACAAATTTAATTTGAATTAATTTCAAACGTACCTGTTTTACTTACAATATTATTATAAGGTGAAGGCACACTCGTCCGACCAACACATATGCACACATACATGATAATAATACCTAGTTGTGGTTGGCCAGACGACCAATTATCCTTCTACTCTTTCTTGAATATATTGTGTTGTTTTATAAATAATAATATAATAATATTCTACCATATACACACAACACCATCAAGCTCCTTAGTTCCCAAAGTGGTCCAGGTGGACCCGGGACACGGGAGACTCGACGGGAGTCTACGTTGGCGTGAAAAAATGGGAGTTCACAATTCGTAAGTGGAGGTCCACGAAAATTTAATTTGATTTCGATAGTGATGAACTAAAATGTTGGTAATATTTCAAGAAGCTCAGCGACTGTTGTAAAAACTTGCATATTCCATATTCAGTACCAGTGGTAGAGAATTACTAAAAAAAAAGATCTGCCCGCCTGCTGTGAGTAGGTTCAGTCCCGAGAAAGATCAGCTCGAAGAGATTTGACAAAAAAAATTTATTGCGTGAACTTGTGGGGGGGGGGGTCCATCGGAACCAGCTAAATTTTGAAAGTGGTCTATGAGAAAAAAGTCTAGGAACCTCTGATCTAGCCCAACGATGGGTACTAGACAATGGATAAACAAACATATATACTTTTTTTTTGTAAATACATACATACATATTACAATTGAAGGTTGTTTTGGAAAAACAACCAGACACATTTTTAAAAAAAAAACATTTTTTAGCTCTATGGATTCTTCAGGGTTCGTACTATAATCTGTCATTGAGAGAAATTGCAAAAACAGCCAACGTTCATATAAAATTTAGCTCCAAAGTTAGAGTGTTTCTGGAAGTACAACCAATTTTTTGTTTTTTTTTTATATTTATTAATCAAAGGTAAGTTACATTTTATCTTATGACTAGTGAACTCGCTAAACGTATTCGTTTAACGGCGAGAAGCGCTCTTAAATTAATAACCCACCAAGATAGGATACATAATTATCAAAATTATCCGATATATAAAATGTGCGAAATATACATGTGAGTAAGTTTATAAAATCTATGTTAAATGTGTTACTTTACTGCTCGACACAGTTATCGAGCAAAGAATCTTTAATTCTTTTTTTTAACAAGTATATGCTTAATTTAGGGTTTTGTCTTAATATATCTAAACTATTAAATACTAGTGGTACTATATACTTATTTGTTCTCTCTCCATAATAATTTATTATTTTTGGTTTAACTAATAATAATAATAATAATAATAATATTCTACCACATTCACACAACACCATCTAGCCCAAACTAAGCAGAGCTTGTACTATGGGTACTAGACAATGGATAAACATACATATACTACGTTTTTTTTTTGTAAATACATACATATTATACATAGAAACACCCAGACCAAGACAAACATCCATGTTCATGCACACAAATGTTTGACTTGTGCGGGAATCGAACCCGCGACCTCAGGCGTGGCAGTCGGTTACACTAACCACTACGCCATCGCCAACTAGATTATCATCTCTCACTCTTTTAGTATTGTATCTATTTGTAACAAACACTTTGTACTGGTCACTATAATAATATTCCAAACCTATTAAATACTTTATTTGTTTATGTATTGGTAATATTTTACAGATGCTAAATAACTTTTCATAATCTTTCTTACACATATCCTTCTCCTTCTTTGTTACAATATATTTAAGCAGTCTTATTTGTAATGTTTTTATATCATTTAAATAAGTAGTAAATGTTCTACCATACACAATAAGTCCGTAGTTTATTAATGCGTGAGCAAGTGCGTAATATACTATTAATAGTGTGTGCTTATTTACTACTCTATTTAATTGATAGAACTTTCCTAAGACAGACCTTAACCTATTACAAATATCAGATACATGTATTCTCCAGTTGAAATGCTTATCTATATTCAGACCTAAATATTTAAATTGTTTTACATACTCTAGCGATACACAAGTACAATCAGCCTTATTATTATGCAAACAATCATATGAATGTCCTTTTATTGCTATATCCGACATATTTACAAATTTCGCCAGTCTATTGTAAGGCGAGTATATATGCGTGCATTTTGTTTTTTTCAAATTTAGAATTATGCCATTATCATGGGCCCATTTTGTGATGTTTTCAAAATCTTCTTGAACGGAGTTTTGTACTTCTATGATGTCTTTTGAAGCGTAGACTAGACACATATCATCTGCATACATATATACTCGGCACTTACTTACAACATTAGACACGCTGTTGACGTGCATTACATACCCTACAGGTCCAAAAACTGAGCCGGTTGGCACCCCCATACTCATCACCGCCTCTTCACCTGACACACCGTTAATTACTGTGCAGATTTTCCGATTAGATAAATAAGTTTTAAACCAACTATTCATAGGACCGCGTATTCCGCATTAATCCATTGACTGTAAAAGTATACTATGATCGAGGGTATCGAAGGCTTTTTTATAATCAATAAATAAAGCTATAATTTGTTTTCCACAATCTAGGCTCTCATTAATGTAATCGGAGAAAGACGTCAGAGCTGACACGGTACTCCTACCCTTCCTGAACCCGTGCTGTGTGTCTGAGAGCACGTTATGGCATTCTAGGAGCTTACTTATTTTTCCAACAATAATTTTTTCTACGATTTTATCTATAACTGACAATATGGCTATAGGTCTATAGTTTACATATTCTAGATGACTTCCAGATTTATAAATTGGACGAATCATTGCATATTTTAATTGATCAGGATATATATTTTTAGATATACACATATTAATAAAGTTGGCCATTACTGGACTAATTTCTTTCCGTAAGTATTTAATGTCTTTAACTCGTATTTTATCCAAGCCTGGTGCTTTTTCACAAGACAATATGTTGATAGTTTTTTCAACTTCCGTGGAACACACTTTTACGTACCTAAAGCTTACATCACATGGTTTCACATAGTTCTCCCTTTGCAAAAAGTTAGTGTTACATATATGCTTAATATTTAAAATCTCCTGAGTAAAAGTTTTTGTGAAGTTTGTACATATTTGCTCAATACTCTCAACTTTGCCTAAATATTTTAATATAGTACCATCCAAACTATTTTTATTTTTACCTATCCAAGAGTTTATGTTTTCCCAAATTTTTCTAAGATTCCCATCACATTTTTTAATTTCTGATTGTCTATAGTTATTTTTAGCATTAATTATTAATTTGTTCACTTTATTTCTGAATGTAGTATATTCCAAACGCTTATTCATACTGCTTGGTTCTCCTTTCCATATCCTAAACAAATAATTTCTACGCAATAACATTGAATACAAACTATTGTCTATCCACGGTTGTCTTCTTCTTTTATTATATAATTTTACTTCTATAGTACTGTCCTTATAAAACTGATCAAACACTGCACATAAAGTTATAAATAATATTAAAGGACATGTTATATTAAGTAGCTGTATCCAATCATATGAATCAAACTTTTGTTTAATAATTCTATCGCAAATAATTTTTCGCGTACTATTATTACCTGTGGCACTGTTGTCACCGGCGCGGCCGCATGCGCTGTCCCTGTCTCGCAGCTCGAGCGATATTCCAACGGCGTGATGGTCCGAAATATGCGTCTCCAGTACATACGCTGCCGCATTGTTTTCTCTGCGTCCCGCTCGCACCCACACGTAGTCCAAGCATGTTGTCTCTGTTTGCCCGTTCACTATCGCTTCGCGAGTAGCTTCTGTTCGCGGAATTGCACACTGGAGGCCGTATCCACACAGGGTGTTTTCATATTTCGTCGTTATCGGGTTTACCGTATTGTTTAGGGTATTTATGTTTGTGTCACCTATCACTATAATATTTTCGGATTTAGGGATTGATTTTATGATGGTCTCTAGTTCATGTATGAACAATAATTTATTTTTCTGTGGAGGTCGATATACTGCGATAATATGGGTGATATTTCTTTTTCCAAAACTCAGTTCACCATGTAGCATTTCTAGAGAATCTGTGATATTTCCACGAACATCAAAGCATAGTCCATCTTTGGCATATATTAATATACCTCCTCCTTTCTTTTTTTCCCTTGATAGTAAATATTCATTGTATCCATTTATATGGTAAAAGCATAGTTCTTCCTTCTTAATGTTTGTTTCACTTAAAATTAATATATCTGTTTGGTTCTTGTTTCCTTCTAACAGTACTAATAGCTCATTAAAATGACTCCGTATTGATCGAATATTCTGATATAAAATATTGGTATATCCTTTCTTCTTCATCAGATCTTCAGTTAACGTTGTTATATCGTAAAATCTTCTGTATTTAATAGTATCAAATATTATATTATTATTATCTGTAAAATCGAATGTTGATGTTTAAAAGCAAGTATTGTGTACGCGCCGCACTATTTGCGCGTGTTTATGGAATGTTATTGGAATCATCGAACTTATCTAAATCTTTTTCTGACTTTATGTTAAATATTCTTTTTTCCTCATTGTTCTTTTTAACCAATATATTGCCGTTTTGAATCCATATATATTGAAAGCCCTTTGGTTTCAATTTATTTTTTACAATCCATAATAATTGGCGTTTAAACTTCGGCAGAGCTTCGTTTACATATATTTGTTTGTCGTTTCCGTTGTGGTATACTTTATTATTAGTAATTTTGCTGCCCTTTTTCGCCGCAAGCCATCTGTTCCGGCTAGTTTTCGAACGAAGAGTGACTAGCACGGTCTTGGGTCTCGAATCCTCAGAATTTTGTTGACCCACCCTCGTAGCGTCTTCGATATCGTCTGGATTTAAGCTGAGCTGCTGGGCCAAGTTCTGAACTACTCCTATTACATTCTCATTCCTTTGTTCTTCTAGTCCATGCACTTCAATATATCTTTCTTTTTCTTTCACCTCTAATTCTTGCACTCTTTCTTCCAAAGCTTTGTTGTATTTTTCTAGGTATACATTTTTTTGTTCTAGGTTCTTAATTTTTTTCTCTGATTCTTGCTTATAATCTACGAGCTTTTGGTACATTTCCGCATAGAATTCCACATTCGTAGTAAGATCTTCTAGTTTCTTTTCGACGTTGTAAAGTACCTAAATTTTTTTGTTTATTTCCAGTAATATTTTTTCACACGATGTATCCATGGGGCTCATGTTTATCATTGGCGTTTGGTCTGACTGGACAGGGCTACTCCACTTATCTTGGCAGTCATCACACGTCGCAGTTTGTAAGAACTGCTTGTTGTTCTGCACACATTTTTTGTGATAAACAGTTCCGCATGTACCTTTACACTTTAGCACATCGTCTTTCGTCACTGACACGAAGAGTTTGCATTTTTTGCACTGCACCATTTTGAATAAAGAAAAAGTATCTATTGTAGGTTTAAAAATATTTTAATCGCACGAGTGTTTACAAGCGTCCGTTCGCAGAGCGCGCGCGCACGGAATGATGCTGTTCATAATGTTTCTGGCAAAAAGAACCATAGCCCGTAGACAAGGGCTGTTTAAAAAAAAATAGCATCTCGCTTGACAGTAGTTGTCATTATAGCTTATTTATACTACAATATATATTTTCATGTACTTAAATTAATTAAAAGTTCAAAAGTAGTAATTTTCCAAGATATCCATTTTATGAAGTTTTATTCATTTCCTGTAAAATTTGATCAAAGTGACATTGGTTGTTTTCCCAAAACACCCTTCAATTGTTATTGCAAGATTTTCTGCTTCATGTGTACGTATTGACATTTAAACATACGAATCGGATCACACATAGTTTGGAAATCTGCCGGCAGTGTCACTCCCTATTTCGTGAGACCTGGAAATAATTATAACTGGCTGGATGTGGGTGCAATATGGCTCTGTCTACTGCATAGAAGCATATGTTTTTCTAGGTCAAACACATGTTATTAAGAGAACACCTAGCCGGTAACGCCTCATAATTGTCGGTATATACCTATCGACCGCATTACACTCAGCGCCTCTGCAGTAGCCAGATCTTTACTTAAAAAAGACACTGCGCCTGCTATGCAGTCAAATTTTCAATTGAAAATGCCGCATTCCGCTTGGCCTCGTGACCTTTATTATCCGGTCACCTGGGAATAGAAGCCGGAGTATAAGGCAATTTTATCCATTGAGAACACCCCGGTGACTAACTTTAGTGAACCTAATGAAAAGTTACGTCATATTGATTTATGCACCGATCCGGGTGACGGACAGTGTCCCGTGTCGCCCACAGTTGGTTTAATATTAATTTAGATCACGATCTCATATCAACAGTTCATTTTTGAATTGAATAATAATAATAATAATAACCACTACTGACAAAACTGTACACTATAACAGACCCGATATAACACTACATGATAAAAATAGCAACACCATTTATATTATTGACATAGCCATCCCCAACAGTCACAACGTACAATCAACAATAGCCGATAAGCTTTCAAAATACCAAGACTTAGCGATCGAATTAAAAATAAAATGGAGAGCACGTACAGTGCATATTGTACCAATAGTCTTGTCATCAACTGGTATAATACCCAAAACACTCACTCAAAGCCTTGACATTTTACACATGCCTATACACACACTACAACTATTGCAAAAAGCCACGATTCTCAACACGTGCCGCATCACACGCAAATTTCTAACATCATCATCCATATCATCAACTTACTTCATTTAACGTGCCATGCTTGGTCTGGCCCGCATGACACGCTTTTACCCCTTCAAAAAAGGGAGTTAAAAAAAAATTCAAAAATAATAATAATAATAACACTTTGAATGCTGGTGCCTCTACCTTATTTAGTTTCCCTTCTGCTTCTTCCTAAACAACCTTTACTCTATTGCTTTTGTATGATGGATACGCGTGAACATCGCGTGTATATTGCATATAGTATTAGTTTAATATCTAGTATGTGTGCTTGTTAGCTACCTATGTAGTTTATGGTAGGCAGTGCCTCAGAAGCAAAGCGCCACTTCGTTCCTTGTAATTGCTTCTGTTGTCCCAAGGACATAATGTCCTACGGACCAAATTTCGGTCCTGGCCACCAATCTTATTGGAAACTGGCCATCTGCGCAAAAGATAGTATAGTGCATAAATGCACTCTTTGTTCTGATGGCAAAAAAATCAGGCGCAGAACCAACGGCTTTACGTGCTTTCCGAGATACGGTTGTGTCTAACACCGCCATCTTCCGTTAGGCAGTTAAAAAAGCTCAATACCAGCCTCGAGTTATACAGGCTAGTAATGAACTTTCTTAACAGAAAAACCCAATAATTTTTTATTTGTCGGGATCTGAACTTTGCACCTCATGCACAGCAGTCGCATTCACTACGACTGCGCCACGGTGGCAGGACGTATAAGGAAATCAACGTCTATGAACGGCGATTAACGATTGCGATTAGATAGGCCGCAGGTTTGCTTGCCCTCAGCTGCAATAAAATATTTTATTTGTAAGTTCACCAAATAATTGCCTACTGGCGCTAAGGTCTTGTCTCTAACAAAGCAAAAAGAGTAATTCATAATTTGACCATTAAGCGGAAATATAAACTCTGTTCTTATTTCATCTATAAAACGTAACGCAAGCCTATGTGTCCTTACCTTTATATTACATTATAAATAATTTAGAAGCAAGTAAAGAAGTGGTTTATTTAATTTAGAAAACATGTCTCCAAATATATTTAAACGTAGACTGAAGAAAGCCTTATTATCTACGGTATAGACTCCCACGCGTGTTTTGAATATTATATGTTATTCCCAGGATCATTTGAATGTTTTTGCGAATTTGGAAACAAGGTTTCTTTTATTTATATTCGTAATTAATGGTTTACAAAAAAGGTTCTGAATTATAAATTATACTGCCATGCGAGGCGGTGGTACGGTCCCATCCGTATTTCATAAGCAGTTTTACAAATTTCTATCGATATTTTTATTAGGTTTCCTCACTACATGGTCTATGACCCCTGGTGCGCGAAGTGGAATAGAAATTAAATAAATATATTATTTAATGTTTGCGCATCAAGCGGGTGCGCTGCGTGGAATAATCATAGTGCGCGTCAAAAATCACATACAAAATTATTTTATAATTAGTTTAGTGGTTATTGAGAATCAGAAAAGAAAACGTGCGCAGTAAATGACAATAGACCCTTAATAGGGATACATAGGACAGCATATAGCTGACGCAATATATATACCTGCTTACTCCTTTGCGTCATAAGTCTAGCTTGCGATAACTGCGAATAGGAGTTTTTTTGTTGGTTTGCTACGCTTTCACACCTTAACTACTCGACCGATCATCATGAAATTTTGCATACACGTTGTCAAGAGAACAGAAAAGGACATAGGGCACTTTTAATCTAGAAAAATCTACGCTTACTAATATTTTTTTTTACGTTGGGTAATGCTTTGACGCATTCTTCTCCGCGGGGCCACGGAGAAGTTATGTCGGATAATACCAACTAAACCTACCACGGTCTTCCTCGACATAACCATAGTCGGCGAGGCCGTGCGAATCCTTTCCACATGCAATCGCGACCCCGCCAAACAGTTTCTAATATAACCTAAACTACATTTACATGAGCGAAGCCACGGACAAATTCTAGCGATTTATGTTTATCACTTTATATAGAAAATGCTTTTGATAATATTGAAACACAGTACGTTATTACGGGGAGCCTGTAAGGGGATTAGGTTCGCACTATGACTCATTGATCCGATGTACGTTACCAATTGATTAATGAATTAAACCCTTTCACGTCATTACTCGCGATCAATCATGAAGTTATGCTTGGATACTTTGTCCTATGCAGTCAAAGTAGGGTGTTAAATGTAAAACGCATTTTTAATTTATCAATTTGTATTGCATTGCCATATTCTTAAGCAGAAATAGCCTAGTGGAAGATCGTTATCATACCTACTGCCACACAGGTATCGAGTTCAATCCCAAGGCACGCATCTCTGACGCCAACGACCGAGCTTGAGTCTTTTCGAAGTTATGTGCGTATTAAATAGTTAATGATCGATTTAACGGTAAAGGAAAACATAGGGAGGAAACATCATGGAAAACCTGCCTAAGAGTTCTTCGTAATGTTCTCGAAGATATGTGAAGTCTGCCAACCCGCACTGGGGCAGCATGGTGGCTATGGCCTAACTCTTCTCACACGGAGAAGAGGCCCTGTGAATCATACACATTTTTGTCTCTTTTGGATCAAACCTACAACACTTGGCGCAATGGCAATGGCGAAGCTACCATTTAAACCACTACGCCATCCGTACAGGTGACTACATACATACAATAACTTATTTTTATATGTGTCGGAGCCTCAAGAAAATAATCATTGGAATCTAATTTATTTCTGTAATTGGAGTTGAAAATAGCGCCATCTATTGGTTTGTTTCGGAACGTCAAGCGTAAGTTTGAGTGAGGCCGCCATAGAGCCAATGTGTCAGTTGAAGTGACAGTTATAACTGTCAGTGTCATATTGACGTTATATATGCGCCGGAGACTCGTGCGCGGACACATTCGGTGGACGAACTCGCTGCGTTATGGATCAAATCAGAGATAATCACAGTCAACCTTTATTGTTTTATTTCTCTTATATTTGCCTATTATTAGTTTACGTACGAAGTATAATACTACGCCTATATTTTGTTGCTTTATCATGTCAAAAGCGAGTTGCCGTCCTATTTTCCAACATAATATGTATAATAGCTGGATACATTTTTTATTGCTTGCGGTTTTTTATTATATATTTTTATAGGTCCAGAAAGAAATATTGCTAATTTAGCTGTGGCAAGTGCAAGTGTATTTTTATTTCTTAGATTACGTGGTTGTCTATGAGTGTCACTTGTAGGGGGGAAATATATATACTTTTTTTTGTCGATAAGGTAGCTTTTTAGTGTAAATATTTTAAATTTATCAACGTGCGGTCTACAACTTTCCATCTTGTCTATATTTGCCTATATTGGATTGACACATAACATTTAGTTTAATCAAACCAAAGTGGCCAATCGTCACCCGAACTACAAGTTTGAGTCAGTAATCTAAATCAATTAACCGAGGACGTGTGATCTCCAATCAGTTTCGGTTTACTTAGAACCGAAGTGGCATCAGTTAGTCTATTTTCCGTTTGAATTGAACTGGCGGTATCCTAACTAATATTATAAATGCGAATGTGAGTTTGTTTGTTCGTTACGCTTTCACGCCTTAACTACTCAACCGATCAATATGAAATTTCGCATAGTCATTGTCGAGGGAACAAAAAGGAAATGGAGTACCTTTTATCCAGGTAAAAGTACTGTTACACACTTTACCTAACTTACATTTACGCAAGCAAAGCCGCGGGCAAATCTAGTAATATTATAAATGCAAATGTGAGTTTGTTTGTTTGTTACGCTTTCACGCCTTAATTACTCGACCGATCATAATGAAAAGGACATAGGGTACCTTTATTCAGAAAAAGTGCTGTTACTAACCTAACCTAATCTAACCTAGATTTACAAGAGGGAATCGGCGGGAAAAAGCTAGTGGTTTATATTAGCTCTGCAAATGGTTACTGTTTATACAAAAAACCAATGCTGTGTTCAAGGATTTCTGGCAACGTTGGCTTTAATCAAACCACACATACTTGGCCTCGATGGCGTAGTGGTTAGTGTAACCGACTGCCACGCCTGAGGTCGCGGGTTCGATTCCCGCACAAGTCAAACATTTGTGTGCATGAACATGGATGTTTGTCTTGGTCTGAGTGTTTCTATGTATAATATGTATGTATTTACAAAAAAAAGAGTTATATAATATGTATGTTTATCCATTGTCTAGTACCCATATTACAAGCTCTGCTTAGTTTGGGCTAGATGGTGTTGTGTGTATGTGGTAGAATATTATTATTATTATTATTATACTATTTATTAATTGGTCGGGCTCACATTAGCTAAAATGTATGCGTATAAATAATGTATCTAAAAGTGAAGCTATCTAGTAATATCTACATCAATGGATACCTTAGTATAATAATATTATGATAAGGAATAGATATCGAAGGAGAAGATATCGTATTTACACAGTTCACAAAATTATCTATTTTGTGAACTTTGTAGATATCTTCCAACAGATAGTTTACCAACTCCGAAACTTGAGGGAGCATTGACGTGCAGAGCTATTTATAAAGTTACCTAAGCACACTCTTGTCTGCGTTTGATTTCAAATATATTCACGGCTGTACGCGTAGAGGTAAACAGTCTACGAGTTTCCAATTGTCAAGATCGATATATTTATCTTCATTAAAAATTATCATATTTTTATAGTGCGCTCGTCGTTTTAATATGAGTGTGTAGATGCGTGCGTGTATGCATGCGTGCATATCTGAAGCGAAATGAACGATAACTCAAAACCCTTCTATATCTATTTATATTTAGAATAATCATAATATAATATAATATTCTACCACATACACACAACACCATCTAGCCCAAACTAAGCAGAGCTTGTACTATGGGTACTAGACAATGGATAAACATACATATATACTTGTTTTTTTTGTAAATACATACATATTATACATATTCATATGGTGGCGACAAAGATTTAATAGCGAGATTGAAGATCTAGTGTCAGAGCCGAATATCATCGCGGAAATAAAAGCTAGCCGACTTCGCTGGCTCGGACATGTGGAACGAATGGGAGAGGATCGAGCTGCCAAAAGAGCATATCTCGGGCGTCCCACCGAGCGTCGTCCGGTGGGTCGGCCAAGGTACCGCTGGAAAGACGAAATAGACGAAAGACCTGAAAGAGATGAATGTGCTCGATTGGTCTGACTTGGCATAAAATAGGAAAGAATGGCGCACTTTAATGTCGGAGGCCAAGATCCACTTTGGATCGCTGAGCCAACGAAGTAAGTAAGTAAGTATATTCATATGACATGTTTTTTTTATACTTACTCCCGCTGTTTGTAAAATTTCTGTATCGCCAGGGGCTTTACAAATATTCAAACAACGCACACAAAGAATATCCAGACTCGCGACAATCATTTGTAAATCACACAAGGTTTTGTGCCGGGATTCGAACCCACAACACTTGGTACAAAGGCAGTGACGAGGCGATCACTTAAACCACTACACCATCCGTGAGTGTGTAGGTGCGTTCATACGTGCGTGTGTAAAACCCTACTATATTTGCTTAAAATATATATCAATACAAATAAATAAAATTGAAGTGTCTGTTTGTAATGTCAAAATAACAGCTTTTTATCTAATGAATATGAAAGTATATAAGGTACCTATACGAAAACATCTATATTTTTTATTTCTGTCTGTCTGTTTGTTCCGGGTAATCTCCGAAACGGCTGAACCGATTTTCACGGGACTTTCACTGGTAGATAGCTGATGTTATAAGGAGTATCATAGGCTACTTTGATTTAAAAAAAAGGGTTCCGCGGAAACAAACACTTTTTAGTTAAAATCTACGCGGACGAAGTCGCAGGTAAGCAGCTAGTTTAAAATAAACATGTTTTAATGACATCAAATTGAACCGTGTAAGCTCAACTCATTAAGCGTATCCAATTTCATACCGTAACTTCATCATCATCACTGCAACCGTATGACTTCACCAGACAAACTACAAACAAACTCGCATTCAAATAATACTGTGGAGCTAGCTTTCCAAATGTTCAAAAATAGTGAAGTCTAAGAATTTTGTGCAACACTGTTGGTGTAAACAGCATTTAGAAACCTCTGTCAGAGCAAAATTGATTAAATACGCAAACGACGAAAATTTCGTTCAATAAATTATTTCAAAAATAATTTTATGAACGAAATTTCTTTGTTCACGCTTGTTTGTAGTTTCCTTGGTGACGTCACAAGGTTTTGTTTTCTTAATATATTGTATCTAAAGACACATTGCAAGTATATATGGTGTATAATAAAAGTTATTTGGCACGTTTATGCTGTAATTCAGCTGGCAATCCTTTCTCTCACGAGAGAGAAATAATTCACGATGCAGCACTAGCCACGTGTGAACTGTGGCTACCAGTGAAATAACTTTCAAGTATACAAGGCTATATTTTAGGAGGTTTAGTATACTGCAATTTTGTCTCGAATATTTGTAGCAGAAATGTCGCACATATTTTGCAGTTTTGTAAATAGGTATTGATAAAACAACATTATTAACGTTTAACATTAAAAAAGTATAATAATAATAATAATAATATAAATATATATATATACATATAATAATAATACAAAAAGTTACAGATGGGTTCACATTATACATATATACATTTATTATATGTATATATGCTAAGATGTTTTATTATATATATATACAATAAAAGGATTTACATAACAGTTTTGATGATCCATTGTAGTAAAAATCTGTATACAATTATTTTGAAACCCTGTCTCTTAAACTAGGATAGGACCTGTATTATAAGAGACAGTGTTTGGGTGTTATATATTACTTGAGTAGATGTAAAACTTACAGACTGTGTCTAGTGTAATTATATCAATGAAGTACATAACAGGTATGCGTAAATGTAACTTGGGTAAACTGTGTGCGTGTGGATGTGTGTACCTACATATATTATGTGGATGCGAGCGTTCAGTTCTATGTGTGCTTATTTGAATGTGCATGTGTGTGTGTAAGTGTGTGTGTGTGTTTGCGTGTGCGTGTGTGTGTGTGTGTGTTTGCATGTGCGCGTGTGTGTGTGTGTGTGTGTGTGTGTGTGTGTGTGTGAGTGTGGAGGGTAAAGATGAACGTGTTTGTGAGGGTATATATACTTAGTGTTGTTTGTGGGGTACGTGGGGAAAATGTGAAGGTGGGTTGCGGAACATTAATCCTTACTAATATTATAAATTCGAAAGTAACTCTGTCTGTCTGTCTGTCTGTTATCTTTTCACGGCTAAACCACTCAACCGATTTAGATGAAATTTGGTACAGATATAGTTTAAAATTTAGGAAAGAACATAGGCTACTTTTTATTCATGTAGGTACCACGCGGGCGGAGCCGCGCGCAAAAGCTAGTTATTTATACGACGGTGCCTACGATAATTTAGCGATAATATAACACTCAATCGATTTCATTGTACGAGAGCGTGGAATGCCGTGACGTCGACGAGTCATGTGAGCGGAATCATTCGATGGGCGACGGTTATATTTTGAAGTGAGACGAACGTCGAGGGGCACATTTTCGGAAGCTACCTACGAAGAAGATCGGACTATCAAAAGAGGACCGAGTGTATAGCTGCGGTTTGAAATTTACGCCATGGACTCGCTACCAGAGAACCCTACTGAAGTTGGCTGTGCCCCTAAGTTATCGCACACGTTGTTGTATTATTTATTTATTGAATTAAAAAGATGATATATATTAATGTACACTAATTAATATATAGGACATTTTCAAATAATTTCTGTGATTTGGACGACACAGTCAAGCAAACACAATTGAGTTTCTCTGTAAGAAAAGATTTATTGTGTTTATTTTATATGTAGGTACACTATGACTCACTTGAAATAAAAGTGTTTAGTAATAAAACCTTACATACCTTTAAGAAAAGAAACGACATTTAAGGCTTATCCCACCACCTTCAAAAAGCATTTATCTATAAGATAAACGTCTCACCATCTCTCTTCTTTAACCTAACGAGAGTGAGACAGCATGCGATTTATCTTTCGGATAACTTTTACTTGTTAGTTGTGGGACTGTGGCCATTAATGTTATTAATCACAATGTCAGTTCCTAAATCATAATTAGAATATATTTCTATGTAATAATAATTAACAATGATATTTTTATTTTATAAATTGTTTTCTCCCAACTACAACGAAACGCTTTTTGCTTATATATTTACCATAGATTACAAAATTCTTTTGTTATGTCACGGTCTGGCCTGATGAGGTTTGTTGCGCGGGAAAATTTAAATTAAAGAAAATTATATTTTGCTTTACAAATCCTAACTAATATTATAAAAGCGAAAATGAGTTTGTTTTTTTGTTCGTTTATTACCTTTTCACGCCTAAACCACTGAACCGATCATCCTGAAATTTTGCATACACGTTGACAGGTGTACAGAAACGGACATAGGCTACCTTTCATCCGGAAAAAAATTACTGTTCCCGAGGAAAACAATAATAACATTCTTATGATAATAGATGGCGCCACGTGTCTTTCGAATCATTATTGAATTATATTATTACAAGCAGAGTACAACCGGAATTGTCAAATTCTAAAT
Source organism: Catocala sponsa (assembly GCA_963564715.1). Lineage (NCBI taxonomy): Eukaryota > Metazoa > Arthropoda > Insecta > Lepidoptera > Erebidae > Catocala > Catocala sponsa. The sequence goes on from OY751349.1 coordinate 4,998,752, forward strand.
TAACGCGAGCGAAGCCGATGGCAAAAGCTAGTAATATTATATAGAGATTTGATTTTTTGTTTTTCTTTTACTCAAAGTACTCAACTTAAGTATTTTACTCAAAAACTATTCAACTACTTTTAATATTTCTTTTACCTTTATAAAGCTATATTATCACGTATTGGCATAGGCAATATTTTTATTTTAAAATAAATACTTATACTTATATAACCTAACCTACTTTTACGCGAGCGAAGCCGCGTGCAAAAGCTAGTGTATAATAATTCCTGTGTCGCGGGCGACATTCCAATATAAACTTTATCGCGATAACAATATCGATGCCGCATCTCGCGATTCTTTATGTTTTTGCGGAGTTCTCGCAACTACATCGATACTGCATCGCATTTGTGTAGTTTTGATAGTCCAATAGCTGCGAATGCTGCGAATGGACTTCAAAAGAACGACTCATTCGCCGTGATTGGCGTTTGTTTGTGAGCGCGACAGAACACACGGTCTTTTCAATTAGTTCATCATGCATTGAATTTTTGGCAAAAATTTGCTTTCACTCTTTGAAATATAGATTACATTTTCTATAAAAGATTATTACTACAACTTGAATATGGCTTAGTGGTTTAAGTGGGTGCCTCACAACTGCCACTGCGTCGAGTGTGGTGGGTTCGATTCCCACACGGGACAATAATTTGTGTGATGCAGAAATTATTGTTTCGAGTCTAGGTGATCTTTGTGTCTATTGTATAGTCCACCGCGACACAGGAATTATTCCTAGTGCGGAGTTGTCTTTTTTAAGAAGAAATTGTAATATAATCATTCAACATCCAAAACCTCATAGGGCGTACAACTCTCACACAAATTTCAAACTTTTAATAAAAGAAATGAAGCAAATTGAAGTTTGGGGAGTAAGTAGGTACATAATAATTTTATTATTTACTAGCTTTTGCGCGCGGCTCCGCCCGAGTGGTACCTACATCAATAAAAAGTAGCCTATGTTCTTCCCCAGTTTTTGCTATACCTGTACCAAATTTCATTTAAATCGATTGAGTGGTTTAGCCGTGAAAAGGTGACAGACAAAGATATAGACAGAGTTACTTTCGATTTTATAATATATACTAATTACAAGGGAATCGGACACTTCATTAAGGACGAGTAGTAGCGCACACATAAATAAGCAGTACCTTATGACACAGTTACAACGAGGTAATCGCAATCACATCCTAACTAATAATATAAATACGAATGTGTGTTCATTTGTTACGCTTTCACGCCTTAACTACTCAACTGATCATCATGAAATTTCGCATACACATTGTCAGTAGAACAGAAAAGGACATAGTTCACATTACATCCAGAAAAAAATTACTGTTTTTGACCTAACCTATATTTAAGCGAGCAAAGCCGTGGAAAAAATATATATGGTATAATATGACATCCAATTTCCTTTGTAATTAATCGATATATGTACTATATCGATTAATTACAAAGGAAATTGGATACTTTATTAAAGGAAAATGTTGCATGAGTTATGTAGCTCGCTTAACAAAAACATATTGACGGTTCGTATTCGTAAAGTATTAAGCGAATATCCATGTGATATCTGGTCTGGTAAGCAGCATTAAATTAAATCATACATTATTTTTACAAACATTCAAACGACCGAAAAAAATGGTTGTCTGTAAAGTCGGTTTACGAACGATACTTTAACGTGACAACGTCATAACGTGCCTTCGGCTTGCTCGTGTAGCGCTCTCGCTCCGATCGTAATGTTACAATGAGCGTAACGGGACAATGAGCGTAACGGGACAATGAGCGTAACGGGACAATGAGCGTAACGGGACAATGAGCGTAACGGGACAAAGAGCGTAACGGGACAATGAGCGTAACGGGACAATGAGCGTAACGGGACAATGAGCGTAACTGGACAATGAGTCATCCTTTTTCGTGCGTGCAGCCGGCGTTCCTCGATTTATTAGACGTTGTCACGTCAAAAAGAACACCCGGACTCAGAACAACCATTTGTATTTTTACTGTTTTGAGACTGACTGACTGTTTGAGGTTTTTTTAAATTTGTGTAATCATCTGATCTCACAATTTTTTGTCCCGTGTGGGATTGGAACCCGGCGTAATGGCGGTGGCGATGCTACCACTTAAATTACTACGCCATCCGTGCCATTATTTTAGCATTAGTTTAGTTCATATTTTGACCAACGCTCGATAACGTGCATAGACACATTTATTTTTGTTTTAACATAGACAGTGTTCGCCCAGTATTTGAAATTCAAACGTAATTCTAAAACTTCTTTTTTAAGGTTCCTACACACAATGCCGGCGGCACGAGTCGCCGGCTTTTGCGGAACGGCACGTGCCGCCGGCTTTTGCCGGGCATTTGTGCCACCAGCATATGCCGCAGAAACTTGCACAAAGCCGCCAAGTATCATTCCAGTTATGACAGTCGTGTAGAACGCTAGCCGCACGGTACGCCGACATACCCGGGCGGCCATGCCGGCGGCTTCTTTGTGCGGCAAAACTGGCGGCTTTGTATGCCGTCGAGTGCACCGCGGCTTGACCGGCGGCAGTGCCGGTGGTAGTGCCGCCGGCACTGCCGCCGGCACTGTGTGTAGGAGCCTTTATATTTATTTCTGCATATAAGCTTAAACTATGCCAAACCAGGCATGAGGAATGCGTGATTCGGCCCAGAGAGGGTTGGCAGACTTGACATATTTTCGAGAACATTATGGAGAATTTTCATACATACAGATTTCCTCACCATATTTTGCTTCACTGCTAAAGCGAGCGATAATTAAGTTTTTAATACGCACACAACTTCGAAAAGTCATAGATGTCCTTGGTCCTTGGGTTTGAACTCGAGACCTCACGTAGCAGTCCAACGGTCTCCCACTAGGCTGTCGCTGGTACTTTATTGACTATCCGCTAGTTAATACTTTCTCATAAATATTTGAAAGTAGCTCATAAGCAAGGCTTCTTATTTCCACTGAACGTAGACCTCTTGTTGACATTTTCCTTTAAATATAAGCGGTTTATTTTTGGGTCCTATTAAAGTTAATTAAGGACTTTCCCTCGAAAAGTAAACACAGAGAGATTATCAGAAAATAGGGTAACTTTTCGAGGTCGCTGTTAATTCACAAAGCCAAGTTTAAATATGTCGTATAGATTAAAATAAAGTGTTTTATAAGGTCGTAACAATTATGTCAGTTTTATTGAAATTAATGTCATTGTTGTTGACGTAATGGGTTGGAATTATTTGAATTGTTATAGTATGCCTTAATTGTATACTGTTTTCGATCGATCCGAAGGAATGAAGGTGACTGCAATGCATGAGGTTTTCGGCTTAATTCAATTAGACCGGTTCACAAGTTGAATTATTTAAGTTATTTAGCGAAACCTTTTATTGGCTATATAAAATAGTTTTACAATTATATTGGTAAACAATTTGTCACGCTGTTGGTTTTCTTCATAAAAATAAATAAATAAAATATCCGAGTTAAGCAATAATGTTATTCAAAATCGAAATATATTTATTCATGTAGGTCACAATGTAACACTTATGAACGTCAAATTTACACTTATTAATGTGAATTTACATTTACATTTACCTGTTGCCGTGTTCAGCAAAGCAGCGGTGTAGAACCAAAAAGAAAAACTTGCAAGAAAATCACGGCCCCTTTTTTAAATTGCCAAGTTAACAAACAGTATGGTATATTTTACATTTGACATATTGAATTTTCTAAAAGCAGAGCACGTTAAGCCGTCGGTCCCGGCTGCCATGAACATCTATGGCAGTCGTTATTGGGAAGTCAGTGCCCTATAATATTATAGGGCACTGATTAAGGCTAGCCTTAGGGTATCGTGAGCCATCGGTTGCGGAGGTCAGGTGGCAGCCGCTCCGTGTAAAACCTGATATGCAGTCAAATCCGGTTAGACCAGAAAAGCCGACTGCAAGTGACTTGGGAATAATAAAGGCTAGGGAGAAGATATTGAATTTTCTATTAAGAAATCCTCAGTAGCACCCCGGAGTCTGGACTTAGGTCCGATGGATGGAATGGTGTGATATAGATCTGCCTACCCTTTTGTGGATATAGGATCGAGACCATGTATGTACATAATATGTATGTATATACTCGTGTGCCTAAAGTGTGATTGTATTAACATTAAACGTATTTGTCAACACTTTATATGATTACTAGATTTTGTCCTCGACTTTGCTGGTTTCAGTTCCATCGATACACCCACCATTCACGGCAGCGAGCCGTCACACTATGGTAGGTTTGATCTGTAGTACCTGGGACGATCCATTATTCCCCGGGTGAGCCCGACATTACCTCTCCGATCCCCTATTCCCGCGGAGAGGCATGAGTAAATGCGTTACACCATGTTAAAAAATTAAGTAGGTAACAATACTTTTCTCTGGATGAAAGGTACGCTATGTCCGTTTCTATTCCCCAGACAACGTGTATGCAAAGTCTCATAATGATCTGTGGAGTAGGTAAGGAGTGAAAGCGTAACAAACAAATGATCAAAGAAACAAACTCACATTCGAATTTATAATATTAGGAAGGATATGTAGTCACGCTCTTTCATCGCTCAAAAGTTGTCTAAAATCTTTTACTATAGATGTGTTTTATTAGTTATTCGAGGATTGCTATAGGTATAATAAAAATAAATTTTCTCACGGCTTCATTCAGTTTCGCTGGGCGTTGCACATACCTAACTTATATTTTAAGGAAATTCTAATCTATAATAATATATCTACATCCGTATCAACATATGTGTAATGATTTGTATGCATTTATGTTATTAGCGGTACAGAAAAGGACATAGAGTGACTTTCATCCAGAAAAAATACTGTTACAAACCTAACCTAAATTTTTTTTTGCGGGCAAAATCTTGTGTGGTAGCTTCGTATGACTTTAGCCCTGAGGGGTGACATTGGCCCTTAATTGGAAAAACTGTTTAATTGGAAGAAGCTGTTTTACTGACAGTTTATAGTGCTTCTATTGATTTCCACGTGTATTTTTTCGGCAGAAAGTATGATAGTGATCTGGTGGGAACTTCAAACTTTTTCCAATTAAGGGCCAATGTCACCCCTCAGGGCTAAAGTTATACGACCTTACGGTATATATAATTACTCTACAAACGTAATATTTTAATAATTTTTATTTGAATTGAATTATTACAGTCACATTATAGCTGAAATTACAATCTGACAATCACAATAAGCTAACACAAATACAAATGTTTAGTAGAAAAACTATTACTAATTTGCGTGCTGCATACCTATAATGGAAAGAAATTAAGTCAGTGACGACTTTTTCATTGTAAACTAATGTTTATTGGCGTGATTTCAGTACGTTTTAGATTCCGACGTACAACAAATGCCACTGAATTTTTTCGTTCGTTAATACTAGCCTCGGCTTCGCATAGGTAGTAAAAAACCTTAACATTTACATACCTAAACCTTCCACATGAATCATTCTGTCTATTGGTGAAAATCCCATGAATATCCGTTTAGCAGGTTTTGAGTTTATAGCGATCAGATAGACAGACGCGGCGAGAGACTATGGCTTATAATATTATGTAGTGATACTGATTAGACAACGAGTTTTAATTGCGTTGTTGATTATGACAAGTAATGTATAATTTTTTATAAAATAAACTAGATGTGCCCGCGGTTCAGCCACGTTTATAGTTACTGCGCCGGCCCCGTGAGTCGTAGCGTGATGTTATATAGAAAGAAAGAAAGAAAAGAAAGAAAAATATTTATTTTGGCACACGCAAAACACGAAGAAATATAAAAAAAACAACAAAAAAACAAAAAGTATACAAATTACAAAATAAAAATAAAAGTAGGATAATAAACCTAACACTAATTTAATTTATACAGCCTATAACCTTCCTCGATAAATAGGCTATCCAACACTAAAATAATTCCTGTAGTAGTCAGTAGTTCCTGAAATTAGCGCGCGTTGCGGCGCGGCGCAGTAATCATAAACGCAGGTGAAACCGCGGGCACATCTAGTGTATGTACATCTGCCCAAGCCGGGATTCAAATCCAAGAGGATTTTTAGTGCAAGAGCACAGCAGTGGCATTCACAACCACTGTGCCACGGAGGCAGTTACGAATATAGTTAGTAGGTAAGTATGCCGTAACTGTACTGTATAATCGCTTCGATTACCGCGAAATAAATAATACCGACCCTAGCAAAAGCAAATTGATATGGGAAATAAGGAAACGAGTGAAAGATAAATTTGTGTGAATCCCTGGCCCTCTTATTTACAGCCGAAAAGCAGTAATTAGCTATGTTCTCCTGATTGTCATCAAATTGTGATTCCATTGTTTTATATTTTATATACCTACTCACACATCTCCCAACATGCCGTACATTCTCATCACGAACATACTAGCCCCAATCATATACATTCCACCTATTCAGAGCACGGAGAGGCTGGTTATCTGTAATACAGGACCTCCTAGTACAGAAACCAGTCTCCCACACAGACTATACATTCGCTGCTTTTTTGTATGGACTGTTTGTTTATGATGTCAAATATCATGTACTGTGTGAGAGAACAAATAAACAAATAAACAATTATCATTATTATTCTGATTTGATTAATATGAAATAATTAAAACTCGAATGCAAGCTCATTCAATTTTCGAATGATGCGATATTTTTCATATAATCGAGTCTCGATATTTTTCCTATGTATAAATTGTTTTTTAAGCCAAGCCTCACAAATATAGCTATAGGCGGCTACTAGTTTGTTAATAAAAGGTAAATACGTATCAAAGATGTGTATCTACGAGTAATCAGTCGCCCGCCATTCCGTTTGACCCAAAAGTTTGGAACTAGAAACTAATATTAGTACGAATTAATTTACATTTCTAGTAGCCCCTGTTAGTGCGATAATATCGCGACAAAGAACACGCGAACAAATTTGTCGTTTCTCTTTATTGTTGTGTATAAGGCGAGTGGCAGTAATAGTCTAGTGGAATACCGTTGGACTGCCATGCAGAGGTCTCAGGTTCAATCGAAAGGCACGCACCTCTTGATTTTTAACACGCTTTTATTAGGTTCACATGTATCTTATCTTATCTCATGTGTGGGGGCCAGTCAGTGCAGACCGGTGACACTTCGACCCAGTGGGATCTTTTGTGTCGGCCCCAAGATTTAATCCTTAGCTATCTCCTTATGAATGTACTGCATAAGCCGCAGTGTATAATTCAGAAGGAGAAGCCTGAAGTCTTCAGGGTTTGGATTTGCCAATCCTATCAGACCCATCCTCAGTCCAGCCAACGCGTCGCATTCACACAATAGGTGCGATATGGACTCGTCCTGTTCACCACAGGCTCTGCAGATCGAATTGTGTGCCAATCTCAATCTGCACAGAAAGTCGTTGATGCCAAAATGGTCAGTGAACGCTCCTGTGAGCAGGCGCATTTGGCTCTTGCTATATCCACAGAACTTCCGGGTGAAGCCTGTGGCTCCGTTTGCAATGAAAGCTTCACCTGTATGTTTGTTTGTTAGTTTGTTTGTACTTGATACCGACTCCTTCTGACTTGATTTTGACCCACTTCAAACAGTCAGATTTCATTTAAAAGTTGTAGACTTATCGAGGACCGATGACAATATAATAATATAGAAAAATAAAATAAGAATAAAAAAACTAAAAAAAAAAACACGTTTTATTTAAAATACTAAACTAAAAAGAAGAAAATATTTTTTTTAATAATTCAAAGTAAGGATAGAGTGATTAATAAAAGAAATCATTTTAGTGTAAAAAAGCGTGGGGTGCTTTTTAAGATATTTTGATAACCCACACCACACTTTTTAAAAAGATATATTCTACATTTTTAAATAATTATAGTTATGTGCATATTAACCTATTGTATCGTAACAGCACACCGGCGCGGTGGTCGAAAAAAAATGATTTTTTATTGTGTCTCGCATACTACTTGACAGCTTGAAGAAAAAGGAAAACATCTTGAGGAATCCAGCATGTCTGAGAGTTCTCAATAATGTTCTCGAAGATAATTATGTGAAGTCTGCTAACCCGCACTGGGCCAGCAGCATGGTGGAGTATGGCCTTACCCTTCTCAAACTGAGAAAAGGCTCGTGTTCAGCAGTGAGACAGTTTATACATATTATAAAGGGAACTATATTTTTTGTCACCATAATTTATATTTGCCATCAAGTTGTATCACCTAATAAATAGATCTATCGCCACGAAATATTTTCATTCTCAGATAAACAAAAATAGTTCCCAGGTATGAATTATCAAATTAATGTTAATATATGTGTAAAATTAGAGATGGATTACCAATAAAATTGTAGTTTATTAGATGAATATAAGCTTCGTTCTTATAATTACAGTTTTATTACTTAAATAATAGCTTTGTGCTCAGAATGGCAGATCTGTCACCAAATAAATCGATTATCGATCCCTGACTGCGACTCTTTTTTATTTGTTATTTTGTCACCAAAACAGTAGTTACATTTTATTTCGTTCAGTTATTAAAATAATAGTATTCGTTACCAATTTAATACATCAATTTATAATTTTAATGAAAATATGTTCAAAGGGGCGGAGACAAATTGGCGCTATTAAAAATTGACCAATCCGGCCTCAACGATGGGTCGTAGGTAATTAGGTACGATCATACGAAAATGCATGGATTGATTTTGATGACTACAAAGTCCAATGGTTCAGCAAATGGAGAGTGGATCTACCGCACAATATTGATTGGATGCATGGGAAATGCAGTTGCCCTGCCTTTTACAAAAATTATATGTGCAAACACATTATCGGATTAGCCATATGCTTAAAGCTGGCCAACCCCCCATCAGAAGCAAAAAATGTGCTTATCGGCCAGAAAAGAAAAAGGGGGCGCCCTTCAAAATCCAAACCAGCACTGATTATTCAGTGATTATTATTTTTAACAATAAATATTGATTATTTTGACTTTAATTGTTTTATTTTCTATTCCGTTAGAAATTTTATTTAAGTATATTTATACTACCTGTGGAAATTAAGGTCCTTGGGGGAGGCATATGTCTAGTTAAGTAGTAGACTCTTTCGGTTGAAACGATGATGACGACCACCCTAAATTTTTATTGGAACTTTATGAAATTTTCTAGTGATATATGATTTATTTGTAATCTCTTTAAATTAGCTTGCTTAAATACTTATTAGAACAAACCTATTATAATACATACAAAAACATTTATTTGGTACTAGACCCTATATCTCCATGATTTTAGGTAATTTATTGTGGAATTGATTTTATATTGCTTGGTGACTACATTTTGGTGACAAATCTACTATTTTGCGGGCAAACCCTATTATTTAAGAAATATAAAACTAATTAAATTGGCGATAGCTTAAATGATACCCTATTATAAAGGACTGATATTAATATAAGATTAGTGTGCGCGGCATGTAATTCAGGTTTATTAATAGTCACGAATATATAGCCTGTATTTAAGTAAGCAAGGTTTAAGCAACAGTACCTACTAAAATATCTTATCGGTAGATCTAGAATTAAAAAATATGTTTGTCAAAAATATTTACAGTGACTTAATTAACTACGAATTGTACGTTTATAATATTAACATAAAAATGATTAGGTAATTGGTGATTATGAAAATGCTTAAGCTTATTTTATATAATTAAGTAATTTTATTATTTGTCATAAAATGTCAAACCGGTGCTGAATCACGGCCTTACGCATTCATTAACAAAAATGAATAATTGGTAATTTATTTACACCAGCTTTTGCTCGCAGCTTCGCTCGTGTAAAAGTAGGTAAGGTTAGTTAGTAACAATACAATTTTTAAATAAGAAAGAATTTTTAAAATCGGTTGTGTAGTTTTTGAGTTAAACCCTTGCAAACAAACAAACAAATCAATCTTTCCTCTTTTTAATATTATTATAGTATAAATTATAGATGAGATAATGGTTTTCTCTTGTTTAAGCTCATAAGAACTGTAGATTATAGTCAAAGGTTTGCGTCAGTCAGAGAAATTCATCGGACTTACAAAATTGTAATATTCATATAACCCACTGAAATACTGTAACTCAGACGACGGAACATGCTAGCTTCTACAAACACCGCTTGTCATATTTTATGCAATGCAAGAGCGAGTCAGTGAGAACTACACTGAGAAATTTATTATTTGTACACAGTTAATGACAAACGCCATCCGGCCCTTATTATTACTGCTTACTGGCATTAATGATTATTATCATTACTTTCGTGCCTTTTTTACGTGGCGGAATGCTGTGACGCACACCCCTCCACGGAGGCGGGCGGAGGGGTTATGTCAGGCTCACCCGGGGAAAGATAGAAAGTCCCGCGTCCTACCGAGTAAATCTACCACGGTGTTCGTTCACAAGCTCTATGGCCGGGGCGCAGGGATCGCTCACGCATTCATCCCAGAAAAAGTACCTACTATTTCCGAACGAGAACTAGTCCTAACAAATATTATAAACTAGCTTTTGCCCGTGGCTTCGCTCGCGATCTGTAACTTTTTATAGTTTTTGTTCCTTTGTTAATAAGTTCATCAAATTAACCCAATAATGACAGTTTATTACATAAATGAGGACAAAGTTAATGAAGTGGACACTATTCGTGATCTTGGAGTTCTATTTGATCAAAAACTAACCTTTGCACCACACTTGGATCACATTTCTAAAAAAGCATCCAGAATGATGGGTTTTGTCATAAGACAGTGTAAAGGTTTTCGTCACATTAAAACTAAAATTTTACTTTATTACAGTTTAGTACGTAGTATATTAGAGTATAGCAGTGTGGTGTGGCGGCCACACTACGCTGTAAATAGTTTGCGTCTAGAACGCGTCCAAAAACGCTTTGTGTGGCATCTGGCTTTTCGCTTTAGGCTAAAAAAAGATTGAAATTCTTCAACATGCACACCTTGGAAGAGTGAAGATGTTTGAGCGACGCAATGTTTGCTAGCAAAATCTTGAAGGGAAATATAGACTCGCCACTGCTGCTCGCACTCATTAACTTTCGTGTTCCTTCGAGGATTCCTCGCAAACCTATTACTCCACTTTATCCACCAAGGAGAAGAACGGTGTTGGGAGCTAACTCTCCATGTGCTAGATTGTGTAGGGTTTTGAATAGTTGTAGTGATGTAGTCGATTTACACTTTGATTCTCTCAATAAGCAAAAAATTAAATTTCTGAACTGTTTATCAGATTTGTTATAATTATATAATTTATTGTTATAAAAATAAATTTTTGGACTGTGTTTTGTGTAGATGTAACTTTTTAAAGAAATTGCTTTAATATTTAACATACGATACTCATAAATAGTTAAACAATATCTACTATGTTTACTTGCACAATATTTAGCTTACAACTTACAAAAGTTGTTTTTATTGTTGTTCTTTTTTTTTTTTGTTCATGTGGTGTTTACCTTTAAGTAATTGTTGCACTGTGTAGAGTTTAAATGCATGTATTATTTTTGTTATATGAAGATTAGTGTAAACAATTGTTGGTAGACCTAATAAATAAAATAAAATAAAAATCATTAATTTGAGTTTTAAATGAAAAACTCTCGCTATAATATCGTGACAGTCGTAAGACGCTTGTCCTTCAAGCAACTTGTTCATTATATCCTCCCATTTAGGATTTATAATAAAGGTTATAAATAAGTCTGGTCGACCGTATTTTCTATAAAATGTCAATAAGAACGAACGCTCGCCGCTTGACACGTCCATCCGCATCAACAGTAAAAAAGTGTATGGAGCGCGCGGCCGGAGACGCCATTCTTATAAGCTTGCGATTCGTGGTGTCGCGCGCCACGCTAGAGCCGTGAATGGTTCAAGCCAAATTCGACCTTCGGCCCTACATTTCCAGCGCAACGTTAGTGAACTGCGGGTGACATAAAAGGCGACAAACTTATTATTTAAGGTTGGTACAGTAACTGTGTCTAGACATTGAACCGCAAAATTAAGTTTGTTTTTTATTGTAGGTATATACTTTTCTTGGATAAAAAGTACCCAGTGTGGTGCCCAGGATATTAAAGTATAATAATACGAAGTTTCATCGTAATCGAACCGGTAGTTTTTGCGTGATGCCTGAACAAACAGACATACAGACAGACAAAAATTTTTTTAATCTATGTAGTGAACTTATTAGCAACCTAGCAACCTAATGCTGCACCGGCGCATTGTTTAAAACTAATCAATAACATTATCCTCAAGGCGTGTGTAGCACGGTAGTAGATAAAACAATTAACTGGACCAGTGGAACAGGACTAGTAAGGCCAATGGTTGGTGTTACATTTTTACTGGCCTTGTCAGTCCAAACACTAAAAATATTTCAACTAAGTAGTAAAGTTTCAGGTTGTACAACAGTTTTATGTCCAACAAAGCTAATATTCAAGCGAAAACATAGCCTTAAAAGCAATGAATGGCTACATTATGTGCCATTACAGTTCACCGCAACGGTCGATTTGATCGCAATCACTGGATTTTCGCGTATTACTGTACACTATGTTTATCCGGGCTCATTTGACCACTCGTATTGCAACCACAGCCTGATATAACTACAATAGCTTAAAATTGCCAAGAGCTAATTCGAGTACTGGTTGTGTTTTTATTTAATGACTTGCGCTAGGTATAATGTACAGTGTGCCGGGGCGTCGTCCAGGAGTCGTCGCTCGCAGATACTACATCTCTGCATTGGGCACTGCTTGGAGCGCTGGAGCCGAAACTACATCAGCGACCCGCTGATGTAGTTTCAACCGCCATTAAAGGCAGCGAGTTGGCGCACCGTGATAGATTTAGTCGGTAGTACTCTGACGTTACATCTTATCCCGCGTAAGCCCGACATAACCTCTGCGCTCCCCTTTCCGCGGAAGTTAAAATATACTTCGAGTCGGAAACGTATCGAAGATTCTGCAAAAAATAATTTTAACGGCAATAAAAAAGTGATGTATCTAAAATTTATGGTTTTTGGATGTTTCCCTTTACTTGAGCCTTAAAACATTGCTTCTATCAAACTGGATGATCCAAGGTCAAGGGAGTACCATAGGTTTTGATTTCCTTGCAAGTGTTAAAATAATTATGTGAGATTAGTTTTTGTCCGTGGTATCGCTCGCGTAAAAGTAAGTTAGGTTAGGTTAGCTTAGTAACAGTACTTTTTCAAATAAAATATATCTTACTCGGTGATAATGTAGCTATCTAATGGTGAAAAGATTTTTTTAAATCAGTTGAGTAGTTTTTAAGTTAAAATCAATTTTTTTCCTCTTTATAATATTAGTATAGATATAAATACACGGCCGTATCTTTTGATTGCGTTGACTTAAAAGTTTCATTTTTTTTTTACAGAGCCAAGGGCATGCAGGCGTGAGTATTTTTAGTAAATTTCAACATACACACCTTAAATAACATTATGATTAAATGTTGGACATGCAGACCTCTTCTATAATTAATTAATAAATAAATACAGAAATAATTTGAATTACTAGGTATTAGCCACAACTTAAAATTATTTAAAATGTATGTATTGTATGTGGAGTCTCGCTGTGACCATGGCTGCTGAAAAGCAACCGAAACGTCGGGGAAAGTGTAAACATAAATATAAATAGTATAATAGTAGAGTAATAGTATAAATCGACACAAAAGATCCCACTGGGTCGAAGTGTCGCCGGTCTGCACTGACTGGCCCCCACACATAAGATAATAGTATAAATAGTTTTAATAGTTTCAATAATTTAATTAGCTTAAAAATTAGTAAAGTTTAATAGTAATAGTAGTGTAACAGTTTTTCAAAATTTTGTAATAAAGTGTAAAAAAATAAACAACGCGATAAAATCCGTATATAGTAGTTTAATTTCAATGAATAACATTCGCGTAAACAGAAGACAATATTATATTTATAATGTAACCTACATACCACATAGTCAAATCTCGATACTGAATTTCGTCAAATATGTACATTCAGTGGTTCTTATGTGCTTAAGTAACAAACATCGAAATATTTACAACCTAACTAATATTATAAATGCGATTGTAAGTTTGTTTGTTATGCTTCCACGACTTAACTATGCGACCGATTATTATAAAATTTCGCATGCACATTGTCAGAGATACAGAAAAGGACATAGGGTACCTTTCATCCAGAAAAAGTACTGCCACACAACCTCACTTACATTTACGCGAGCGAAGCCGCAAACAAAATTTAGTTTATGATACTTTTGGTACCAATAACTTCGTTCACGCTCATCATTTTTTGGATATGATTGCGTAACGTATATCTTATCTTATCTTATGTGGGGGCCAGTCAGTGCAGACCGGCGACACTTCGACTCAGTGGGATCTTTTGTGTCGACACTCTCCCAATAACGACTGCCATAGATATTCATGGCAGCCGGGACCGACGGCTTAACGTGCTCTCCGAGGCACGGAGCAGGCGATAATTGTCAATCAATAGGTACGCACATTATTTCGAAAAGTGATATAACTTCCGACAGACAGAGGTACGCGACGATATCTCGGACATCCTGGGGCCAAACAGGCTGAGGTTGAGGGGAAAAGGCAGAATCTTGTCGTTGAACTTGACCGGACCTTGGACCGCATCTATGAATGGGGTGCCAAGAACTTGGTCGAGTTCAACGCCAAGAAGAGCCAGGCATGCGCGTTCTCAACAAAAAAGTCTCAGTTCCTTCCCCTCCCTTCTCTGAAGAACACTCCACTGGTGATACGTGACAGTCTCTCCATCTTAGGTATGGATCTTTGCCGCTCCCTTAACCAGAAAACCTATATGGAGAGCGTCATTAAGCAAGCTTCGCGAAAACTGGGAGTTCTGAACAGGGTGAGGCGGTTCTTCACGCCTGGGCAACTGTGCCTATTGTATAAGGCACAAGTGCGCCCTTGCGTGGAGTACTGTTCTCATCTTTGGGATGGCTCCGCGCAGTACTTGCTGGACGCTCTCGACCGGTTACAGCGGCGGGCTGTCCGTATCATCGGAGATCCAGAGGTCACGAGTTCACTGGAACCTCTGCAACTCCGTAGACACATTGCCTCATTGGCATGTTTCTACAGAATATACCACGGGGAGTGCTCTGAAGAGTTATTCCACCTTATCCCGCCCTCCCCTTTCCTATCCAGAACAACGCGTGCTGGGCTCAGATGCCATCCTTACACGGTAGAGTCGATTAGATCGCGTACCAAAAAGTTTGGGTCCTCATATCTCTGCCGAACGACCAAGGCATGGAATTCTCTGCCAAGGCACGTGTTTCCTTCTTCCTTCAATCCTGGGTTCTTTAAGCGGGGCGTGAAAAAGCATCTTCTCAGGCCGTCAAAGTAGAGACCTCAACATCGCCTCGGCTACTGTGGGGGCGATGTGGAGGCCACTGCTCTTAGACCACACGACTGCTTACCATCAGGTGGAGTGTGGTCATTTTGACGAGCAAAATAAAAAAAAAAATAAAAAAACGTGGGTTCGAACCCGAAAGCCTCTGCATTGCAGTCTGTTGGTCTCCCCACTGAGCTATCGCTGCTCAAAGTACCTACGTATAACTAAATATCTAAACTTCCACGTGTATGATATTGATATAATTAGTAGGAGCTATATTCTTATTTTACGTTTAGCCTGTTGTACGAGTCTTACATCGTACATGGTACAAGCGCCTCCTTTACACCAGCACTTTTACGTGTCGTCATATGAATTGTGTTAATCAAAACCAGTTCGATTGCGATCACAGTTCATAATCAGTGGTACTCATTTATACTAAATATCGTATAATTCATTTTATCATAAACTAGATGTTCCCGCGGTTTCACCTGCGTTTATCGTTACTGCGCCGGCCCCGTGGGTCGTAGCGTGATGTTATATAGCATATAGTCTTCCTCAATAAATGGGCTATCCAACACTAAACGAATTTTTCAAATCGAACCAGTAGTTCATGAGATTAGCGCGTTCAAACAAACAAACACCCTCTTCAGCTTTATAATATTAGTATAGATTACGTGTTATTTAAGTGACCAATAAATTGCATCTCATTTTAAGTATCAGTGATTTTTCATTTCAAACAACAAAGTTATGGGTGACCCATTCAGCAGTGCATTCACTTGTCAATACTTGGAACGCAAAACATTCCTAATTGAAAGCTTATTGTGTCTGGGTACTGGTGCTGCCACTGTGGCTCAATAGGATAAACCTTAATTTATTCTATCTTTCAAATTATGAAACATAAAAATGAAAAGGAGAACAATTTTATCCAATTCTTAAACAATGGCCACCATTTATATGATAATTACAATAAATGGTTCAGAAGAATAACTGCCTGCGGAAACACTTAACGACAGCAGTGACGTCACCTTCGAATTTTCCAAAACATTTTATGAAGGTGCCCGAAAGGCATTTGAATTAGGCTCATAACATTAATAGAGGCTTATAACGCTAAATTAATGGGCTGTATTTATGAAGGAATGTGTTAATGTAAGTATGAGGGATTGGAAATTTTCTTTCTCGTTGATCGATCACCAAGAAAGTTATGTAAGTCTGCTAATAAAATACTTTATTTATTTTTATTTAAAAACGACAACTACAAGGAATCTGGGGCCTTAAAAACATTCAAATAACGGACACGAAGAAAATCTGTCAGACTCGGAATATCCATTTGTGGACTACACAATTTTTCGCGCTGCTTTTGAAGTCACAACTCTCATAGTGGCATTAAGCCATCTATGCAGTGTTTTTACGAGTACATTTACTAAAGCCAATGTTTTAAGAATGTATTATGTAAAATAATTAGGAACAGAGGAACCAACCATGCACCTTCAGATTTCCCACCTCAACTATTGAATTAGAAAAAGGCAACAATACTGAACTCTGGTAAAGGATAACAGCATCCCGCTTCTGATAGCACAAAATATGCGTCGACACGTGTTTTGCCTCAGCACGAAGTATCCTCAGGACCATTTCGCAACGAACCAGATGGGTGTAAAAACCCAGGATTCAGCCTCTTCGTCTTCATATGAAAACATACATAGATATCTCGGGGGTCTTTTGACCCACAGGGCCCATATTTAAATTCGACCGAGGTATGACCCCAAGGTGTCTGCACACCAAGTTATAAGTCAATCGTACCTACTGCTGGGCATGATGCCCACAGTTGGGCCTCATGTCCACTTTTGGGCATCTTGCCCAATAGGGCATCATGTCCACTGTTAGGCATCATGACCATTGTTGGGTATTATGTCCATTGTTGGGCATCATGCCCACTGTTGGGCATGTTGTGTTGCAAAATGCAGCACAAGACAAAACTCGACAGCAAACAGCAGCAAACAACTCGAATCAGCACACCACCACTCTGCATATAAATGAAGCCATTTTGCCATTTAAAATAAATGAAGACCCCCGACATATAGGCGTCACAAGGTCACATGATCATGAAGAGGTTGAATCCTGGGTTTTTACACCCATCTCGTTTTTACTTTGGTGTTAGCGACGTGATATACAGTAAACGCAAACCAAGAGGCATCTCGTGTGAATGTTCGCCAACTTTGAAAAATATTTTTGTTTTTAAACATATTGCATACAAAAATAACAATGATTTATATTGTTCATATTTCTCTTGCCATATTCGTAATTTGTACTCATGTTGCTTGTTAAAGATTCGTAATAGGCAATTCAGAAGTTTTATGATCTGAAGATACGACTTCAATAAGCAAGTCTCTTGATTTCTTACTAAGTGGTATTTCGTTGCCAAATATATTGAAATTCTATATTCTAACGATTTGAAAATTTGTCTTTACTATATATTTGTTGTAAAGGTTAAAAACTTCAATAAAAATAAAGTATTTATAAACATTTTATTTCGGAAGCAAACCAGATGTTTTTGCAAATATTTTAGTAGAGTTATCTTGTTCGTGAATCAGAAATGCTACAATAAAAATCAATACCCGAAACAAATATATTTAAATTTTACATTTACGTTTTTGTTATAACGAAACTCGCATTACTAATCCCACTTTAAAATGCTATGATGAAAAAGATACTAATAAATAGCTAAAATATGTATTTTTGACTGTACGGATGGCGTAGTGGTTTTACGTGTTTGCCTTGCCTCACTGCGCCGAGTGTTGTGGGTTCGAATCCCATACGGGACAAAAAATGGTTGATTGAGTTGATGTTCTTTGTGACCACTGTTTGAATGTTAGTAAAATCCATCGGGATACAGGGATTATACATATTGCGGGAGAGAGATGTCTATTTAAAAAAAAAATTGGTTGTCTGTAAAGTCGGTTTACGGACGATAGTTTAACGTGACAACGTCATAACAACATTTCTTTCCCGTAACGTTACAATGAGCGTAACGGGACAATGAGCGTAGCGGGACAATGAGTCATCCTTTTTCGTGCGTGCAGCCGGCGTTCATTGATTTATTAGACGTTGTCACGTCAAAAATATTTTTAGATCACTTACAATTTTTGCAAAAATTGACAAGTTACACTTAAGACAGTCCTGTATCCTATGAATATCATAAATGTGGTAAACGGAACGAAAGAATGAAAGAGAAGGATGAACACATAGGAAAGAAAGGATAAAAAGTTTAGTTATAAGATGGCGGATTGTGCGTGGAGGCAGGTTTTGGTCTGGATTATAAACAAATAGAAAAGTTTAAAATAAAATTTGGTTTTACTCTAAGCCCACATCCCACATAAATGTAAAAGATCTGTGAAAGATAAAACTGTCTGTTACTCAAAAACGCGTTAATCGCTTAATCGATTTGCATACAACTTGGCACTTAGATAGATGTCCTGAGCTAACAGTTCACATGGAATTTACACGGACTGCTTATGGGCAGAACTGGTTCTTTTAAAATAATCACGCATCTGGATTCTTAAATGCCTCCAAACAAAGCCACAGTACATAAACTTTGATGCAAATTAGGCGGCAGAAATGAAATTCCCTCTTAGACGTACGGCGTGACAAGACTGAGTAAACTACACATCGTAATCATTCGGGATAGTCACGTACACAAGACAAGCTACAGAATGTATGACAATGTAAAAAGAAGTATGTAGACAATAAGGCATTCCTACTAAATGTGGACCACAAGAAAAACCAAATAAAACAATATGGAAATTAAATATTTACAGACTAGGAATTTCTATTTGCTATGGTTCTGGATAATCTCTTTAATTTTAATTTACTCTCCTTACAAATTTGTAATGAAAAATAATGTTCATCCATCATGGTACTCTTTGATGATCGGTCGAGTAGATGAGTCGTATATGCGAAACAAACAAACTCACATTCGCTTTTATAATAATAAGTAAGGACTTACGTCTGCTTCCCGGAGGAGTATGAGGAGACTGCGGATTTCCACTTGCAACGATGCTGGCAACTTGCTTTGCATTCACTATTTATATGTTTCTTATGTTTTTTATTTATTTCTGCAGCCCTTTCTCCGATGTGGAAAACGTTTGACTAGATGTAACTTTTACGGCAGTCTTTGCTTTCTTTGTCTTTCTTGAGTCTTACTAAGGATCCCACTATGAAAACAAAAATATTATTTTATCAACCTTTTTTCCATCTGATGATAATTGTATTTATATGTTTCATATGTATTTTATTTATTTCTGCAGTCGTAGTATGTCTTATATAAATTATAGCTGCATACGGGGATCGTAACCGTATAATTTCTGAGCTAAAAATATTTGAAGCTTAAATACTCATTTAATATATATTATTTAAATGAAACGTAGTTTCAGTAATTACTCTGAGATTTACTATTATTAAATTCGAATGGCTATTGCTTCGCAAACTATGACAAGGGTTTTTAGAGTATTTAACGAGGGTAGGCGCAGATCGTAACGTTTGGTAATCTAATAATAATCCAATTAAAACTCTGGTACCTGCACCATTTTTCATTATGTACTCGTAAATGGTCTATAGGGATAAAACTAAACATCATCATAGTTTTATTACTAGCGTGCCTATTTCGATGACCCTTTATAAGCAGTCAGTAGATTTTTGTGTGTATGTAAATCGATAAACGAAGATCTCACCTTATTACGTTAGACCTACACATCGTTGACAAAGGGTATCTCGTACTATAAGATTGTTGACTCAAAATTAGCGACTCGTCCCGTCTTCGCACGGGTAGTATAAAACCTTAACAAACTACACCTTAACCTCTCTTTCTATTCGTGAAAACCACATGAAAATCCGTTCAGTAGTTTTTGAGTTTATTGCGAACAGACAGACAGACGCGGCGGGGGACTTTGTTTTATAATATGTAATTATTCAAATAGTTACATTAACCAAACACTAAAATAAAAGCAAAATTAAATGTACTCAAAAATAAATTAGATAAAAGTGTTCAAATTTGGTAGTAGGGGTAATTGACAAATGACAGAAAAAAATATGCACGATGTAATATATGACGTAAACGCTGTTTAACTGCAGCTTTGCGAGGGAGATATCGAGGCACCCCTACCACGACCCAACAAATTCTTATATCCATTTAAAATACCAATTACTCCCTTATTTTGCAACCACTTATAAAGTTGTCTATACAAAATAAATATTTTGAATGCTATTTGGTCTTGTGTGTAAAATAATGTGCAAAGTAAACTATAGTAATAATAATAATAATATGCATTTATTTGTTTAGAATATTGTCACAGTGATGTTATAGAATACAGTTCAGCATAAAGGTTTTCACGCGTTTTAAGTGATGCGTCTGGTGTTGCAGCCGTCCATAGGCTACGGTGATCACTTACCATGAGGAGGGCCGTAAGCCAGATTGCCACTTTGGTTGTATAAAAAAAAAGTTTGGTCCATAATATTCTGCCATTTCTGGTGTACAAATGTTTATCAGTTTATGAATTTATATTAGACTTACTTAACAAGTTAGGTATGTCAAAAAACAAAAAATACAAATATGCGATTAAAATATTAACTATAAATTATTATTACACAAGTCAAAATTAAAATTAGCGATAAAAAATATAATTTAGAAAATCTTTGGTTGAGTAAAGATACATAGACAACTAACCTTTTTGCCTAACATTTCAGGGAAACACAGACACGGTATAACGTTCCATCGTTGACTGTAGTACAGTCATTTGGTCCTGGAATTGTTTGCTATCGGAAGGGTCACTGTCGGTGTCACTGACAAATGATGCCGAGAGACAAAGGGACCCAACGTAACATCACAACGCGACAAGTGACTACCTTGATGGTAGACTCTCTGATTGATGGTTTAGTGGTTCATTTTAGAAAGTAGAGTTCTTTGCCAATGTTGTAGCCTAGTAGGAACAAACATTTGATTGGAATATAATTATTAACAAAAAGTAAGTCAGGATCGTAGCAAATGGAAATCCGTAATCTCTGCCTACCCCTCTGGGAAACAGGCGTGAATCTATGTATGTATTAACATGACTTATTATAAAACAACAAAAGAAGAATTTCTGAATTAGTGAGTAGTAGTCTCTTACCTTGTAGCTATTCGCTACAAGATAAAGACTATATTTTATGGCATTGACTTGGAATCTTGATGTATGGTCCAACCGTACATTTCTTAAGTCAGCATTTTTACACGATGCACGCGTTTTCATTAATACTAGCGGTCGCCTAGTGCTCGAAATTCGACCAAAGCTTGCCAAAGAAGACCAAAGATTTGCCAAAGATTGATCAGATATTGCTGATATTTATTTCATTATATATTGATATATGTAACCATAGTTACGCGCTTCGACTGAATATGTCAAATGCATGGTTGTGTGCGTGTAGTGTTTTTCATTTATTTAATGTATTTTTACGCATAATTAAAAAAAATTAGCATTCGTCACTTCTTCTCTGTATAAACTATAAGTGTGCGAAATTTCATACTCCTCCGTCCGCCCAATTTTCGTAAAAAGGGATCCAAAGTTTTCGCTTCACGTATTAATATATAGATTACATTCAGTTCGCGTCGAGCCATCATTAACGCCGTGCGTTCTCAATTATCAGTCGTTAAAAATATCGCATCATATCATACACATTTTAGTTTATTTCAATGTATTCAGTTAAAAAGCCATTCAGTGTTTCAATCCGTACCAACCGACGCGCCCTATTATTTTATCAAACAACAAAGTTGTGTGATAATAAGATCATACACTTGAGTTGTAAGGAATTATAGGGTGGTAATATTTTAGTTTAAATAGTTTAATCGTTTTCAAAAATATATAGCAGTGATTGCCTAGTAGGAGACCGTTGGACTACCAGGCAGAGGTCTCGAGTTCGATCCCAAGTCACGCACCTCTGACTTTTTGAAGTTATGTGCGTATTAATTAATTAAATGTGGTAAACTATGACCTAACCCTTCTCACAATGAGGTCCGTCGCCAGCTGTGGGACAGCTGATTTAAAGAGCTGGTTTTATTATATAACGTGAAATGACGTCCTTATAAATTTACGCTTTTGTTTAAGTGTGATTGTGGAGTCTTAGTCTCGATTTACGCGTCTGAAGAACTGTTATTTAGATTTCATTACACAATAGATGTTCCCGCGGTTTCACCCGCGTTTATCGTTACTGCGCCACCCGTGTGGGTCGTAGCGTAATTTTATATAGCTTATAGCTTTCCTCGATAAATAGGCTATCCAACACTAAAATAATTATCGAAATGGAATCAGTAGTTCCTGAGGTTAGCGCGTTCTAACAAACAAACAAACTCTTCAGCTTTATAATATTAGTATAGATTTGGATATTTTTTATTATTATTTCATATCTATAACACTTTTCAGTTGTGGGAAAACTGAAAAGTTCAATACAGTGGAACCAATTTACATGTAACAGCTGTCAACATGTATACCTATATTTTCCAATGAATCGTAACCCTAACTAATATTATAAATGCAAATGTGAGTTTGTCTGATGCTATGTTTTCATGCTTTAACTGCTCGACTGATCATAATGAAATTTCGCATACACGTTGTCAGGGATACAGAAGAGGACATCGAGGACATCATCCAGAAAAAAAGTATTGTTACTAACATAGACCAACCTACATTTACGCGAGCGAAGTCGCGGACAAAATCTAGTACATAATAAATTAATAATTTCTTTCCAAAATTCCAATAGAATTCGGTGTCTGGAAATGTGTCTGACAGGCGACAAATAGTAAGCATCAATAGCATCACTCACATTTGTCAGCTATATAAACCTGTATACCTGTATTAGTTAAATTAGTACATCTAGTTACCTGCATTCTTCCTTCCTCGTCCAGTCAGATATACTGTGGAATGAAAAGAAAAAAAATGGAATAAAAAGAAAAAAGTTTGTGGCTATGGAATGAAAAGAAAAAAGTTTGTGGTCATCCTGACTTCGTGAGGGACCCTCACGAAGTCAGGATGGCCACACACTTTCAAGGTAAAATTGCGTGCTCTCCTCCTCTACAGTTTATCGGATTCATCTCATCAGTAATATAATACGTATTTATATGTATATAGGTATGCATAAATGTATGCATGTATCTTTATATATATAGATACATCTATACATCTATACACATAAATAAAATTGAAGTGTCTGTTTGTAATGTCAAAATAACAGCTTTTTATCTAATGCATATGAAACTATAATAAGGTACCTATACAAAAACATCCATTTTTTAAATTTTGTCAGTGGGGAGACCAACAGACTGCAATGCAGAGGGTCTCGGGTTCGAACCCACGTCGCGCACCTCTGACTTTCGGAAGTTATATGACTTTTCGAAATAATGTGCGTATTGATTGACAATTATCGCCTGTTGCGTGCCTCGGAGAGCACGTTAAGCCGTCGGTCCCGGCTGCCATGAACATCTATGGCAGTCGTTATTGGGAAGTCAGTGCCCTCTAATATCCTGACACTGTTCTAGCCTTAGGGTATCGTTAGCCTTCAGGTTGCGGAGGTCAGATGGCAGTCGCTCCGTGTAAAAACTGATATCCAGTAAATCCTGTTAGACTAGAAAGCTGACCCCAAGTGACTTGGGAATAATAAAGGCTAGGGAGAAGAAAAATATGGTTATTGGTATGTACCTATTTATTATGTAATATATAATTACTATTGTGATATTCTATAGTATATTTACATGTATGTTTCGCGTTACTGAATGCACCTACTTCTTTTTATCTCTGCATCACCCTAAGGTAGACTGGTAGATAATGCCCATAGCATTAATGCCGCCATTGTACTATTTTGTGCATAAAGTTTTAAAATAAAATATTAGGCAAAAGTAGCCTTTGAGGGTATACAAGCGTAAGTCTGTGTAAGTGCATGACTAGCAAACATTTTTTTTTTTTAAATAGGCATCTCCCGCACTGCGTATCTTGGGGTACTTAAGAAACATTCAAACAACGGACACAAAGAACATCCAAACTCAAAACAACTTGTCACGTAATCGACTCGCGGCGCACGGCGTGCGCGGCGAGCGAGATGGTGGCATCACTAGTCCCCCTCCGAGCGGCGGCGGCCTATATAAGTGGATCGTGCCCTGGTGGAGTCCTCCTTCCTTCCGCTGCGCTGCACTACTAAGTTAAGTGGTTCTTCCTAAAGGAACCACGTAGGAAGCCTTTAAGAACCACGCCCTGAGTCTTATTTGTGTAGCTTGCTTTAAGTGTATTTTATATAGTCATTGTTATTAAAAGTGTTAATTGTTGTACTATCTTTGAATCATTTTTGCTTAAAGTAACCTCAAGACACCACGCCCCTACAGCGTGGCCTGTCGTAATCCTAACTAAACCCTTAAGGTTACAATGGCGCCCAACGTGGGGCACGAACCCACGACGTCTCATGCTCTACCGACTGAGCTAGCCGGGCGAGAGACCACACAAAGTTTTGTCCCGTGTGGGACTAGAACCCACAACACGTGACACGACCACTTAAACCACTACGCCATACGTGCAGTCTATTGCAAATTTAGACATTATGTAAGCTCTGTAATTCATTAAAATTATTATTATGTAGAAGACAATATTATAAGCTCTGTAATGGTTAAATTATTGAACGCATATCAAAACACAATCAACCTTAACTTTACCGGATAAATCAAATGCCTGTCGCATTTGTATTATTGATTGCAGTAAAATTCGAAAAGGCTATACATTGCCAATGACACAGCAAAAGTATACAACAGGAATACACTCACAGCTATTTTCACACTCACACAAACACACATTTATTGAATGTTTGTCAGACATAGAAACATCGACACACGCACATACACACGCGCGCGAATGCTGAATATTGCAAAGAATGGAAGTGTTGCACATACACACACTCACACACACAGTGACGCACGCACTCATTACCATGCTGAAAGCTTTCCCTCTGTATTGTTTCGCTCGAATCATTTATCAATGACAAGGAGAGCCTTGAACGAGCCACAATGGAGGTTCAAGGGCATTACATATTATGAAATCGTTAGTCATGGTGCGTGAATGGAAAGGTTTAAAATAGAATGAAGATGGCCATGGCTATCTATATACCCAATAAAATTGTTAACTGTAATCATTTCTACAGGATTTACAAAAAAATTGAATTAATAAAAAAAATTAAAGTAATAACAGAAAAATATTTTTTCTATGAGGCTTGGCAGCGATAAACGGGCCCAATTCAACGTAATTTAGACATGTATATAATATGTATATCATATTGAATATATTTTTGTAATAAATTTGCTGTCGGTTTCAACTAAGTTTATGATTACTGCTCCTCGCCCATGGCTGGTAGCGTAATGTTATATATAGCCTATGTATGATCTGGACGAAGTAGCTTTCTACAGGATTTTTTTTTTAAATCGGTCCCATCGTTTTAAATTTGTTCATTATAAACCAAAGTACCAATCTTTAGAGATAATCTTAGTATCGACATGCCCACATCATATGAAATGTATTTTCATTGTAAATATTTTTCAAGCCATCTGTATTTATGTAAACCCCTCATTGTACAAGTTCATTTCATACGTGAGTGCTTTAATTAAAAAGGTAACGTCAAAAGTTAAAAGTTTGCAGGTTCATCCACCTTTGTTTGCAGAATTCTATTTTTAAAAAGGGTTTTATTAAAATCTGACTTAAGTCGTATATTACACGTATTATTTTGATGCCAAATCCACTGCGGTCTCGTGAAATTAATTCTTAGTATAACTTGGGGACTACTCTTGCTTCAAGTAAACGTATCCAAAAATAATAATATCTTTGAAATTTTTGCGTTGTATGATAAATTAGGAATGATATTACATTTTTGATGCTTGAAGTTTACACCGACCGTGGTCACAAGCTGGCTGGTTCGTCGATGTCATGGCAGCGTGTTTGAGGTATGAGAATCATCATACATCCTAACATTACGCATTATGTATGTACGTAATAATATTACTAGACAAATAAAGTAATTATTTGAACATCAAAATGCATGAGGCGAATGTGAATAAGACATTCAGAAGTGGAATACCTGGGTAATTGTTCTTTGATCAGATGTTACAAGTACCTTTACCTGACGGATATGTTTGATAAAATATAATAAAGCAAGAGTTAAATGCCGAGATTGAAGCAGAAGGAAAACCATAGTCTCTGTTTGCACCTTCACGTAACTATCAAGGGGCAAGAGTTATAAAGTATTCTATGAATCACTGGGAAACAAAAAAATATATATTTTCTGCTGCATTAATTTTGTTACTGGTTTTAATAAACACATTCATCAGTCATACCCGAAATGTATTTACTTTGTATGACATGACTCTGGTTCTTGAGATATTCAACATAAAGAACGGTTCCATCAGGACATTAGAACAATGAAAGAAAGATACCAAGGCCGATGGGAAAGTCATATTATGATGGCAGACTATTGCTTGAGTTTAATAAGGGATTGTCCTAAATATAAACACTATAGTAAAGCTTACAGATAAAGTTTTTCTAATATTTTTTTATGTTTTTTTTAATAGCATATGTATTAAAGTTGTCTTGTCGTCATTATATAGCCGCTTCTAAAATATATATTTAATATGTAATTGTATTTTTATTTCGACCTTCGTTCAGTCATATAGTTATAAATTCTTATTTCATAAACTAGAATCAATTTAACAAATCTGATATTTTTCTCGTATTCAACATACTGAACTTACACAAAATTTACTTCAACTTACTATGCCGCAAAATGACTGTTCCCAGTAAATTAGCTAATGGTTTATTTATAAAAAACCTTTTTCGGCTTAAACAAACAAACTCAGTTCCGTATTTATAATATTAGTTAGGATTTTTTTATGCGACTTAACACTATAGTAGACCTCCATCATCGACTAAGCATAATATATTATTAACTTAGCGTTGCTCGTCAAGGATATATAATAGAAATACATGTTTTATAAAGGCCTACCTGGTTATTACTACAACAAGTTTAAATCTTTCATATTATTATTTTTGCACGAAAGGAAAATACAAGCAAATGATGAATATTAAAAGATGGGTTCGAAGGGATTAACGTTTGCTTGACTAGAAATATAAGAGAGTGGTTCGTGAACATCGATATCTTGCTAGTACCTTGAGTTTAATTTTATTTGAAAGCAGCGGACATGAATTTATTGGGAAGAGAGGAACTCGCTACCACCCTTTGTAATAAAGTATGCGAATGAGCATATTTAGTTTTTTGAAGTGAAAACTTCTTTAGGGCGCGTTGAGCATTTCTTGGGTGAACAAAAATCATAGAACTCGCGTTATCGTCACGCTTACACGCTTTCCATTTTTGAATTATTTTAGAATATTAACAACTAGCTTTTGCCAGCGGCTTCGCTCGCGTTAATTTAGAATTTAACAATCAATTCGGGTCGTACTCTGCTTGTAATAATATAATTCAATCATGATTCGAAAGACACGTGGCGCCATCTATTATCATAAGAACGTTATTGTTGTTTTCCTCGGGCGCAGTAATTTTTTTCGGGATGAAAAGTAGCCTATGTCCGTTTCTGTACACCTGACAACGTATATGCAAAATTTCAGGATTATCAGTTCAGTGGTTTAGGCGTGAAAAGGTAACAAACAAACAAACTCATTTTCGCTTTTATAATATTAGTTAGGATTGGGATATCTCAGAAATGGTGCGTCCTATGCAAAAAATAACGAAATTTTGATCCCCTTAAAAACCCATAAGGGAGTATCAGGAATCCGACCAGCCCCTTTTTTGTTTGTTTATAAAGAAGTGTTTATGATAAAGGATTAAAGTTTTCACTTCTATCGGCAGTCCCCAAAGACTACGTATCGCTCATTCGTTGCCAAACGGTTCTGAAAATGCGTCGTGTTGAGGCGAAACACGTGTAGACGCATATTTTGTGCTCGAAGCGGAATACTATTCCGCTTCGAGCTCACCAGAGGCATCACTTGCGCGTTGCCGACTCTTTAGGAAAGGAAGTGGGAAGGAGGAGGAGCGGGAATAGGGAAAGAGTGTGATTGGGCCTCTAGCAGTCTCACTCACTGAACGCAACACAAAAGTAGGAATACTGTTATTTCACGTCGATATTCTGTGAGAGGGTAGTCCTTCCCCGGTTAAGCCGGCCCATTCATGCTGAAATCAGCGAGGCTCTACTAGTCTAAAAATTATATACATTTATTTAAGACCCTGTTTATGTTAACTATTCAACTGATCATCATGAAATTTCACATACACGTTGTCAGGATTACAGAATAGGATACCATCCATCAAGAAAAAGTACTGATACAGGGGAATATAATAGGGGAAAGATGGTGAGCGACATCCCGGTTATACCCACTAAACCCACCACGGTGTTCCTCGACATAACCGCAATCAGCGGGGCCGTGCGAATCACTTGCAGCAGTTAAAACAGAGATTGCAAGAACTCATTAAAACCTTTGCTGAAACACGAACCAATGACAAAACACATCATCAAAGTAGATATATTTTGTTCTTGTTGATTTTTAAAAGTTCCACATCAATTTCGATAAAATTTGTATTGGATCACATCTTAAATATGACCAAACAGAATCCTCAAAATCAATTCATAATTTATCGCGTTCAAACATTCAAAAACAACTACAGCCGAATTGAAAACCTCCTCCTTTTTTGAAGTCATTTAAAAAAGTTATGTGGTGTCCAACGATCTACGCCCGAGATAGACCACGACGCCAACAATCTCGTTGTCCCTTAAAACTTGCGGCATGACAACCCGCAGTTAAATGGAATGTTTTTCTTCAATTTGAGGTCAACAAGGGACCCCACTTTATTAGCCTTTGTTAAGGAGGACTGTTATGTGCTTTCACTTAAGTCACTTCGAATTTTATAACGCCAGTATATTAAGCTTATATACCTACTACTAGATTTTTCCCGCGACATCACTAGCGTAACTGTAGGTTAGGTTCTGTTAGTAACAGAGTTCTGTTCTCCTTATGTATAATGAATCACATTCATTATGTTAACTTGTTCGTTTGTTACGCTTTCACGCCTTAATTACTCGACTGATCATCATATAAATCTAAATAGTTTTTATAAAGCTCCAGATTCCAAGCAACTAAGCATAATTTTTCGACAGCAAATCACAATAACACTGTGCCATAGGAATTGAACGCGAGACTCAGTCGCATACACTATCGCTGCGCCACCGAGGCTTCTTGGTCATTTCGCACGAGTCTGTTCGCAGTATAACTAAATATTTTTAGGTGTCGATCCGCACACCTTTTTTTTCAAGTCAGTTTGCGCTCAAATGATGTGGATGTGTGCAAATCGACCACGCGAAAATGTGTCGTTTCGCATAATTTCTGCAAAAAGTATCGTGCGAAATAACCAACAAGCCCACCGAAGCAGTTTTACTAAGAAACTTCCTAACTCACAATGCAAGGTAATTAAAGTCAGTAGTCCAGATATAAAAAGGCTAAGACAAAACAGTTCAGTATTTTTGTCTCCTCTGATTGTCAAAGGCTTTTTTTCTTGTTTTGTAGCTATTGACAAGCTTTAACTTTCAATAAAAAATGATTGTCAGTTTGTATTTAATTTAAATTCAGTATGTTTTTCTTAAGTTTCAGTAATGATTAGATATGGTCGGAATGAAACTACTTTATACGAATTTTACCGCATTATTAATTTTAAAACACAATTATTAATCAACAACGCAAAGAAATCCGTATGTTTCTTTGAATTTCTTATTTATTTAAAAAATACAACTCCTGCACTAGAAATAATTTCTATGTCACCGGGAACTTTACAGACATTCAAACAACGGACACAAAGAACGCCCTGACTCGGAACAACCATTTGTGGATCACACAAAGTTTTGTCCCGTGTGGGATTCGAACCCACAACACTCGGAGCGATGGCAGTGGCGAGGCGACCACTTAACCCACTACACCATCTGTGCAGTATAAATTAGTTTAATTTCAATGTATAACATTCGCGTAAATGTAAGACAATATTGTGATGATGGACAAAGAACAATGGTCAAATTGTACCTGACGGCGCCGGCGACCCGACATGTATGGTATATGAAAAAATCCGTTACTGTTTAAAATTTTGGGAAAGA
The DNA here is from genome assembly GCA_963564715.1 of Catocala sponsa. Lineage (NCBI taxonomy): Eukaryota > Metazoa > Arthropoda > Insecta > Lepidoptera > Erebidae > Catocala > Catocala sponsa. The sequence goes on from OY751349.1 coordinate 5,029,287, forward strand.
TAAGAAATATCTTTTTTTGAAACCAGGAAAAAAAGATATTAATTTTTTTTATGTTGTATTTTCTTTAACTTACAGAATTTTAGAACGCATCTTTTCATTTCACTTACGATGTGATTCGTTTCTTTTCGCATACTTAAAGGTTCAATACCCAATACTTGCAATTATTTTCATATATTCGAAGATTTATTAACAGTAGTACAAATAAATAAATACGTAGAGATCAAACCAATTAGTATTATTTTTATGCAATTGATATATGCGTATTATGTAGGTGCAAAGTAGCACAGCGTTTTGTTCACGATATTAAGACATTTAGGCTTCTTACACATTATTTTCATACAGGATGGTATTAAATACATAAAAATAAACCAATCCCACTCCAGTTTGTTTCTGAACATGGCAAATAAAAACCAGGTAGAGCTCCTATAGAAATTTGACCATTGTTCTATCGACCACTAGACGAATACTAGTATTAATAAATATATGAAAGAAAGGAAGCTTCGAATAACTTTCTTCGAAAACATTTAACACTACTATCATATTTTCTATTTGTTTTCTCCACAACTAATGAATCGAGTATACATGTAGGTCTCTTTAAACATTATTCCATTGTATTTACGATAGACGTTTATTGGACAAAGACAGACATGTTTACATATGAAAATAAAAATATAAAGATATGTTACATATTTTTACTAAATTCCTTTTATGTCTGATTTTTTGGCTGCTAAGGCTAATTGATAATTGGTACTGCCTTTAACCATATATTGCCCATTTCACTGTAGATAACTTGTAATTTAGATTGCTAGTGTATATTACTATTGCTTTGAACTATAACTACAAATTATTAATTAAACAATGTCCGCCGCGTCTGTTCGCAATAAACTAAATTCTTCTTAAAATACATTATCGCAAAAATGTCAATGACCTTATCTATATATTAATACGTGAAGCAAAAACTTTGTACCCCTTTTTACGAAAATTGCGCGGATGGAGGAGTATGAAATTTGGCACAGTTAAAGTTTATATGGAGTAGGAGGGGCGAATCCTAATATTTATATAAAATATGCATTAGAAATACATTAAATTAATGAAGCAACACTACACGCACACAACCATGAATTTGACACACGCGGTCGAAGCGCGTAACTATGGTTACATATATCAATATATAATGACATATATATTGCTATATTATTATGTAACCATAGTTATAGTTCGAGCACTAGGCGACCGCTAGTATTAATAAAGTGCCATAACAAAATGTACGTAGAAATATCGTCGCCGAATAGACGTTCGATGTGTTCAAACAAAAATATTGATTCACAAGCCGTACACGCGGATACGAGGCTATATTATCAAATATTTACCTACTGTTTATAAGTGATTTAAAAATATACGGGGTTAGAACATGATGGGTTAAGTATATGTGATAATATCGCTAATACTTAATCTAAGTCTACGAGGTTAAGTGGTTCTTGTATAACCTATCCGCAGGGCGACGGAAAGATTATATCGGATTCACCAGGGGAAAGATGATCCCTGTAAAACCGACTTAACTCACCACCACGGTAATACCATTATACAGTAACCTATCTTCATACAAATGGTCGGAACTCGAGTCATACCTACGCGCCTAGGCGTCGGCATGCGCTCGGCACGCAACCAGTTGCGAATGCGCCGCAGTGACGAACGGACGGTGTGTTGTTTTTTAAACAGTAATCGCGCGATTTTTCTTACCAAAAATAAGTACAAGTATAGCCTATTTAATATGACAAGTAGAATATATTGTGCTGTTTTTGGTTGCATGAATTCCTCAATAACGCATCCAGAGATAACTTTTTTTAGATTACCTGGAAACTCCGAAGGGTAAGACTATAAAATGATTATACTTACTAGTAGGTAGGTACGTAATTTAAGTCTTTTTAAAGGATTTTTTTTCCTCCCGAAAAATAAATGCCTGGACTAATAAATATAGTGAATAAGTAAAAAAAAGTGATTGACACGAGTGAACAACATGCATTTTTATTAAACACTTCCTATTCCATTCACAAAGTATTTTATTTGTTTAAATAAAATAAAAAATCACAAAAATAGATAGAAACTCAAAGTAGGCAGATTTAATTAAGATGGTGTAGGTGGGCAGCCCTATCGCATGTTTACGTACCGCGCGGCTGTAGGCATTTATTTCAAAGATACGGCCGAGTTACAATACTGTATATTTATGTACTGTGTCACCACGGTGTTCCTCGACATAACCAGAGGCGGCGGGGCTGCGCGAATCACTTTTACATGCAATCGCGATCCCGCCGGGGTTTGGCACGCGCCGTATGAAACGGCAGGCCAGTACATAAATAGACCTACGTACCCTTTATGTCACTTCTAATTTAATTATTGTCTATAACTGGTCCCAGAAGGTGCTCTCGGGCACTGGAAGGTACAGCTGCTCTGCCTAATATATCCCTTTAAGGTTGGTGTAGGTGGAACGCTATATATGTTCGGGAGAAATCCAAAACACAGATTTTGATAACTTTGTATAATTTCGTATATTAACAATAGGTGCGTTGTGCATGCGCTCACAGTTAGGTAAGGCCGGTGGCTGATTGCTCATGCCGGCGCGCACGTCTCGTCTGGCGGCAGTGTTCCCCTCTCGGTGGTGAGGCACCCCTGCGCCTACAACTGGTTCGGAGCATAAACTGGACTAGTCGTAGAGAAAGGTGGATGGCCCCTTGTTAGGGGTCGAAGTCACGACACAGAGGCGTGGGAACACGCACGCCGCCTCTCGGACTTGGTGCTGATCGGATGGCGTAGAAGTACCAAAATCCAACACGTACCAATGTTAGATTAGTTTTTAAAAAGACAAGTCTCGCACTAGAAATAATTCCTGTGTGTCGGAGGATTCCACAAACATTAAAAAAATAACGGACAAGAAAACACCCAGTCTCGTAACAACTATTTGTGGGGCACACGATTTTTTGTCTCGTGTGGGATCGAACCCACAACACTTAGCGCGGTGGCAGTGGCGAGGCGACCACTTAAACCACTACGCCATCCGTGCAGTCAATACAATAATAGATGATCTACCACAAAGCTTTTCATCTTGTTTTCCACTTTATAACAGTTTCAGAGTTTTCAAAGAAAACCTGACAACAGAGCAGCGATAGCTCAGTGCGGAGACCAACAGACTGCAATGCAGAGGGTCTCAGGTTCAAAACTTCGTCGCGCACCTCTGACTTTCGGAAGTTATATGACTTTTCAAAATGATGTGCGTATTGATTGACAATTATCGCCTGCTCCGTGCCTCGGAAAGCACGTTAAGCCGTTGGTCCCGGCTGCCATGAACATCTATGGCAGTCGTTATTGGGAGAGTGTCGTCACAAAAGATCCCACTGGGTCGAAGTGTCGCTGGTCTGCACTGACTGGCCCCCACATAAGATAAACCTGGAAACAATGTTCATATGAAACAATCTGTTGAACGCGACTTAAATTAATTTAGGTAAGCGGTTTTTTATGTAACCCGATCTAATAAACAGAAGTGCCTTCAACAAAGTATGTTTAGTTCTTATGTGTAGAGCTTGCAGTATTTTCTCATTTCTCTTACATAAATTAAGAATCTAACTTTTCTTCTTACGGAGTCTCGTTTGCATTTAATATGAATTGGGACTATGTACTACCGACTGAATCTGGTAATAAGTCTTGCCTTATTAAAGTTTATTACGAAACTCTCAGTTTATTTATTTTAATATTAATACATGGGTTTAAGGCTTTTACACCTAGTTTTTATGGCTTACTAGCCTTTGCCCGCAAGGTTTGGTTCACAGTGAGTTACATCGTAACTTCCTAACTAATATTATAAAAGCGAAAATGAGTTTGTTTGTTTGTTACCTTTTCACGCCTAAACCACTTAACCGATGATCCTAAAATGTTGCATATACGTTATCAGGTGTACAGAAACGGACATAGGCTACCTTTCATCCCGAAAAAAATTACTGTTCCCGAGGAAAACAACAATAACGTTCTCATGATAAAATAGATGGCGCCACGTGTTTTTCGAATCATGATTGAATTATATTATTACAAGCAGAGTATAACCCGTATTGATTGTCAAATTCTAAATTAACGCAAGCGAAGTCGCGGGCAATAGCTAGTAATATTATAAAACAAAGTCTCCCGCCGCGTCTAGTGTCTGTCTGTCCGCGATAAACTCTAAAACTACTTAACGGATTTTGATGCGGTTTTCACCAATAGACAGAGTAATTTCTGAGGCAGGCTTAAGTGTATAATTTGTTTAGGTTTTGTACTACCCATGTGAAGCCGAGGCGGCTCGCTAATAGATATACATATATCTAAAAATCTACTAAACATCATTAGATATACGTGCCTTCAACAATAAGTTTAACCCAAGACTACTAAATATCTCTTAAAACTGCGCCGAGCATAAGACAGATACCTAATGATGACAGAGTTCGTGCGGCGCATATTCAAATACGCGCGCGGCCGTCATAGTAAAATTGTATGGACGATTTGAAGTGCTTTTTTGATAAATATGTATCTCTATTGTCAACCAATAACTTAAATATTTGGAACGGACAAATTGTAATTTAACTATTTATGTTTCGTTTAAGCTGTAAAATAGGATAGATTTCTACTGTTATAATCTAAAAATCACGTTACATACGGTTTTGCATTTGTCGTGCAAATTTACGTAATTTTGTAGACGAAAATATTAATTATTTTAAGTTTTTTACACGGAGTAATTGTAAACACATTCATTGTTTATAATGAAACTCACTCGTCTAAAATATTATGTGACTACCTATATTCTCAAATTCACAGAGATTACACGGACTGTCGAGAACGTCTAACTAAGTTGAATGCTCGTTCCTCACTGCTGAACGATCTTTCGCCAAGAATCGAGTTACTTTTTCCCTTCCACAATAACCCCACTATTTAAAAATGATGGTTGGCTGTATTGCCAGTTGGGTAAATAAAAACTCCCGAATAGAATTATTAACAAAAGTAAGAAATCATGACAATTGTTATAGTAAATGTATATTTTATATTTGTATTAAACAAAAAGTGTTGATTTTATTTACTTAACTGTGACCGCCTGTTTTGGCACATTTCACTTGGCGCAGTCTTAAAACTGTTTCAAAGTCAACTTAGTGAACTCTAACAGATTCAAAAAGGCTACAATTCTAAACCGCGTACCCTTCCATCATTCGTCATCCGTCTGTTTTTTGTTTGGCAATTTTCCAGTGGTAGCCCTTTACTATCAAATATTATTATCGGTATGATATTTCTGCCTGTATGTTTCCACGAACGAAGCGGTCTACACGATAGCTCGGTTTGAGGTAAAAAATAACATTTTCCAGTCGTTGACGTATAACACATGGGTGGCATAAGTCGACGACTTATTCTGAAAATATTGCTTTAGTCACAGGTCTTGATAACAGCGAGTAGCGATTTTGATATATTGAAGTTTGAATGTAATGGTTTTGTACTCAGGTAACATAGACGTAATTTAGAGCTGTTAGGGCATAACGTCAGCGATAGCTCAGTGGGGAGACCAACAGACTGCAATGCAGAGGGTCTCGGGTTTGAAGCCACGTCGCGCACCTCTGACTTTCGGAAGTTATATGACTTTTCCAAATTATGTGCGTATTGATTGACAATTATCGCCTGCTCCGTGCCTCGGAGAGCACGTTAAGCCGTCGGTCCCGGTTGCCATGAACATCTGTGGCAGTCATTATTGGGAAGTCAGTGCCCTCTAATATCCTGACACTGGTTTAGCCTTAGGGTATCGTTAGCCTTCGGGTTGCGCAGGTCAGATGGCAGTCGCTCCGTGTAAAAACTGATATCCAGTCAAATCCTGTTAGACTAGAAAGCCGACCCTAAGTGACTTGGGAATAATAAAGGCTAGGAGAAGAGGGCATAACGTCAGTGACTGTACGTATGGCGTAGTGTATAGGTGGTCACTTCGCCACTATCATTACGCCGAGTGTTATGGGTTAGACCCCACACGGGATGAAACTGGATCCACAAATGGTTGTTCTGAATCTGGATGTTCTTTGTGTCCGTTGTTTGAATGTTTGTAAAGTCCTCGCAACATAGGAATTATTCCTAGAACGAAATGTGTAATAAAAAAATTGGGGCAGTCTTTGAGGACTGCCGATAATAAACACTTCTTTATAAACAAAAACAAAATATTCAAAAAGGGGCGGGTCGGATGCTAGTTCCTGATACTCTCTTAAGGGTTATGAAGGGGTCAACATTTCATTATTTTTTGCGCATAATTTCTAAGATATTGTTAATATTCAAAAAAATTATAATAAAGCGTGGAAGTGTGACGATGACGCGAGTTCCATGATTTTTGTTCACCCAAGAAGTGCTCAACCCGCCTCAAGAAGTTTTGCATTTGCGCAAATTGTACGCATCGTGTAAACGATTGACACGTCTAATCCAAGCAAGTAACTCGCATTATTAACTCGCATGTATTCCAGGCAGGTAGCTTGCACATTTATAACCCACATTGTGTGGCATAGTGAGAACACGATTTCGAATTGTGTCATGGCACAATACCACGCAATAAAATGTAAAAAATGTGTATTGTATAGCAAATATTATGTGGCTTGACAATACGTTTTATCTCACATTTACGCCTAGCTGAATGATGATGACATTCACAGACAGTCCATCGGTCTCCCACTAAGCTACATGGGAACTGAACAGGCCACAAGGCACAAACGCTTTTACCTATAGTTAATAATAATAATAATAATAACTACGGGGAAACACGCTCCGGGTCTCCGTTTTCACGAGACCCGTGATGGCGAAATCGGCGCCGCACCGCTCGACATCCCTAGCCGCTCGCACCGGTGTTGCCCTCTGCTGCTGGCTTGTATGCCTATAGTGGCTATTCAGGGGGCCCATCTAGTGAGTTGGCGAGTCAACGTCTGTCCATTCGATTGATGATATTAGAGTATTCAGGGCAGACGCCGTTTTATCATTCATAGTTACCAATATACCAGTCCATCAAACACCCATACCCATAGCCCATATGTTAGAATCCATACGTAGCAATAGTCCTACGCCTGCTGCGGCTAGTGCCACTGTAGGTGTTCCATCCCACCTTTGATTAAAACTCTCGAAGGGCCTCTTCACTTTGGACCCATGTCTCCGTGTAAGCCTCCCAAAGGGCCGGGTATTTTCCTAACGTATTAGGAAATACCCGTGAAAGAGAAACAAATAATAATAATAATAATAAATAATAATAATAATAATAAATAATAATAATAATAATAAATAATAATAATAATAAATAATAATAATAATAAATAATAATATTAATAAGTCAGGGTGTACCACGGACCCCAAAAACTACAGACCTATTACGTGTCTGCCGACTGTTTACAAACTTTTTACATCCATTTTGAGAACAAAATTATCACATCACATAAATACTAACCATATCATGTCCATATCTCAAAATGGATGTAGAAATGGGGCTCGTGGTACCAAAGAGCTACTCCTTATTGACATGACCATTTGCCAATAGGTACGTCGTCACCGAAGGGATTTGGCGACATGTTGGATAGATTATAAGAAGGCCTATGACTCTGTGCCCCATACATGGCTCTTGAAGGTGCTGGAGTTGTACAAAATAGATACAACTTTATGCACTTTCTTGAAGACGTGTATGGGGCAATGGAGGACTGTCCTTCACTATCCGGGATGTCGTTAGATCCAGAGTGATGGTATGCCTATAATGATCAAGCGGGGTATATTCCAGGGTGACAGTTTGAGTCCACTGTGGTTTTGCCTGGCTCTAAACCCTCTTAGTACTTTACTGGAGAATTTGGAGCTAGGCTACTGGTTGCAGAGTAGAGGCCAGATCATATCTCACCTTTTTTACATGGATGACCTTAAATTATTTGCCCCCACCCATCTTCAGCTGACAGAGTTACTAAAGGTAACTGAAAACTTTAGTAATTCTATCAGAATGGAGTTTGGTGTGGACAAGTGTGCGGTAATGTATGTAAAGCGAGGTGGGATCTGATGGGATGGAACTATCGGATTCCTCAAGACTTAGGACTCTCTCTGCAAACGAAACATACAAATATCTGGGTATGTCGCAGGCGTTGGGCATTTCAGAGACTGGCATGAAACAGACATTGTGGGATCGCTTCTTTGGCCGCCTGACAAAGATACTCAAAAGTTATTTGTCGGGCGGTCATAGGGTGCGTGCTTATAATGGCTGGGCCATGCCGGTCTTAATGTACTCCTTCAGCATACTCAGATGGACTCAGACTGAACTGGAGGCCCTGGATAGAAAGGTCCGTACACTGTTGACCGCATACCGGATGCATCACCCGCGCTCGTCTGTAATGAGGCTGTACATCCCGCGGAAATGCGGGGGTCGTGGCTTTCTAAGTGCCAAGACCCTCCATAATCGTGAGGTGTGCAGTCTTAGAGAATATTTTCTCCAGACCGGCTCGGGTGTGCATCGGGCTGTAGTCTCAGTGGACAATGGCCTTACCCCGCTGGCTCTGGCTAAGGAGAACTGGCGCAAACCTGTGGTACTCAGTACTGATGACCGCAGGGATGTATGGAAAGGTAAAGAGCTGCATGGACGATTTTATCGGGCCTTACACGGGCCCGATATTGATTTAATATCTTCTGTGGCCTGGCTACGTTTCGGCGATATTTTTGCCGAAACAGAAGGTTTTGTCTTTGCAATAATGGATGAAGTTGTTATGACGAATAACTACCGGCGGCATATCCTGAAGGATGGGATGGTCGACATATGTCGGGCGTGTCACCAGCCCGGTGAATCTCTCAGGCATATTGTCTCTGGGTGTTCCCGTCTTGCCAACGGCGAATATTTGCACAGACACAACCAAGTGGCCAGGATAATCCATCAGCAACTTGCCTTAAAGTACAATCTTGTGGATTCAGAGTTACCGTACTACAGGTATGTGCCCGATCCAGTTCTCGAGAATGGTCGTGTCACTATGTACTGGGATCGATCTATCATCACTGATAGAACCGTTGTGGCTAACAAGCCAGATATTGTGGTGATAGATCGATTAGAGCGCCTTGCAATGATCATCGATGTCACCATCCCTCATGACGAGAACCTCGTGAAAGCTGAAAAAGATAAACAAATTAAATATCTGGACTTGGCTCGCGAGGTTGTCGACATGTGGGATGTAGGCTCGGCGATCATTGTACCGATAGTCGTTTCGGTAAACGGGTTAATTGCCAAGAGCCTCGACCACCATCTTAAGAGGCTCGCGTTGAATAGCTGGGTCAAGTCCTCGATTCAGAAGGCAGTATTGCTCGACACGGCGCGCATAGTGCGGAGGTTCCTTTCTCTGGAGCCCTAACCACCGATAGCTTGATCCCTGCACCCGATATCGGTGGGTCATTCCAGTTTTTATATTTTTAAATATATATAATTTTTATATTTATATTTAAAAATGTAATTATTAGAGAAAATAAGTAATAAAGAGAATAATAATAATAAATAATAATAATAATATTTTATTTGTCTCACCAAAATATTACAGCAATTACAATGAATAACAACAATAGACTAGTGGAATTTGTACTGTGGGAGACTGGTACCTAAGCTAAGCTTTTGGCCTGTATTTCAGGTCACCAGGTCATCCCCTCTTTAAAAACAAGTGATTGGAACATTGCATCTCTATTAGTAAGTTTTATGTTCTATGCGAGTTTTGTGAATTGTAATATTGTATTTTGTGCTTGCATGCGTGTGTTTGTGTGAACGTGCGTGTGTTTGTGTGAACGTGTGTGTGTTTGTTTGAGTGTTTTTTTTTAATAATAATAATAATAGTTAAAAGATAATAGTTTATCGCCTGCTCGCTTGTTTAAGGTGAGGCAGCGGCTTTAGTCTGCTTTTATGATAGCATGGTATGAATATCTGCCAAGTCGTGTAAGGTGAAAAAGTGTGTGTGCTTATAAATGTTAAGTGGAATATTATTGGAGATGAAACAGATTGCAGTTATCTATATATTAATACGTGAAGCGAAAGCTTTGGATCCCTTTTTAAGAAAATTGGGCGGACGGAGGAGTATGAAATTTCGCACACTTATAGTTTATACAGAGAAGAAGTGACGAATGCTAATTTTTTTTTTTTATTATGCGTAATAATACATTATTTTCAATAAATAACACGTTACACACACAACCATGCATTTGACACACGCAGTGGAAGCGCGTAACTATGGTTACACATATCAATATATAATGACATATATCAAAACTTTGGTCGAATTTCGAGCACTAGGTGACCGCTAGTATTTTATTAATATGTCTGAGATTTTCTTCTAAGGTTATTTTCAGGATTTCGTATCCATGTTGTCAAAATGGGAACCTTTAGACTTTTGGTCTCTCCGTCCTAATGTAATACCCATTTTAGTTGTAAACTAACGGAACTTCATTGGGAAAATTTATAGTTCTGCATATTCTATGAATCTCTATCTATTGGTGTAATCTACACATCATTATAATAAAATTGTAACTGGAGGATGTCTGTGCATCAGAGATATTTAAAAAATGTGTCTTTTTATAAGACGGCTCTTAAAAAAAGCACAAAAAATTAATATTGTCTTCTGTTTACGCGAATGTTATTCATTGAAATTAAACTACTATATACGGATTTTATCGCGTTGTTTATTTGACACGTTATTACAATATTATATTTTTATTTTAAAATTAAATTTTTGTATTATTGTCTATTTGTACGTTCATTACGCAAAACTACTGGACCGACCGCCGTGACCGAAATTCGGTCAGGGCGGTCGGTCTTAACGGAGACTGGCCATCTGCACAGGGGATATTATAGTGCACAAGTGTGTGCGCGAACACAAATGCACTCTCTGTTCCCTAACTCTCATGGGATCATCCTGCGCCTGATCTCTCTCCGGTCGTGTCGAATTACCGTCCCATCGGATGATTTACGTGCTTTCCAAGGCACGAGGGTGTCTTACACCGCCAACTTCCTACCTCCGGGCTGCTATTGAGCTTTCTTAACAGAAAAACCTAATAACTTTTTGTTGGCTCGACCTGGGATTCGAACCCGAGACCTCATGCACAGCAGTCGCATTCACTACTGCTGCGCTACGGAGGCAGTTTGTTTCTATATAAGTAGAGCAGCGAGCAGCAATAGCTTAGTGGGAGAACGTTGGACGCCACGCAGAGGTCTCGAGTTCGATCCCAAGGCACGCATCACTGAATTTTTAATGTTATGCGCGCATTTCAGTCGGCGTCGATGGCGTAGTGGTTAGTGTAACCGACTGCCACGCCTGAGGTCGCGGGTTCGATTCCCGCACAAGTCAAACATTTGTGTGTATGAACGTGGATGTTTGTCTTGGTCTGGGTGTTTCTATGTATAATTTATGTATGTATTTACAAACAAAAAATATGTATGTATGTTTATCCATTGTCTAGTACCCATAGTACAAGCTCTGCTTAGTTTGGGCTTGATGGTGTTGTGTGTATGTGGTAGAATATTATTATTATTAATTATCGCTCGCTTTAACGGTGAAGGAAAACATCGTGAGGAAACCTGTATTTCAAAGAGTTCTCTACAATGTTCTTGAAGATATGTGAAGTCTGCCAACCTGCACTGGGCCACTGTGGTAGACTATGGCCTAACCCTTCTCATACTGAGACGAGGATCGTGCCTAACATTGGGACAGTTCAATATAAGGCTCATATTATTATAAGATATGCCCGCGGTTTCACCCGCGTTTATGATTACTGCGCCGCCCCCGTGGGTTGTAGCGTGATGTTATATAGCATATAGCCTTCCTCGATAAATGAGCTATCCAACACAAGAATTTTTCAATTCGGTTCAGGAGTTCTTGAGATTAGCGCGTTCAAACAAACAAACAAACTCTTCAGCTTTATAATTTTAGTATAGATAAGTACACACGGTTACACATCAAGTTAGACACCCTATATACTCATAACTATGTTACATACAAAATAGAGAATTGTCGGCAAGGGACGGTGCATAGTGGTGTCGATATAATGGTAAGGATAGAGCGTAACAAAAATATAACGCACTCTCTCGCACGATTCGCAGCGTTCAACTTCTAATAGAAAGAAAGAAAGAAAGAAAATACATTTATTTGCAGCAGATTATGCACTACATAGTTACATATTTGAGACACAGTTAATTACAAAAAAAAGAAAAACAAATCTTACTGCAAATTGGTCGCAACTGAGCAAAATGCTAGTTTTGAAAAAATAGTTAATAGTTAATAGTTCAAAGTCCAAACAGTCTAGGTTAATGTGTCGCTGTGTTTACGTTACCGTTATCCCTCTATGTTACGAAAAGTCAAGTGTGTCATAAAAACAATACTAAAATCCTTCCTACATATCACAATGCGTGATAGCACCTAAAAAGATACTTAAGAACATAGTTCTACATCCTTAAATGCATTAAATATCCCACCGAACACATTCCCAAATGTACGACTGAACACTTTTTCTTCGTCAGTCCGGGTATAAGGAAAATTGTCACGTTTTTGTCACCCGAGACACTTTAATAGAAAATTGGGGTGGTCCGGTCGAACCGAACATTGGACGAAATACCGGTTTTTATGGACAATTTACTCACAAAAACTTGTAAGCGTCGAATAATGAAGGTCCTACTTTTTGTTCGGACATTTGTGATTTTGTCGAAGTTATTCATTCATGTGCTATGTGGGTTTCGGCATTCTATTTTAATGATACACTGAGTATTACTGATTATTTGATAAAGTTGGTAAAGCACTCACGCATGCACTTGAATTATAATAGTTTACTCGCTGAACGGTTTAATACTTTATGAATTAGCTGCCTCAAATTTACATATTTTTAGGAAATCTGACGGACTAATTACGTCTTTGATCAACTATTAAATAGTTGATCAAAGACGTAATTAGTCCGCCAGATTTGTTGTACTTGTTTATATTAAATTTTAATGTAAACAAGTTGTCAATTATAAGCACGACATACAACATCAAAACATGTATCAAAACATTTAAAAAAAAATTAACAACTAAAGAATCGCTGAGCAAGGATACCCTTTTCTGTTTCGGGCTTTGTACAGAACAAATAAAAATCTAAGTGTGGTTACTAAAAGAGGGTATGGTTCGTGGTAAGTATGAGTTTTGTGGATAGTTCGTAGTGAAAAATGGTATGTTCAGTCTAATCTATACTAATATTATAAAGCTGAAGAGTTTGTTTGTTTAATCGCGCTAATCTCAGGAACTGCTGGTTCGATTTGAAAATTTCTTTTAGTGTTGGCTAGCCTATTTATCGAGGAAGGCTATAGGCTATATAACATCACGTTACAACCCACGGAGGCGGCGCAGTAACGATAAACGCGGGTGAAATCGCGGGAACATCTAGTATTTAAAATATAATAGAAAGGTTTTGTAGTATTGTACCATGTATATAGTGCATCGTTAACGTATTATTAATCGTTAACCAGGAAGTCACAAATGGCGTTGAGTAACTTCTTGTTGAAATTTCCTATTCCAAAGGTTTTTATTGTAGGTATATCGGAAAACGGCAAAAGAGTACTTCAGTAATTAGGCTAGCTTCCCCACTATTAACAACTGTATATATAGCAGGTGTAAAAAATTTCATCTTCTTCCGTTAGAGGAAAGAAGAAAAGTTGCGGATATCTCATTACTTTTAAGAATCGCGAATGGGTCGATAGACGTTAGTGAACTGGTGAGCAAAATAGGCCTGCGTGTGCCATCTGCATTCCTGCGCAAATCACACCTACTACATACACCAAGAGCTAGTACAACCTACAGGCAAAATTTATTTTTAATTCGAGCGTGTCGCATGTTCAACACGGCATGCCAGAGTGTTGATATAGACTTGTTTACTTATAGTAATAGCCAAGTCAAAAAAATGTTGTGCAACTCTTTCTTTGTTTAAAAACCATCTATTATTTACACTTTATTCTGCTATCTGTGAAAACTTTTAATTGGCCTTCTTTTTTCGTTTCAAATCTGTCTATGATACTAATTTCGCTATAAGTTTTCCTAAAATTGAAAAATAAAATAAAATAGTATGGGCTACGCTATTTATGTATAAGTTAGTGGGGCATATAATTGAATTGGAAAAATTTTTCGAACACATTAGCACGGCACGAATGGACCCGCTCGACCGGAGTGATACCACGGCCTCACAGAAAACCGGCGTGAAATAGCGCTTGCGTTGTGTTTTGTCGAATGAGTGAGGGTACCGGAGGCCCAACCTCATCTCCCCTCTTGAGGGGAGGGGATTTAAAAGGCTGGCAACACATTTAATTGTGACTCCTCTGGTGTTGGTCGCTTACCATCAGGTGATCTGTCTGCTCGTTTGCCTCCTAAACCATAAAAAAACACAATGCAATACCTGCATGGTCAGTTTATTACATCCAATGCTAACTATCCTAATCCTAACTAACATTATAAATGCGAATGTGTTTTGCAAATTGTTACGCTTTCACGCCTTAACTAATCGACTTATCAAGAAATTTCTCATACACGTTGTTAAGGGAACAGAAAAGAACACTGGTTACCATTCATCCAGAAAAAGTACTATTACTAACCTAACCTAAATTAAATTTACGCGAGCCGCGGGCAAAATCTAGTCCTTATTATAATATTATAAATGCGAATGGTAGTTTGTTTGTTTGTTACGCTTTCCCGGCTTAACTACTCGACCGATCATCATGGAATGTCCCGTACACGTTGTCAGGGCTACAGAAAAAGACACCTTCTATACAGAAAAAGTACTGTCACTAATCTAACCTAACCTTAATTTACATTTACGGGCGTAAAATTTAGTACATAATACGAGCACATACTGCGTTATAACATAAACACGTTCAACAAAAAAATGACGGTAAGCATAAAATTATGTAAATTTTCCACACATCACATAAATAATACAGTTACCATCATAATTTTAATCACTTCTCTAGCAAAAACGTATCACATGCATGAGAAGCCTAAATATGTTTACTGTGAGGTAATCAGGCCTTAGATAATTTATGTAATAAAAACGGCAGGTGGTATCAAGCTGGTCCCTTTGTGGGCTTACACAGGATAAGGCCAGTAAGTACCTCGGTACTTATACAGTGTGTAGTAATACAGCTGGTTCCCGCTTGTCGGCTGTCGGGTCCGGATTTTAATCGGATATTCCAGTGGCAGAGCATTTTATATAAAGCTATTCACACATGTCTGACACCGATTTTGTGTCGGCGCCGACTAGAAATATCAGGTGCTTTACCAGCCCTTTACGCCTGAAAAAAAAAACGTGTTGGATCTCGCTCGCCTATTAGTAAGTACATACATACATAGATTCACGCCTGTTTCCCAGAGGGGTAGGCAGAGACTACGGATTTCCATTTGCTACGATCCTGACACACTTCTCTGGCTTCATTCACTTTCATCACATTCCTCATATACGCCCGTTGGTTCAAGGAGCTCTTAACCTGGCCTTTGTCCAGAACGCCTCCGATCTGATCGAGAAACGTTCGCCTAGGTTTTCTTCTTGCGACTGTTCCATTCACACTAACCTTATAAACTTTCTTAGTCAGTCTTTCCTCGTCCATTCTTTCTACATGTCCAAACCAGCTTAACATACCCTTTTCTATTCTTGTAACTATATCCACTTTCATGCCGCATCTCTCTGTAATCACACTATTTATTATTCTATCTTTCTGAGTCACACCACATATGCTTCTCAACGCTCTCATTTCTACAGCATTTATTCTGCTCTCATGCTAATTTTGCCATACCCAACTTTCACTTCCATACATAAGTGAGGGCACTAATAGACCTCTATGAACAGCCAAACGTGCCTTTTCGGATACATTTCGACTGTTCATAAAAGCGCGTAGAGCTCCATTCACTTTGTTGCCAGCAATCGTATTAGTAAGTATGACGCTGTTAACACTTGTCGCATGTCGGAGCCGACAACATAAAACTAAATCTTTTCCTCAGGATTGTGTGCACCTAATATTTTCTTTCCTAAGCTGTCTTTATTTGTTTTCTTCTCAAATAATAATACATCACAACAAGAACTTCGCCGATGTCCATCATGTACAGTCGCCACGTGTAGAGTGTTAAACATTGGCATCAGCTTTGACCGCGGCCGTCAACCGATTAGTGTGAACAGAGGCACCGACACCCGATTAAGATCTGGGACCGATAGCCGACAAGTGGGAACGGGCTCTTAGGGTGTAGTCTCATTTAAGGGTCGTACCTATATTATTTGTGAATTCTGCAAAACATGACTTCTCTATTACAAAGAAGTTACGTGTACATAGTTTATACAAGTTGGTGCACATAGTAATTGCCTCCGTGACGCAGCGGCAGTAATTGCGACTGCTGTACATGAAGTCTCGGGTTCGAATCCTGGGTCTGGCTAGCAAAAAGTATTGGGTTAATAAATCTCAATAGCAGCCCGGAGTTAGGAAGTTGGCGGTGTTAGACACTCCCATGCCTCGGCAAGTTCATAAAGCCGTTGATCCTGCGCCTGATCTGTCCCCGGTCGCGTCAGATTACCGTCCCATCGGATCATGAGAGTTAGGGAACAAAGAGTGCACGTGTGTTTGCGCACACACTTGTGCATTATAATATCTCCTGCGGAGATGGCCAGTCTCCGTTAAGATTGGCCGCCGTGGCCGAAATTCGGTCTAAAGGTCCTATTACAAGTAAATACGGTGTAAGTACGGTGTAATGTTGGTCTGCGTTGTTCTATTCATCGGATGTTGGAGTTCTATAACTTAATATTATTAACTTTTACTTTAGTTTTAGAATTTAGTTTTGTATGGACAGTGACATATGGCATAATGACTGCAACACCTGGTACATAAATAAGTTGTAAAATACTAAAATTATAATATGATGTTGATTTAAAAGAGTGGCCTCGAGTTTCTTGCAGGTATCTTCTCATAGGCTCAACCTTTTGCCTCAACCTTGCAACTAACATAAATGTAAATTCAGTAAATGTAACAAACTCACTAACCCCTTTGACGTTCATAAGTGTTATTTTATGACCTAAGTGAATAAATGATTTTTGATTTTGACTTTGACTTTAAGAAATGTTGATGTTATTACATGCGGAATTGAAAATTAAATCAAATTGAGTTAACACTTTATCTAAATGCCGTATAATACAATTTGAAGCTTTGGTATGTGTTACTCTTAATTTAATTTTCTGATCTGACAACAAAAAAGAAAAATAGAGCAGTAGGTACTTACTTGAAAAAAATTAAGGTGCCATTGTAACATATTACAATGTAATTTTACAACTACTTACCGTTTTATCAGTCATCTTATAATACCAGATATAATTAAAAATCTATTGTGACCAGCCGCCGGTGTGCCGCTTCCACTCAATAGGTTAACAAATAAAGTAAAAAAAATAAAATTTCTCAAAACAAAAATGCTTTTACAACAAAAACATAAAGAAGTCACAAGTATATAAATCATAATATAATAAATTAACGAAGACATGCACTGTGATGAATGGTTACTAACTTAAATTGAGCTGTCAAGTAAATGTAATAACAATATGATTGCTACGAAGCAGGTTTCTTCGCCATATTTATTTTTTCAATTATTTGAAGCGTACCAGACTATATTAGAAAATTGCAACAATAAGTTAAATTTGTTTGAGTCTATTTTTTGTAAAGTGTTTTTACATTATATTTGGTATTTTTATATGAGTTAGGGCCAATTTCACAATTGAAACTAAATGCGATAAGTAATAGTTAAACTCAGTTTACAGGTTAAACATTTCTTTTTTATTGTTCTCATCAAAATGACCACACCCCACCTGATGGTAAGCAGTCGTGTGGTCCAAGAGCAGTGGCCTCCACACCGCCCTCATAGTAGCCGAGGCAATGTTGAGGTCTCTACTTTGACGGCCTGAGAAGGTGCATTTTCACGCCCCGCTTAAAGGACCCAGGATTGAAGGAAGAAGGAAACACGTGCCTTGGCAGAGAATTCCATGCCTTGGTCGTTCGGCAGAGGTATGAGGACCCAAACTTGTTGGTACGCGCTCTAATCGACTCTACCGTGTAAGGATGGCATCTGAGCCCAGCACGCGTTGTTCTGGATAGGAAAGGGGAGGGCGGGATAAGGTGGAATAACTCTTCAGAGCACTCCCCGTGGTATATTCTGTAGAAACATGCCAATGAGGCAATGTCCCTACGGAGTTGCAGAGGTTCCAGTGAACTCGTGACCTCTGGATCTCCGATAATACGGACAGCCCGCCGCTGTAACCGGTCGAGAGCGTCCAGCAAGTACTGCGTGGAGCCATCCCAAAGATGAGAACAGTACTCCACGCAAGGGCGCACTTGTGCCTTATACAATAGGCACAGTTGCCCAGGCGTGAAGAACCGCCTCACCCTGTTCAGAACTCCGAGTTTTCGCGAAGCTTGCTTAATGACGCTCTCGATGTAGGTTTTGGGATTAAGGGAGCGGCAAAGATCCATACCTAAGATGGAGAGGCTGTCACCTATTACCAGTGGAGTGTTCTTCAGAGAAGGGAGGGGAAGGAGCGGAGACTTTTTTGTTGAGAACGCGCATGCCTGGGTCTTCTTGGCGTTGAACTCCACCAAGTTCTTGGCACCCCATTCATAGATGCGGTCTAAGGTCTGGTTAAGTTCAACGACTAGATTCTGCCTTTTCCCCTCAACCTCAGCCTGTTTGGCCCCAGGATGTCCGAGATATCGCCCATGCACGGTACTGTCGTCCGCATAACAATGTATGTTGCCGAGATTCAACATATCATTGATATGCAGAAGAAAGAGCGTAGGGGATAAGACAGACCCCTGAGGCACTCCTGCATTGACCTGCATAAATTTGGAAGCGCGACCCTCGCAAAGGACCCGAATACGACGCTTCTACAGGAAACTTGCAATCCAGGTGCACAGTTGAGGGGCAAGCCATAGGCCGGAAGCTTGGAAAGAAGAGACCGGTGCCAGACTCTGTCGAAAGCTTTGGCTATGTCAAGGCTGATAGCCAAAGACACGCCGCGCTTGTCCATAGCCTCACCCCAGAGGTGCGTGACGAACGCTAGAAGATCACCCGTTGATCGTTTAGACCGAAAGCCGTATTGGCGATCATTGATCAACGATTGATTATCCAGGTAGCGGACAATTTGGGTGTTTATAATCCGCTCGAACACCTTGGAAAGCACCGAGGTGATAGCTACGGGTCGATAGTCGCTTGGCTCGGAACGGTCCCCCTTTTTGGGAATCGGTTGAACGTTCGCCTCCTTCCAAGCCTCAGGCACAATGCCTGCGGCGTAAGGCGTCCGGTATAGGCGCGTAAGTGTGGGAGACAACTCCGCTGCAAATTTTTTAAGGACCACAGCTGGGATGCCGTCAGGTCCACTGGCTTTCCGAACATCGAGAGACTGCAGTATAGCACGAACGGTTCGTTGCCTGATACATATATCAGGCATGGTGTAGCCGCAGTTGGCAATGTTAGGCGGCTGCGAACCGCAGTCATCGATTCGGGAGTTGGCCGCAAAGAGATTTGCAAGCAGATCTGCTTTCTCCTGCGGCCGATGAGTCATTGGTCCATTCGGATACCTCAGAGGGGGCAGCATGGTCTGGCAGAAGTTGGACTGCACGGATTTGGCCAGGCGCCAATAGCTACGACTGCCCGTAGGATGCGCCATTAGTTCCTGGCCGAACCGTGCGACGCGCTGGGCATCCGCTCTTAAGTATGCCCTCTTGCAGACCTTTGTGGCTTGGTTGAACGCTGCCTTCAGGTGATCCACGTTAGGGTCGTGGGGAGTGCGAGCCCTGGTCCAAGCGCGATACGCTGTCTGTTTGCGTTCAACAGCATCAGCGCATTCACGCCCGAACCAGGGCCTTTTCCTGCCGCCGCTCGTGACATCACGGTATGGAATTCCATCCCATTCTGCTGACGAGTAGTGCCACAGTCGTCGTCTTGCCTCCTCGGGTCGTGGGAGCGTAACAACAACAGCTGTGGCACAAACCAGACAGTGGTCTGAGGTGCCCAAAGGAGCACGAATCGACACACTGTAGCGGTCAGCAGCAGATCGAGCACAGAGGGCGCCTGACCTGCAATGTCTGGTATCCGGGTGGGCTGGAGTACCAGTTGAGACAGGTCATGCGTGAGAGCGAACGCATGGGCAGTTCGTCCCGCGTGGTCTGTTTTGGGAGAACCCAACCAGGTCTCATGGTGGGCAGTGGGCCGAAGAACACCAACTCAGAGTTCGGAAACCGCTAATGCGCGTCGTCTGTCGCCTGACTCAGGTAATTGAAGAGTCGAGTTGTCTCAGCGTCTCCTGAATGGGATCGGTAGAGGCACATGTAGATTTGGCTGAAAGAGCCATGATCTACGTGTACCCAAAGGACAGAGAAGGAAGGGTCCTCTAGGCATTGTAGACGGCGACAGCAAATATCCGCCCTAACAAACAAGCATACCCCGGCTTTCGCGAGGAAACACTCCTCTAGCACGTAGCCGGAATATTGCAGGTAGTTCGTGTCTGCAGGACGGCGTATTTGTGTCTCCGTTAGAAAAAGCATTGCCGGCCGAGCCGTCTCCAGGTGGTGATGGACGGCATTAAGGTTAGCATGAAGTCCTCTGATGTTAATAAACTCCACGACACAGGAAGCAACAGTGGGGTTTCGGCGATTGGCTGCTGTTGAACGACAATGTTTTGTTCGTACTGCCATAGAGTGAAAAGAAGGGGAAACGTGAAAAAAAAGTGGCGGCTATTTTCGCAGCAAAGTGGGGCAAGGCGCAGAGCAAGATTTGTCATATAACTGTATGGTATGGCGATAGCCGATCCGACGGACGGAAGGACCCCCGTACCGAAAGTGGTCGCCGGGACCCACCCTCCGGTCACCATCCGGCATGACGAGCCACCTCGAGATTATGCGCGGCATGATAAGGCAGCCAACCTAGTTGGTTAGACTCGGTTGGGCCTCTGGACTATACCGCGGGCGGCCAACAGAGCACCGTTTCTACGGCTCTCCCTGGCCGCCGGGTCGACTCGCGCCATCCACACAATGACCCTACGGATACTTTGCAGGTCCCTCATAAGCTGCGAGAATCGTCACCTCATGCTTAGGCCTCCGGCGCTCTCATTCACCGAACGAAACACAGCAGTGAAACACTGTTGTTTCACGTCGATTTTCTGTGACAGGGTAGTACTTCCCGGGTCGAGCCGACCCATTCTTGCTGTAACCAGCTCCTACTCAAACTGAGTTATGAGAGCCCATTTTCGTAATAAAACTGATCAAAATTGAGTTCCGATCCAGTTTAATAAACGTCAAATGTGAACTGGAATGCAATTTATGTTCATACTAGATTTTCCCCGCGGTTTTGTTCGCGTAAATGTGGATTAGGTTAAGTTAGTAACGAGACTTTTCCTGGATAAAATATACCCTGTACCCTTTTCTGTTCCCGGGATAAAGTTTAAGTGGATTCCACCATGACTGGTTGAGTAGCTAAGGCGTGAGCGTAACAAATAAGCTAATATTCCCGTAAATTATAATATTATTTAGCATAAGGATTAAGATTTGACGTTTGTATTAATTTAGGAGAATCTATATATTAATACGTGAAGCAAAAACTTTGTACCCCTTTTTACGAAAATTGTGCGGATGGAGGAGTATGAAATTTGGCACAGTTAAAGTTTATATGGAGAAGAAGGGGCGAATCCTAATATTTTTATAAAATATGCATTAGAAATACATTAAATTAATGAAAAAACACTACACGCACACAACCATGCATTTGACACAAGCAGTCGAATCGCGTTCGGTATTATGTATAGGTATATAGCATTTCAGCATTGTTCGGTTGACTTCGTAGAATGCTTCGTAACTATGGTTACAAACATATGTATGTGAAGTAAGTGACTAAATGAAATGTGGGGTATAGTTATAGACAATAAAACTATAATAACGATAAATTTAAAATTTAAATAATTATGGGCGAATTCCGACCAGTTGGCGACCGCTAGTACCATTTATGATAATAATGACACTGAGACTAAATCGGCACACCATTTTGAATAGTTTTTGACACGAAAATTGGCACATTAAGCTCCAGCAAAATAATTCATTTTTAGAAATTGAGTGCTGTTAAAAGTAAACCTGGTTTATTTTCTAAATGCCCGAATTTTACGGATATACATATAAACGTAATCAAGAGCTGTCACTCATCACATCGATATACTATTGTCTATCACAGAACATTGATTATAATAATAATAAATATTTCGTTCAAACCAAGGTCCATAAAGTGTCCACTGCGGCGACTGCCGCGACGTTGTTGCAGACATGGCGCTGCACCCTTTGGCGGATTGCCCCGCCTGGGCATCGCAGCGCCGTGAGTTGATAGCGGCAGTCGGTATGACTGCCTTCCTGCTCCCGGCTGTGGTTTAGTCCATGGTCCAGAGTGATAGTTTGTGGAATGCCGTCACCTCCTTCTGTGAGGGACTAATTTCCATCAAGGAGGCGGCGAAGCGGAAGAGGGTGCTCTTAAAACCTTTCCCCAACCGGGCACCGTCCCCTCAAGGGGACAGTAGGGTTAAAATGTAGGATTGCCTAAAGGGTAGGTCTTTTCGTGTAGTGGCCTGCCGTTTCATATGGCAGGCCGAAACCTCGGCGGGGTCGCTACTTCATGTGAAAGTGATTTTAACGCTCGTACTCACCGTACTATACTAATGAGCGTTATATGAGTTAGTGCACTGATCAACAGGTATCTCTGGGGAGTATCGAATTAAAAGAATATTCCCGATTATGCAACTGTTCATTTATTCACGTGAAATCCCCGAGAGAACCTTTTAGTCCGACCAGTGCGCAGTAACTGGCCGGCCGCACATACATTCACGCACACATACGTTTCTGCTTGCCTTGCACTCAACCTTACATACTTACATGTGTCCCTACACTACACCCCCCCAAATTTCAAAAATTTACTTAATTCTAATTTTCATACATACAAAAAAAATAAAATGATCACATACAATCGGTTATGGTGAACTAGTAGGTATACAGTATTCACAAATTTATTTTCTTATATTGACCTTTAATACATCTGAAAAATCCTGTCTAAATTTATTACTTTAATATACCAACTTACAATCTTGAATAACTAACTACCTATTCTGATATCAAATATAAATGTAAACATGACCTAACACACTACGCTGTTGTAAAACGATACATAGTATAACAATGACATCACTGGATTGGATACACTATTCTCATGATACGTACATTATTCGTAAGTAGCTGTAGATGGCTGCTGTGGAGCTGTGCGCATGCCTATTGGCCCTGGCAGCCCCATCTTTACTGTTCTTGCTGAACCATTTACCTCTTTCTGAACCCACTTCTTCATACGATGGCGACATTGCCTCCATGCCATGAGGATAATAACAATACAAACTGCCGTAGCAAATACCGCAAAGCCAATATTATATTTGGTCATGTGCGTTTCTACTGCATTGTTCTGAGCAATTATTACTTCTTCCTTGCTAAATGTCTTTCCCATGGTGCCAACTGGGTACGTAAGTATAAAATGTTAATCCGACTACAGATGAATACGTAATGTAAATGACTAACACAATATTATATAAAATTAATCTAATTCTATTTTGCTGATTTAAACTAATATAATGTGCAGAGCTGTTACTTCAGTCCGTCTTTAAGTGGTACATATATTTAAATGCTATATATATAGCATGTTTCATATGTTTATAAATATAAATACATTAAGGGTAGTCACCATGCCGGCCTACTCTGCAATAATTAATAACCACCCCTTAGGGCCCTCAGTACCCGACATGGTGACGCCAGAAAAACGCATACACAACACAAAATTACATACTCGACAAACATACATTATATATTATATAATTTCTCAACCCATTAAGTTCAAGTATTTTTATTACAACTAAACAAAACAAAAAAAAAATGTGAATAATATCTTTCCATAATGTTAATATTCGCAGAAAAGAATGTACAAACAACGCAACCTATAAATACATTTCGTAATGTTTTGCAATGTTCTTTGTCTAAAGTGCAAAGTGGACAATTGGTAATGAATTCATAACATGTCGCAATGTACAGTATAGGTACAAGCTGATTTATGCTAGATAAACAACTTGCATGGAATAAATTGTTATGACTATACGATAGTCTTACCTATAAGGGAAACTTTACACTATATATTAAATCTTACCGGTGGTCTTATTGCCCGACCGGACTTACTTCTCTTGGTGACTATGGTTTTGTCGCTATGTTTACAATCTACTGGTGTGGCAGGGAATTTATCAACGTCCGTTTCGTGCATAAGTGAGTCTTCGACGGTGGTCCTATTATAACATTGTTCGGCATCGCCCTCTCTCTCGTTGTTTATTAGGTACGCGGGTTTGAGTCTGTCTATGGAAATATTAATTATTCTATTGGGTAATTGCACTAAAAATGTCTTGCTTCTTCTTTCTATGACGCGATATGGGCCATCGTACGTCGGTGTTAAAGGCCTGCGAACCGCGTCATTACGAATAAAAACATAGTCGCATTTACTAAGATCGTTATGAATGAATAATGTGCGTGAGTCTTTATGATGGCGTGGTACCGGTTTAAGTTTATTCAACGTGCTCTTTAACCGTTCGAGAAATACATTGTCATCTCCGCTTCGATTCCTAGAGGGGCTATGGAAGTCTCCCGGTAATCTAAGCGTCTGCCCATAAACATACTCTGCTGGACTCACACCATTGTCGACCCTGCTTACCGCGCGTAACCCTAATAATACCGTTGGAAGTTCGTCGCACCAAGTTGAGTTATCTATTAAGCGGGCCGTTAATGCCGATTTTAAGGACCTATGCCAACGTTCTACAATCCCATTACATTGTGGGTGATATGGTGTAGTACGCGTTTTTTTAATACCCATTGTTTTCATTAGTTCCGTAAAAAGTGAACTTTCGAACTGACGACCTTGGTCGCTCGTCAATTTATCAGGGCAACCGAATCTACTAATCCATGTCTCATAAAACACTTTCGCGATTACTTCAGCTGTGATGTCCTTGACAGGAATGGCTTCAGGCCAACGCGTGCCCCGGTCAATCATAGTTACACAATATTTATACCCATCCTGCGATATTGGTAAGGGTCCAATAATGTCGATATGCACATGCGTGAAACGTTCGGCGTCTGAGTAATGTTCTAAGTCGGACACTGTATGCCTATAAACCTTTGACCTTTGACATTGTAAACACGCCTTTGACCATATCCCCACATCGCGGTTTTGTCCCGGCCAGAAAAATCGTTCAGCGATCAATTTGCGCGTTGCTCGAATGCCCGGATGGCTGACGTTGTGTACTGACTCGAAAGCAATTCTCCTAAACTTTTGAGTTATATACGGTCTACATGTGTTACCTGAACTTTCACAATAAATAGGTACATTCGAATACGGCACAAAATATTTCTTTAGCTTGTACATTTTGTCTGTTTCGCGAAGTAGCTTTGCAAGCTCGTCATCAGTTTCCTGTGTGAGCGCCAATTCCGCGTAGTCGAGTACAGTTGGGCACTGTATTGTTTCGACTCGCGATAACGCGTCCGCCGTTGCGTTATTCTCGCCTTCTATGTACCTAATATCTGTCGTGAATTCGCTAATGAATAATAACTGTCTAGTGCGTCTGGGCGTTTCGCAATTGCTTTCTAATTTATTGAACGCATATATCAAAGGTTTATGGTCCGTGAAAATTATTAAATGATTACCTTCAAACAAGTAGCGAAAATGTTTTACTGCCATATAAATAGCCAACAACTCCCTGTCGTAAGTGGAGTACTTTTGCTGAGCTGTTGTAAACTTTCTAGAGAAGTATCCCAAAGGTTGCCATGACCCGTTTACCTTTTGTTGTAAAACCGCACCCGCACAGGTTTCAGACGCATCTGTCATAAGGGATATGGGTACATTCGCTCGCGGATGTGCTAATAAGACCGCCTTTTTTAGACCGACTTTACATGCCTCGAATGCTTTCATTGCGCTATCGTCCCACGGTATAACCGTCTTATCTTTACGTTTAGAGCCCTTTAAAAATTCATTTAATCTAGTTTGATGTCTGGCAGCGTTTGGTATACTAGTCCTGTAAAAGTTTACCATGCCTAAAAATCGTCGGAGGTCGTCTATCGTTTTGGGCACAGGGTAATCTGAGATAGCCTGAACTTTAGAGTCGAGAGGGCGAATACCGCTAGCTGACACTTCGTATCCTAAAAATTCGATATTTTCTTTGCAGAAATCACATTTAGCTATGTTTATTGTAATGCCAAATTTTCTAAACCTGTCGAAGACTATACGCAAATGCTTCTCGTTTTCCTCTACAGAGTCGCTAGCTATGATTACGTCATCAACGAAATTGAATAAGAATCCTAAGCCTTGTAGCACACTGTTGTTCATAAATCGTTGAAATGTTTGACTCGCGTTTCGCAGACCAAAGGTCATACGCGGAAATTCAAACAATCCAAATGGCGTTATAATTGCCGTCTTCTCGATGTCCTCGTCTGCAATTTTTATATAATGATACGATTTATTGATATCTAATTTAGAAAATATTTTCTTACCTGCTAACACATAGGTGAAGTCATGTAGGCGCGGTACAGGGTATCTGTCCGGTTTGGTTATTGCGTTCAGCCTCCGGTAGTCTCCGCACGGCCGAATGTCACCATTCTTCTTATCGACCACATGCAGTGGGCTGGCCCACTCGCTCTTGGATGGTCTGCAAATCCCCATCTCCTGCATCCGCCTGAATTCCTCCTTCACCTTCTGATACCTGTTAGGGGGAAGCGGTCTAGCACGGGCATGTACTGGTTTACCTGTCGTCTCAATATGATGCAATACCGTATTACTATCGCTAGCTGAGTCATCGTCCCTAAACGGAATAGGCTTTGTAATATCAGCGTATTCCGACAATAGCTTATATAATGGGTGACTACTATCTACAGTGTTTAAAGTCGGTTCCCGTGCCGAGACTATGCTACCGATCGTTAATAAATTCGTCTGCCTGTCGATTAGTTTTCGTGCATTTAAATCGACTAACAAATTATGATATTGTAAGAAATCTGCACCTAAGATGGGTTGATTCACATTAGCTACAATAAAATTCCATTTAAACGGTCGCCTTAATCTAAGATTTAATTCTAAAGTCTTTGTACCGTATGTATGAATTTCAGAACCATTTGCTGCATATAATTTATAACCTGTAGATTCACTCACATTTTTCTGTCGTTTCGTCACGGGTAAGACGGAGACGTTTGCACCGGTGTCCACTAAAAATCGCATCCCCGTGTTGTCGTCTGTGACGCATAGGCGGTGTCCTGGTTTCTCGATGCAGATGTCCGCCGCTGACTGCACCGGGTCTAGTTTTCCGAGTTCCGGTGTATCGACTTCTGTCCCTCTTTCTTCCAGTTGCAGGGCTGTTCGCATCTGGTGGCTCGATTCCCGAAGCGGAAGTGGAAGTAACACAGCCAGTCTGGGTCCTCCGCGCTGCGTCGTCTCAGTCGTGTACTGCCACGTTGACTGCTTGCCGATCGACTTCGGGAACGCTGCGTATAGGGTTGTCGCCACTGTTGTCTGCCTCTGTCCATTTTATCCAGTCTCCTGCTTAACTTAGCTATCTCCGCGATCAAGAGTTCGTTGCTGTATGTCTTTTCAGTTGCACTCGTAGCGACTTCTGCTATTGTATCGCTATTCTTTGTGGTTTCCATCATTTTATCTGCCATTTGCGCCAACTTCTCAACGTCGGACACCTCACTTACTGTCAAAATAGCTCGTACCGATGTTGGTAAGTGCCCGATCCACATAACGCGTAAGGTGTCCTCAGGAAACTTCTCTCGTGCTAGGTTTTTCATTTTTCGTAGTAGCTGAGAGGGTTTTTGGTCTCCCAGTTCGACTTCACTGAGCAATTTCTGTATTTTCCGTGTTTCCGATTCCTCGTACACCGCTAATAATCTGTCTTTCAACGCGAAATACGGTTTCTCTTCTGGTGGTTTCATTATTATGTCTGCGACCTGTTGTATGCTCTCCTTGTTCAGCTTTGTTATGACGAGATTGTATTTTGTTTCTTCGCCGCGCTTTTGATTAGCCAGAATCGCCTCGAACTGGGCGAACCATAAGCGCGGTTGGTCAGTCCAAAACTCTGGTATCCGTGTTGATATTGTAATTTGGGCTAACTCACTGCTTTCACTCTTCTCCATTTTTACGGCAGGCGTGGGAGTTCGCGATGCTGAAGTCGTTTGCTCCCAGCTCATGGCTTCCGATATGACGCAATACTTTAACTACACGTGTCACTTAGTTCGGGTTCGGGGTCACCAATTTAACGCTCGTACTCACCGTACTATACTAATGAGCGTTATATGAGTTAGTGCACTGATCAACAGGTATCTCTGGGGAGTATCGAATTAAAAGAATATTCCCGATTATGCAACTGTTCATTTATTCACGTGAAATCCCCGAGAGAACCTTTTAGTCCGACCAGTGCGCAGTAACTGGCCGGCCGCACATACATTCACGCACACATACGTTTCTGCTTGCCTTGCACTCAACCTTACATACTTACATGTGTCCCTACATGATTCACGCGGCCACGCCGAGTGCTTTTTTGTCAAGGAACACCGTGGTAAGTTTAGTCGGTATTATCGGGATGTCTCTAGTCACCAACTTTTTTTACCCCGGTGAGTCCGACAAAACCCCTCCGTCCGACCCCACGGAACGCGATAAGGCATTCCACCAGGTAAAACAAAAATCGTCCCATCATCGGACTGTCCAACCGATCACACAATGTGCTCAGCTTGCTGTTGGACCTATCACGCGTTATGTGTTGCAGGCAAGCATACCTTTTAATGGCATGAAAACCGTCTAGCCTCGCCTCTGCAAACATACCAGAAGCGCTGTATTAGCATGGCAGCCCAGCCAGTATCCTGAACGCTCGGATGCTGCCTGGGCAGGTTTATGCTAACTAAATAGTTTTGACAAAAACCAAGATCATCGACTAAATAATTTTAAACTCAGTTTAATACAATCGGTGCAATCAGCCTCTGAAAAATACATTTGATGATACAAAGTCTATAAAACTAAAAGTAAATGCAAATAATAAAAAAGAAGAATGCTGATAAACTAGCTGACACGCGCAACTTCGTCTGCTGCACATAAGAGAATTTTGCCCGTTTTTGCAACATTTTTCATTGCTGCTCCGCTCCTATTGGTCATAGTGTGATGTTATATAGCCTATAGCCTTCCTCGATAAATGAGCTATCCAACACTAAGGAAATTTTTCAATTCGGACCAGCAGTTCCTGAGATTAGCGCGTTCAACCAAACAAACAAGTCCTAGCTAGGTTACTGAGTAGGCTGAGTAGGACGTTCAGCCCTTAGACCCCACAGTATAAGGATTTGGTGACTGTTAGTTATACCAACCTATATCTATATTAAATAATAATAGCTATGATTATTGGAACATGATTGTGAAATATATTATAATATGTGTATATTATGAAGTATGTACGGTTTCGTTACCGTACATACTTATTCTGTCGACGCAGCAATACTAAAATGAGCACACAAGATCGTTGCAATTTACCTCATATTGCTGTGATATATAATGATGTAATTCATAATAACATTAGAGTACATTTATAACTATAAAACTATACATTTGCCGTGAGAAAGATCACACTTATTAATTAACTTGTAAATATTTTACTTTAACTTTTAACAATATAACTTTTAAACTTAACTTGTGGTTCTTTCTGTGTACTCCGACAACTTACATATATCTTCGAGTGTAGGAAAACTAACTGGCTCCTACAAAGTGATCACCTAGAATACACAAAACTAGGTTTTGTGTATTCTATAAAATAGACCATAACAACGGTACCCACCACACGCATAACATACACACAATCCTATAAATCTACAATAGGACTGGGTATGAACGAAAACATTTGCCGTGAGCGGTGTGGTCAATTTGGGAGGCAGGCCAATTGTGACGTCAGCGTAGAGATTAGGCCGCGGTCGGTCTGTCCACCACATTACAATGTACGGTCAACAACATAAGTAGCTGAACGCCACGCAGAGGTCTCGAGTTCGATCCCGAGGCACGCATCCAGACTTTTCAAAGTTATATGCGTATTAAATGGTTAATCATCGCTCGTTTGAACGGTGAAGGAAAACATCGTGACCTGCATGTCTGACAATTCTCCATAAAGTTCTCGAAGATATGTCAAATCTGCCAACCCGCACAGGGCCAGCGTGGTAGATTATGGCCTGAACCCTTCTCACACTGAAAAGAGGCCCGTGCCCAGCAGTGGGACAGTTTAATACACGGCCGATATTATTAGTTATTATATTTTGAACCCTAATTCCAATTCTGTACGTTTAAATTGTGATGGCATCACCTATCGTATGTTTAAGTCAAAGTCAAGTCAAAGTCAAAAATCATTTATTCATTTAGGTCACAAAGTAACACTTATGAACGTCAAAGTATATAGGTTAGTGAGTTTACTAAGTTACTGAAGCTACATTTAGGTTAGTTGCTAGGTTCAGGCAAAGGGTAGAGCCTATGAGAAGAAACCTGCAAGAAACTCACGGCCACTATTTTAAATCTTCAGTTAAATATAATTTCAGTATTTTACAACTCAGATTAACAAGGTGTTACAGCCATTATGCCATATACTACTGACTATAAAAACTAAAGATAATAACAATAATAACTTAATAATATTATAGGGAGGAAATAATTTGAGCTAAGATATATTATTTAATATAAATCTAAAATAGACAGTAGGATGGCATGATGGCGCATACACTTACACTTTGTGACTATCTATACTAATATTATAAAGCTGAAGAGTTTGTTTGTTTGTTTGTTTGTTTGTTTACTTGAACGCGCTAATCTCAGGAACTACTGGCCCGATTTGAAAAATTCTTTCAGTGTTAGATAGCCCATTTATCGAGGAAGGCTATAGGCTATATAACATCACGCTACGACCCACGGGGGCGGCGCAGTAACGATAAACGCGGGTGAAACCGCGGGAACATCTAGTATCTTTATATTTTCGTAATACCTTATGATCTGATCGCAGAATATCAGTGTTGCGATTGTTAAATCGCAACATACGTTGAGCGATGTCCACATTTTGGCACTGATGGGACACACATTTTCTTATTGATGTTGAAATTTAAGTCAAACATACATATATTACTATAATTGAATATTGTTTGTGTTTCTGGTTTGAAACTTTGTATGCTCACTGACAATATTAGCCCAGCCTTGACTTAATTGATGGGATGGGTGTGGTGTTGCCAGTGAGTAGAAATGTAATAGTTATAGTGTTAGTATAAGTATTTTGTTTATTTATTTTTTTAGTTAAGTGCGTATTGTTCTGCTTTTTATTTTGTATTTTTTATTTTATTTTATTTCTTCATGTTTTTGGTGTGCTCTTTCGTGTGCCAAAATAAAAAATATTTCTTTCTTTCTTCTTTCATATGTCCTTTACCAGAAAAATCCATTAGTAGCCGATAAGCAATCAGTTTTAAGCGTTAAGGTTAGTAAAAAAAGGTTTAAAGTGGCGCGCACTTGATGGCTCGTATCAGAGCCGGTAATAAATACACGGTACAAATGTAGCAGCAAGAATGCTGTGCACGTGTGTTATAAAAAATAAATGGGGACTGCCGATAGAAGTGAAAACTTTAATAAACAATGCTATATTAAAAAAAAAGGGCGCGGGTCGGATTCCTGATACTCTCTTAGGGATTATTAAGGGGGTCAAAATTTCGTTATTTTTTGCGTAGGACGCACCATTTCTGAGATACTGTTAACCCGTCAACTGTCAAGCGGACATACGCTGTCCGCAAAAATGAGCCATCAAAAAAGAAAACGAAAAATTTATGTCCGCTGCACATTTGACTCGTTAATGAGTCAAATGTCGAGCGCACATACATTTGTCCGTTTGTGTATTGTTTGCACAATGAATTTTTAATTATTTTTTACGTATTTCCCCTAGACGTTCAAGAAGTTAATATACTAAAATAAGTCAAAAATGGAAACAAGGAAGCGTAACGATAACGCGAGTTCTATGATTTTTGTTCACCCTAAAAGTGCTTAACGCGCCTAAAGAAGCTTTCACTTCAAAAATTATCATTTTGACAGATGGAGGCAATTGTAATCTTGCATGTGAGTATAGACTCATGTTGCTGTCTGTACCAGTATAAAGGCAATATTTCGCATAGTGAACACGATTTTATGGGCAGTAACTGTAATGCTGTATGTTCGGCGGTTCATTTTCATAGATTAGTTTGCATAAAAGTTGATTAGTTGACGTCACACAATGTGCTTGCGATGCAGTTACGGGTTACTACAATAGGGTTGCTACTTTTATTTTCGCATAATAAAAGTTCGTAAGTAAGAATACAAACAAATCTCAGCAAGACTTCATGATTATTCAACGGCCTCGATGGCGTAGTGGTTAGTATAACCGACTGTCACGCCTGAGGTCGCTGGTTTAATTCCCGCACAAGTCAAACATTTGTGTGCATGAACATGGATGTTTTTCTTGGTCTGGGTGTTTCTATGTATAATATGTATGTATTTACAAAAAAAAGTATATATGTATGTTTATCCATTGTCTAGTACCCATAGTACAAGCTCTGCTTAGTTTGGGCTAGATGGTATTGTTTGTATGTGTTATATTATTATATTTTGAGCTTATTTTGTTCTAGATTTTGCCCCCAGCTTCGCTTGCGTAAATATACTGTTATGGATGACTAGCTGACCCGCGCAAATTCATCTGCGTCACATAAGAGAATTTTCCCGCTTATGCATCATTTTTCATTGATTCTCTGCTACTATTTATCGTAGCGGGATGTTATATAGCCTTCCTCGATAAATGGGCTATCCAAAATTACTACTAAGTTGGCAAACAAGCATACGGCCCACCTGATGGTAAGTGGTCACCGTAGCCTATGGACGCCTGCTACACCAGAGGCATCACTTGCGCGTTGCCGACTCTTTAGGAAAGGAAGTGGGAAGAAGAAGGAGCGGGAAGGGGGAAAGAGGGTGATTGGGCCTCCGGTACTCTCACTCACCGAACGAAACACAACAAACAAGTAAGAATACTGCTATTTCAAGTTGATATTCTGTGAGAGGTTAGTACTTCCCTGGTCCAGTTTGCCCATTCATGCTGAAATCAGCTAGGCTCTACTACTATGTTATTTATTATAATATAATGTCCTCCAGAACTAATTTCGGCCACGGCGGCCAATCTTAACGGAGACTAGCCATCTACGCAGGAGATATTATAGTGCACAAGTGTGTGCGTAAATACGAGTGCACTCTCTGTTCCCTAACCCTCATGATCCGATGGGACGGTAGCCCGACACGACTGGAGAATGATCAGGTGCAGGACCTACGACTTTACGTGCTTTCCGCGGCACGGGGGTGTCTAACACCGCCAACTTCCTAACTCCGGGCTCGTAATGAGATTTCTAAACAGAAAAACACAATATCATTTTGTTGGACCGACCCGGGATTCGAGACCTCATGCACAGCAGTCGCATTCACTGCCGCTGCGCCACGGAGGCAATTCACGTTATTTATTACAATGTACCTATGCCAATATACGTATACCTTTTCCTTCGGGGATAGTAAAAATCATTTAGACATTTAGATCACAAAGCAACACTTATGAACGTCAAAGGTTCTCTAACCATAATAAGTAGCATTAACAAGCTCATGGGATCTATTCTTACAGCTTTGGTTTTTAATGGTTCAAGAAACATTTTATTTTTACCGTAATAGAAAATCTGACTTTCAGAAATCCGAACTAATATTATAAATTATATGAATGTGAGTTTGTTTGTTACGCTTTCACGTCTTAACTACTCGACCGACCATCGACATTAATTCTGATACTTGTTGACAGCGGTACAGAAAAGGACATAGGGTACCTTTCATCCCGAAAAAAGTACAGTTAGTAAACTAACCTAACCAAATCTACATTAACGCAAGCGAAGCTGCGGGAAAAATCTAGTATAGCATAAAATTAAATATAACATTCACGTGTTCTCTAACATAAAACTTAAAAAGGAAGAATTAGCACAATCCTCTTGTAGAAACAAGTAGGTACCTACATGCATTCCATATTATTATAAGAGATAGACTCTTATAATAATATGGAATGGAAAGCTAGAATGCTAGCAAAGAAAAATGTTTTTTTATGTTAAAAAAGTCAACTCTCTAGGAATAATTCCTGTGTCGTGGGGACCTTAAAAACATTCAAACAACGGACACAAACAATTTGTGGATCGCACAAAATTTCGTACCGTCTGGGGATCGAACTCACAACACTCTGCGCAGTAGGAGTGGCGAGGCGACCACTTAAACCACTACGCCATCAGTGCAGTCACTTGAACTCAACGATTTGACAACACATACAGTGAATCATCCAATAACAACTTTTTAATATTTCGCGTCACAATTCAGTCACGGTTCAAAAATGAATATGTTTGGCGTACGAAATATGTTTTTCTTTGTAATATGCAAATGAGGTCTTTCATTTGGTACTCCACAAAACGGGGTAACCCCTTAAATCGGGGCTTATAGTGACAATAAACGTGAAAATGGTTTTAGATAATAACATTTACAATTACATATTCACATTTCCACTCAACTTTATTACTACTAGCGGTCGCCTAGTGCTCGAAATTCGACCAAAGTTTGCCTGTAAGATATTGCTGATATATGTCATTATAATATATTGATTTAAGTAACCATAGTTACCCGCTCCGAATGCATGTGTCAAATGCATGGTTGTGTGCGTGTAGTGCTTTTTCATTAATTTATTGTATTTTTAATGCATATTTTATATAAATATTAGGATTCGCCCCTCCTACTCCATATAAACTTTAACTATGCCAAATTTCATACTGCTCCGTCCGCGCAATTTTCGTAAAAAGGGATACAAAGTTTTTGCTTCACTTATTAATATATAGATTATGTAGTTGCAAACTATTTCGCCAAATAAGACATTATCCTAACGATCCTGATTTCCCAGTCAAATTCAATTAGAAGACAGAGTACTCTAGTTGAGCCTACGTGGATATATACTAAATATTAGACGTCTATCATGATATACATATATATATGTCTAATATTCAGTAAGTACCCATATAATCGTATCACCGACCCAGGCGTGAAGTGAAGCGATCGTCACATATCGGCAGAACAGCTCTGAATAGAATATCTCTATAAACTATATCTATTTTGTTGAATCTTAGGGTTCGGTGTAAGTTACTAGCGTCTGTAAGTATTTACTTCTTATATAATTTATTTATAATAGCACAACCACATCATATATTTTAATACAATATATAATATCGTTACACAGTATTTTGTCGAATATGTATGACACTTACGGTGTACATCCTCCTCCTTAGCCGTTCACTCTTGACAGAGTGGTCGTGGTTGATGACGCTGCATTTTCATTGGCTAAAACAGCCCCTGCGATGCGCCTCCACTTGTTGTGGTCTTCAGCGTCTCTGGAACTTTGGACCATGGAGGTTTGTGTCGCAGCTTTGATAAGGTCTGTTCAACGCGTAGGTGATCGACCGCGTCACCGTTTGCCCTACACCTGTCCTTGGACAACGAGTCGTTCCATGGAGTGTTCGTTTCGAACAACGGTGTACATAACATTGACTAGATATAAAATAATATCTAAAACTAATTAGGTTCAAGTGACTAAATATCTTCAATGTATACTTATATATATACATATCAACAGTGGTGTCACTGACAGGACTGTGTATATTCTCAGTGACAGTCAAGCTGCTCTCAAGGCTCTGGACTCGTGTAGGGTGGACTCCAGACTGGTCCTGAACTGTGTTAAGCTCCTTAATAAACTAGGCAGGAAGAACACAGTCAGACTGGTGTGGGTGCCGGGGCATGCAGGGGTGCAGGGCAATGAGGAGGCTGATGAATTAGCCAGAAAGGGCTCGGAGCAACTGTTTGTGGGCCCCGAGCCATTTGTGGGACTCTCTGAGAGCACCGTAAAGGCAGCTTTGAATGCACATGGCAATGAAAAACACAGGCTACAGTGGATGGCCCTTAGGGGGGTCTGGAATACTCCAAGAAATTCATTGCAAACGGAGCCACAGGCTTCACCCGGAAGTTCTGCGGGTATAGCAAGAGCCAAATGCGCCTGCTCACAGGAGCGTTCACTGGCCATTTTGGCACCAAAGACTTACTGTGCAGATTGAGATTGACACACGATTCGATCTGCAGAGCCTGTGGTGAACAGGACGAGTCCAAATCGCACCTACTGTGTCAATGCGACGCGTTGGCTGGACTGAGGATGGTCTGATAGGATTGGCATATCCAAACCCTGAAGACTTCAGGCTTCTCCTTCTGAATTATACACAGCGGCTTATGCAGTACATTCATAAGGAGATAGCTAAGGATAAAATCTTGGGGCCGACACAAAAGATCCCACTGGGTCGAAGTGTCACCGGTCTGCACTGACTGGCCCCCACACATGAGATAAGATAAGATATATATATACATATAGCCTCATTACCGCTGTATAATAGCACTAGCGTTGCGCCCCAGACCGCACGGGTAGTACAAAACCTTAACAAATGACAACCTAAACCTTCCACATAAATGACTGTCTATCGGTGAAAACCGCATGAAAATCCGTTTAGCGGTTTTTGAGTTTAACGCGAACAGACAAACAGTTGCCCGAGGACGTTGTTTTATAATTATATTGTAGTAATAGTGATTGATGGGATGACGACCAGGTGGGATGACGATCTGCGAATGACTGCAGGCAGATGCTGGAAGCGGCAAGCTGAAGACAGGGCGCTATGGCGCTCTTTGGGGGCTATGTCCAGCAGTGGACTATTATAGCCTGATGATGACGATGAATAGTGATTGATAAGAAATAATAAACTTGATGATGCAACATATTTTATTGTAATCAATTGTACTATATTATCTTTAACGTCATTTTCAGCAATTTATTCGTTAAATCAGTCATATTGAACGCAAATTGCATAATAAAAATCATTATACGATAATATTTGTTGTATTTAATGGACGGTAATATGCATTCAGCTGAGGTTTCTTATGTTGTAATTAATTGTAACCAAAATGGTTCCCGGAATATCAGTTACGTAAGCATGTGCAATCATGATTCCACAATTTTGCAAAAATGAATTTTATTTTCGAATTCTTTAAATATATATTTCAAACGAATACGTTTCCATTGAGCACGGAATTATGCAATATTTTGTTAACACTTTCGAATAAATTATTATTATTTATTAGGTAGCTAAAAATACAACTTCCGCACTAGTTTTAATAATACTTGTATCGTGGGGGACATTCAAATAACGGATACAAAGTACATTCAGACTCAGGACAACCATTTATGGATCACACAAATTTTTGTCCCGAATGGGATACGAACTCACAACACTCGGCGTGAGGCAGGACAAGGCGACTACTTAAACCACTACGTCATCCAAGCAGTAATAAGGAAATTGGGCATATATACAATTCCTATCTAGTTGCTTATGATTTCTGTCACGTAGAAACTAAAAATCATGTTAGTAAAGATTTTAATAAATATTGACTATCTTTATTCGCCTGGGGTGTACTATGCCAAATAATCGAATATCAATTGATCCACCACTAAGTCGAACGTGTAAATCTAATTACTCGAACGTTCATAATATCGAATGGATAATAAATCGAACATTTAATATATCTTACACTCAATCGAGTGTTCAAAATATCGGGTGTACTATGGTACTAAAAAAATTGTTTTAATATTGCCTAAGCAGACAAGATAGTGGTTAGTATTTTCTAAAATTCTAATATTAATTTTTCTGGAAGATAATATATCTATGTGTAGTCTGCCAACCCGCATTTGTCCAGAGTGATAAATATGGCCTAACCCTTCTCATATTACGAAAAGGTCCGTACTCAGAAGTCGGACAGTTTTATAAAGGGCTGATATTATTTATTATTTTTAAGCCGTCTTACAGATTTTTTAAACCGACTACTCCATCTCTAAGAATTATTCCTGTGTCGCGGGGAACTTTCCAAACATTCACACAACGGACACATAGAACATCCAGATTTTGAACAACCATTTGTGAGTCAGAAATGTCTCGTCTGATCATCGAACCCACATCACTCGACGGCCTCGATGGCGTAGTGGTTAGTGTAACCGACTGCCACGCCTGAGGTCGCGGGTTCGATCCCCGCACAAGTCAAACATTTGTGTGCATGAACATGGATGTTTGTCTTGGTCTGGGTGTTTCTATGTATAATATGTATGTATTTACAAAAAAAATATATATATGTATGTTTATCCATTGTCTAGTACCCATAGTACAAGCTCTGCTTAGTTTGGGCTAGATGATGTTGTGTGTATGTGGTAGAATATTATATTATTATTATTATATTAGTGTTAGTCGTAAAGCGACGACATAAACCACTACGTCATTAATTCAGCGGTTCTTGTTTATACAATCTCATGGAAAATAAATAAAGCTTCTAGAAAAAAGAAAGCTGTAGGTACCCTCATCCGTCAATAGCAATACGTCATAACTTTCACAACATTGAACGTCAAAACGAAATATTAGAGTGTTTTCATTATGATAATGTTGATGCGTCACAGGCAAATAGGTGCTGTGGAGTGGATGTAATGGCAAAAGTCTTTTGTATACAAAAATATACCAGCATTATGTCGTTTCAAGATTAAGAGAACGCTAAACCGACGAGCGTGCGTGAAAATTTGTGAACGTGAGTAAAGGAAAAAAATTGTGTGTACACAGGATTAAATGAAAAATACTTATAACCTTATACCATGTATTAAGTTGCTGGGCAAGGGCCTTTTCTAGGGTTAGGCAATAGTCCACCACGCTGGCCCAGTGCGGGTTGGCAGACTTCACATATCTTAGAGAACATAATGGAGAACTCTCAGACATGCAGGTTTCCTAACGATGAGAAAAACTTTGTGAGGAAACCTGCTAACTCGCACGTAACGCACATAACTTCGATAAGTCAGAAATGCGCGCCTTGGGTTCGAACTCAAACCTCTGCGTCGCAGTCCAATGATCTCCCACTACGCTATTATCATACAAAATAACTTTTGTTTTACTATAAATGAAAATTTTTTTTCAAAACATATAAATTTTTCCATATATGAAAATAGCACGCTTGAATAATAGAATGGCAAACTATTTCTTTCGTGGAGTAAGATACAGAGAAATACATAAACATGTATTCTAACGTTTCTATTCATGAAAGAACAGTAAAGGTACACAAATATTGCGCTAACTATAATATTAGGTACTTCGTAATAGGGGCGATCCTATTGCCCATGTACGGAGCACAGTTTCAGACATTGTGCTGCAACTGAGAATCTATTCAGGGAATAACCCACTGTAATCAACCTGAAAACCGAACCCAAGACCTCATGCACAGTAGTCACATGCAAAACAACTGCAAAAAAAAACTTGAGAGGTGTCAAGGGACACCCGGATGGAACGAAGGTCCTTTCGATTAATTAGTGAAGAATTTTTTTAAGTTATAATGATATTTTTTAATTATTAACAAATATAATGTAATTTAATCGTCGCGACACCACACTGTTCAATGCGAAATAGAAAGACGAAACGAAAATAACTGGCTTGCTTTCTATGAGAGAGAGAGAGACAGACAGAGAAACGCGCTCGCCGCACGGCTTACAACTATAGCAAAAAGTGTCGTTACAACTTTTGGTCTTAATTTTTTCCGTCTAGCCCCCTTTCGCAACGCGCGATAAGGAATTTCGTTCCAAAAATTCGTTCCAAAAATATCCTTACTAATATTATAAATACAAATGTGAATTTGTTTATTTGTTACACTTTCACGCCTTAACTACTCGACCAATCATCATCATCATCATGAAATTTCGCATACACGTTGTCAAAAAAGGACATAAGGTACCTTTCATCAAAAAAAAAGCATTGTTACTAACCTAACTTAGATTTAGGCGAGCAAAACCGCGGGCAAAATCTAATAGTAGATATATATAAATAAAAATATTTACCTAAAGAAACGAAAGGTCATAGTGACAACTACTCGACCAAAACAATTTAATATTATGTAACTATGACAAGAAAACAAAAAAGAGGAAATCCAGTGTCTGGCAACCTAATAGGATTAAAGCTCGTTTCCATCGCTTTGAATATCACGTAAACCGCCATCTTACCCGATTGTCGGCCTCAGACAATGGCCAATAGACTATTGGAATCTAAGACGACTGAACCGTTTGAAATACCTTCTTAGTAAGGTTTCAAGCTGCTTAGAATACTGAGCAATGCATTTACCGTATGTGATGATACACAGACCTTTTGACCTTTATGGACTGTTAGGTGGCGCAGCGGTAGTAAATACGGCTGCTGTGTATGAGGTGTCGAATATGATATACGGGTCGGACACAATTGTTTGGGATTTTTCCTCTAGAAATATTCATTTACAGCTAAGCGTCTGAAACGGTGCCAGGTAAACGGCAGAAGGCTCGTTCCCTATTACGCGGAATTTAAACTCATAGCTGGCCATCTACGCCTTTGGAAGGGTGTACTATGCCAAATCGAAAGCCAAATAATTGAATATCAATTGAACGTCCACTATAAGTCGAAAGTCTAAATACTCGAACGTTTAATGGATAATAAATCAAACATTTAATATATCGTACACTCAGTACATCGAGTGTTCAAAACATCGAGTGTGCTATGGTACTAAAAATACCACGAAGGCTAGCCTTCCAACCTAACCTATCCGAGTCGGATTGCTCACTATTTTAGAGCCTCGCTGATTTCAGCGTGAATGGTCCGGCTCGACTGAAGAAGGACTGGCAGAATATCAACGTGAAAGAGCAGCATTCCTACTGTTGTGTTTCGTTCGGAGAGTGAGAGTGCCGGAGCCCCTATCACACTATTTCTCCCTGCCCGCTCCTTCTCCTTCTCACTTCCTTCTTCCTTTCCTAAAGGGTCGGCAACGCGCAAGTGATGCCTCTGGTGTTGCAGGCGTCCATAAGCTACGGTGACTACTTACTATCAGGTGGGCAGTATGCTTGTTTGCCAACATAGTAATATAAAAAAGACCTTTTTCTGGATAAAAGGTACTCTGTTCTTTTATGTACTCCTGATAACGTGTATGGGAATTGTCATGATGATCCGTCGTGTTGTTAAGTCGTGATGGTGTACCAATCTAACTCATATTGGCGTTTATAATATTACAAAAAGAATGCCGCGGCTTCGCTCACCTAATGTAGATTTTACCAATTCCACTGGAACAGTTTTTTTCTACGTGTCTTTTTCTGTACCTGGACAACATGTATGTATGCGAAATTTCATGATGTTCAGTGGTTAAGGCGTGAAAGTGTAATAAACAAACTCACATTCGCATCTATGTATAATATTCGGTGTACAGTCGCCGGCAGTCCAGACATTATGCTTTTATCATTATTTTCTTCCAAGTTAAGAATACCACCGCATGTGTCTAAGTGGATTCCAACCCTACCTTCCACGCTTAAATTACTTACTAAAGTAAATGTAGGCAATGGCGTCATGTCTTACGTCATATAAAAAATGAACTTCACGGCGTTTCAGCTCGCGATGAGTCAGTATGTCGTCAATCATACGAAGCTTGTCTTTATTTGACAGCTACTTGGCTTACTTAAACCATTTACGTTGATAGTTTTTTCTGCTCTAGCAACACGGATTTTTGTTGGTACTTTACGCTCAAGAAAGTAAACATAAATATTTTTGGTAACTGGTTTCTTGTGTTACCAGCATGAATACTATATTAGCTCAGAATATATAGCAGCGATATCCTAGTGGGAAACCGTTGAATATATACCTAATTGTGTTATACCTAGTTAAAATTTTTGAGACTTTAAAGGACCGCTCCCGTATGGCTGATAATCTCTGTGACACAGTGGATTTAACAAACAATGAAACATCGGACTCAAACTATTATTTTTTTCAACATCCAGAATCAAACTATTTTTTTTTTTAACCACGCATTTTTTGTCCCATGTGAACATCGAACCCGTAATATTGAACACAGTGATAGTCGCAAAACGACCACATATTCATCACAATTTCATCATTTTTACTTAAATTTGAAGCATAGAATATTTAAGCATAGTATATCTACATATACTGTTTATATCTACATAATATACATATCGCACTCTTAATAAAACAGACATATATGAATATTTTGGATTAAACAAATTTCAACGCTCTTGCTGTTATTTACAGAGTTCAAATTGCCTAACTTCCAAATTTCGAGTTAAGTTGTTGTTTTATGTAAAGTTCGTCTTGCGACTATCACTGTATTCAAATTATAGACCTTTTAGACGGGTGACTATACCTTATGCTTGCCAATTAACATTATCTAAGTACATAAGTCCATTTGACACCATACATTAAATAAATATGTAAGCAGTTTTTATAATCCTAGTACTAACTAATATTATAAAAGCGAAAATGAGTTTGTTTGTTTGTTACCTTTTCACGCCTAAACCACTGAACCGATCATTCTGAAATTTTGCATATACGTTGACAGTTGTACAAAAACGGACATAGGCATTTCATCCCGAAAAAAATTACTGTTCCCGAGGAAAACAATAATAAGGTTCTTATGATAATAGATGGCGCCACGTGTCTTTCGAATCTTGATTTGAATTATATTATTACAAGCAGAGTACAACCCGAATTGATTATCAAATTCTAAATTAACGCGAGCGAAGCCGCGGGCAAAAGCTAGTCCTTACTAATATTATAAATGCGAAAATGAGTTTGTTTGTTTGTTACGCTTTCACGCCTTAACTACTCAACCGATCAACATGAAATTTTGCATACACGTTGTCAGGGGTACAGAATAGGACATAGGGTACCTTTCATCCAGAAAAAAGAACTGTTGCAAACCTAACCTAACCTAACTACATTTACGCGAGCGAAGCCGCGGGTGAAAACTAGTATTATATAAATCCGAATATGAGTTTGTTTGTTTGTTACGCTTTCACACCGTAACTATTCGACCGATCATCATGAAATTTCGCATATACGTTGTCAAGGGAAAAGAAAAGGACATAGGATTCCTTTTGTCCAGAAAAAGTACTGTTTCTAACCTACACTTACGCGAGCGAAACCGCGGGCATAACCTAGTTTTTATATTTGGAATGTTATGTTTTCTACAAGAGTAATGTACGTCTAAGTTCATTGACCTCAATAAGCACCCAGTCAATCTATACCGATCAATTGTGATTTACGGTGACAAAAGAAAGATGGCATCCTTACCCACTTTCCGCGAGCAAATACTTATCGCCAAAAATAAATTCTAAGGCGAAAATATTCCTTTCAAAGTAAAATCACTGACGAGCGTCAAAATTGATTTTCCATCATTTATAAAAAGATGTAAGGCAACGTAATCCGATTATTTTAGAAACCCTAAAAGATTATGAGTTTTTGTATGTATGCATTTACTTTTGAAAGCCTTAAATACATATATTTGGGAATAATCTCAAAACGTGTATTACCAATGATGATAAAAATTATGGGATATCAATTTTTATTTAAAAGATATTTGAAACGGTAAATAATAATCTGAGATTAGGCTTAGTCTTAAGAAATAGAAGATTTCTACCCGACTACGGCGAAGCCAAAAGGAAGGGTAATGATTTTGGCAGTCTGTGTATGTATGTTTGTATGTTCCACCGTAGCGCCTAAACTACTGAACCGATTTTAATGAATGAGGTGTCAATAGATTCATAATAATAGCCCGGGTGACACAGGCTATATAAATTTAAAATTCGTCTTTTGTAGACCCTTTTTTACGTAGTCGTGTTATAGTTTTAAACTTTTTTACTATACGTATTTCTTAAACGGCTTCTTGTCGCAGCGTCCCGCTCTTTAGATTATACTTATAAATGTAATAGTATGTGAAAATATTTGTGTGAAAATACTCACATTTCAGATTTGACTGCACGGATGGCGTAGAGGTTTAGGTGGGCGCCTCGCCACTGCCACCGTGCCGAGTGTTGTGGGTTCGAATCCCACACGGGACAAAAATTTGTGTGATCCACAAATGGTTGTGTCGAGTCTGAATGTTCTTTGTGTCCGTTGTTTGAATGTTTGTAAAGTCCCCCGCGACACAGTAAAGTTTCCTAGTGTTACTATACTAGAAAACATTACTTAATCTATTGTATTTTAAAGGGAAGAATTTAAAGAGAATAATGTTGGGCACACAGGTAACCATTTACTCGATTATAGTATGCGATTCAGTGGGATTCGAGCAGGCGATGCAGCGGGAAAGAAGGAAAGAAAAATGTTTCATTTTTATCTCCTGCATGGAGATACATAATTTGTGTAGTAGAGCCTCGCTGATTTCAGCATGAAGGGCCGGCTCGACCGGAGAACTACTACCCTCTCACAGAATATCGACGTGAAATAG
Source organism: Catocala sponsa (assembly GCA_963564715.1). NCBI lineage: Eukaryota > Metazoa > Arthropoda > Insecta > Lepidoptera > Erebidae > Catocala > Catocala sponsa. Next base: position 5,073,881 of record OY751349.1, read on the forward strand.
CAGTGTTCCTACTGTTGTGTTTCGTTTGGTGAGTGAGAGTGCCGGAGGCCCAATCACCTTCTTTCCCCCTTCCCCCTCCTTCTCCTTCCCACTTCCTTTTTATCCTAAAGGGTCGGCAACGCTCAAGTGATGCCTCTGGTGTTGCAGGCGTCTATAAGCTACGGTGACCACTTACCATCAGGTGGGCCGTATGCCTGTTAGCCACCTTAGCTGTATAAAAAAAAAATACAATTGAACAGAAGGCGGTACATGGAGATCAAATAAGGCAACTGCGTCAGCTATTGTTGCAGTATAAACAACACACAACGCTGGTATTCTCGCAGGTATCGCTGGTATTGCTTTTGTTGTGTAGAAGTCTACGTGACTATGTTCTCTTATTAATGTATGTAAAAGTGCTAAACTATCAGATCTCTCTTATGAGCCAGTGCACCGATTGTTATGCGTGAGAACCGCGCAAAGGACAAAAATCTATGTATTAGTTATACACAGTTCTTGCAGGCCAGACTCTTAAGAACTATTTGTGGTACATATATTTTGTGTTCTAAGTGGCCGTTGTGTGAATATTTTGAGTCCTCCGTGATTGCCACGACACAAGTATTATCCGTAACGATGTGCTTTTTATTGAATATTAGCTTTTGCCAGCGACTGCGCTCGCATAAAAGTAGGCCAGTTTACGGTGGCAACAGTATTTTTTTTTAATATAAAATAATTATAACCTATTTTACTCAGTGATAATCCAGCTTTCTAATGGTGAAAGAATGTTTAAAATCGGTTGAATAGTCTTTGAGTTAAATTATCACAAACAAGCAATCAAAAATCAAATCTTTCTTCTTTATAATATTTATTTATTTTAAGGTACATCAACAATATACATATACAAAATCGGTTCACATAAGAAGCTGAAACTAGAAACTTATATGTATATATATTATAGATATACACAACATTTTCTGTACAGAATTATAAAGAATAAAAATTAAACATAAATTAAGAACTTAATACAAATTTAAAAAGACATAATTATTATTTACAAAATGGAAAGGTAAAAAAAAAAAACAAAAAACAACAACAGTCAACGAGATCTAGCACAGCATTTTCTGCACTATCTTTCGCTTAAACACTTTGAATGAATCATGAAAAATGTCAAGATCATCTGAGCGTCCGCATAAAGAATTATATTCGAGACAAATACGCACTAGTGGTGAGTGTTTGCCAGCATTTGTTCTGCAGAATGGAATGTGAAAAGTTTTGGTAACGGGGTATCGCGGAATTCTATTAGGTACCGTTAAGTTAATGTTGCTTAGTAGTTGGCTGCAGTCTACTCCACCGTTGAGGAGTTTATGAAGGAATAAGAGATCCTTGATTTTACGCCGATGATTAAGGCTAGTCATTTTGAAGAATTTAAGTCTGTTAGTGTAGGGAGCTCTATGCGAGACACCAGATGATACGTATGCTAAGTGTCTCGTAAATGCTCTTTGGATGCCTTCGATTCTCTGTGATTGTATAGCGTACGAAGGGCTCCAGACTACACATGCATACTCAAGATAGCTTCGTACCAAGGCGTTGTAAAGAAGTGTCTTTGTTTGTTTTAGACGGAAACTATTGGTGTTCCTTTTAACAAATCCGAGCATTTTAGCTGCTTTTCTAGCGACTCCGTCTATGTGTGGTGTAAAATTTAATTTGCTATCAAGTGTAATACCGAGATCTCTCATTTCAGCCACTTCTTGTAGTATAGATCCGTCGACATGATATTTAGAAGGAAAAGGATGATTCTTTTTTGTATATTTTATATGGTAACATTTTGCCGCGTTGAGTGTCATGTCATTAGCGTGACACCAGTCCTGAATTCGGTCAAGATCACTTTGCATTGTATCAACGTCTAATTGGGATGCAACTGTTTGATAAATTTTGAGGTCATCAGCAAATAAGGAGAATTTTGAGTGCATTATTTCATGAGATATATCATTAATGAAGATGGAAAATAATATAGGTCCAAGATGGGATCTCTGCGGTACGCCAGATGCAGTATAATACACTTGTGAATCATATCCCTTAACAGACACAGTTAATGGTCTATTTGAAAAATAAGACCGAAACCAGTTCAAAATGTTACCATATATGCCATGAGCTTCAAGTTTTCTCAATAGCAGACTGTGATTTACTTTGTCGAAAGCACTGGAAAAGTCCGTATATATTGCATCAACTTGTCTACCTTTATCAATATCTGCAGATAGATCAGAAACAAATGAAGTTAAATTGGTGTCAACAGAACGACCAATCTTGAAGCCATGTTGAGCATTTGTGATTGTGTTATTCACATGATGTGTAATAATGGGGCATATGAGAGACTCACACAATTTTGAAAGACAGGACAGGATAGAAATTGGACGATAATTTTTGACATTGTTTTGTTCACCTTTCTTAAATATGGGTATAATGCGGGCTTTTTTCCATTCGTCAGGAAAAACACCATCTTGAATAGAACGGTTGATAATTAAAGATAAAGGAAGGGTAAGAGCAGAACCACAGTGTTTAACAAATACTGGAGGTATCGCATCAGGACCAGCACCCTTTGAAATGTCTAACTGTTTTATTTTTCTAAAAATTTCGTTTTCAGTGAAGTGTACATGACCTAAGGCATGATGTTGTGATATGTTTTGAATGGAGCGTAATGAGTTTTGGTTAAAAGCACTGGTGCTATAAACAGATGAAAAGTGCCTTGCGAAAAGATTAGCTATACCGGATCCTGTATCCTCACTCAAGTTGTTCGAGTACATTGTACTAGGTAGAGAAAGGTCGCCCTTGCGTTTGTCTTTTATAAATCTCCATAATGCCTTAGAATTCTTTGCTATATTCGCTTCTACTTTAGACAGGTAATTATTGTAATGTATTCAAGTTTGTCGCGTGGATTTTTGTACTTCTTATATTTAAGTCTAGTTTTATTTTTTTCCGAAAGAAGACGAATTAATCCGATGTTAAACCAAGGTGGGTACTCAGATGATCTTGGCTTCCACTTAGGTAATATTAGTATAGACTAGATTTTGCCCGCGGCTTCGCTCGCGTAACAATAGGTTAGATTATTATAGTTGTGGCCGGGCACGCCACGATCGTGGCGGTAAGTCCCGTGTTTGAGGAGTGGCTGGAGAGGCGGCATGGCGCCCTCATCTTCCGGCTGACACAGGTAATATATATCTGTTTTGTTTTCGTTTTATATTTTATGTATTTATTAACATAAAATTGTTTACACATTTCCTATGAAGCCCTGATTCCTGTGCTAGGTACGAAACCTGTGTTACAGGAAGTCAGTGTGTTCAACCATATAATTTACACAAAAGATTTTATGATTACAAAAGCAATTCGTTGTTAGCAAGTAAACGAAATATTATGTGAGGTGTGTGTGTGCGTGAGTGTGTGTATGTGTGTGTGGGTGTGTGTATATGTGGGTGTGTTTGTGAGTATGTAATGTGATTTATATAAAGTATTGCGAACATTAATTGTTACTATTAGAAGCTATTATTATATATATAGCAGGTAATGACTGGCCATGGTTGTTTTGGCCGGTTCCTGTGTCGCATAGGCCGGCAAGAGACGCCCGGTTGTCACCACTGCGGTGACTGCCGCGACGTTGTTGAGGACACGGCGCTGCACACTTTGGCGGTTTGCCCCGCCTGGGCATCGCAGCGCCATAAGTTAATCGCGGCAGTCGGATCGGTTCCCTCTCGCTCCCGGCCGTATTTCAGTCTATGGTCCGGAGTGAGAGGTCGTGGAACGCCGTCGCCTCCTTCTGTGAGGAAGTTATTTCCATCAAGGAGGCGGCGAAGCGGGAGAGGGAGCGTTTAAACCCTCCTCCAACCTCAGAACCGGGCGCCAAAGGGCGCGAGACGACCTCCAGCCACCCTGAGGTTTGACCTGGGGGTGGCGGGCTTTGTGGGCCTGCCTGCCATCCGTTCAGTACCAGGTCCGAGTGGCGGCGTGCGTGTTCCCACGCGCGTGTCTGTGTCGTGTCCGTCTCCCCTCTAGGGGGGGACGCCACCCTTCCTCTACGACTAGTCCAGTTTATGATATAGCGTTTCGCCTACACCCAACCTCTCGGTTATATTAGGCAGAGCCGCTGTACCTTCCAGCGCCCGAAAGCACCTTCCGGGACCAGTTATAGACAGTAGGGACAGTAGGAAATCTTGATTAGTGGTGACCATTGGGTAGGTCTTGTCGTGTAGTGGCCTGCCGTTTCATACGGCGAGCCGAAACCTCGGCGGGGTCGCGACCGCATGTGAAAGTGATTCGCGTGGCCCCGGCGATAGTGATTTGTCGAGGAACACCGTGGTAGGTTTAGTCGGTATTCCGGGAGGCCAATTTTATCGTTTTAACATCTTTCTTTTACCCTGGCGAGTCCGACATAACCCCTCCGCCCGCCCCCGCGGTGGGGTATGCGTAAATGCATTCCCCCACGTAAAAATAAAAAAAGTATAGTTCCGTCAAGTTATAATAATAAATACGATATTGTAATAGATTATTCTTGTAATATATTTCACGCGGAATTTGCAAGGCACTAAACGGCCAAGGAATTTGCAAGGCACTAAAATCATAATACGCGCACTGTTTTTACATAATCTATGAGTAATTTAAGGGAATAGGGTGTAATATGAAAGATAAATGAAGCAGCCATACCCTTCACGGTCCAAACGTATACGATAAGACATACTCGGTGTACTGTTCGCCCTAAAAGGGTTATAATTATAATGTTGGTAGCCATTGTTCATGATTTAATTACTAAAGGGTGCAAATTGCTTCATGTTACATATGTTTTGTAACCCGTCTTGATACCGCTGTGAGCGTTGCTGGTGGAGGAAGGGTTTCAGTTTGTTTTTAGATATTGTTCATGAGTAACTTTAATAACAATGTTATTGTGAATAGAAGGAAAATGTATTGTTAGGAATTAGAAGATACAGCTTTAAAAAAACACCCAAGTACTTTAATTTTTTAATAATCACAGAATTTTACGAGATGATTATTGTAACTGTTAATTAAAGAAATATACTGACAAATAAAGTTAGAAATAATAATTGATATTACCCAACAACGATCAAGTAGTACGTCCGCTCCGTCCGCCGCTCGATGTAAAATTGATTCGATGCACGCTGAACACGCTTTTATAAGCTGCTCGATCGGATAATTTGTGACGTCACTTGTTTACGACGCCTTCCATAACCAACAGTATTATATTTAGGTAACAAATAAAATCAGTAACAACAATAATTGTATACCTAATTATGTTCAGACAAGATACTAAAGAAAACCAGGAGACGTACAAATAGCATCTATGAAGCATTTGAGTAATTTTCGCATATACCACTCAAGCATCTAGCGCTTAAAGATCTCGTCACCTTTTTTATTGTTTGTAGAATTAGGAAATGCATTGACGCATACCTTCCGCGGAAAAAGGAAGCGGAGACGTAATGCCGAGCTTACCCAGGAAAAGATGGAACGGGTAAGGTATAATAATGTCCTACGAACCGTTTCGGACGCGGCAGCCAACCTTAGCGGTAACTGGCCATCTGCGCAGGAGATATTATAGTGTAGAAGTATGTGCGCCAACACATGAGCACTCTCTGTTCCCTAAGTTTTTATTCCATGGGGAGATTGAACTCCACGATGGCGCAACATCAATTATAATAGTTATAAAGCCAGCCTAGGCATCGCTTGGCACGAATCTGATCGACCTTTTTTAAAAACAATTTATTTCGGTGTCGATTCGCACTATTTCTTTTTGCGAACAGGTTCGTGCGAAACGACCAATAATAAGCCTTAAGACGGGTTCGTTTCGCTCAAATTTGAAAGACGAAAATATTATTTTTAATGTGTCGTTTCACCCAATTCGTTCGCTCAGATTCGCGCAAAACGACCACTAAGCCTTATAGCCAAGTCAAGGTGATCACTAATTCCCATTGAGATAGCCACACATCCTTAATCAACGCTAATGCTATAGCACCATCTACATAGCCAAACATTGACACAGTTTCTATATTTATTATATAACTAGCTTTTGTCCACGGCTTCGCTCGCATTAGGCTAGGTTATGTCAATAAATTTGTATTCCTCGGCACTAGTACTTTTTCTTGATGAAAGGTATCCTATATTCTTTTCTGTACCCCTGACAACGTGTATACAAAATTTCATGGTGATCGGTTGAGTAGTTCAGGCACGAAAGCGTAACAAACAAATAAACAAACAAACTAACATTCGCATTTATAATACTGGCTGCGCCCCGCGGTTACATCTGCGTAAGTCCCGATGAAATGGAAATATCGGGATAAAAAGTCTATTCCTATGTGTTAATTCAGGTCTCCAGCTATCTAAAGCAGCGAGGTGGTGCACTGCACGTGCAGTGCATGTGGTGGTTTTAGTCGGTAGGCCTGAAGTCTCGGGAGAGCCCGACATTGCCCTTTCGCATCCCCTTGTGGCGAGGGGGTATGAATAAGGAGCAATTCCCAACGAAAAAAAAAAAAGTTCTCCAGCTATCTAAATACCAAGTTTTATCTCAATTGGTTAAGTAGTTTTTGCGTGAAAAAGTAATCCATTATCACAAACTTTCATATTTATAATAATATTATTACTAGGATTAGTAAGGATCTTTGATATTGACATAGCTTTATACCTAATATTGGCAAATGTATCGCGTTTTTTAGGCTTGACGCCTGAGCATTCTTGACTGTAGTGTACTTGACTTTCTTTGTGTCTTTTGTTAAAGATTTATTTTTACTGAAATCTTGTGCTGAGGGACAAGATAAGTAGCATTTCTTCTTATCCACGCGCCTGGAAAACTAGGAGCTCTGGAGTTTTGTAATTTTAGTTGAGACTGTCTTGAGATCTGTTAAAATACTTGAGTCGAATACTTAGAGTATATTCAAATGTGTAAGATGAGTTATTGCGTACTTCAGATTATTCTGGCAAAAAGGTGAGACTGAATATACTAAAGCACTTTTCCAATGACCATTCATACTTTTTAATTAGATCAAATAAATCTAAATGGCTGGAGAGTCGACATGGCAACCTCAAGTGCCGGCTGACACAGGTAATGACTGACCATGTTGAATTATATACATTTATATGTGCAAAAATTAATTAATTATTATATTTAATTATTTAGAATAATTGCACCTCAGTAATTATAGAATTTAACATCATATAATATAAATAGTAGTCAAATACTTGACAGTTTGATAAGCTATAAAAGGCGTAGCAACATTGCTATCTGACAGTTCTTGTTGTGAGCTGTAAATGAACGGACATATAAAACTGCCCTGTGTCAAAGTTTAAAACTATAAAATAAATAGTTAAAGTGTTTGTACAGTGTGTTATTTAATCCATAACCTCTAACAGACCACGTTTGCGTTGAACAGCTCCTGCGTCGGATAGGCCGGCAAGATACCCCCGGTTGTCACCACTGCGACTGTGGCGACTGCTGCGATGTTGCGCGCGTCGCCTCCTTCTGTTAGGAAGTTATTTTTATCAAGGAGGTGGCGGAGCGGGATAGGGAGCGTAAACCCAAAGAAGGTTTCCCACGCGCGTCTCTGTGTCGTGTTGACTTCATCCCCCACAAGGGGACAGTAGGACAAAAGTTTGTGTGTAAAATGAGTAGGGTAGTTTCGTGTAGGGGCCCTTCGTTCCACAAGGCGGGGTCGCGATTGCATGTGAAAGTGATTCGCGTGACCCCGCTGACTCTGGTGATGTTGAAGAACACCGTGGTAGGTTTAGTCGGTATTACCGGAATGTCGCCATTTTTCCGCAAGTGAGTCGGACATAAACCAACCGCCCGCCCAGGAAGTGTTTGCGTCAATGCATTCCGCCGCGTTAAAAGAAATGCCTTGGATTAACTCATAGAATACCTATTACCTCAATATGTGTATCCAAGGGATCACTCGGATGCAACCGTAGGTAAAATCTAATATGTAAAAATCCAAATACGATGTAGGTAATTAGAAAATAAAAATATCGTACTACGATACCGTATACGTTTATCATCATACCTCATTCAATCTAATTCAAATACCTTTTATAATAAACGATATGGAATGCAGCAAGGAAAATATAATGAAGCTTTAAATGCTACATTGTAGTAGAGAAAACGATTTCATTCCATTGAATTCCAAAGCATGGATTTATCTCTTGCACAAAAGGAAGCCCGTGGATATTATTGCCCGTTATACGTTCAGAGTAACTTGACCGGAGATTAGAGACCCTTATTCACAATGGCCACATCAGTATTGACAGTAGACAGTATCAGGATTGGGACTAAGCGACGCTGAAAGGAATGAATCAGTTCTATGTACAGTTTTTCATTCAAAGGTTCCGTTCAAGTGCGAGGTAACAGGGTATTGTTGTACATTTCAAATTGATGGAGAACATACAATAACGACATAAAGCCAAAGTAATTTAAAAATAATAAAAAAGATACCTTGGAATTGAACTGCTTTATATGGCTTTTATCGCTTTGTTTGTTAACTCTTTCGTAATATAATTTAAAAAATAACACACTACTAGCTTTTGCCCGCGCCTTCGCTCGCGTTAATTTGGAATTTGACAATCAATTCGGGTTGTACTCTACTTGTAATAATATAATTCAATCATGATTCGAAAGACACGTGGCGCTATCTATTATCATAAGAACGTTATTATTTTTTTCCTCGGGAACAGTAATTTTTTTCGGGATGAAAGGTAGCCTATGTCCGTTTCTGTACACCTGTCAACGTATATGCAAAATTTCAGGATGATCGGTTCAGTGGTTGAGACGTGAAAAGGTAACAAACAAATAAACTCATTTTCGCTTTTATAATATTAGTTAGGATTAGGATTACTGACCCTATAATAATATTTTAGTTATCATTATTAATGCTATTTATATTTAAATTTACACTTTCTCCCACGTTTTGGTTGCTTCGCATGTATTACGCAGTCGTGGTTCTTGCACAATGAAACGCCAAGATACTTTTTACACAACCAGTATATATTTCAGCAGAGTAACGTTCTAACTGACAGTTGTAACGAGAATGAATATTTGTTAATCTCCTACCTTATGTATATATTTTTATCAATGTATCAAATGGAAAGTTAAATATCGATTAATTACATTTTAAGGTGTAAAATTAGTACAGTAACAAATAACAATGATAATTATTAATTATAGAAATAATCATATGTAAATATGCAATTATAACATAACAATTAAAACGATATAATACGTCACAACCGTGTGCTACTATTGAGTACTTGATAACACATGTTCACAGGGAGACTAAGATAGTGGGTATCACAATCTTCTACAGTGTAGTTGTTTTAAAGTACGCCTTTATTATTCCCAAGTCACTTGGGGTCGGCTTTCTAGTATAACCGGATTTGACTGGATATCAGTTTTTACACCGAGCGACTGCCATCTGACCTCCGCAACACGAAGGCTAACGATACCCTAAGGCTAGACCAGCGTCAGGATATTAGATGACACTGTCTTCCCAATAACGACTGCCATAGATGTTCATGGTAGCCGTGACCGACGGCTTAACGTGCTCTCCGAGGCACGGAGCAGGCGATAATTGTCAATCAATACGCACATAATTTCTAAAAGTCACGTAACTTCCGAAAGTCAGAGGTGCGCGACGTGGGTTCGAACCCGAGACCCTCTACATTGCAGTCTGTTGTTCACCCCACTGAGCTATCGCTGCTATTATTTTAAAGTACGTATCCGAACATAATTTAATCATTGGTGTTTCTATTTACGCAGGATAGAATAAGACAATATTATGTAAAACTTATTCCTATATATTCTCTGCTCTTTCAATATATTTATTTTGAAATAATTACATTGAAACTCAAACTGAACAACCACACAATTGTGTACCACACAAATTTTTGTGCCGTGTAAGACTGCGCCTGCGCGAAATGTGCCAAAACAGGCGGTCACAGTTAAGTGAATAAAATCAACATTATTGTTTAATACAAATATAAAATATACATTTACCATAACAATGAATGTGTTTACAATTACTCCGTGTAAAAAACTTAAAATAATTAATACTTCCGCCTACAAAATTACGTAAATTTACACGAAAAATGCAAAAACGTAAGTAGAAATCTATCCTATTTTACAGCTTAAACGAAACATAAATAGTTATATTACAATTTATCCGTCCCAAATATTTAAGTTATTGGTTGACGATATCGTTGAATCACGATACTTACATATTTATCAAAAAAGCACTTCAAATCTTCCATACAATTTTACTATGGCGCGCCGATTTGAATATGCGCCGCACGAGCTCTGTCATTATCTGTCTCACGCTCGGCGCAGTCTTAAACTACCAGCTACACACTAGCTGTTAGTAAAACGAAAGCAGAAAAGCAAATATACTAACTTTGTACCAATATACACCAATAAAATGCTTGCATAGAATTTCCTTAGAATTGCCAAAAATATAATGGAGTATCGTCAACTGACTGACTATCGACAATGAAGGAGCACTAAAACCAATTCGATTATTATATAGCGCAATGGAACGTTTAAAGGAATGCTTTAAGCAAAAAAAATATCTTATGAACGTCTCGGATAAGAAAAGGAACCCATTACAATCGCAATAGAAAAGGGTAATACCGCTTTTTATTTTAAGACTATCGCGGACGCAGATTTTACCTACTCAATTTGACATATTTTGCTTCGAAAATATATATCTACTAGCTTTTGTCCGCTGCTTCGCTCGAAAACAGTTACTTTTTTCTAAATAAAAGATTTTTTTCTGATGAAAAGCACCCTATGTCCTGTTCTATTCCCCTGACAACGTGGATGAATATCATGATGATCAGTCGAGTAGTTATGGCGTGAAAGCGTAATAAACAAAGAAACTCACATTTTTTTATAATACTTCTAAAATTAAATAAACAAAATTATAAAACTATGGTTATACTATAATACTATAAATAGAGTTAATTTATTCTTTCATTTGTCAAGCTATAATATGCTCTGAAATAAATCACTAAATTCAAAACAATAGAGTAATTCAAAACATGCGCTCAATTAATCCCACGTCAATAAGTATAATGCGGCTGAATAATTCAAATATTAAATTCTATGCTGTCGCAATAATCAAAATTAGATTATAACTAGGTATTCCCGTGGCTTTTCTCGCACACATGTAGGTTAAGTTAGGTTAGATTAGTAACAGTAATTTTTCTGGATCAAAGGTACTCTATGTCATTTTCTGTTCCCCTGACAACGTTTATGTGAAATTTCATGATGATCGGTCGAGTAATTAGGGCGTGAAACAAATAAACAAACTCACATTGGCATTTATAATTTACTAGTTTTCACCCGCGGCTTCGCTCGCGTAAATGTAGGTTAGGTTAGGTTAGGTTTCCAAAAAAAAAAAGGTTAGGGTTGCAACAGTTCTTTTTTCTGGATGAAAGGTACCTACCCTATGTACTATTCTGTACCCCTGACAACGTGTATGCCAAATTTCATGTTGATCGGTTGAGTAGTTAAGGCGTGAAAGCGTAACAAACAAACTCATTGTCGCATTTATAATATTAGTAAGGAAGTACCTAAGGATTAGTAAGAATGTCCCAAAAGTAAATTCTATCTACGTTTGTACTCTGTTACACAAGGCTTAATTATATCAGAAATCGAGAAGCGATAGCTTCCTAACTAATAATTTTATTTATCCTAATCCTAACAAATATCATAAAGCGAACGTACGTTTGTTTGTTACGCTTTCACGCCTTTAGTACTCGACAAATCATCATGTTATTTCGCATACTTGTCGTCAAGCGTACATAAAAGGACATAATGGTACCTCCTATCCAGAAAAAAAGTACCTACTTCTTCCGCGCGATAGAAATTTATTGATACAACCTTTATTAAAGCGAGCGTAGTCGCGGGCTAAATCTAGTTAGATATAAATGTGAATGTGAGTTTGTTTGTTAGACTTTCACGCCTTAACTACTTGACCGAACATCATGCAATTTTGTGTACTTGTTGTCAGGGGTTCAGAAAAGAACATGGAGTACTATTCATCTAGGAAAACAAATGTTTTTGAAAGCGAATTCGCGAGCGAAATCTAGTTATATATAATCGAAGTTGACATTTCCAATATTCTATAATTAAGCAAAATACCTTTGCTATGACGAGTTAACTCAAATGGTTCTGATACTCAAATTGGTGGAACAAGATACCGTGAATCAAGTTCGCCTCAGATGTTATGGTTCAACAAGTTGTAGAATATAATATGGGTAGATAGGTATCGGTGTGAAACGAGAGAAACTTGTAATTTATAGAATACAAGTTTTCACCCGCGGCTTCGCTCGCGTAAATGTAGGTTAGGTTAGGTTAGGTTTGCAACAGATCTCTTTTCTGGATGAAAGGTACCCTATGTCCTATTCTGTACCCCTAACAACGGGTATGCAAAATTTCATGTTGATCGGTTGAGTAGTTAAGGCGTGAAAGCGTAACAAACAAACAAACTCATTTTCGCATTTATAATATTAGTAAGGATATAGGTTTGTTTTTTTTATTTTTTATTTTTTTTTAGTCAAAATGACCGCACTCCACCTGGTGGTAAGCAGTCGTGTGGTCTAAGAGCAGTGGCCTCCACATCGCCCCCACAGTAGCCGAGGCGATGTTGAGGTCTCTACTTTGACGGCCTGAGAAGATGCTTTTTCACGCCCCGCTTAAAGAACCCAGGATTGAAGGAAGAAGGAAACACGTGCCTTGGCAGAGAATTCCATGCCTTGGTCGTTCGGCAGAGATATGAGGACCCAAACTTGTTAGTACGCGCTCTAATCGACTCTACCGTGTAAGGATGGCATCTGAGCCCAGCACGCGTTGTTCTGGATAGGAAAGGGGAGGGCGGGATAAGGTGGAATAACTCTTCAGAGCACTCCCCGTGGTATATTCTGTAGAAACATGCCAATGAGGCAATGTCTCTACGGAGTTGCAGAGGTTCCAGTGAACTCGTGACCTCTGGATCTCCGATGATACGGACAGCCCGCCGCTGTAACCGGTCGAGAGCGTCCAGCAAGTACTGCGCGGAGCCATCCCAAAGATGAGAACAGTACTCCACGCAAGGGCGCACTTGTGCCTTATACAATAGGCACAGTTGCCCAGGCGTGAAGAACCGCCTCACCCTGTTCAGAACTCCGAGTTTTCGCGAAGCTTGCTTAATGACGCTCTCGATATAGGTTTTCTGATTAAGGGAGCGGCAAAGATCCATACCTAAGATGGAGAGACTGTCACGTATCACCAGTGAAGTATTCTTCAGAGAAGGGAGGGGAAGGAACGGAGACTTTTTTGTAGAGAACGCGCATGCCTGGGTCTTCTTGGCGTTGAACTCGACCAAGTTCTTGGCACCCCATTCATAGATGCGGTCCAAGGTCCGGTCAAGTTCAACGACAAGATTCTGCCTTTTCCCCTCAACCTCAGCCTGTTTGGCCCCAGGATGTCCGAGATATCGCCCATGCACGGTACTGTCGTCCGCATAACAATGTATGTTGCCGAGATTCAACATATCATTGATATGCAGAAGAAAGAGCGTAGGGGATAAGACAGAACCCTGAGGCACTCCTGCATTGACCTGCATAAATTTGGAAGCGCGACCGTCGTAAAGGACCCGAATACGACGCTTCTGAAGGAAACTTGCAATCCAGGTGCCCAGTTGAGGGGGCAAGCCATAGGCCGGAAGCTTGGAAAGAAGAGACCGGTGCCAGACTCTGTCGAAAGCTTTGGCTATGTCAAGGCTGATAGCCAAAGACTCGCCGTGCTTGTCCATAGCCTCACCCCAGAGGTGCGTGACGAACGCTAGAAGATCACCCGTTGATCGTTTAGACCGAAAGCCGTATTGGCGATCATTCATCAACGATTGATCCTCCAGGTAGCGGACAATTTGGGTGTTTATAATCCGCTCGAACAACTTGGAAAGTACCGAGGTGATAGCTATGGGTCGATAGTTGCTTGGCTCGGAACGGTCCCCCTTTTTGGGAATCGGTTGAACGTTCGCTTCCTTCCAAACCTCAGGCACAATGCCTGCGACGTAAGACGTCCGGTATAGGCGCGTAAGTGTGGGAGACAACTCCGCTGCACATTTTTTAAGAACCACAGCTGGGATGCCGTCAGGTCCACTGGCTTTCCGAACATCGAGAGACTGCAGTATCGCACGAACGGTTCGTTGCCTGATACATATATCAGGCATGGTCTAGCCGCAGTTGGCAATGTTAGGCGGCAGCGAACCGCAGTCATCGATTCGGGAGTTGGCCGCAAAGAGATTTTCAAGCAGATCTGCTTTCTCCTGCGGCCGATGAGCCAGTGATTCATTCGGATACCTCAGAGGGGGCAGCATGGTCTGGCAGAAGTTGGACTGCACGGCTTTGGCCAGGCGCCAATAGCTACGACTGCCCGTAGGATGCGCCATTAGTTCCTGGCCGAACCGTGCGACGCGCTGGGCATCCGCTCTTAAGTATGCCCTCTTGCAGACCTTTGTGGCTTGGTTGAACGCTGCCTTCAGGTGATCCACGTTAGGGTCGTGGAGAGTACGAGCCCTGGTCCAAGCGCGATACGCCGTCTGTTTGCGTTCAACAGCATCGGCGCATTCACGCCCAAACCAGGGCCTTTTCCTGCCGCCGCTCATGACATCACTGTATGGAATATAATATTCCATACCCAGGATGATTTCACCAGCGACAGCAGTAGCGCTCTCTGATGGATCCCTGTTCTCAAAGCAGCGTTGAGCCCAAGGGATGGATGCGAAGTATTCCCGCATTCCATCCCAGTCTGCTGACGAGTAGTGCCACAGTCGTCGTCTTGCCTCCTCGGGTCGGGTGGGGGCGTAACAACAACAGCTGTGGCACAAACCAGACAGAGGTCTGAGGTGCCCAAAGGAGCACGAATCGACACATTGTACCGGTTCGGGTTACTCGTCAGCAGCAGATCGAGCAGAGAGGGCGCTTGACCTGCAATATCTGGTATCCGGGTGGGCTGGAGTACCAGTTGAGACAGGTCATGCGTGAGAGCGAACGCATGGGCAGTTCGTCCCGCGTGGTCTGTTTTGGGAGAACCCAACCAGGTCTCATGGTGGGCATTGAAATCTCCCAAGAACACCAACTCAGCGTTCGGAAACCGCTCCTGCGCGTCGTCTGCCGCCTGACTCAGGTAATTGAAGAGTCGAGTTGTCTCAGCGTCTCCTGAATGGGATCGGTAGAGGCACATGTAGATTTGGCTGAAAGAGCCATGATCTACGTGTACCTAAAGGACAGAGAAGGAAGGGTCCTCTAGGCATTGTAGACGGCGACAGCAAATATCCGCCCTAACAAACAAGCATACCCCGGCTTTCGCGAGGAAACACTCTCTAGCACGTAGCCGGGATATTGCAGGTAGTTCGTGTCTGCAGGACGGCGTATTTGTGTCTCCGTTAGAAAAAGCATTGCCGGCCGAGCCGTCTCCAGGTGGTGATGGACGGCATTAAGGTTAGCGTGGAGTCCTCTGATGTTAATAAACTCCACGACACAGGAAGCAGCAGTGGGGTTACGGCGATTGGCTGCTGTTGAACGACAATGCTTTGTTCGTACTGCTATAGAGTGAAAGGAAGGGGAAGCGTGAAAAAAAAGAGGCGGCTATTCTCGCAGCAAAGTGGGGCAAGGCTCAGAGCAAGTTTTGTCATATAACTGTATGGTATGGCGATAGCCGATCCGACGGACGGAAGGACCCCCGTACCCTCCCGAAAGTGGTCGCCGGGACCCACCCTCCGGTCACCATCCGGCACGACGAGCCACCTCGAGATTATGCGCGGCATGATAAGGCAGCCAACCTAGTTGGTTAGACTCGCTTGGGCCTCTGGACTATACCGCGGGCGGCCAGCAGAGCACCGTTTCTACGGCTCTCCCTGGCCGCCGGGTCGACTCGCGCCACCCACACAATGACTCTACGGATACTCTGCAGGTCCCTCATAAGCTGCGAGAATCGTCATCTCATGCTTAGGCCTCCGGCGCTCTCATTCACCGAACGAAACACAGCAGTGAAACACTGTTGTTTCACGTCGATTTTCTGTGAGAGGGTAGTACTTCCCCGGTCGAGTCGGCCCATTCCTGCTGTAACCAGCTTGGCTCTTTAGGTTAAGGATAGGAATGTTAAAACTATCTATACTTCATATTATAAGGCTTATGTTTAACTTATCACCAGATATAGTAAAATATAACAGTCAAAAATAGTAAATGATCACCAAAATTAAAACCGCATTTTAATACCAAAAATATTAATTGCATAGCAAAGAGATCAAAATAAGTCGACGGAGCCCCGCCTGGCGGGGCTCCTATTTTTGGGTGGGTTTAAGATGGAACCTAACATAACCTAACCTTTATTTGCTTTTCGTGGCAACCTGTAATTAAGGCAACACCAATACTTGTAAACCACTAACTTTGAAACTTAGCTTTTAAGGTGTATGTTCTTGTTGGTTGTCCAAATAAATAAATGCAGTGATTTGAGGCGTACAGGTGCTCGTTATGATATATTTTAGTATGCATATTTTGGTGTGCAATTATTACTTTTGGTGGTCATTATATTTAATCCCATATTATAAAGAGGAAAGATTAGATTTTTTGTTTGTTAGGATTAACTCAAAACTACTCAACCGATTTAAAAAAACCTTTTCACCGTTAGAAAGTTATATTATCATTTATCACCGAGTAACATAGTCTATATTTTATTGAAAATACCTGTTCCTAAAGTACTCTAACCTACTTTTACGCGAGCGAAACCGCGGCCTAAAGCTAGTCCTATACTATAATAATTTCAGCCCTGTATTATTGCGACTACTGGGTACGAGCATATTCTCAATACGAGAAGGATAAAGGTCACAGCACACATATCAACTCGGAAACGGATCAGCACCGTATCAACTCGGGCCGTGAACTATTCTTTGTATGAAACTCCCTACTGCAACGCACACTAATCGGAAACGTAACGTAATCGCCTCGCCTCGCTATCGACGAGCCGTAAGTACCGCGTCGTCTAGCCGTAGCCGAGTCGACGTACCGGGTCCGCTTTCGTTACGTGTTTACGTTAGATTGACGCCTAGTTGACGGCGAGGCGAAAGGCGATACGGTTACGTTCCCTTTTCGACTTGATATGTGTGCTATGACCTTTGAACTATCCACCACGCTGGCCCAGTGCGGCTTGGCAGAGTTCACTTAACTTTGCAATTAACTATACCCATAATTATTTATTATCATATACAGTGGAACGTGAGTTTGTTTGTTTCACGCCTCAACTAATCGACAGATCATCATGAAATTTCGCATATACATACGTTGTTAGGGGAACAGAAAAGGACATAGGGTATGGTTCATCCAGATTTTTTTTATTAATAATCTAACCTAACCTACATTTGCGCGAGCAAATCCGCGGCCAAAATCTAATAAAATCTAATACAATAACTTAATAATTTTGAAACGAACTGTTTGCTTGCTAAATAAAACGTGCCTAAAAATGGATTACACTTAATCAAGAGCATTGAAAACTTAGTTAAAAGTATCAAGTATCTGTTGGATAAGTCTAAATCAGTAGTATTATAATGCAAACAAAATAAATTCGTTCCTTTCACAAAAGGGGTTATCTTGTTATAATTTAATTAAGGCGCAAGGGAGGCTTTGGCCGATGTATTCCGTTTTATCTTTAGGCTCACCAAAACATTCTTAATTGGTGGTGCCTTTAACAAACGAAATTGCCTGACATATTTTTTATTGTAAGATTTTGAAGGTAAGTATTTTTTGATTCTCTTAATTTCTTTGTAAAGTAGGTCAATGTGACTACGTTTAATTTTGCGTTTGCATTTTGCCGATGGTAAGTTCTTGGTCCAATTCTGTGTTCAATCCTCCCTAATCCTTACTTCCTTACTAATATTATAAACTCGAAAGTAACTCTGTCTGTCTATCTGTCTGTCTGTTACCTTTTCACGGCTAAACTACTCAACCGATTTAGATGAAATTTGGCACAGATATAGTTTAAAACCTGGGGAAGGACATAGGCTACTTTTTATTGATGTAGGGACCATGCGCGCGGATCCGCGCGCAAATGCTAATCATCATCATCATCAGGCTATAATAGTCCACTGCTGGACGTAGTGTAGGACGCCCTCCGACCAGGTGGGATGACGATCTGCGAAAGACTGCAGGCAGATGCTGGATGCGGCAAGCTGAAGACAGGGCGCTATGGCGCTCTTTGGGGGAGGGCTATGTCCAGCAAATGCTAATAAGTATATAAACTGTTCCACTGCTGGGCACGGGCTTCTTCTTCTTCTTGTGAGAAAAGTTAGGCCATAGTCCACCAGGCGGGCCCAGAGCGGGTTGGCAGAATTAACATGTCTTCGAGAACATTATAAAGAACTATATTCACTTATTTACCTTCAATGCTACTATTATTTATCTTCGAGAAGACAGAACAGAAGGAAGAAGACTAAGCTACTAATTATTTATCTTCGAGAAGACAGACAGAACAGAAGACAAACAGAAGGAAACGTGCCTGTCTGACAGACATGCACGTTTCCTCACGGTGTTTTTCATCGTCGTTAAAGCAAGCGATAATTAACTAATTAATAAGTATAAGTAACATGTTATTGAAAAGTTCTGTAGTAGTGAGGTATTTCAAAGTATACTATATAAGAGTCCCTATTAGGTGGTGACCTCGGTAGACCCGTGGAATTGCTTTTGTTTATTATCCGACCGACTCGGAGCAGTGCTAATGGCCAGGTGACTTCTGAAACCGCTACGCCATCCGTGCAGGCTAGATATATATTTAGTATAATCGCGATTGTTCATTGTGAGATTCAGATCTAGGTAAACAAATGTTATTAAACTGAAAGTAGCAGCTGTGGGGAGGCTGAGAGGATATCAAACCTTCTACGAATTACAAAGTTCTGTATAAATTAAGGGCCGTACTTAAATATTAAATATAACCACAAAAAGGTTAGTGAATAGAGTACGAGTTCACGTAGAGCTTTGCAAACAAGCTGAACAAAGTATATTTAATCATACATACATATATCATACATACATAAAAAGTCGGCCTCGATGGCGTAGTGGTTAGTGTAACCGACTGCCATGCCTGAGGTCGCAGGTTGGATGCCCGCACAAGTCAAACATTTGTATGCATGAACATGGATGTTTGTCTTGGTCTGGGTGTTTCTATGTATAATATGAATGAATTTACGAACAAAAAAAAAGTATATAGGTATGTATGTTCATCCATTGTCTAGTACAAGCTCTGCTTAGTCTGGGCTAGATAGTGATGTCTAAAAAAAAAAATTTATATTCTCACGGTTGTAGCGAGTCCCGAAGCAGTAAGTTGAGGTGTATAACACCTTCATTTCGCCGGCTAAGACTTTAGGTCATACGTAATATAGGACGAGCCTAATTGCTGTCTATTGGATAATGTTCCAGACTCCGTACCACTAAAACAGACCCAATAAGAGAAGAGCTTGTACACAAAACTGCGAATCGGCGCGATGCGAATTCGCAACGCAGGAAACTGCGACACGAATTGCTGCGATGCGATTTCGTGCGGAAAGGCGTCTGCCTTCCACGATTCGAAAAGAAATCGAATGCGCGATGCGAATCAATTTGCAAGTTCTTGCGATGCGTCGTGGGAGCTCGTAGATTTTTACAATGCGATGTCGTATCACAGTTTTGTATACAAGCCCTAATACTTTATGTGAGCCGGGACCGCGAGCACAGCAATCATTACCACTGCAAGCGAGGTCAATAAAAATAGGTAATTAATTTATACAAGCGGTCGCCAAGTTGTCGAAATTCGATCATAAGGCCGGGACTCCACCAAAGCGGAGACGAGACGAGCGGAGAGATGTTTTTTAAACAACCAATAGAATTGTGTTATTGACACATCTCCTCTCCGCTCAGCTTCAGTGGATTTCGCTGTGCGGAGATGTGTAATATTTGTGTGGCACGATGGAAGCGGAGATGTGAGCGGCGTGCAGTGAGCGATGTCACTCAACGCCTCGCACCCGAGCTGAAGAACATCTCTTCTCGCACAGCACACAGCATACCGCACACATCTCCGTTTTGGTGGAGTCCCCCGAGCTGAAAAACATCTCTTCTCGCACAGCACACAGCACACTGCACACATCTCCGCTTTGGTGGAGTCCCCCGAGCTGAAAAACATCTCTTCACGCACAGCACACAGCACACTGCACACATCTCCGCTTTGGTGGAGTCCCCCGAGCTGAAAAACATCTCTTCACGCACAGCTCACAGCACACCGCATACATCTCCGCTTTGGTGGAGTCCCCCGAGCTGAAAAACATCTCTTCACGCACAGCACACAGCACACCGCACACATCTCCGCTTTGGTGGAGTCCCCCGAGCTGAAAAACATCTCTTCACGCACAGCACACAGCACACCGCACACATCTCCGCTTTGGTGCAGTCCCGGCCTTATTGATTTAAATTTTAAGTTTGCTCGTTATTAAGGTTTAATTGTCTATAACTACGCCCTTATAATCACATTTCATTTAGTCACCTACTCCACATACATATGTAACCACAGTAACGAAGAATTCTACGACATCAGGCGAACAATGCTGAATACTACAAACGCGATTCGACTGCTTGTGTCAAATGCATAGTTGTGTGCGTGTAGTGCTTTTTCATTATTTTTTGTATTTCTAACGCATATTTTATAAAGATATTAGGATTCGCCACTCCTTCTCCATATAAACTTTAACTGTGCCAAATTTCATACTCCTCTGTCCGCGCAGTTTTCATAAAAGGGGATACAAAGTTTTTGCTTCACGTATAGATAGATATTTCTTAGTGAATAGCATAGCTGACGGCAAAACTTCGATTGTAGAGAAACGTATACATTTGGCATATAATCATTTGTTTGTTCAGTTTTTAACATATCGGACTTGGAAGACGAGACAAAACAACTTCAGCTGACTGTGACTTGCTGAAGACACACATAGATTCTTAATTCAATGGCTAATGTGTGCAAGTGTATAAGAGTTTTTCCAATTTGCAAGTAAACTCGCTGTTCCTGTGCTTTACTAAGGATATATGTGTACTTTTTTTTTATACTACTAAGGTGGCAAACAAGTATACGGCCCACCTGATGGTAAGTGGTCACCGTAGCCTATGGACGCCTGCGACACCAGAGGCATCACTTGCGCGTTGCCGACCCTTTAGGAAAGGAAGTGGGAATGGGAAGGAGAAGAAGCGAGATGGTGGAAAGGGGGTGATTGGGCCTCCGGCACTCTCACTCACCGATCAAAACACAACAGTAGGAATACTGGTATTTCACGGCGATATTCTGTGAGAGCGTAGTCCTTCCCCGGTCGAGCCGGCCCATTCTGAAATCAGCGAGGCTCTACTACTCGTATATGTTCTTGTCTCATTGGCATCCAATCGAAGTATGAGAGTTAAGATAAAAAGTGCCTTTTTGCTTACACTTGTAATATCTTCGACGTTGCTGGTTTTTAAAACCGCAGCGCTGTGACCAAAATTCGGTGTAAAGGATATTAAGTCAGCGTGCTAGCAATATTTTCTTAATCAGCTAGGTATGTAAATGTACTTCATATTCTATCACATACACACAACACCATCTAGCCCAAACTAAGCAGAACTTGTACTATGGGTACTAGACAATGGATAAACATACATATACCTCTTTTTTGTAAATACATACATAGAAATACCCAGAACAAGACGAACATCCATGTTCATGCACACAAATGTTTGACTTGTGCGGGAATCGAACCCGCGACCTCAGGCGTGGTAGTCGGTCACATTACGCCATCGAGGCCGACATTGAAAATATTGGTTATAGATTTTGCCCGCGGCTTCACCCACGTAAATGTAGTTTAAGCTAGGTTAGTAAAAGAACTATGTCGTGGATGAAAGGTACCCTATGTCCTTCTCTATCCATCCCTGACAACGTGTATGCGAAATTTCATGATGATCGGTCGAGTAGTTAAAGCGTGAAAGCGTAACAAATAAACAAACTCTTATTCGCATTTATAATATTAGTTAGAATTGACTTGATAAATCATGGTGACTGTTATCTTATCTTATCTTATGTGGGGGCCAGTCAGTGCAGACCGGCGACATTTCGACCCAGTGGGATCTTTTGTGTTGACACTCTCCCAATAACGACTGCCATAGATGTTCATGGCAGCCGGGACCAACAGCTTAACGTGCTTTCCGAGGCACGGAGCAGGCGATAATTGTCAATCAATACGCACATAATTTTGAAAAGTCATGTAACTTCCGAAAGTCAGGGGTGCGCGACGTGGGTTCGAACCCGAGACCCTCTGAATTGCAGTCTGTTGGTCTCCCCACTGAGCTATCGCTGCTCATGGTGACTGTTACAAGTGTCTATTATAACCGAGGCCAGCAATGGCAAAAGTCTCGATGATATATCGGAACTACAACAAGACTACAAGGAATCTCTATATTCACTCATATACAATTTCGCTTTTAAAACATATATTCAGTACCTGGGAGAATTCGCAAGATGTCATTGGCGTAATCTGTGATCTCTCTAAAGCCTTTGACTGCGTTGACCATCAAACGCTGTTGCGAAAACTCAGGCATTATGGCATCCGAGATACTGCGCTTGACTTAGTTGATTCCTACCTAAGCGATAGACTACAACACGTTTATATCAATGGAAGTAGATCTTCTGGATTACCAGTCACAATGGGCGTGCCACAGGGCTCGATTTTGGGACCCTTTCTGTTTTTAGTGTACGTAAATGATTTGCCGTTCTTTGTTCAGGATTTGTGTGACATTGTTTTATTCGCGGATGACACATCCCTTATTTTTAAAGTAGACCGAAAAGCACCAAATTTACGTGCTGTTAATGATTCACTCGCGGAAGTCCTGGACTGGTTTACGACGAATAATTTACTACTTAACTCTACAAAAACTAAATGTATCAAGTTTACATTGCCAAACGTAAAGAGTCCTAACGTGAATATAATTTTAAATGATGAAATTATTACTTTTGTTCAATCTACAGTCTTTTTAGGATTAACTTTAGATCATAAAGTTCAGTGGGGCGCTCAAATATCGTGTCTTGCAGGGAAACTTAGCTCAGCCGCATACGCAATTCGGAAAGTAAGACAGCTTACTGATATAGATACTGCAAGACTAGTATATTTCAGTTACTTTCATAGTGTCATGTCCTACGGTATATTATTGTGGGGCAAGGCAGCTGATATTGAGACAATTTTTATTCTTCAAAAGCGTGCAGTACGTAGCATTTATAATTTAGGACCACGAGTTTCCCTGAAAGATCGATTTAAAGAAATAGGCATACTTATTGTTGCGTCGCAATATATATTTGCTAACATTATGTTTATTAAACATAACATTTACTTATATAATAAGAATAGTGATATTCATAACGTAAACACTAGAAATAAGCATAAGTTAGTAGGCCCATATCATCGTTTACATAAAGTTCACAATACATTTGCGGGACTCGGTATACGTTTTTTTAATAAATTACCTATTAACATAATTAATTTACCATTGTTTAAATTTAAAAACGCTGTTAAAAAACAACTTATTCGGAAGGGTTATTATTCAGTCAACGACTACTTAAATGACAAAAACTCATGGAGTTAGTTGCTTGTTGCATACAGGATTCAAAGATCTGTATTACTTATAAGTCAATTTAAGTCTTTGCATAGTCACAAAGTGTAAGTGTATGCGCCATCATGCCATCCTACTGTCTATTTTATATTTATATTAAATAATATATCTTAGCTCAAATTATTTCCTCCCTATAATATTATAATAATGTAATAATAAAGAGTTAAGTTATTATTGTTATTATCTTTAGCTTTTATAGTCAGTAGTATATGGCATAATGGCTGTAACACCTTGTTAATCTGAGTTGTAAAATACTGAAATTATATTTAACTGACGATTTAAAATAGTGGCCGTGAGTTTCTTGCAGGTTTCTTCTCATAGGCTCTACCCTTTGCCTGAACCTAGCAACTAACCTAAATGTAGCTTCAGTAACTTAGTAAACTCACTAACCTATATACTTTGACGTTCATAAGTGTTACTTTGTGACCTAAATGAATAAATGATTTTTGACTTTGACTTTTGACATATATGACCGCAAGATTACCAGTCGCACATGAACGTGTATGTGTGTTTAGGGAATTAGTTCAGTTGTATAGGAAATTGTCCAGTTGAGCCCGATTAGAAAGAGATAAATAAAAGAGGAACTATACCGAAATATATATGTATTTCAAGGCCACAATATTCACTTATAATTATTTTCCCTATTACTGTAACTTACCAAACGATTGAAAGGGAATGAATCCTAATCCTAACTAATATTATAAAAGCGAAAAATGAGTTTGTTTGTTTGTTACCTTTTCATGCCTAAACCACTGGTCCGATCATCCTGAAATTTTGCATATACTTTGACGGGTGTACAGAAACGGGCATAGGCTACCTTTCGCCCCGAAAAAAATTACTGTTCCCGAGGAAAACAATAATAACGTTGTTATGATAATAGATGGCGCCACGTGTCTTTCGAATCATGATTGAATTATATTATTACAAGTAGAGTACAACCCGAATTGATTGTCAAATTCTAAATTAATGCGAGCGAAGCCGCGGGCAAAAGCTAGTATAATATAAAATCGGGCAGACGGGCAATCGTGTAGGTAGATGACACTTTGTACTCACACAACCATCCGCGTGCACTTACATAGTATGTATGTGTGTGAGTCCCTACAGTGTGTGTATCAGTGAAATACAACTTCTTTTTTTAAATTGCGTCGACAAGCACCAACTAGCAATCCCAACTTACCTTTATTTTACTCGTACAACCCTAAAGTAGGTGGTTGATGGCACAACACGTCGATTAATCCACTCTACACAACCGTTAAACACCATCACTAACAATTCTATGCATTTAGATGTTCGTATTTGTGTCACAGTAATCGTAAGTTAACCGCGAGTTAAGCTGCTTTTCCGAAATTGGATAATCTGTTTACTGAGCTATTATGCCTATGGGTTTATCAGATGATTAGTACTCGGTATTATTAACTGATTGTGTCCGGATTAAGAGATAGTTCACCTGCGAATCAATAGGCAATGTTGTTCGAAATTGGTTTTGTAGCTCTATCTTGTTGTTCTAATTTTGGTAAGTAGTATATTAGGTATGTTTTGAAGCGTAAATTCATTTGATTCGTGTTGAGGTTTTCTGTTTATAGTTTCAAAGAGCAGCGATCGCCTAGTGGGATGGCGTTGGACACCCACGCAAAGTTCTCGAGTTCGATCCTAAGGCGCGCATCTCTGACTTTTCGAAGTTATGTGCGTATTAAATAGGTAATTATCACTCATCTTAACAGTGAAGGAAAACATCGTGAGGAAACTTGCATATCTGAGAGTTTTCTATAATGTGTGATGATGAAGATAATGTGAAGTCTACCATCCCACACTGGGGCAGCGTGGTGGACTGTAACAGTAGCCTAACCCTTCTCTCACTGAGAAGAGACCGTACCCAGCAAAATAGTATAATATAGGGCTGATAAAGTTTCAATTATTATATGTATGTGAACTACCTCATACATATGGTGACGTAAGATTGTTCTTACGTTTGTTGTCAATTCTGGAGTCTTAGGTTCAGATGAGCATGGTGCCTGAGTAAAAATTCTCAGCGATGTTTCCGCTGGAAGGAAATAAGCTTCTATTAAGGGGAGCTAGATATGAAAAATATAGCTGGTGATTTGTGAGTGTGTAGTAAATGCGGAACGACCTGGAGGCCTTTGAAAGTGACTGGTAGGACATATCTACCAACAGAGTCATTTGGAAGTCGAAGGGGCTTTTGTCCAGCAGAGGGACATATGAAAAAAGTTTGTATATTAGCCCTTCGAGAAGCCGAGTTAATGTATCTACATTTAAATGTTCAGCATTTCGAACGAATATGACTTTTAGAATATTGACAACAAAGATAAACTTAAAGACTTCATCTTATTAGATGGACTCGTTATTGCTGAATGTACTTTTAAAAATGCAAATTACATCTTTCAATGAATTTCTATAAATTACATCTTTCAATGTGATAATATTGAAAACAAAGCACCAAATAAGATTGACTTAATTTTAAAAATTCGCAATTTGTAGGCTATATAATTTGACGATTTGATTACTGCTGTCTAAAACTGTTATTTTGGGTCCTTGCGTTGAATAGATTTGCAGAATTTATTAATAAAACATTCTATACTTTCTCATTGAAACTAGTAACGCAGAAAGTACTTTTTGCAGAGTAGGCCTTGTTCATCGAACCTACCAGTTAGTTCATTTAACCACACAACGTTTAACTAAATATCTTATTTCTGCAAAATGTTCTCGAAGTATAACCTGAGAGTCACTTAAAAGGAAAACTATGAGACGTTTAATGTAAAAAGCGACCACTAACAGAGAAAATTCGTTTGTTCCCAAAAAGTTTACTTTTAATTAAGGGAATTGGCTACAAACTAAATCTGACTTTCTGGCAGTTGGCATAAGGTTAACAATGTGTCGGCGAGGGTTTGTTTTCTTAGGGTTGGTAACAATTGAGCAGTATGAAGTGATCGCAAAGATTATATCCGACTCACCGCTCTGTAGTTTGATGTACATACAGCTACACATCAAGATAGACACCCTATATACGCATAACTACGCTACAGAAAAAATAGAGAACTGTCGGAAAGGGACAGTGCATAGTGGTGTCAATGTAATGGTAAGATAGAGCGTCGAGTCCCGTTCAGCGTGATTGAGACAAAATAACAAAAATATAACGCACTCTCTCGCACGGCTCGCAGCGTTCAACTTCTAATAGTTCAAAGTCCAAACAGTCTAGGTTAATATGTCGCTGTGTGTACACAGAGTGACCACAGACAATATTTTCTAAGATATAATGTTAGTAACAAACATTTTCTTAAATAACTTCTCTGTTCATTTGAATTAAAAGAAGCCTAAAGAGCAAACAGTGAGTGCAAATGCTGATCACGTTCTGGTTTAGAATCTAGGCAAATACTAACTAATAATTATTATAAATGCGACTGTGAGTTTGTTTGTTTGTTACGATTTCACACCTACTTAACTAATCATCATGAAATTTCGCATACAAGTTGTCAGGGGAACAGAAAAGGACTTAGGATACTGTTACTCTGTTTTTTATGTGGAGGATTACATTGATGCTTACCTCTCCGCGGTATGATAGAGAGGTTATGTCGGACCTCACATACACACACGGAAAGATGGAACATCCCGGTAATACCGACTAAACCTATCACGGTGTTCCTCGACATAACAAGAGTCGGTGGGGTCGCGCGAATCACTTTCACATGCAATCGCGACCCCACCGATGATTTGGCCTGCCGTATGAAACGGCAGACCACTACACAAATCGATCTACCCTATTTAAAGAGAATTTTTACCTACTCTCCCTTGAGGGAGAAAGACACGACATAGAGGCGCGCGTGGCTTTTTAGACCTACTGCTGATCGAGTGGCGGGCAGGCCCACAAAGACCACCACCCCCAAGTAAAAGGTCCTGTTACTAAACTAACCTAACCTACATTTACGCGACCGGAGCCACGGGCAAAATCTAGTAAAGCAATAAATATTTATTTTCCTACACTACCGCGACTTCGTTATTATAATATAATATTCTACCACATACACACAACATCATCTAGCCCAAACTAAGCAGAGCTTGTACTATGGGTACTAGACGATGGATAAACATACATATATATATACTTTTTTTTAGTAAATAAGTACATATTATACATAGAAAAACCCAGGCCAAGACAAACATCCATGTTCATGCACACAAATGTTTGACTTTTGCGGGAATCGGACCCCCGACCTCAGGCGTGGCAGTCGGTTAGACTAACCACTACGCCATCGAGGCCGCCGCTATGTAAGGCTAGTGGTTCTTAAACCATTGCTCGGTATTAACTACACAGACATGAACGCAGTCACCAATATCAGATTAACTCGCATAGCAAGCTAAAGCAAGAAAATTCAAGCAATTTCGTACCACGTGCTGACTCAAGAGCTTGTAGGCTTGAAGAAAAAAATATGGAATCTTAAATACAAAAGCCCACTTAGACTCAAGTTGTAAATGGGACTGAATTTCCCTCTTGACGGGGTAGGTATTTCTTCCACACTTAATTTATGTACGAGAGTAACACTTAAATAAAGGTTTTTTACAAAATATACATAAATACGGATCTTTGCCAGTCTTAACATAGGTATACTAGATTTTTTCCGCAGCTTCACTCGCATATATGTAGGTTGGTTTAGGTTATAGAAGTAACAGTATTTTTTGTGGATGTGGATGAAAGACATATATTTCACCAAAAAGTACATCTGTCTTCCTTTCCAGAGCTTCAGAAAAAGTAGATCTGTCTGTTCCTTCACGTTTCTCTGAGCTCCTGACAACGTGTATGCGTAATTTTATGATGATGGTACGAGTATTTAAGGCGTGAAGCGTAACAAACAAACTAACATTCGCATTTATAATATTAAGTTAGGATTATTTATGATATATTATACTAGCTGTTACCTGCGACTTCGTCCGCGTAGATTTTAACTAAAAAGTGTTTGTCGTATGTGTATATTAGTTTTTATAGTGTAAAGCTAGATAATAGCATGGCTTACTCAAAAACAACATTTAAATATGCGTCGTTAGATTACATGCTGTCACAGAATGCGTAAGAAAAATAAAGAGTCACAGCTCCTCCCCCGTAGGTGATAGCGTGATAATATGTAGCCTATATGTTAGCGCGACCTGTTAGTAATATTCATGCAAAATTTGAAGTAAATCCATGCAGTACTTTTTGAGTTTAGCCCGGACATACATACAGACAAACAGACAAAAATTCTAAAAACTATATTTTTGGCTTCGATATCGATTGTAGATCACGCCCCAAGAATTCTTTTAAAAAAATATTCAATGTACAGTTTTGACTTTCCTACGATTTTATTATATGTATAGATTTAATTAAAATTTATTTAAAAGACAACTCCAGATAAGGTATAAATTCTATGTCGCTGTGGACTTCACAAACATACAAATAACGGACACCCAGACACCGAATGTTCGTTTGTGGATCACACAATGCTTTGTCCCTTGTCTCATTCGAACCCTGGGCGTAATAATAGTAGCGAAGCGACCAACTTAAACCACCACGTCATCAGTGCAGTCCATCGAGTAGTTGCACTTATCTTTTTTAGAAGAACTTACGAAAGTGTCATTGCAGTCGGATTTACGGTGTAAAAACTCATCTCTATTTATATAAAGATTCACGTATGATTCAAACGTCCATGCAAGATTCAAAAAGTTCTGCTACAGTATGTGGACTTTTAATAAAACAGATTCGCGCACTAAAATTCAGAGTCACGTTATTGAATCGAA
The DNA here is from genome assembly GCA_963564715.1 of Catocala sponsa. NCBI lineage: Eukaryota > Metazoa > Arthropoda > Insecta > Lepidoptera > Erebidae > Catocala > Catocala sponsa. The sequence continues at coordinate 5,103,359 of OY751349.1, forward strand.
TGAAGTCAGCAGTTTCCTCAATCCTTTTCTGCAGAAAGTGACGCTTCACACATAAATGATATTCATATTTTTATGTTATCTTCGCAAATTTTTTGTTCACTTTAAATGGATGAATTCTGTAGTGATCTGCATGGATGGCGTAGTTGTGTTGAAGGTTAGATGCCCACACGGGACAAAAAATTGTGTGATCCACAAATAGTTGTTCCAAGTCTGGATGTTATTTGTGTCCGTTGTTTATTTAAACAACTTTACAAACATTTGTTTGTAAAGTCCCCCGCGACACAGGAATTATTCTTAGAGCGGCAGTTGTCTTTTTATAGAATAACAAAAATGCACAAAAGACAACACGACTGCATACTCTTTTACAAAACACATAATATCACTCGCAGGTTCATTACAATATTTCAATAGATAGTTTACGGTATAAGACAGTCAGGAATGATTGAACACAGAATACATCCCAATACGAGATGCATTGTTACGTCAAACCCAATAGCTTTTGCTGAGGCACACCAATTATAGGATGTGGTGTCGATAGAATATTGGATATCCGAAAACATAATGGGTCGCCACTAACCTAAATGTAACTTCGGTAAACTCGCTAACCACTGAACTTTAAAGTTCATACGTGTTACTTTGTAATGCTGGTGGCCGATTATCGATAAAAAGTCGAATTATGCGATACTTCAAATAAATCGAATCGTTCGGCACTTCGATGAATATTCCAATGATAAAATTAAAAAACTTTATACGGATTTTATGTTTTCACGTTGTTTATTTTTTATAAAACATTCAAATGCATTAAATATTGATACTGATTAATTGCTTGATTACGCATTAATCCTTCGCCAATTGAAACAATCATTCGATTATTAAATTGGCGTAGGCTTTGAAATATTAGAATTACAATAGACTGATTATTCGGATGCCCCATGCATCCGAATAATCAGTCTATTGTAATTTTATAATCTTTCGATTTGTTGTGGCATTCAATCGAATCGAATGTATAGATATTCATTCGTATGCAAGTTTGCACATCACTAAATCTGAGTCTTCCAAGACAATTGCAAACCAATATTTGTCGGCCTCGATGGCGTAGTGGTTAGTGTAACCGACTGCCACGCATGAGGTCGCGGGTTCAATTCCCGCACAAGTCAAACATTTGTGTGCATGAACATGGATGTTTGTCTTGTTCTGGGTGTTTCTATGTATAATATGTATGTATTTACAAAAAAAATAGGATACCTCTCCCCCTCTTCCATAAGATGCCGTGGTTTAACATAAGTAACAGATTCAAATACCTTATTTTTAAAATAAAGTGCAACAAGAGAAAGGAAATGTTTTTAACTAAGTTAATAACTTTCCAACGAATATTATTAATGCGATTGTGAGTTTGTTTGTTACGCTTTCACGCCTTAACGACTCAAATCAAATTATGCATACACATTGTCACGGGTACAGAATATTACTTAGGTTACCTTTCATCCAGAGAAAAGTAGAAAGAAAGAAGAAGAAAGAAATATTTTTTTATTTTGCCACACAAAAGAGCACACCCAAAATAAGAAGAAATTAAAAAAAATACTAAATAAAAAGCAGAACAATATGTACTTAACTAAAAAAAACAAATACTAATACTATAATTATTTCATTTCATACTGTTACTAACCTAACCTACATTTACGTGAATGTTCACGTAAATGTATGTTACACACACGCACGCATTCACGCACTCACGCACGCGCACAAACAAACTTGTTCCTAAACTTCAGTAGCGATAGCGCTACAAATAAATACATTGTACGTAGCACCATTTCACTAATACTCGCTTGGAAATGTACGTCGTTATTTCGAAATAGCCCGCTATTACCTACAGATCTCTAATAAATTAAGCTTTCACAGTCAACGTCAGTATGTTTTGCGACTACTATGAATACCACCATTGTTCTAAGCACTTCTGTTTTGAACAAAAAGCTAACGATGTATTCTTGGTAAGATGAAGAACTGTTTTTAGTAACTGAAATATTTCGAATAATTATAAATAATTCAATTCTAAATAGTGTTTGTTGGAAATGGTAATGTTTTGTTCAAAGAATTCAAATACCTGCGGGATTGAAAATTAATTGGTATAATAATAATTGTTTATTAAGTTTAAGTTGGCACAAATATGAATAACAGTAGGTGTTAAAAATACTTAAAATAGGATACATTATTTTGTGTACCGGACGGGCAAACTCGGGGCTTCGTTACTATATGATGATGGTTACAAAACAGCCGTCGAGTCGCTGACGTCCTGTACACGATGTGTAGACTGTACTATATGGCGATGACTGGTTACTATGTCGGAGGCTCTGAAAGGCGTGTTGTTGCGGGTTCGATGTGCGGGTCAAGATCAGGACTTTAAATGAATAGAAACAAGCTTCATAGTTCAGTTGGTTGAAGGCTTCTGGCTGGCTCCGTTTGGTTCTTGAGGCTTGAAGATGAGGTTTCTTGAGCACCTGCGGTCGATCGATACTGTACCGCTTAAGTACCTCTAATCTTTACCGTAACGAGAGCCGGCCAGAAACCTCAGTCCACAAGTTTATTTTTAATTATTTATGGTACACATTTCTGCTTATATCTACGGAACTATACTAGCTAGCGTGATGGTACAAAAACTGCCGCGTAGGGCACGATGAGACCTATCTATTGGTATCTGTTTTATCTATCGGAAATTAGGTCTAGATATAATTATTCTAGGTTTTAGTCTAAAAATCTATTTTGCTGTAACATTTATATCAGAAAAAGTGTAATAACTTTTTAACTATATTATGTAGGAATATGATTCCTCCAGTATGTTGTAGTGCTTTTAGTAGTGTATAAAATAAAACACACAAGTGAAACCTTTTATTAAAAACTTAAGACCTAGGAACCCTAACATACCTAACTTGAGGTAAAAATGCATTTTATTAGCAATATTTATGCTTTAAACATGATATTCTTTAAACTATATAAAAGAAACATAATATTATATTACTTACACTATTTATCTACACTTTTCAAGTCTATATATGACGTAATTCGGCACTATTATAACGATAAACTTTATACGTCACACTTATGTATTCACTCACTATACCACGATTCAAGTCAATATTAACGTTGTCGCGAACACTTTGGATGCCTGTTCTAGGTTATGCCTGTATCGCAGGCGATAATCTCTTCATCATCATCCTATTATACTATAATGTATATATATATATATATATATATATATATATATATATATATATATATTAAAATGTAATAGGATGAGCATTCTAAACAATATTTAACAAATATATATTTTTTTTTTACTTGAGGAAATGTGTTGACGCCTACCCCTCCGCGGGGGCGGGCGAAGGGGTTATGTCAGACTCACCGGGGTAAATGAAAGATGTTGAAACGATGAAAATGGACTTCCCGGAATACCGACTAAACCTACCACAGGGTTTCTCGACAAAACCGCTATCGGCGGGGCCGCGCGAATCACTTGCACATGCGGTCGCGACCCCGCCGAGGTTTCAGCCCGCCGAGCTTTCGGTCTGCCGTATGAAACGGCAGGCCACTACACGAAGAGACCTACCCAAAGGGCACTCACTCACTATAAACCCCACTGTCTCCCCCCTAGAGGGGAGACGCACTCAACACAAAGAATGTAAGTTTGTTTGTTACTCTTTCACGCATTAACTACCTACTTGACTGATCATCATGAAATTTGGCATACACGTTCTTAGAGTAACAGAAAAGGACATACGGTACCTTTCTGCCTTGCCTTTCTGAGAAAAGATACTGTTACTATTCTAACCTACATTTAAACTAGCAAACCCATGACCAAAATTTGGTATTTTATAAATTAATTTAAAAGAAAATAAATGTAGCCAGTTTACAACGTTTCCTACATTTCGCGTAGGTATAATTATGGTAATTTATTGACCTAAACTTGATCGATCCACACTCACCTCGTATTGATTGGCCGACACGTTATTATTTTACCGTACTTCAGGAGAAAAGTGCACCGAAAATTCGTTTCCGTTATACTGCATTTCAGAACTATTAGGTTTTTCATCATCATTATCATCATCAGGCTATAATAGTCCACTGCTGGACATAGCCCTCCCCCAAAGAGCGCCATAACGCTCTGTCTTCAGCTTGCCGCATCCAGCATCTGCCTTAGGTTTTTAGTTATGTTAAAATGTAAAAATTGGTTTATTACTGCAAAAAAATACATATTAAAATAACGAATTCGTTTATTTATTTAAACAATGCAAGTTATGAAAGCAGAATACATATTATACAGGTATAGTTAGGTTATAGAATTAGCAATTACTCGTGTTTAGTTAATACTATTTAAAACATGAATCTATTGAGACACATTTACATTTTTAGTACAGCTCGAAATCCGAAACTATTAAAATTTAGTTTCGATTTTATACCTTAAGTTTAGCTAGCAATTATCGCAAGTATATGTATAAATAATATTTCCAGAAAGCGTAAATATTTTTAGATTTTAGTTACCTGATTTTGTCAGTAATTATTTATAATAATTAGTTTTTAAGGGTAGAAGAAAAAGATATCTGTCACAATTTACGAACGCTCTTAAATATTTTTATTATTAAACGTATATGCGCCGTGGTTGTACCAACACAACGGGGATATTCCCCGTTAAACAAATAATGTAACGATGATATTATATCCTAAGACTAGCTGTTCCAGTTAGTTAGGTTTCACCCTCGTTTATGATTACTGCACCGCTCCCGAGGCTCGCAGCGTGATGTTATATAACCTATGTTACTTCTAGATAAAGTCTAATGTTATCTAATGGTAAAAGAATTATAAAAAAGGTTCAGTAGTTTTAGAGTTTATCCATAACAAATAAATACACAAATATTTTCTCTTTATATTAAACTAGCTTTTGCTCACGGCTTGGCTCGCGTAAATTTAGGTTAAGTTGTGTTAGTAACAGTACTGTTTAACACAAAATATAACCTGTTACTCGGTGATAATATAGCTTTCTAATAATGAAATAATTTTTTAAATCGGTTTAGTAGTTTTTGAGTTAAATACTTACAAACAAAAAAATCAAATCTTTTCCCTTTTTATTATTAGTATAGATATTTATTTATTTATTTATAAAAGGTACAGTTACAGAATACAGACCAAGTAGTAATATAGACAAACAGAAGAAGTATAGACTTAGATGGTTTGCCAGAAATGCCGCAAAATGATTCGAAATACAATTCATCGAGTCCTTTTCAGTCAGATTCCAGTTGGCCGCGTCTCGGTGAGACTTTTGTATTTTTTACTAGCCGAATACGTATCCGCAGCAGATGTTAGTAGAAAATACAAAAATCTCGATATCGGATCGAATGAAAGAATATAAAGACTAGGTGTCTCGTATTCACTATCGGGACGAAGTCGACATGTAATAGGTATCTTTCGTGCAATTCTGTAAAAGATTTCGTCTCGAACTCAAATTCATCTCAAGACGTCATCGCGTCGTCGAAACTTCAGTAATAATAGAACTTTTACTGTAAATTCGATAGTGAGGTCGGTAATAAGATCTTATAGAATGCAATGCTTTTAAATTTCGCTGAAATATGTAACAGTGATAGCCCAACGGAAAAATTATTGAACTTGCGATCGAAGATTCGTTGGTCAAAATTCTAATTACCTGTAGCACTAAATAAAAGAACTCATTCCTAACACAAGAATACTAGTAAGGAGATGGCCGAGCAGCGATAGCTCAGTGGGGAGACCAACAGATTGCAATGCAGAGGGTCTCGGGTTCGAACCCACATCGCGCACCTCTGACTTTCGGAAGTTATATGACTTTTCGAAATTATGTGCGTATTGATTGACAATTATCGCCTGCTCCGTGCCTCGGAGAGCACGTTAAGCCGTCGGTCCCGACTGCCATGAACATCTATGGCAGTCGTTATTGGGAGAGTGTCGACACAAAAGATCCCACTGGGTCGAAGTGTCGCCGGTCTGCACTGACTGGCCCCCACATAAGATAAGATAAGATAAGATAAGGAGATGGCCAATAAATGTATGAGGCTCTTCTCCAGAATGTACAGCGATCAAATATATGATAATTGACAGTTTAGACCTTCTATATAAAGAATTAAAACGGTTCATCAAGCAAAGCAGATCTGGACAAAAGTTATGAAGGTTGAAAAATATATATTTTATCACTCCGATATCCTCATAATTCCATAATGTATTATAGCTATGCACCTTAATCAAAACATATAGATTATGTACCATTTTTGCTAAAAAGACATGACAAGACTAGCAGTTTTTTATATACCTAGATTATGAAACAAAGTAATTGCACAAAAAAGCACGAAACAACAGCAACCAAGCGTGTGAAACGAGTTTTTGATAATAATGTCAATTGACAATTTCTTGAGTGTTGCCATTAATTAAATCGAAATATGCTTTGGCGTTAATGTTCTTTATAATTTTGCTATAATTAATTATTTAACAGTAATTTCGTATATTATAATTATTATTTGGTATTATAATTAAGAAATATTAATATAAGTTAGTGATGCAATAAATGTTGGAGTAGAATAATGAATGCGCTTATTAATTTCATATTTTACCCTATTTTTAATTATTATTTATATTACATGGCAATAAAATTCGTTTAAAGTGTATTCGAACTGTTGTCTTCGTTTAAATCCTTTTTTTTTAACTTTTCTCCATATCTGCTATGAACTTTAAGAAGATGTTCAATATTTATCATTTATTTTATTTATTTTAATTACAAATCTTTTATCAATGTACAGCTTGGGGAACATATTGGCTAAGTCCTTTATGACGGATAGTAGATATTGCTCTTTTCTAAAAATTAAAAACTTAAGTACGTTAAAATGAGTAGCAACGATTGTCTAGTGACTGATGCGCAGAGGTCTCGAGTTTGATCCCAAGGCACGCGCTTGTGGAGACTATGTACGTATTGAATACTTATCGCTCGCTTTAACGATGAAGGAAAACATCGCAAGGATATCTATCTTTACGATATTTTCCTTCACCGTCCATCTGGATGTATGGGAGATTTTCATAAGTTTCTTGGACATATTCTACCAACCTACCTATCTAATCCGTAGTCTCTGCCTACCCCTCTGGGAAACAGGCGTGAATCTATGTATGTTTGTATGTATTCTATCAACCCGTACTAGGCCAACGCAGTGAACTTTTGTCTAACGCTTCTCATAATGCGAAGAGGTATATGACCAGCAGTGAGACCGTTTATATATGAGGTTGATATTATCAAGTACTTTATTATTTTCTCAAATCTCTTAACTTCGCATCCTAATCCTAACTTCCTAACTAATATAATAAAAGCGACAAAGAGTTTGTTTGTTTGTTACCTTTTTACGCCTAAACCACTGAACCGATCATCCTGAAGTTTTGCATATACGTTGTCAGGTGTACAGAAACGGACATAGGCTACCTTTCATCCCGAAAAAAATTACTGTTCCCGAGGAAAACAACAATAACGTTTTTATGATAATAGATGACGCCACGTGTCTTTCGAATCATGATTGAATTATATTATTACAATACAAGCAGAGTACAACCCGTATTGATTGTCAAATTCTAAATTAACGCGAGCGAAGCCGCGGGCAATAGCTAGTAATATTATAAATGCGAATGTGAGTTTGTTTGCTTGTTTATTATGATTTCACGCCTAGACTGATCATCATGCAATTTCACACACACTTTGTTAAGTATACAGAAAAGGACATAAGCTAACTTATATCCAAAAAAGTACTGTTACAAATCTAAACTAACCAACATTTATGCGAGCGAAGCCGCAGGCAAAATTTTGTAATATTATAAATCGAATATGAGTTTGTTTGTTACGCTTTAGGCCTTAAATACTCAACCGATCATCATGATATTTCACATACACATTGTCGTTGGTACAGAAACGCCAAAGCAAGGATAATTCATCCAATAAAAAATTAACTGTTCCCGAGAGATAGAAATCTATTCACAAAATCTACATTATCGCGAGTGAAGCGACGGGAAAAATCTAGTTACAGTATATTTCGAAACATTCAAGCTCAGAAATGAATTTAATTAAATTTGCCAAACCTGTCACAGCCATTGAACCGTATCGAAAATTCTTCCACGACTTGTATAGTCCCGATATATCGTTTGTCTGAACGAATCAAACATTCACTTCGAGAATAAACCTTTAATTTTCTCCCCCATATAATTTGGGAAGAGAATCGAAATATACTCTGAAAGTTTTATTAAAAAAACCAAGTGTACATTAAACTGGTGGTACATCAAGAACAGAGGCTATATTTAACTGGAAATATGAAATTGTGAAGATATTGACATTGAATTAAAAATAAATCAGATAATATCCATATTATATAAAACTAGCTGTTACCTGCGACTTCGTCCGCGTAGATTTTAACTAAAAAGTGTTTGTCTCTGCAGAATCCTATTTTTTTTTTTAAAAACGAAGTAGGCTAAGTTACTCCTTATAACATCAGCTATCTGCCAGTGAAAGTCCCGTCAAAATCGGTTTAGCCGTTTCGGAGATTAGCCTGAACAAACAGACAGACAGACAAAAATTTAAAAAATAGGTGTTTTTGTATAAGTACCTTATATAGTTTCATATGCATTAGATAAAAAGCTGTTATTTTGACATTACAAACAGACACTTCAATTTTAATTTATTTGTATAGATTTTCGATCAATAAAAAAATTGTTTTGATATGATTTGAGCAGCGAACAAAGGTCGTAAAAATTCATTGCTTTTTGTACATAGCTTTGTGAATGCAACTTTAAGTATTGGATTTAAGGTTGAATTTGCATTAATGTATATTTATTTAAACTAGAATTCTTAGAATTACCTACACTCACAATTGGCGACAGTTTTAAAGAGGACTTTTGTATGGGATTGTGTATCTAGTCTATTATTAATCGAAGGTATAGACAGATAACAGCGATAGCCTAGTGTAAGAATTGTAATTACAATCGATAATTACAATATTAGAAAGAGGCCTTAATAGCAATAGTAAGTATTTAAAGGCATAAATATATATTGCCCAAAACAGCAGCGTAGGACCCCTGGGAGACCGCTGGACTGCCACGCAGAGGCCTCGAGTTTGATCCCAAGGCGCGTATATCTAACTTTTCAAAGTGATGAGCGAATTAAACAGTTCATTATCTTATGCTTTAACGGTGAAGGAAAACATCGTACGGAAACCTGCATGTCTGAGAGTTCTCCAAAATGTTCTCGCAGATATGTGAAGTCTACCAACCCGCACTGGGCCAGCATGGTAAGCTATAGTCTGACCTTTCTCACACTGATAAGGGGCCCGTGCCCAGCAGTGAGACAGTTTAATACAGGGCTGACATTATATATAACTAGCTTTTGTCCGCGGTTTCACTCGCGTTAATTTAGAATTTGACAATCAATTCGGGTTGTACTCTGCTTGTAATAATATATAATAAAATAATTCAATCATGATTCGAAAGACACGTGGCGCCATCTATTATCATAAGAACGTTATTATTGTTTTCCTCGGGAACAGTATTTTTTTTCCGGATGAAAGGTAGCCTATGTCCGTTTCTGTACACCTGTCAACGTCTATGCAAAATTTCAGAATGATCGGTTCAGTAGTTTAGGCGTGAAAAGGTAACAAACAAACAAACTCATTTTAGCTTTTATAATATTAGTTAGGATTATATATACTTATCAATGTTTAACTCACAAATAGACACTTGCAAGAGCCCTTAATAGCTCACAAAAGATTAACTTCCTCTTTGTCCGTCATTACCCCTGAGAATACACCCATTAGTCTGATAATGGCTATATTCTCCGCGGATTCAAGATAGCAGTCAATATGTAAGTACGCTGCCAACTTCGACAAATTTCGAGAACAACTAGTTACTAGTTCTACTTAATTATAAACACTGCCTAAATAGACAAGCGTAAGATTGTGTTTACTGAAGACTGCGCCGAGCGTAAGACAGATAATGAGAGGGCTCCTGCGACGCATATTCAAATCAGCGCGCGTCTGCGATAGTAAAATTGTATGGAGGATTTGAAGTGCTTTTTTGATAAATATGTATCTTTATGTCAAACAATAACTTAAATATTTGGGACGGACAAATTGAACTATTTATGTTTCGTTTAAGCTGTAAAATAGGATAGATTTCTACTGTTATAATCTAAAAATCACGTAACACGAGCTTACGTTTTTGCATTTTTCGTGCAAGTTTACGTAATTTTGTAGGCGCAAATATTAATTATTTTAAGATTTTACACGGAGTAATTGTAAACACATTCATTTTTATGGTAAATGTATATTTTATATTTGTATTAAACAAAAAGTGTTGATTTTATTCACTTAACTGTGAGCGCCTGTTTTGGCACATTTCGCTCGGCGCTGTCTTAACCTCTCAACCGACGCTAGGACGCCGGCATCCGAGCTTAACCAGACTATTTGATATTATATTTTGTAACTAGCTGTTACCTGCGACTTCGTCCGCGTAGATTTTAACTAAAAAGTGTTTGTCGCCGCGGAACCCAACTATATTTCTCTGCACAAGTTACTTAAATGGCGTAGTTTTTATAGTGTAAAGCTAGATAATAGCATGGCTTACTCAAAAACAACATTTAAACATGCGTCGTTAGATTACACGCTGTCACAGAATGCGTAAGAAAAATAAAGATTCACAGCTCCTCCCCCGTAGGTGATAGCGTGATAATATGTAGCCTATATGTTGACCCGACCTGTTAGTAATATTCATGCAAAATTTGAAGTAAATCCATGCAGTACTTTTTGAGTTTAGCCCGGACATACATACAGACAAACAGACAAAAATTCTAAAAACTATATTTTTGGCTTCGATATTGATTTTAGATCACGCCCCAAGTATTCTTTTAAAAAAATATTCAATGTACAGTTTTGACTTTCCTACGATTTTATTATATGTATAGATGATAGTCTTTTTTGTATTTTCGTATTTTCGATAACTAGATTGGTTAAGAGGTTAAAACGAAATTTGACTGTACGGATGGCGTAGTGGTTTAAGTGGTCACGTCGCCGCTGCAAATGCGCCGAGTCTTGTGGGTTCGAGCCCCACACGGTACATAAATCTACATATGTGTGCCATAAATAGTTGATCCTAGTCTGCAAGTTCTTTGTGTCCATTGTTTAAATATAGAATTATTCCTGGTTCTTATTTAAAGAAAATCTTAATCTATACAAATAAATAAAATTGAAGTGTCTGTTTGTAATGTCTAAATAACAGCTTTTTATCTAATGCATATGTCAGTTATATACTGTCACCTATACGAAAACATCTATTTTTTAAATGTTTGTCTGTCTGTCTGTTTGTTCCGGCTAATCTCCGAAACGGCTAAACCGATTTTGACGGGACTTTCACTGGCAGATAGCTGATGTTATAAGGAGTAACATAGGCTAATATGATTTTAGAAAAAAAATAGGGTTCCGCGGAGACCAACACTTTTTAGTTAAAATCTACGCGGACGAAGTCGCAGGTAACAGCTAGTATATGATAAAAATGGTCAAGTGCTAGTCAGGACTCGCACATGAAGGGTTCCATACCATTGTAAAATATATAATACCATGTACTTTTTTAAATTATTTATTTTGAACGTTAATTATTATATTCATCGATTCGTTGTTTAAAAATATTACTCAGGTATTTGATTTTGCGTGCGGCCTCGCTTACGTAACTGTAGGGTAGGTTAGAAACAGTACTTTTTCTGGATAAAAGATAACAAAAAAGGACATACCTTTTCTGTTCCCCTGACAACGTGTATGCAAAATTTCATGATGATCGATCGAGTAGTTACGGCGTGAAAGCGTAACATACAAACAAACTCACATTCGCATTTATAATATTAAATAGGATTTAGATAGTTTTCTGGGAATATTTATTTTTAATATGAAGAAATTTCCATTAGACAACATAAAAATACTTAACACATTTAAGATTATACTGTGTGTTTCAAACTCAACTCTATTTTCTTTAAAAGTAATTCAAAATTAAATAAAACCTATAGTATATCTGCTGATCCCCGTCATCGTAACCTTGATTAAACTTCTTATAGTATCAGATCAAATAGGTTCATAGCCAGTGGAATCAAAAAGTTAATACAGGTAAATCCGCCCGTCTAAGGATTACCGACTACAGAATTCTCATTTCTCTTTATACTTTTATATCTAGCTGGTATGTTCAGAAGCTATCGAATATTTTATATCGATATTGATATAGTCAGAACTTTTCGATAAATAACCGAATTGACGTAATCCTAACTAGTATTATAAAAGCGAAAATGAGTTTGTTTGTTTGTTACCTTTTCACGCCTAAACCACTGAACCGATCATCCTGAAATTTTGCATATACGTTGTCAGGTGTACAGAAACGGACATACGCTACCTTTCATCCCGAAAAAAATTACTGTTCTCGAGGAAAATAATAATAACGTTCTGATGATAATAGATGGCGCCACGTGTCTTTCGAATCATGATTGAATTATATTATTACAAGCAGAGTACAACCCGAATTGATTGTCATATTCTAAATTAACGCGAAGCCGCGGGTAAAAGCTAGTAGGATATAATAATAATAATAATAATGTCCTCCAGACTGATTTCGGTCACGGCGGCTAATCGTAAGAGAGACTGGCCATCTACGCAAGAGATATTATAGTGCACAAGTATGCGCGCAAACACAAGTGGACTCTCTGTTCCTTAACTCTCATGATCCGATGGGACGGTAATCCGACACGACCGGAGAGAGATCAGGCGCAGGACCAACGGCTTTACGTACTTTCCGAGGCACGGGGGTGTCCAACACCGCTTACACCGCCAACTTCCTAACTCCGGGCTGTTATTAAAATTTCGTAACAGAAAACCCAATAACTTTTCGTTGGCCCTACCCGGGATTCGAACCCGAGACCTCAAGCACTGCAGTCGCATTCACTACCGCTGCGCCACGGAGGCAGTTACAATAGGATATACTATAACATAAAAACTCTTTCTTTATTACCTAGTTTCAACCCGCGTCTTCGCTCGTCTTACATATACTAGACATTACTTGTGAATTTGCTCACGTCTTCGCTCGCGTTAATGTAGATTTTCTCAATTAATTTAGTTTTAATCTGGATGAAGAGTACCCTATGTATAATATATATAATCTTTTTTGATCCCCTGTCAATGTGTTTGCGAAATTTCATGATGATCGTTCGAGTAGTTAAGGCGTCAAAGCGTAACAAACAAACTTACATTCGCATTTATAATATTAGTTAGAATGTTTAATTCTAACTTCCTATAGGATAGCTAGTAGTTTATATTAATCAGTAATAATGTAGTTTTCTACTACTGGAAGATTTTTCACGAAACGGTTTAGAAGTTTTGGAGATTACGTCCTACATAAGCATAGACAAGTTGTAATCTCTTTTAATACTGGATTACTAAACAACTCCCTTTTTTAACTTTAGATTTTTATGTTAAACTGTACCAAAACTCTCTAAACATACAATACCGTCTGGATATCGCCTGCGTTGTTCTTCTAGAACCAACTTGTACGTTCCTGTCGACGAACAAAACTGGAACTAAAATCCAGCATTCGATTAGAAGTTTGTTGAAATAGACAACAAAACACCAATAGTTTCTTAGATTTATTCTGTTCTTTGTCGAAGCGTTTGAGAACAATTTTCAAAGGCTACATAAACATAAACAAGCTTTATGATTGAAAATGTCGCAAACATGCTAACAATTTACTGATAACAACCATTTAAAAGCTTAAATTGTTTTAAAATTACTTACATGGTATTTTTAGAGCTTAGAAATAACTACACTTCAAGAAATTGATACAACCACATTAATTGATACAACCACATTAATTTCTTGAAGTGTACATTTATTTACAGTTATTTCTAAGTACCCAAACCTCATTTGATTTTAATGTATAACATTTAAATCAGAATCGTAAACGTAAGACAATATTATATTATTAATAACTTTCTAAGACAAAAAATATTGCCTATCTTAGTTTCAGATATATCATTCTTAATATCATCATCTTCAACTGTTTTATTGTACAAGGTGCCAAAAAATAAAGATATAGGTATATTTTGTTTAATGGATTTTTTTTTTCTTTTGCTTAGTGGTCGACCTGTTATCAAGAGTTGTTCAAGCCGCCCGTAGGCCTCTGACATGGCTTAACGACTGCTATCAATTTGACAACAACCGGGACCGACTTTTTACGTGCCCTCCGAAGCACGGAGACGCTCAGATGAAATACCACTAAGCGGTCACCCATCTCTAGACTGACCGCACCCAATGTTGCTTAACCTCGCTAATCGTTTACCGATCAGTGTGTGCAACTGGCTATGAGCGCCTCTCGAAGCTTTTTGGAAATAAAAATTGCCTATTTGTTTTAAAATACTTTGCTTTGACATGTCACATGGCAATTTCGTATGGGATAAGCTATACCAAATAGATTTTCATGCGCTATCTCATAACATTTTTGCTTACCTACTACCAGGTCAGCGTACAGAATATTCGGTTTAATGGGTTGGAACCTATTGACTTATTAGCACGGGCACTTAGACACCTCCTATTAGATAGCCCAAAGAAAATAAACATACACCGGCAAAAATTGGGTTGTTTCATTTAACAACCCAATTTCACGAATGTGCAGACAATACAAGTCCATTTGCTCCGAATCGGATATCTGCCACGATAGTTATAATGTGTTTAAAAATGCCCTTTTATAGTTTTTTTGAAATATTGTTCTCTATTTCTTCTTTCTTTTGTATTCATATTTTACCATTGTTTACCTTAGCTCACTAAAGTTTTAACTGAATAATGTGTATAGTTTTAATTGGACTCCAGGTTGGCAACTATTTTATGTTCGATTGAGTAATGTGTAAATATTTAATCTGTTGTCTGTTACTGTACCTATTTAATAAAAATAAAAATAAAATAAATAAAAATCTCATGAATCTCAACACTCATAAAAGTACCAACTGAAAACCAGCGCTAATGCACTCAATTTGGGTGCCCAGCTAATTGCTGAGGTGGTGACCCTTTTCAGCGAGGGCATACACATTTTGTTTTTTAATAGGTAATTATAATATGTTTGTTTATATTATTTTATTTATTGTGTGTGCAGAGCACGAAATAAACAAATTTCTTTCTTTCTTTATTTCTACTAGGTTTCGTCCGGGGTTTCATTCACTCAAGAACAGGTACGTTTTTCTAGATGAAAGGTATAACAATGCGTAAACGAAATTTTAAAATGATTAGTCGAGTAGTTAAGGCGTGAAAGCATAACAAACAGAATTCAAAACAAAATGCGAGCTGTCGAATAAACTAGAAAACAACATTGAGAACTACGACCCGTCTAATGTAATATAAATCGTTCTGCTTTTTCTATTTCTCGGCACGGCTGTTCTACAAAGCGCCTCTCCGGAAACGGGCCGGTGCCGGAAGGCTTATAATAGCACTACATAAAGATAGCCTTAACTCCAGTCTAGCTCCGGCAGGCGATTTTCTATTAGATACGGATTATACCATCAGCCGGATTGTAACCGACGATTGTTATTCAAAGTGTTTGAGGAAATTTCGTTGTGATTTCGGGAAAATTGTTATTTGTGTAACGTCTCAAGTATATAAGCATTTATGGGTAGAGCTGTTATCGAAGTTTTCGTATATTGGTGGCTGGCGACTGTGACACAGTTTACACTAGTACAGTCGGCAACGTATTTATCTAAGATGATAAACATCATTGTTATGTATATAATGTAAATGTAAATTAGGAGAAAAATTGTAAATATTGATTTGGTGAAATAAACTATTCTATTCTATTCTATTGGTAACTTCGTATGACTTTAGCCCTAAGGGGTGACATTGGCCCTTAATTGGAAAAATCTGTTTAATTGGAAGAAGCTGTTTTACTGACAGTTTATAGTGCTATCTATAGATTTCCACGTATATTTTTTCGGCAAAAAGTATGATAGTGGTCTGGTGGGAACTTCAAACTTTTTCCAATTAAGGGCCAATGTCACCCCTCAGAGCTAAAATCATACGAAGTTACGGTATCTAACATCTCTGAATACATTCAATACTATTAAAAACAGTGATCTTTCGGCGCGCATAGTTATAAAGGAGATGCAGCGACTCAGACTACGTTAGCTGATCATGTCAACATGCCAATAACACAACATCAATTTAACTCTAATTTAATATATTTTTTACTAGTGTGTTATTTGCGTAGGTAAGGAACCTAACTACTAAACTTCCAAATTTAATTAAGCAGCATTAAAAGAATAAATACTTAGCTGTATTTTATCGATTTATCTAATAAAAAAAGTTTCAGAATAAGCCTTAAGACTTTTATTAATAAAACTAAGATCATTAAATCCTAAAGCAATTATAATAAAATCCTTCTTAGCAAATATAACAACCTTTAAAAAGAACCTATCTTCTTTCCTAACTTTTAAGTTATTTAATTTTGTAATATCGGTTTCCCGGTTAAGTCGCAAAATGTTAACAAGCGAACGTAACAAGCAAGTAATGTAGTCAGAGTTACTTTTCCATTATAAGTATTGGTATTTGTATATGATGCAAGTAGGTCGCGCGTGGCTCATGAAGCTAGTCATATCAGTTACTTGCGTCGGTTTACTTCGGTCTTTATACGATGCGTATAATCCCTGCGAGTAATTCGACTTGCACATACCATTGCGTGGTATGCAAAAGACAAATTATGGTACTATTATAACATGTTCGTAAGAGCAGCGATAGCTCAGTGGGAAGACCAACAGACTGCAATGCAGTGGGTCTCGGGTTCGAATCTACGTCGCGCACCTCTAACTTTTGGAAGTTATATGACTTTTCGAAATTTATGTGCGTATTGATTGACAATTATCGCCTGCTCCGTGCCTCGGTAAGCACGTTACGCCGTTGGTCCCGGCTGCCATGAACATCTATGGCAGTCGTTATTGAGAAAGTGTCGACACAAAATATCCCACTGGGTCGAAGTGTAGCCGGTCTGCACTGACTGGCCCCCACATAAGATAAGATAACATGTTCGTAGAAAGTTTAATGCATTTAAATATATATGCCGAACGACCAAGGCATGGAATTCTCTGCCAAAGCACGTGTTTCCTTCTTCCTTCAATCCTGGGTCCTTTAAGCGGGGCGTGAAAAAACACCTTCTCAGGCCGTCAAAGTAGGGACCTCAATATCGCCTCGGCTGCTATGAGGGAGGCCACTGCTATGTGGAGGCCACTGCTCTTAGACCACAAGACGGCTTACCATCGGGTGGAGTGAGGTCATTTTGACGAGCAAAATAAAAAAAAAAAGACTATCTGTTTAGTTCGGTTGCTTATCATGCATCATTATGACTGCCGATGGCGAAGTGGTTTAAGTTGTCTCTTCGCCATTGCCACTGTGCCGAGTGTTGGAGCTACGATTCCCACAAAAACGTTAGTTAGGAAAGGAAGTTAGGCACTCTAGGTAACAGACTTAGAGTTCAAATTGCCTAACTTCCATATTTCGAGTTAAGTTGCTGTTTTACCAGCAGAAGGATTTGTGTGAGCCACAAATGTTTCGAGTCCGGGCGTTCTTTGTGTTCGATTTTCGAATGTGTGTAAACACTCCTGCAACACAGAACTTTTTACTAGTCTGTCGGATGTCTGTAAAAGTAAATAAGCTTGCACAATGGACAATAATTATAATATTTTATATAGCTGTATAAATTCCGGGTCAGTACTAAGACCACCTGTCTTACCACTGATCAATACAAAGCAATAACCTCACTATATTTAAAAACATAAGTGCCAAAAAGTATAACCAATTTTTAAATTATTCCTATATTAAAAACGGATGACGGTTTTTGACAAAGTGTTCTTTAAGTATAGCCAAAATATTTAATTAAATTTTAGTTATTAAATTGCCAACATCACTCATAAGCAAAAAGTTATTACTTTGTCAGCACGTCGTTGCAAGTCTAATAAATAAAAAAATTGTAGAATATTATACGTATGGGCATAAACGTACATAGTCCGGATACACGAAGAAAATTCAAGGGTCTGACTCTCTTTAGATTAGAACTTTTGAAGTATGAGGCTATAAAACCCGCGATATCTGTTCAAATATAACTATTATACTTTTTCAGTCACATATATAAGTGACTTTGCCCCCGTCTTTGGTCGTGAAAATGTAGGTTACTCTAACCTAACTACTCGGTTTTTTTTGGATTTCGGTTCGGTTTATCGGTTTTTTCTGGATGAAAGGTTCTTTTCTGCACCCCTGAAAATGTGTATACAACATTTTATGATGATCGGTTAAGAAGTTAAGGTGGGTTAGCGTAACAAACTAACATTCACATTAATAATATTAGTTAGGAGGTTAGGATTAGGATTATTGCACGGGTGGCAAATGGTTTATGTGGTTGCCTCGTCAATGCCACTGCGTTAAGTGTTGTATGTCCGATCCCTATACGGGACAAAAAAGTGTGTCCTACAAGTAAATGTTCCAAGTCTGAGTGTTGCTCGTGTCCTTTGTTTGAATGTTTATAAGGTCCCTCGCGACACAAATATCCATCTGTAGTGCGTAAAGCTGTCTCTTTGTAATCTTCTCCCTTGCCTTTATTATTCCCAAGTCACTTGGGGTCGGGTTTTTTAAAACTGATATCCAGTCAAATCCGGTTAGACTATAACCGGATTGGACTGGATATCAATTTTTACACGGAGCAGCTGCCACCTGACCTCCACAACCCGAAGGCTAACGATACCCTAAGGCTAGACAAGTGTCAGGATATTAGAGGGCACTGACTTCCCAATAACGACCATAGATGTTCATGGCAGCCGGGACTGATGGCTTAACGTGCTCTCCGAGGCACGAAGCAGGCGATAATTGTCAATCAATAGGCACATAATTTCGAAAAGTCATATAACTTCCGAAAGTCAGAGGTGCGCGACGTGGGTTCGAACCCGAGACCCTCTGCATTGCAGTCTGTTGGTGTCCCCACTGAGCTATCACTGAGCTAAGCTGTCTCTTTGTAATACGAAAACATATTTGAAAACCTTAAACGTTTTCAAATAATAAATGCAGGCTCGAAAGCTAATGTAAGAGGATTTACCACAAATTGCTAATCTATAGTCTATGTCATTCTATCTAGGCTACAGGCATGATACATAACCTTCTTACCGCACCGTGGCACACAGAAACTCACCCGTTCCTCGGGTACTTACCGCACTCAACGCTATCTTGGACGAAAATCCGAATTGTGATTTGTTTGCGGATGGATGGAAGGCGATTATGTCAGTATGCTTGGAGTTTTGTGAGAGATCTGTACGCTAGTTGATTGTTTTTAAAATAAATATACCTTAATTAGTGTAATTGGCTTGTAGCCGTTCTGATTAAGGATGCTTTCAAATAAATAAATAAATAACAATATATACGTATATTCTAAGCTACTCAGATATCTATATAGATAGGTTTGTCTGCACGGATGGCGTTGTGGTCTACGTGGTCGCTTCGCCACTACCACTGCGCCGAGTGTTGTGGGTTCGAATCCCACACGGGACAAAACTTTGTGTGACCCACAAATGGTTGTTCCGAGTCTGGGTGTTCATTGTGTCCGTTGTCGTTCATGTTTGTAACATCCCCCGCGAGACAGGAATTATTCCTAGTGCAAAAGCTGTCTCTAAATAGAAAAAAGAATAAAACGTTCGATTCATTTTGTACGACAGGTTATAATATAATAATAATGTTTTTATTTACGAAATAGTGGTTGTAGTACAGAAAGAAAATTATACATGGTAGGTCTTACAAGGTAATGTTCTGTTACCCTTGATAGGTTAGTTATTAACCTGTAGTATGAATTAACAGTCCTCTTCCATCCAGTATGTATTACAATTACAAAAATTATTCTCTAAAGTATAAAACCATGTAATTACAATTTAAACTACAATAAAAAATTTAACATTTAAAATAACTTCATGCAGTGAAAAAGTTAGTGTGTGTATTAGTGTATAATATGTATGTGTAGTGTGTACGCGTGGGCGTATGTGTGTGTGTGTGTGTGTGTGTTTGTGTGTATGTGTTTGTGTGTGTGTGTGTGTTTGTGTGTGTGTGTGTGTGTGTTTGTGTGTGTGTTTGTGTGTGTGTGTGTGTGTGTTTGTGTGTGTGAGTGTGTTTGTGTTTATGTAATTATGTAAATATACGAATAATGTAAAGTCTGATACCACTTTGAAGATAAGAAACACAAGGATTTACATGCAACGACATCTCAACTTTAATACTAAAAATGTGAATGTAAGTTTATTTGTTAAGTTTACACGCACTAACTTCTCGACCGATTTATTTATTTATTTCATAACAATTTTTACATTTTGTTGAATGTATATGAATGAAAACAATGTTAATTACAGTACATAATAAAAGCACATCACTATTTGTTACTAGTTTTCACCCGCGGCTTCGCTTGCGTAAATGTAGGTTAGGTTAGGTTAGTGTTTTGTAGGGTTTGTGTTACAATAAAAATAAAACAAAGAACATTGTTTATAACTAGTGGAGCACTCGCGTGGGGCTAAGACACTATAAAAAAGGTGAAACAAAGTAATTGCACAAAAAAGCACGAAACAACAGCAACCAATAACCAGCGCGTGAGACGAGTTTTTGTCAATAATGTCAATTGACAATCTCTTGAGTGTTGCCATTATTTTTTTTTATCGTGCTCCTCAAAATGACCACACTCCACCTGATGGTAAGCAGTCGTGTGGTCTAAGAGCAGTGGCCTCCACACCGCCCTCATAGTAGCCGAGGCGATGTTGTGACGGCCTGAATTAAATGTCAATATGCCTAGGCGTTAATGTTCTTTATGATTTTGCTATAATTAATTATCTAACACTGATTTCGTATAATGGAGAGTATATTATAATTATTATTTGGTATTATAATTAAGAAATATTAATATGAAGTAAGTTAGTGATGCAATAAATGTTGGAGTAGAATACTGAATGCGCTTACTTATTTCATATTTTACCCTATTTTTAATTATTATTTATATTACATGGCAATAAAATTCGTTTAAAGCGTATTCGAACTGTTGTCTTCGTTTAAATCCTTTTGTTTGTGAACTTTTCTCCATATCTGCTAAGAACTTTAAGATATTCAATATTTATCATTTATTTTATGTATTTTAATTACAAATCTTTTATCAATGTACAGCTTGGGGAACATATTGGCTAAGTCCTTTCGCATACTCCTTGTCAAGGGAACAGAAAAGGATATAAGGTATCTGTCAACCAGGAAAAACCTAACCTACATTTATGCGAGCGAAGCCGCGGGAAAAATCTAGTGAGACTATATAAGTACCTCTATGCTAACAACGAATATAAAATCGCTACATCGCTACGCTTACGAACCTTGCACGTTCGCTTTTCTAAGTCCCTCACGGCGCAAGGTCGCCTTTTCTGGATTAAAATTCAGTGGCTTCCATTAGACTTTGCGCTTAGTTTGAGTGGGCATTAAAATGTGCGCCATTTTACTAAAACTTTTTTATTTTCGCGAAAGTTTTGCAGCGATTCCGATCCATTGGGATTAACATTCTGTTAGTGAAGTCAGCAATTTTTTGAGGTTACACGCTCCGTTTGTCTTTGGTTTGTTGTTATTATTATGTTTCTGTTTGTCGTTCAGTTAATTGTTTCCTGTTTGTTGATTGTGGGGAAACAATGGAGAGTATATTTTTCGTCGAAGATCTACCTGTGTATACGTAACGGATTTTGTCATCATATTATTAAAACTAGCGGTCACCTAGTGCTCGAAATTCGACCAAAGTTTGCCTGTAAGATATTGCTGACATATTATGTCATTATATATTGATATATGTAACCATAGTTACGCGCTTCGACTGCGTGTGTTAAATGCATGGTTATGTGCGAGTAGTGTTTTTTCATTAATTTAATGTATTTCTAATGCATATTTTATATAAATATTAGCATTCGTCACTTCTTCTCTGTATAAACTATAAGTGTGCGAAATTTCATACTCCTCCGTCCGCCCAATTTTCGTAAAAAGGGATCCAAAGTTTTCGCTTCACGTATTAATATGTATATAGATACTGCCTTGAAGCCGCAGCGGTGGTGAATGGGATTGCTGTGTGTGTCCGAGCCAATTTCCAGGTCGAGCTAACTGTTATTAGGTTTTTCTATATACACATACACACACACACACACATGCACGCACACACACACATACATGGGCTCACACCTATATTGGCGATATAGGCGATTCTCTTCAGATGATATCATCAGAAGAGAAGTAAAGGTGTAAGTACTACAGGGTTACTACGTCAGCAATGGTTTTCGGTCCCACTTGTTTCTCTCTTAGGCAAGTTTTGATAGCAGAGTCTGAAAAAGTGATCGGTAAATTACAATAGGCTTGACTCTATGACTTTAAATGATAGCTAGCAAAATGTGAGTGCAAAAATTATACGCATCTGCCTACCCTTGAGAGATATGTAAGCGATAAAGGTTTTTAACAAGATTGAATATATCGAATACAAATACATATACATTATACTAATATTATACAGCTAAAGAGTTTGTTTGTTTGTTTGTTTGAACGAGCTAATCTCAGAAAATACTGGTTCGATTTAAAAAAAATATTTTAGTGTTGGATAGGCTATTTAACATCACGCTATGACCCACGGGGGCGGCGCAGTAATGATAAACGCAGGTGAAACTGCGGGAACATCTAGTAATAAAATAAATAAACTTATCTGTTATAAGCGTATAACGTTGATAAACAACATTTACATTTATTTTCCTTCCCTTTTTTAAATCTTGCCTGAATTCCGACGAAATTTAATACAACTAATTTTTATTAAATAATTTGAGACAACTGCCATCTTAGTCTCCCCGTGACCATGGCTGCTGAAAAGCAACCGAAACGTCGGGGAAAGTGTAAACACAAATATAAATAGTATAACAGTATAGTAATAGTATAAATAGTTTTAATAGTTTTAATAATTTAATTAGCTTAAAAATTAGTAAAGTTTAATAGTAATAGTAGTGTAACAGTTTTCAAAAATTTTGTAATAAAGTGTCAAATAAACAACGCGATAAAATCCGTATATAGTAGTTTAGTTTCAATGAATAACATTCGCGTAAACAGAAGACAATACTATGAAATTTAAGGATATACACATCTTTATTTGAAACTTAAAAGGACACGAAGCAATTTTTTTTTTAAATTATGGACCACGTGGTTTTATCGTCTGGTTTAGTCATTCTAATGTTAATTTAATATTATAAATGCGAATGTGTATTTGTTTGTTATGCTTTCATGACCTAATTAAGTACCTAGTACTTGAACGATCATCGTGTAATTTCACATACCCGTCGTAGGGGTACACCAAAGTAGAAAGAAAGAAAGAAAGAAAGAAATTTGTTTATTTCGTACAGAGCACACACAATTAATTAAAACAAAATAAACAAACATATTATACATATTATAAAACAAAATGTATATGCCCTCGCCGAAAAGGGTCACCAGCGCTGGTTTTCAGTTGGTCACCCGATACCGTGGTGCACGGACGGAGGCAAATGCTTAATATTACAACAAAAATACAATAAATGTGGTTCTGCTACATACATACACAAGGGCAGCGTATAGGGCATATTAAATTATGTTTATAAATTCGGTACATTTCAAAAATACGAGAATAGGGGTAAAAAAAAAATACGTCTAAGTATGTCCTATGTTGTACCCCTGAAAACGTGTATGCGAATTTTCTTGATGATCGGTCGAGTAGGTCAGGCGCAAAAGTGTAACAGATAAACAAACAATCGCACATTCGCATTTATATAGTAGTTAGGATATAGCGTCCTCTCCTTTACCTGTCATGTCTTGGAAGCGAAACGTAAATAAAAACATACTGTATATGACCACCCGTGTACCGCGGCGACTCAACAGGTTAATATGAGGCTAAAATGGATAACAAAAATCAATAGATGGAATTCTAAAGTATACTTCTACTTTGGAACTGTGCCATGAAAACAGAATGTAACTAATATTATAAATACGAATGTGGGTTTGTTTACTTCTTACAATTTCATTGTTATGATTTTTATTTTTATATAGCAGTGATAGCTCAGTGGGGAGGCCAACAGACTAATGCAGAGGGTCTCGGGTTCGAACCCACGTCGCGCACCTCTGACTTTCGCAAGTTATATGACTTTTCGGAATTATGTGCGTATTGATTGACAATTATCGCCTGCTCCGTGCCTCGGAGAGCTTGTTAAGCCGCCGGTCCCGGCTGCCATGAAAATCTATGGCAGTCATTATTGGGAAGTCAGTGCCCACTAATATCCTGACACTGGTCTGGCCTTAGGATATCGTTAGCCTTCGGGTTGCGGAGGTCAGATGGCAGTCGCTCCGTGTAAAAACTGATATCCAGTCAAATCCGGTTAGACTAGAAAGCCGACCCCAAGTGACTTGGGCATAATAAAGGCTAGGGAGAAGAAGAAGATTTATTTCTGCTCGGCTGATCATCATCGATTTCGCATACACGTTGTCTAAGATACAGAAAGGGACATAGTGTACCTTTCATCCAGAAAAAAGTAGGTGTAACTAGTCTAACCTAGCCTTCATTTACGGGAATGAAACCGCGGGCAAAATCTAGTTAAATATAATTTTAAAATATTGGACGTTAAAGCTTAAATACAACTTAATTGCCGAATACACCTTATACACACTCCCATGGTGAGTACAAACTACAGACAAAACTCTTACCTGATTAGGGCGAGCCGTACATAGTACATACAACTCGACATGCCAGAATGTTGATATTGACCTCTTTACCACCAGTGTTCCCAAAATGAAAAATATTTTGAGCACCCAATTTTTTGGGTAGCAGTCGTGATGGATGCTGCTATACCGTTTCCATTTTTTGAGTAATTTTAGTTATAATTTGTTTTTTTTTTTGTATTAATTTTTGTGTCATTTTGTTATATTTTTATTAATTTTCACCTGTGCGGTATGTTAGTGTTAAGTTTTATTCTACTTTTGTTAATTTAAATATGTGTGCTATATGTATTAATGTTTAAGTTACATTCTATTTAAGTTTTTATTATTGAACATAATTTACATGT
The DNA here is from genome assembly GCA_963564715.1 of Catocala sponsa. Classification (NCBI taxonomy): domain Eukaryota; kingdom Metazoa; phylum Arthropoda; class Insecta; order Lepidoptera; family Erebidae; genus Catocala; species Catocala sponsa. The sequence goes on from OY751349.1 coordinate 5,128,557, forward strand.
GAGAACTTTTAATTGGCCGTATCTTATCTTATAAATATGTATACTGTACCATTTTAACTGTAAGTTTTTCAACAACAATAAAATAAAAAATAAATAAAAATGTATTAAAAAATTATGAGTGGATGTTTTCAAATGTGGCAATTTAGCTACAAGAGATTGTATCTGGATCGATGGATAAGCGTGTTCCTCATACCCACTACATAGCTATGACCGAGGGCCATAATTCCCTGCATTGCAGACAACGCTGCATCGTGTTTGGCTGGTCCAAAACATAGAAGATAACGTGAATAGAGCACCACAGAACATGTTTTGGTGTAAACTAGGCATAGATTTGTGTTAAGTGCTGAACAATTGAACAAAGATATAGTTTAGCCTTTAGGAACAGTCAATACTCACTTGCGCGATTTCGATATGCTCTATCTTTAAATAAATTAATAATTAAGTTTAATTATAGGATCTATCTCTCAGGTACAGTATTGTTTTCTAGATGAAACCAATGTCATTAATTGTACCACAACGTTTTTTTTTTATTGCTTTCGTCGGTGACAGACAAGTCAGCGGCCCACCTAATAGTAAGCGAGAACCGTGGCTCATACACATGGCTGTGTTTTCTTAGCATTACAGAAGCAAAGTCCAAAAAACACAACCAAGTCGCTGCCTGCCGGAAGGAAAAGGGGAATGGACCAGGATGGGGTTTGGGAAGGGAAGGGTGACTGGGCCTCCGGCGCGCTCACTCACCGAACGAAACATAACAGATACTGTTATTTTACGTCGATCTTCTGTGAGAGGGTGGTACTTCCCCGGTCGAGCCGGCCCATTCACGCTGTAACCAGCGTGGCCCTACCACTCACGACTGACAACGTGTATGCAAAATTTTATGATGATCGGTCGAGAAGTTAAGGTTTGTAAGCGTAAATAACAAACTCACATTCATAATATTAAAAAAATAGATAGTATAGTTACGAAAGGATGCTACTTTTAGTAATGCTATCGCATTAACATCCTAACTAAATTACGTAAAAAAAAAATATCTATCTATCCATAGACGTTGATATTTTTAAGTAGAAGAAGAAAATCGGTTTAATGAAATCTTTTCTAGCATAATCAGTTTTTCGTACTATAAAAAGTAAAAAAATTGGCATAAATTCTGGATATGTATATTCTGTTTAAAATATGTAATAAAAACATTTTCTCCATTTTGCCATTGAAATATGCTAAGAAAATATACCAACAGTATTGACTAAAAACTCGGTCAAGGCCAGTTTTATTACTTTTAAACTTCGAACGTAGGTTGTTATATTTTTGTTGTTTTTCGTTTTCATTTGTATGTAACCAAAAATCACAATCGTCTACGTTGTATTGCCATATAGAATCTTTGTAAGAAAAACTTTTAGTTATCCGTCGGGCTAGCTACATTATACATATATTCAGATAGACAGAGGCAGAAATTAGCTCCTTAGTGCCGTACTTTCTAACGGACTTTAAAAGAGTTCGACTTCTTTCTGTGTGTTACCTCTGAACTTTTTCTATGAGAACCGATTTTGATGATACTGGTGATTTTTTATTCGAAAGCTGGTGCTTCCCATGTGATGATATTTGAATATGAGCAAGATCTGATCAGTAGTTTTTGAGTTATCTTTAATAATACGTATAAGGTTAACTTAGACTACATCTCATTTTATTACTTGTCTAGCTGTAGTAGTCAAGGTCGGTTTTCTATTTTGTGTTTCGGTTTTTTTTAAACTTCGTCAAATTATGTATTCTTGTTCAAAGCACTTTTAGGATTTGAGTGATACTTTTTATCAGAAGTTCGAATCTAAGTTTTATCATAAGGCTATTACGGTTCATTTCTAAATAGCAAGCGTTTCTATTAGATACGATAACTTACTAATAGTTTCGTTACATTACAGAGGTATTTCAAATGGAATACAATATTTAAATACTAATGCCGACTCCACTTAAGTGGCGGCCACAAGTGTATCCCCCACAAGGTGGGCCTACGACCTGGTAAGAGTCGCGGAAAGCAGTTGGATATAGGTAGTCCAATACCAGTCTGTGTGGAAAACCTATGTCCAGCAGTGGACATCTTTCGGCTGAGATGATGAATGTCGACAATGTGAATGTCATAATGTCTTAGTATATAGTTAATAATACAGGTTAATCCAAGTTTGTAGCCTAGCTCTTGAGATTTGGAAATTAATCAGTGAAATAATTATATATTACATAACAACCTAATATCGTTACGCAATGTAAATTATTAATTAGTTAGGCAAATTTTAATTGAAATAATTGGTAATTTACGTAACATGGCCGCGTGTCTGTATATAGCCGAAAGGGTAGTCAGATGTGTATTTTACAATCAATACATAAGATATTCTGTTTTTATTCTATAAAGAGACAACTCCCGCAAAAGGTATATTTTTTTTTGGGGAATGCTTTGGCTCGTACCTCTGCGCGGGCTGACGGAGAGGTTATGTCGGACTCACCGGGGAAAGATGGTGAGCGACATCCCGGTAATACCGATTAAACCTACCACGGTGTTCCTCGACATAACCGCAATCGGCGGGGTCGCATGAATCGCTTTCAAATGCAATCGCGAACCCGCCGAGGTTTCGGCCCGCAGTATGAAATGGCAGGCCACTACACAAATAGACCTGCCCTTTGGGGGGGAGACACACGATACAGAGGCGCGCGTGGGAACACGCACGCCTCTTCTCGGACCTGGTGCTGATCGGGTGGCGGGCAGGCCCACGAAGCATAAGGAATAATGCCTGTGTCGCGGGGACTTTACAAATATTCAAACGGACACAAAGAAAACCCAGACTCGGAACAACCATTTGTGGGTCACACAAATTTTGTACCGTATGGGAATCAAACCCACAACACTCGGAGCGGCGGCAGTGGTGAGATGACCACTTAAACCACTATGCCATCCGTGCAGTCCATCCAAGTCAGCCCAAGATTTTATGTTTCAAGTAATAGATCTTTACAACTCTATGGCACTTAGGTATGACCTTTGAATACTGACGAATAGATGCCGTAGACCTTGCCAACCAACAAGACTCTAAACGCAACTTGTGTAGTGAGCGACAGTACTGTCTACCCAGTACATTTTTAGACATCGTACTGCTGCTGAAAATGTCCTTTCAGAAATCGGGCAATTGACCTTATGATCGCAGGCTTTTTTTTTATACGACAAACAAGCATACGGCCCGCCTGATGGTAAGTGGTCACCGTAGCCTATGGACGCCTGCAACACCAGAGGCATCACTTACACGTTGCCGACTCTTTAGGAAAGGAAGTGGGAAGGAGAAGGAGCGGGAAGGGGGAAAGAGGGTGATTGGGCCTCCGGCTCTCACTCACCGAACGAAACACAACAGTAGGAATACTGCTATTTCACGTCGATATTCTGTGAGAGGGTAGACCTTACCCGGTCGAGCCGGCCCATTCATGCTGAAATCAATGAGGCTCTACTACTCACATAAATAGTAAGCGAAAACTTATACTAAAGGACTAAACTGTCTAACTCCTGATTTCGGGTTAAAGATTCATTTATTCTCAAAAAGAACAGGTACAGGTCACTTATATTGAGATTCTTATATTGAGATTCTTCAGTCTGAGTTACGTTAAGGTAAGAGATGGTAAATTAACAAAGTTTTGTGACATATTCTAGTAAACATTATTTATACATATATTTTTATATTTTAGTGTTTCTCATGTCATATCTGCACAACAAATTACCTCCTCAAATTAGGTTCTTCGTAAAATATATTTTAAAACACTAATCAACGACGTGGCAAATTCAAACTCATATCTAGTGATTTGATTGCCTGTTACAAATCAAATCAGCCAATCACGGTAGTTAACATGTATTTGACCGTCTGTTAACAGATTTTTGAGTACGTTTAATTTACGTATTAATTTAAATTAGAATATATCTACTAGTTAGTAAGTTAATTAATAAAATGAATTAACATAGGTAACCATTTAGTCTGTTACTAATTAGTCCCAGACTAGACATTATTAGTCTTTATATGAATATTCAACCAGTATACATCATATAATTAAACAGTTCAATGCTGTGTTTGCGCTTACTCTTAATGGAGTTTGTAATGTTCTGATTCCTAGACGAAATTATAAGCTTTTATTAATTATCCTTATTAATACAGACCTATGCGAATATGAGTTTGTATGTTTGTTTGTCAAGCTTTCACGCCTTAACTACTTGATCGATCATCATGAAATTTAGCATATCTACACGTTGTCAGGGGAAAAGAAAAGACATAGGATACTTTTATCTAGAAAAAAGTACTGTTACTAATTTACTCTACCAAACCTAAACTACATTTACGCGAGCGAAGCCGCGGTCAAAATCTAGATTAATATAATACATACTTTCCTACATTTAATATAATACCCATTAGTAGGACACCGCTCAAGGCTGCCGAGATGTAGGCTTCCTTTGTAACATAAAAATAGTATATTTTGCCCGCAGCTTCCCTGACATAAATGGAAGTCACGTCAATTATCTATTCCTTAAGAACAGACAGTTTTACTGGATGAAAATAATACGCCATGCGTGTATTTAAATTAAATAAAACAAGATTTAAGATTATATTATTTTAATTAGCCGAAAACCAAACCAGCTCTGGGGTCCGAGCGCTGGCCAAGAAATTAAATGTTTATTAGTTTATTAAATAGATATGTAATAATGCCTGCAAATGACAATCAAAAGAAATCTATTTGTAAAAGCAGTATCAAAATTGATTGCAAAATATGGGAGTAATTAATTTATAAGAAAAGTGGCTTCGTAGTATTGGATCTCCCTCGTACAGGTGCGGTTAAATACCGGTTACGTCATAGTTTATATCGTGCATCCTTTTTTACATTGGAATACTGAAGTTGTCTTTATTGCTGACTAGATATCACCCACGGTTTTTTTTTATACAACTAGGGTGGCAAACAAGTATACGGCCCACCTGATGGTAAGTGGTCACCGTAACCTATAGACGCCTGCAACACGAAAGGAGAAACACAGAAAGGTGGAAGTGGGAAGGAGAAGGAGCAGGAAGGGGGAAAGAGGGTAATTGGGCCTCCGGTTCTCTAACACGTTTATGATTACTGCTGCACTCCCGTAACTGATAGCGAGATTTTATAAATATTTAAATTAGGTTAGGGTAAAGTAGCTTTCTACCAGTGAAAGACGTTTTAATATTGGTCCAGTAGTTTTAATGTTTATTCATTACAAACAAAAAAAACTATTTTGTCCTCTTTATAATATTAGTATGGATATACCATGTATCAAATTTTAGCAAAAGACCACATATCACACACCTCAGTAATTCTCAGTTAAATATATTACGTAAGATAATTTCCACTCGAATCGCAAGTAATCACTAAAATTACAGAAATGTTAATAGACGCTGATGTTTCATTTCTTAGTAAGTGCTTTTCAGCAACAATTGTTAGGAGCTCAAACCTTATACATACACATTACGTGAGTGAGTTAAACCGCTAATATACGTTAAATTATTAAATTCTATATCATAATCATCGTGACAACTATATATTATAACTATTATATAATGTATGCGTATTTTTTACTGATTCCAAATACCTACGTAAAAAACTCTTTAGAAACAACAAGGTGCAACTTAAGATCTGTGTATTTTATACTATCTTTTGCCCGCGGCTTCGCTCGCGTTAATTTCGAATTTGATAATCAATTCGGATTGTACTCTGCTTCTAATAATATAATTCAATCATGATTCGAAAGACACGTGGCGCCATCTATTATCATAAGAACGTTTTCGTTGTTTTCCTCGGGAGCAGTATTTTTTTTCGGGATGAAAAGTAGGCTATATCCTTTTCGGTACACCTGACAACGTATATGCAAAATTTCAGAATGATCGGTTCCGTGGTTTAGGCGTGAAAAGGTAACAAAAAAACAAACAAACAAGCTCATTTTCGCTTTTATAATATTAGTTAGGATGAGGATGTAACTATAACAATCTAAAATGTAAAGAACGTAAAGATATAGTAAATCTTTCTATCGAGCGCACTGTTGAACTATCCTGTGTGGAATTAGAGCAACATGTCATAGTTTGTGTATACCGACCACCGCAAAGTGATTTTAGTGTATTTGAAACCGTAATAGAGGATATTTTAAAACGCTTGAGTTCTAGTAATAGGCATATAGTAGTGTGTGGTGATTTTAATGTTAATTTACTTGAGCAGTCAGCTGTCTCTTTAAGACTTATTAGTTTATTTAGATCATTTAATTTACAGCATTTATTTTCTGAACCCACTAGGATCACTTCACATTCTGCTACCTGCTTAGATAATGTATTTTGCGACTGCCAATTTCTAAATAGGGCCATATTGAGTGAACTTACATCTGACCACTGTGGGCAAAAGGTAGTATTTCCTGTGAGTACAATTCATAAAGAGAATAAGGTCACATGTAGACCGATGACATCTAATCGCTTAAAGGAATTTAATGATAACATAAGTCTCAAAGTTGTCAATATGGACCTTTCTCTGGATAATCCAGACGAACTATATGAGTCTTTACTTAACATAATTACTTTAGAATATAATAATATTTTTAAATGTAAGACCTTTAGTCAGAATAATAGGATTAAGTTTTGTGACTGGGCAACATCTGGGATATATAAAAGTAGAGCAAAGCTATATGAATTATATGGTATGAAACAATACAATTTCGATCCAAATTTTATTCAATATGTTAAAAATTATTCAAAATTATTTAAAAAGACTTGTGCCACTGCCAAGTCCCTTTACCTAAAAACTAAAATTCAAAAATCTAATAATAAAATTAAAACTACATGGAACATTATTAACAATGAAACAGGTCGCAGCAAGGTGCGTGATAATAAATTTGAACTGAATATAAATAATAGCGTAATTTCAAATAATTTGGAAGTAGCCGATACATTCAATAACTACTTCGCAAAAATACCTTTAAACATAACTAGTACCCTTAGGTCTTGCCCAGCTCGAGCAGAATACTTAGTTAGGTGCAACGTGGAAGAGTGCAAGATACTATTTAGTTTTGAGCGTGTACATCCGTATGATATAATTAAAGTATTTAAGTCGCTTAATTCAAAAAAATCAGCTGACTTCTGGGGTATTTCGGTAAAATTAGTTGAAAGTATTATTGTTAATATAGCGCCACACCTAGCCGCAATATTCAACGGATGCATTGATGTGGGCATTTTTCCAAACTTAATGAAATGTAGTAAAATAATACCTTTATTTAAAAATGGTTGCAAAAGTGACCCCAGTAATTTTAGGCCGATTTCAATATTACCTGCTATTAGTAAAATATTTGAGAAGATTATATTACAGCAATTAGAGAGCCACTTCAGTGTAAACAATTTATTTCATGCAGATCAATATGGTTTTAGGAAGGGCCGTTCTACGATAGATGCGGGTGTTTCGCTTTTAAAACATATATTCAGTGCCTGGGAGAATTCGCATGATGTCATTGGCGTATTCTGTGATCTCTCTAAAGCCTTTGACTGCGTTGACCATCAAACGCTGTTGCGAAAACTCAGGCATTATGGCATCCGAGATACTGCACTTGACCTAGTTGATTCCTACCTAAGCGATAGACTACAACACGTTGATATTAACGGAAGTAGATCTTCTGGATTACCAGTCGCAATGGGCGTGCCACAGGGCTCGATTTTGGGACCCTTTCTGTTTTTAGTGTACGTAAATGATTTGCCGTTCTTTGTTCAGCATTTGTGTGACATTGTTTTATTCGCGGATGACACATCCCTTATTTTTAAGGTAGACCGAAAAGCACCAAATTTACGTGCTGTTAATGATTCACTCGCGGAAGTCCTGGACTGGTTTACGGCGAATAATTTACTACTTAACTCTACAAAAACTAAATGTATCAAGTTTACATTGCCAAACGTAAAGAGTCCTAACGTGAATATAATTTTAAATGATGAAATTATTACTTTAGTTCAATCAACAGTCTTTTTAGGATTAACTTTAGATCATAAAGTTCAGTGGGGCGCTCAAATATCGTGTCTTGTAGGGAAACTTAGCTCAGCCGCATACGCAATTCGGAAAGTAAGACAGCTTACTGATATAGATACTGCAAGACTAGTATATTTCAGTTACTTTCATAGTGTCATGTCCTACGGTATATTATTGTGGGGCAAGGCAGCTGATATTGAGACAATTTTTATTCTTCAAAAGCGTGCAGTACGTAGCATTTATAATTTAGGACCACGAGTTTCCCTGAAAGATCGATTTAAAGAAATTGGCATACTTACTGTTGCGTCGCAATATATATTTGCTAACATTATGTTTATTAAACATAACATTTACTTATATAATAAGAATAGTGATATCCATAACGTAAACACTAGAAATAAGCATAAGTTAGTAGGCCCATATCATCGTTTACATAAAGTTCACAATACATTTGCGGGACTCGGTATACTTTTTTTTAATAAATTACCTATTACTATAATTAATTTACCATTGTTTAAATTTAAAAACGCTGTTAAAAAACAACTTATTCGGAAGGGTTATTATTCAGTCAACGACTACTTAAATGACAAAAACTCATGGAGCTAGTTGCTTGTTGCATACAGGATTCAAAGATCTGTATTACTTATAAGTCAATTTAAGCCTTTGCATAGTCACAAAGTGTAAGTGTATGCGCCATCATGCCATCTTACTGTCTATTTTAGATTTATATTAAATAATATATCTTAGCTCAAATTATTTCCTCTCTATAATATTATTAAGTTATTATTGTTATTATCTTTAGTTTTTTATAGTCAGTAGTATATGGCATAATGGCTGTAACACCTTGTTAATCTGAGTTGTAAAATACTGAAATTATATTTAACTGGCGATTTAAAAGAGTGGCCGTGAGTTTCTTGCAGGTTTCTTCTCATAGGCTCTACCCTTTGCCTGAACCTAGCAACTAACCTAAATGTAGCTTCAGTAACTTAGTAAACTCACTAACCTATATACTTTGACGTTCATAAGTGTTACTTTGTGACCTAAATGAATAAATGATTTTTGACTTTGACTTTGACTTTGACTTAAGATTTAATTGTAAATCTTAGCACTTATTATTTAATCCTAACTAATATTATAAATGTGAATGTGAGTTTGTTTGTTACGCTTTCACGCGATACCTACTCCACCGGCCATCATGAATTTTTGTATACATGTTGTCAGGGGTACAGACAAGGGCGTAGGTAGGTAAGTCCAGAAAGAAGTACAGTTTCCAAGCGATGTTTCCAAATCAAGCCACAGGTAAAATGTAGTAAAAATATATTTAGTACATAAAATAATGCGTCAAATAAGCAGCTAATAAAATCAACTACAATAAATCACTATACACTCAAACGCACGTGAACAAATTTATCCCTTTCCTCCGCCGTGCGTAAACAAACAACCCTGCACTAAGCAATTATTTAACCAATGAGGAAATCAAGGTAGTACCACAGATTAATTAATAATAATTAGCGTCTAATGGTGCTCTCGAAGGATCACTGGGGTGTTCTAATATAATTAGATGTTGATTGCTCTGGAATTCTTCCTCTCTGAGTTTATAGTTCTATATAAAGATGACCTATAAATATACAAGGCCAGGTTAAGAGCTCCTTGAACCGACGGGCGTGTATGAGGAATGTTATGAAAGTGAATGAAGCCAGAGAAGTGTGTCAGGATCGTAGCAAATGGAAATCCGTAGTCTCTGCCTACCCCTCTGGGAAACAGGCGTGAATCTATGTATGTATGTATGTATGTATAAATATACTGCTGTGATGTTCGTGCTGTAAAGTCGCTTGCTTGATTCCTTGGCCTTAAAGGTACTTTACCAGTCAAGAAAAGAAGAGGTGTCTGTCAATATATTTATGTATGTATGTATGTATAAATATACTGCTGTGATGTTCGTGCTATAAAGTCGCTTGCTTGATTCCTTGGCCTTAAAGGGACTTTACCAGTCAAGAAAAAGAAGAGGTGTCTGTAAATATATTTATGTATGTATGTATGTATGTATAAATATACTGCTGTGATGTTCGTGCTATAAAGTCGCTTGCTTGATTCCTTGGCCTTAAAGGGACTTTACCAGTCAAGAAAAAGAAGAGGTGTCTGTCAATATATTTATGTAGTATATATGTATAAATATACTGCTGTGATGTTCGTGCTATAAAGTCGCTTGCTTGATTCCTTGGCCTTAAAGGGACTTTACCAGTCAAGAAAAAGAAGAGGTGTCTGTCAATATATTTGTACTTAAAATAGACATACTGGGAGATGCGTCTTCTTCAATGATACCAAATACTTTAATACGTACTTCGAAAAAAAATTAGGAGATGAAGGAATAGGTCGGTTAATCGGCCTCGATGGCGTAGTGGTTAGTGTAACCGACTGCCACGCGTGAGGTCGCGGGTTCGATTCCCGCACAAGTCAAACATTTGTGTGCATGAACATGGGTGTTTGTCTTGGTCTGGGTGTTTCTATTTACAATATGTATACATTTACAAAAAAAAATGTATATGTGAATGTATATATATACATTTTTTTAGCAGGGCTTGTACTATTACAAGCCCTGCTTAGTTTGGGCTAGATGGTGTTGTGTGTATGTAATAGAATATTATAATATAAAAAAAATATAACAAAATTGGTATACTCACCGTAAGAAGGTAGGCAGAAACTACAGCTTTCCAATTGCTACTATACTATAAATAAATAAGTACATTTGTTTTGTTTTTACTTGACTCCCATAGAATTCTTTATGAACGTTCGTCAGTTAGGAGTACCTATTTTATGAAGCTTTCTTAAAACCGTTATTTAAAATAAAATATATATATATATTATAACAATTTTAACACGGTCTATAATAATGTAATTTTTTAAACGAGTTGTAACTACACTTTCACTCTTTTTTGTTTAGTCTGAAAATGATTTAAATAAAACACGAATAAGTTTCATTTTAATGTTTCAAATTCTTAATTTAAAATTTTCGCGTAAATATTAGACACAAAAATATACGCTGTTTTATGTTTCTTATGCAATCAAATCAAAGTTTAACCAGGTTCCTGACAAGAAGTACTACATAAAAAAAAATATTTTGACGTAATGTCATAACTAACCCTAAAGAAACGAGATGTAAAAGCAACAGACGTTCGAACGCATATTAAATACTAGCTTTTCAAATAAAATATAGCCTATGTTATTTGGTGATAGTATGGCTTTCTAATGGTGAAAGAATTTTTTAAATCGGTTGTGATGTTTTTGAGCTAAATCCTTGCAAACAAACAAAATGAAATCTTTCCTCTATATAATACTAGCTTCTGCCCGCGGCTTCGCTCGCGTTAATTTAGAATTTGACAATCAATTCGGGTTGTACTCTGCTTGTAATAATATAATTCAATCATGATTCGAAAGACACGTGGCGTCATCTATTATCATAAGAACGTTATTATTGTTTTCCTCGGGAACAGTAATTTTTTTAGGGATGAAAGGTAGCCTATGTCCGTTTCTGTACACCTGTCAACGTATATGTAAAATTTCAGGATGGTCGGTTCAGTAGTATAGGCATGAAAAGATAACAAACAAACAAAGTCGTTTTCACTTTTATAATATTAGGGATTAGGATTAGGATTAGCGTAGAGTACAGAGATTGGCAAACTAAATTCGCATTATCGCAACAGCCATTAAAATCACGACACGACTTTTATTTTGTCAAGTCGTTATTTAGATTTTCAATAGCAGTGATAGCTTAGTGTGGAGACCAACAGACTGCAATGCAGAGGGTCTCGGGTTCGAACCCACGTCGCGCACCTCTGACTTTCGGAACATATGACTTTTCGAAATTATGTGCGTATTGATTAACAATTATCGCCTGCTCCGTGCCTCGGAGAGCACGTTAAGCCGTTGGTCCCGGCTGCCATGAACATCTATGGCAGTCGTTATCGGGAAGTCAGTGCCCTCGAATATCCTGACACTGGTCTAGCTTTAGGGTATCGTTAGCCTTCGGGTTGTGGAGGTCAGGTGGCAGCCGCTCCGTGTAAAAACTGATATCCAGTCAAATCCGGTTAGACCAGAAAAAGCCGACCCCAAGTGACTTGGGAATAATAAAGGCTAGGCAGAAGAAGAAGAAGAGTTATTTAGATTTTCAAATATCAAATAATGTTGGTCCAACTTTAGTACGCTTTCGCTTGTACATTACACAATGTCCTATAGGACCGGCCGGCGCTGTTTTGATTACCGTTTTCCGTGCACCACGATCGACTCTTGTAATTTGTTTGCTATCATAAAACCAAACGCGCTTATTTGCTACACGCCAATATATTATTATTCTTACACCGGCGTTTACAACTACCACCAATAAATTTTACCGTGTATCCAGAAGTACGGGGGTGTAGAATACATTATCTTTTGTGGTGTATCGAAGGTTTTAAGTAATTTATTTTCTACTAGATTTTGCCTGCGGTTTTGCTCGCCTAAATATAGGTTAGGTTAGGTTAACAACAGTACTTTTTCTGGATAAAATGTACCCTATGTCCTTTTTTGTAACCCTGACTACGTGTCTAGAAATTTCATGGTGACCGGTTAAGTAGTTAAGGCGCGAAAGCGTAAGAAACAAACAAACAAAAATATAAACATACAAACAAACTGGACAAAGGCCAGGTTAAGATATCCTTGAACCGACGGGCGTGTATGAGGAATGTGATGAAAGCGAATGAAGCCAGAGAAGTGTGTCAGGATCGTAGCAAATGAAATCCGTAGTCTCTGCCTACCCCTCTGGGAAACAGGCGTGAATCTATGTATTTATTTATTTTATTTATTTATTGAGGATTTCCAACAAAGAATATATACTACAGATTACACGAATAAAATCACTTAACTATAAGACAAGTGTAATCCTTCAGTTATAGGAAACCACAGCATGCAAATATATATATTTTTTAAACTAAGTTACCTAATTAAAACACATTGGATAGTTACTTAAACACAAGACAATTTGGATATTTTATCTTAGATAAATTGTAGACTATAAACCTATACAATAAAATATAAGTTATATAATAATATAAACAATGTGAAACAATGACAAAACCCAAAAGTACATATAATAATTACAGATAACTTAACATTTAATAATTAAATATTCTGTCCAGACACTTCTTAAATTTGGTTAAGGGATCACAGATGTCAATTTCTGTTGCCTTTGACAGATTTTTATATTGCCTACAGAGCCTTGGTACCGCAGCATAATGACCTAGATTTGTATGGGAAGTTGGTACATCGAATAAACTATATGTATTCTTCCTAGGCAGTCGAGCGGGGATTCTTATGTGCAATGTGCTCAATAGCTGACTGCAGTCTATAGACCCGTTAAACATTTTGTGGAGGAAAAGACAGTCTAGTTTCTCCCTACGGCTCGCAAGCGATTGAATTTTATATTGTTTCAGTCTTTCGGCGTAGCTAATGCATTTTTTGGCTATATGGTCTCCATAACATAGGTGATATAAGAACCGCTTTTGAACATTTTCTAGACGTTTTCTGTAAACCTCGTAGTGTGGATTCCATATAATGGAACCGTACTCCAGCATCGGACGAACCAAGGTATTAAAATTCTTATCTTTGTGGAGGAGTTCTTAAAGTCTCTATAGTTGCGAATAATAAAACCCAGCACTCTGAAACCTCGAGCAACAATGTCTAGTATATGCACATCGAACTTTAGTGTACAGTCTATTTGGACGCCTAAATCACGAATCACGGTTACGTTTCGTACTTGAGTGCCTTCAATGTAGTAAGCATTATTAGCTGCACGTTTATTTCGTGTAAATTGGACATAGAAACATTTATTTACATTTAATATCATTTTATTTTCTTTGCACCAATTCGTTAAGTTATGTATATCATCCTGTAATTTTCTTGGGTCGTCATCGCTTTGAACAGGCATCACAATCTTAAGGTCGTCGGCAAATAAGAAAAAACTTGAGTTTTTGAAACACTTGACAATGTCATTAATAAAGGCATTGAACAAAATTGGCCCAAGATGCGAGCCCTGCGGAATACCAGACGTTGCTACATAGTTGGAAGAACAGTAACCATTGACAACCACTTTCGATGTCCTATTTTCCAAGTATGACTCCAGCAACTTGAGCAAAGCACCGTCTATACCAAGATTACTCAATTTTGCAATAAGACGACTGTGGTCCATTTTATCAAATGCCTTACTGAAGTCTGTGTAAATTGCGTCTACAGGTATACGTTTGTCGAGGTATTTTGATATCATGGATGTAAAACAAAGAAGATTTGTATTTGTGGACCTCGATTTTACAAAGCCGTGTTGATAATCCGTTATATGTTTTTTTAAGTCCCATTCCAAACGTTTGCTTATAAGTTTCTCGAATATCTTACCAAATGAGACCAGAATAGATATTGGTCTATAGTTCGTAATTAGATGCTTTTCTCCAGATTTAAATATAGGGATAACTAGAGCTTCTTTCCACTTCGTAGGGAATGTTCCTTCTAGCACAGATTTATTAAAAATGATTTTAAGTGGAGTAACTAGTGCCTTTGCACAGCGTTTTATAAAAACGGGCGGGATGCCGTCACAACCTGACCCCTTCGTTTCATCTAGTGACTTAAGACTACAATATATTTCTTCGTTATGAATCGCTGATGTTCCTATTGTGTTTTCTCTGTTACGGTTTGAGAGACTTGGACTACCCGATGGTGCATTAAAATTCGCAGCGAAGTTTTCTTTAAATAAGTTACATATATCTATACCGTTCGTAGCTACTTTATTTCTAAGATACATTTGAGCTGGATATTTACTGCTAGTTTTTCTTTTACCCTTTATGAAAGACCAAAAAATCTTGGGATTTTTTGTAGTGCCACTCTCTGTTTTTGAAATATAGGTTTTATAACATGAAGTTCGAAGCATGTTGCAGTCGTCCCTTAACCTTTCAAAGGATATTAAATCCAGTGGGTTTTTATATTTTTTATAGCGAACATGGTATTTATACTTTTCTTTAAACAAACGAATGAGGTCTCGGTTGTACCATGGCGGGTATTTTTTAACATTTGACTGTTTTAACGGAATAGTAAGAAGTATAACGCGATGTAATATATCATAAAAGATGTCAACCATGTCATCAACTGAATAGCATGTATCTAGTTTATTCTCCCATTCTATTGATAGTAGATTATTTATGACGTTTTCGTAGTCCGCTCGATAAAAATCAGGTTTAAGCAAAGGTTTAGCTTCAAGTTGACAATCCGGTAGTAAAGGTATATTAAACTGTAAGGGCGGGTGTAATGGATCTTCTCTCGATAAATTGAACATACAGCGGCGTAATTTTTCTACAGGAGCATGACTTAATATGAGATCTAGAGTTATAGATTTATTGTTCAAAATATTATTATACTGGTACAATGTACTCAGAGATAAAAACTCCGCGAGTACTGCGTTACGTTTTGATTGGTTAAATTCCGGGTATAAATAATTATCTTTTGATGTCCAGGTAACATCGCTGAGATTAAAGTCGCCTAATATTATCATATTTTTATTTTTTGCTGTAACATGGTCAACATTCTTGGTATACAGTGATAATGTTTCGTGATGTACTGGTGGTGGTAAGTATACTGCGCCAATATATATAATATCCTTACCGTTATTTTTTAAATCAAGACTTACCCATAAATCCTCGAGTTCGGATTCAAAGCAATTAAACCTCTGAGACTTAAGGTGCTTTAACACCGCTATTAACACCCCTCCACCGTCTTTTCGGCTCCTATATCTAGTAGTCTCCCGGTCACGTCTGTAGACAATGTACCTGTCATCGAAGATCTCAGAGTCATAGACGCCACTATGTAACCAAGTCTCTGTAAGCACTATTACATCATAGCTATGAATGGATATATTGTGAGATAAATCAAGAGTTTTTGTTTTTAAGCCCCGTACATTTTGATAGTAAACATCTATTGAACGATTGAATGCAATAAGAGTTATCCATAGATACTTTCAATATAAATAAACTTATACCAAAGATGATAGTTTATCTAGACTATTTATAACAATAACTGGCGAGGTTTCGTTTTTTTTTACAAAACCTTTCCCGTAACGAACCCATATAAATTTATAAGCCAGCTCCTTGCCACGAATCCGCGCCGCTGCATGGATCGCTTTGTTTTCGGTCGAAAGGTGCTCAGTGACGTATATCGGTTGAGGTGGTTCGGTAGCGATTCCTAGATGGCTGGTATTCAATTTTTCTCGGGCGTTTGCTCTGTTGTATTTCATGCATGAAGCAAGAAAAGTGTCGCGCAGACGAGGGCTGCTGAACTTGATGAGAATCGTTCGTGGTCTTTTGCTATTAGAATCCATTTTTGCTAATCTTGTACAGTGTAGAATATCATGGTCCTTAATGTCACAGCTGATAACTTTGCCGAGCTGTTGTACTATAGTAACAATATTTTCGGACTTACTTTCTGGGACGCACTGTAGTTCAATGTTGTTAGATCTAGAGGCCTGTTCAATCAGGTTTAACCGCTTGCTCAGCTTTTGAAGACTATCCTGTAGACTGCTGTTTTCTTTTTCGATCTTCTCTATTTTGTTCGCTTTCTCTTCTAGCATAAGTTTCATTTCGTCGTATTTTTAGTTGAAAAATGATAAGGATTTCTTAAAATCAGCAACCAGTTCATTAATCTGCCGGAACTGCGCTGAAACTGCATCTTTTAAAGCATTGTTTATTTCTTGCTTTATTATTTCCCTCAGGGTATCTTTTGAAAAATGAACCATGGTATCATCGCTGTTAATAACATCTGACGAAGACATAGACGTTTGCTTAGTACGAAGGGTGACGTTCATGTTAGTAGGTGATGGCGACCTTTGTTTTAGATTAGGTGGACTTTCCAGCCGAGAGGCGCGAACAGGTGTGTTGGTGTTGTCACCTTTGGGTTGCTTATTTCTGCAGCCAGGACATTTCCATGAGCCTCTTTGCTCGCCATTCATTAGCTTGAAGCGCTTTTCGGTAACATTTGCGCATAATAAATCGTACCACTGATGGCAAATGCAACATTGTAAGCATTCTCTACTTTTAAAAGCATTCATGCAACCCGCACAGTTTTTTGTTGATATTATGGAGGCAAGCTTTAAACAAACTGCGAGCTGCAAATGAATAAATCAGCTTTCTAAGCAGTAAGTATGTATGTATGTATGTACAAACAAACTCACATTCGATTATATATTATACTAGCTTTTGCCCGTGGCTTCGCTCGCGTTCATTTAGAATTTGACAATCAATTCGGTTGTACTTTGCTTGTAATAATATACCTAATTCAATCATGGTTCGAAAGACACGTGGCGCCATATATTATCATAAGAACGTTATTGTTGTTTTCCTCGGGAACAGTAATTTTTTTCGGGATGAAAAGTAGCCTATGTCCCTTTCTGTACACCTGACAACGTATATGCAAAATTTCAGAACGATCGGTTCAGTGGTTTAGGCGTGAAAAGGTAACAAACAAACAAACAAACAAGCTCATTTTCGCTTTTATAATATTAGTTAGGAAGTTAGGACGTAACTATTAAGATTTAATTGTAAATCTTAGGACTTAATATTTAATCCTAACTAATATTATAAATGCGAATGTGAGTTTGTTTGTTACGCTTTCACGCGATACCTACTCCACCAGCCATCATGAAATTTTGTATACATGTTGTCAGGGGTACAGACAAGGGCGTAGGTAGGTAGGCCCAGAAAGAAATACAGTTTCCAAGGGATGTTTCCAAATCAAGCATTTTTTTGGAATGAAAGGTAGCCTATGTCCGTTTCTGTACACCTGACTATGTATATGCAAAATTTCAGAATGATCGGTTCAGTGGTTTAGGCGTGAAAAGGTAACAAACAAACAAACAAACTCATTTTCGCTTTTATAATATTAGTTAGGATTAGGATTAGTTAGAATATCTGCACTAATTTGGAATCAAATTGGGTACAAGTAATTATATTAAAATACTAGATTTTACCCGCAGCTTTGCTCACCTAAATGTAGGTTAGATTAGGTTAGTACCAGTACTTTTTTCTGAAAAAAGACACCCTATGTTCTTTTCTGTTACCTTCGGTCGAGTAGTAGAGACGTGAAGCGTAAGAAACAAACAAACCCACATTTTCATTTATAATAATAATAATAAAATTCTACCACATACACACAAGACCATTTAGCCCAAACTAAGCAGAGCTTGTACTATGGGTACTAGACAATGGATAAACATACATATATACTTTTTGTTTGTAAATACATACATATTATACATAGAAACACCCAGACCAAGACAAACATCCATGTTCATGCACACAAATGTTTGACTTGTGCGGGAATCGAACCCGCGACCTCAGGCGTGGCAGTCGGTTACAATAACCACTACGCCATCGAGGCCGACAAATGTAGTTAGTAGTAATGTTAGTTAGGATTAGAATTAGAATAACCTAGTGTCACTGTAAGCCTCTGAAATATGATCTATTCTGTTATATGATATCGCATAAATATCCCTAATATATAAATTATAAGAATCCTCACAATAACAAACAACAATGAGAAGCACAATCAGATATAATAACAAGCATATCCTTTCAGGAGTGTTCGCGGTAAACTGCCTATCTGCGTTTAATTGCAAAGGGCTTCTGTGTCCAATTATGTTCTAATCTGTAACAAATTATGTTTATGCAAATTACGTAAATAGCCTGCTTGGTGGAATAAGATTTATTTCTCACTTAATCCAACCGCTGTAGCGATGAATCTAATCTATTATATTAATACGTGAAGCAAAAATGTTGTACCCCTTTATACGAAAATTGCGCGGACGGAGGAGTATGAAATTTGGCACAGTTAAAGTTTATATGGAAGAGGAAGGGCAAATCCTAATCCTTACTAATATTATAAATGCGAAAATGAGTTTGTTTGTTTGTTACGCTTTCACGCCTTAACTACTCAACCGATCAACATGAAATACACGTTCTCAGGGGTACAGAATAGGACATAGGGTACCTTTCATCCAGAAAAAAGAACTGTTGCAAACCTAACCTAACCTAACCTACATTTACGCGAGCGAAGCCGCGGGTGAAAACTAGTATTTTTATAAAATATGCATTAGAAATACATTAAATTAATGAAAAACAACTACACGCACACAACCATGCACACGCAGTCGAATCGCGTTCGTAGTATTTCGGCATTGTTCGTCTGACGTCGTACAATTCTTTGTAACTATGGTTACCTATAGGTAACCATAGTAACAAGTATTGTATCTTATCCTCTTATCTTATGCGGGGGCCAGTCAGTGCAGACCGGCGACACTTCGACCTAGTGGGATCTTTTGTGCCGACACTCTCCCAATAACGACTGCCATAGATGTTCATGGCAGCCGGGACCAACGGCTTAACGTGCTTTCCGAGTCACGGAGCAGGCGATAATTGTCAATCAATACGCACATAATTTCGAAAAGCCATATAACTTCCGAAAGTCAGAGGTGCGCGACGTGGGTTCGAACCTGAGACCCTCTGCATTGCACTCTGTTGGTCTCCCCACTGAGCTATCGCTGCTCAACAAGTATTGTAAATGCAAATGTGAGTTTGTTTGTTACGCTAAAACAACTATTTATGGATCACGTAATTTTTCTCGTATGGGATTCGACCCGACAACACTCGACAACAATAGCAGTGACGAGGCGACGACTAAACCACAACTTAAAAAAATTTGCCGTTCAACGTGGAAATTCTGCCAGTCTTTCTAGGCCCGTTACCAGTTGACAGCGATGCTAAAGAATTCTACGAAGCCTAAACCAGTTTTATAAATATTTAGTATTATAATTATTAGTATTTTATAATATATTTTGTCTTTGTTAAAACGTTTGTTAAAATATATTGCATTAATTAGTGTTTTAATGAATATTGTGTACTATATTGTAAATGTTGCTTATAAAACAAAATTAATAAAAAGAATATGTATTTTATCGTCCTACTAATGTTATTATATTTAATATGTAGATTTAGATGTCTGTTATTCAATCATGGCCGCACAGCTGGACGGATTTTAATGTAATTTGGTATGCGGGAAGATTTGATTTGATCTGAATTAGCATATAATGTACGTTACACCCACATATTTTATGTATTAGGAATTTCAAATGGTGCAGTTATACACTTTTTGCGTATTATGTGACATCTAAAGATGTCCGAACGCAGCTCTAGAGTAAATACTAGTCCTAACTTTCTAACTAATATTCTATATGCGGAAGTAAGTTTGTTTGTTTGTAACGCTTTCACGCCTTTCCTACTCGACCAATCATGATGAAACTTCACATTTTCACTTCACACTGTTGGGGTATAGAAAAGGATATAAGGTACGTTTCATCTAGAAAAATGTCCTATTCTTGGGATTGACAAAATCTATATTAACGCTAGGAGGCATCAAAGCGTAACAAACAACCAAGCATCATGGGTACGTCTCTTCAGTATTACGCTACGGATTGGTCATATGGGGGAACTCAGTAGATATAGACAGAGCGTTCAAAGCGCAAAAAAAATGTATTAGGGCCATGCTAATTATTTGGATCATTGTAGGCCATTGTTTCAAAAATTAAAGATACTTCCACTACCATGCCTCTATATTTTCGAAATGTGCATGTTTGTTAAGAGGCATTCCCATTTATTTCCAATAAATGAATGTATTTCCAAAAGAGTCCAAGATAAAAACCCAAACAAATTAGTAGCACCAAGCCAGACACTACACTTGTATGGTCGCAATGCCTACTGCATAGCAATAACAATTTTTAATAAACTGCCATCACAGATTAGACAGCTGCCTTCAAACAAATTCAGATGTGAAATATCTTCTTGGCTTTTGGATATGTGTTTTTACTCTGTTAAAGATTTTATAGAATATAAGTCATAAATAAATAATTGCTCTTAATAATAACAATAATATAATGTAATATCAAGAATTAATAACCACTATGCAAAAAATAATTATACTTAATGTTATTTTAATATTCTAATTGTAAAATATTTCTACACCGGATACGGTAGTATATGTGAAACACTGTATAATATTTGTAATATCTGTAATACCATGTACTAAGAAATAAACGATATTATTATTCGCATTCATAATGTAAGTTAGGGTTGAAAGACTGAAATTACTTTACTCTGTAGGTCTTATTTGCTATTTCATCTACCAATTCCACTACACATTTCTCATGCTATGCATGTTAACTCCACAATAAAATTCAAATACAATAACCAAAAATATTCTTGTTCAAAACTACAATACCAATTTTCAAGTTCTAGAATACTACGGTTTGTTTAACCTAAGTGGATTCGAACCTAATATTGATACAATCCGAACAAACGAGTACCATACAGAGGCTCTTGACTGCCAACGAGGTTCGAATACAAAAATGTTGGTATACTACGAAGACAAATATCCGTACATTTTCTGTTCCCATTTCTGTTTTATGAAACTACCTTGCAATATGGAATGCCATCTGTGTATTATGGTCTCTTTTTATATTTGCGTATCCGTAGTCTCTGCCTACCCCGCTGGGAAACAGGTGTGAATCTATGTATATATGTATTATATTTGCAATGTTGGTATTTCAGATGCTATGTAATCCAGATCCGGAATTAGTTGTGGACCACAAATAATTGTTCTGTGGGGCAGTCAACTTGAAATAGGTCGTCGATTAGTTATGCTTTTTACAGTTATTGCATATCCAATCTTTATCTATACAAATAAATAAAATTGAAGTGTCTGTTTGTAATGTCAAAATAACAGCTCTTTTTGATGCTCAAATTAGGCATCAATAATAATATAAATTTTTCACATCTTCTAACATTTTAAGTAACATGAAAAGTTTCGTAAAAAGAAGCCGCGGTGGCATTTTCCCAAACTAACAATCAAATGCAATAACTAAAGATCACGTCCTCATACCACGTATCAACTAAAATGGGACTATCAATGTCTATGTATGCGTACCAACATTGATAGATACACACACGCACACATACAAGATATATTTCGTACAGCATAACCGTATGCACAAGTGGTCATTGTAATCTGTAAAACAATACCATATGATATTCCTTCGCGTAGCAATAGCTCAGAGTTCTAGGTACAGTCCGTTGCAAAATGTGTCCCTTGTCAAAACTAAAATGCTATAAGCCGGTATTTGACACCATCTAACGGAAATCAATACAAGAACTGTTAAGTAGCTTAGTTATATCGTAAAAGATGGCGATGCACTACTATAAAATAAAAAAGTAGATTTATTAATAACTCAATTAAGTTACATTTAAATAATGTTTGGATCTCTGTTCAATGTTATTACATTACTTATTTTAAAATTAAAAATAAGTAAGTATATAAGAATTACATTTGAATAGAAGTGTACCGTTGATACCTAATATAGCCGTTATTTATAAAACAACGCCATCTAGTTCATTCATATCACTACATAATCCTAACAAATATTATAAAAGCGAAAATGAGTTTGTTTGTTTGTTTGTTTGTTACCTTTTCACGCCTAAACCACTGAACCACTCATCCTCAAATTTTGCATATACGTTGTCAGGTGTACAGAAACGGACATAGGCTACTTTTCATCCCGAAAAAATTAATGTTCCCGAGGAAAACAACAGTCATGTTCTTATGATAATAGATGGCGCCACGTATCTTTCGAATCATGATTGAATTATATTGTTACAAGCAGAGTACGACACGAATTGATTGTGAAATTCTAAATTAACGCGAGCGAAGCCACGGGCAAAAGCTAGTATATTATAAAACAAAGTCTTCCGCCGCGTCTGTCTTTCTGTCTGTTCGCGATAAACTCAAAAACTACTGGACAGATTTTCATGCGGTTTTCACCAATAGACAGAGTGATTCATGAGGAAGGTTTAGGTATATAATTTGTTAAGGTTTTGTACTACCCATGCGAAGCTGCGGCGGGTCGCTAGTTCATTCTTATTCGAGTGTTCACTGGATTTTGGAGCTTAAGGTATCCAGGAAATATTACAGACGGTATACGATGTTCCATCGATTGAATGATCGAAGTGGATTTCAATCTAGATAGACACCAACAAAGAAACACTCAGCCACAATAGCATTGGCACAACATCGAACAATATTGGAACGAGAGATATATTCCGAGCGCTCAGATTCCGAAAACCTTTGTTAATCCCTCAATTTGCATAGTAAACTCGGATACGGGCTAAAAACGTACAAAGCTTGTTTTGGTAAGATTAAATTTCTGTAATTATATGGTACTGTTGTTTTCGTAATTAACTACTTAAATTCGATATTTTGTGTATACATCCATATTACATTAGATAATTTAAAACAAAGACTCCGCTTCTGTCTGTCTGTTCGCGAATGAAGCCAGAGAAGTGTGTCAGGATCGTAGCAAATGGACATCCGTAGTCTCTGCCTACCCCTCTGGGAAACAGGCGTGAATCTATGTATATATGTATTTCAATTCTTTGTAATAAATACACGTTCTTAAAAAGGGTTATTTGTCTTGAATACGTGTGCGCGAACGATTCAACACCTACCTACATACTTCTTTGAAATTAAACTACTATATACGGATTTTATCGCGTTGTTTATTTGACACTATTACAAAATTTTGAAAAACTGTTACACTACTATAATCACTATTAAACTTTACAAATTTTAAGCTAATTAAATTATTGAAACTATTAAAACTATTTATACTATTACTATACTATTATACTATTTAGATTTATTTTTACACTTTCCCCGACGTTTCGGTTGCTTTTCAGCAGCCATGGTCACGGGGAGACTAAGATGGTAGTTGTCTCAATGTTCCAGTGTAGTTATTTCAAAGTACCCGAACATAATTTAATCATGGGTGTTTCTATTTACGCAGAATGAACTCAAAGTATCATGAAGTCTAGCTGTGGTTTTCTTCTTCTTGGGTTTGACTAGTTGAATTACTGGATCCCAAGCTGGTGGTACATTCCAACCATCTTCTCTATTGAAATTAGGATGTTTCTTGATTTCAATAGCCTCGCGAAGCATCCTTGGTAGGAATCGGTGTTCTTTAGCGAGCATCTGTGGTTTGTCAAATCTCAGGTAGTGGTTGGTCCCCTGTTGTACATGTAGTGTCAAATAAACAACGCGATAAAATCCGTATATAGTAGTTTAATTTCAATGAATAACATTCGCGTAAACAGAACACAATATTATCCATACTTCTTATTCTGTATTTAAAAAGATTCATGGAGAAATAATTTTTTACCACAAGCAAAATTATTAGAATAACTAGTATCAACAAGAAAATAAAATAAAA
Source organism: Catocala sponsa (assembly GCA_963564715.1). Classification (NCBI taxonomy): domain Eukaryota; kingdom Metazoa; phylum Arthropoda; class Insecta; order Lepidoptera; family Erebidae; genus Catocala; species Catocala sponsa. The sequence continues at coordinate 5,152,948 of OY751349.1, forward strand.
TAAACAAAAATGTTAATACTTTTGTTTAACATCTTCTAAGTTTCAAATAACAACCCTTAGACTTCAAACAGTGGAATAACTAACAATAAACAAAAAGTGCAAATTAAAAGGTACGCTTTGATTAATCATTTACACGGTTCGTTGCTCCTGCAACTATTTACTCGGCATTAAGATGCAAGCACTTTAGACTATTTGCAGTACGAATGAAACACGATAGCAAATTGTCTGAGATTTAATCCAAGAATTTCAAAGTGAAGCAAAAGAGTAAGTTGTAGCAAACTTAATAAGGTTTAAAAAAACCGGCCAAGTGCGAGTCGGACTGGCGCACGAAGGGTTCCATACCATTATCTATAAAAACGGCAAAAAAATCATGTCTGTTGTATGGAAGGCCACCTTAAATATTCATTTTATTTGAATTTAATTATTTATTTTAAAGTGAATATATAACTAAATATTCTGTGAATATTTCAAGCGTCTACCTGTTGACGTTATCAATATCGAGCTAAACGAGCTACAAAATCACGTTTGTTTTATGGCCCTTTAAATATTTATTTTATTCTGATTCTTAGTATTTGTTGTTATAGCGGCAACAGACATACATCATCTGTGAAAATTTCAACTGTCTAACTGTCACGGTTCATGAGATATAGCCTGGTGACAGACGGACAGCGGAGTCTTAGTAATAGGGTCCCGTTTTGACCTTTGGGTCGGAACCCTAAAAAAAAAAGAACGCGTTATTTAAGTGGGTGTTTCGAAATCATGGATTTGACTGAACGGATGGCATAGAGCTTTAAGTGGTCGCCTCACCACTGCATCCGCACCTAGTGTTCCAAATGTGGACAACAATTTATGTGATCCACATATGGTTGTTCCGAATCTGGATGTTCAGGAATTATTCCTAGTGCGGTAGTTGTCTTTTAATAAAGAAACAAATAAATTTAAACAAAACATAATTCGGTACGTATTGTTTTCTATCTGTTTTTATATATTGCAGATTTGACGAGAGTGAATAATGTGAAGGGGTTTCTAAACGGGAAATATTTTTCTGCAATATGTGGCTGTAATATATTCCACAATAGTCCGGCCATCTCACCAACAGTTTAATGCCTCGACCTAGTAAAAAATAGAGACAAATCTACTCTTACGTCGATGTTGTATGGTGGTCCTTCTCCGGGTAGAGTCTCCTTGCCCATACTACATACATAGACTGAAAGGGTACGCAGAAGGAATACTATAATAATAATAATAATATCCTCCAGATCGAATTTCAGACATGGCGGCCAGTCTTAACGGAGACTGGCCAATTACGCAGGAGATATTATAGTGCACAAGTGTGTGCGCAAACACAAGTGCACTCTCTGTTTTCTAACTCTCACGATCCGATGGGACGGTAATCCGACACGACCGGAGAGAGATCAGGCGCTGGACCAACGGCTATACGTGCTTTACACCGCCAACATTCTAACTCCGGGCTGCTATTGAGATTTCTTAACTGAAAAACCCAATAACTGTTTGTTGGCCCGACCCGGGATTCGAACCCCAGACCAGCATGCATAGCAGTCACATTCACTACCGCTGCACCACGGAGGCCACTATACCCACATTTTACCAGCTATAGTTTTAAACTTAAAACACCACGACTTAGCAGACGATCCTACATTGTCTAACGGACACATTTCGAAACTCCATGTTGGTACTAAGAATTTCTTGACAGCGAAACTCAAACACACTTTGATCGCGATTCTGAAATCAAGACCACATGCACAGCAGATGCATTCACTACAGCTTCTTTTATGAGTAGTAGAGCCTAACTGATTTCAGCATAATTGGGCTGGCTCGACCGGGGAAGGACTACCCTCTCACAAAATATCAACGTGAAATAGCAGTATTCCTACTGTTGTGTTTTGTTCGGTGAGTGAGAGTGCCGGAGGCCCATTCACCCTCTTACCGACTTTTTCCTTCCCACTTCCTTTCCTAAAGGGTCGGCAACGCGCAAGTGATGCCTCTGGAGTTGCAGGCGTCCATAGGCTACGGTGACCACTTACCATCAGGTGGGCTTGTTTGCCACCGTAGAAGTATAAAAAAAAATAGCTGCACCACTAAGACAATCAAATTAAGGCCTACGTGCCTACCATATAGTCAAATGTCGATACTTAATTTCGTTAAATATGTACATTCAGTGATTCTTATATGTTTAAGTAACAAACATCGAAATATTTACATACGCCCTAACTAATATTATAAATGCGAATGTGAGTTTGTATGTTTGTTACGCTTTCACGCCTTAATTACTCGACCAGTCATCATAAAATTTTGCATACACTATGTCCAGAAACGGACATTTGACTAAAAAAGCTAGTAGGTATATAATATTAATTAGGATATTAAATCTAAAACAAAACGAACTCAACAAATCCCAATGCCTCAAGTTTTCAACGTTTAATAATACGGCGGAGTACCGCACCTCAATGTTGGACATTTTCTTTTATCTCCCTTTACACCCGAGTACAAACACTTTCCAAACTCATTAAAAGTTTTAACTGTTTTTAACTCGCCAAGCACGTGGAAAATGAGTGATATAAAACAATTAGAAGATGGTCTTGTATTACATCCGTATAAGTTTTGATGTCTTATTTTATGTATGGGGTATGTGTGGTACTGTACAAAACACTTTTTGACTGATACGATGATATCTATACCAATATTATAAAGCTGAAGTTTGTTTGGTGAAACGCGCTAATCTTAGAAATTACTGGTTCGAAGGAAAAAATCTTTTAGTGTTGGATAGTCCATTTATCTAAAAAAAGGCTATTGTAATATAAGCTATCTAACATCACACTACGACCAATAGGAGTGAAGCATCAATGAAAAATATTACAAAAACGAGGTAATGCTAAAGTTCTAATATTAAGTAAGTAGAAAATGATTAATGATAGAATGATAATGAGTACACGCGACGCGGTTGATGACCGGTAGTGGACTAATCTCTATACAGGGTGATTTTGAAATCGTGTAATTCCTTTTAACCACGCATTCTACTGGTGATATAGAATAACCCTGACCATATATTATTTATTAGAATTACGTTTTTGGAGAAATTAATGTACCGATATTTTTCGTGAAATGGTTTCAAATAGTCCATATAATAGCCATACCCGAAATGTATTTACTTTGTGGATTGACTCTGGTTCTTGAGATATTCAACATAAAGAACGGTTCCATCAGGACATTAGAACAATGAAACAAAGATATCAAGGCCGATGGGAAAGCCATATTATGATGGCAGACTATTGCTTGAGTTTAATAAGGGATTGTTCTGAACATACACACAATAGAAAAGCTTACAGATAAAGTTAATCTGATATTTTTTTTAATGATTTTTTGTTAATAGCATATACTAGCTATTGTCCGCGGCTTCGTTTGCGTTAATTTAGAATTTGACAATCAATTCGGGTTGTACTCTGCTTGTATAATAATTAATTCAATCATGATTCGAAAGGCACGTGGCGCCATATATTATCATAAGAACGTTATTATTGTTTTCCACGGGCACTGTAATTTTTTCGGGATGAATGGTAGCCTATGTCCGTGTCTGTACACCTGTCAACGTATATGCAAAATTTTAGGATGATCGGTTCAGTGGTTTAGGCGTGAAAAGGTAACAAACAAACAAATAAACAAACTCATTTTCGCTTTTATAGTATTAGTCAGGATTAGGATAGGATTATGTATTAAGTTTTCTTGTCGTTATTATATAGTCGCTTCTAAAATATATATTTAATATGTAATTGTATTTTTTTATCGACCTTCTCTCAGTCATATAGTTATAAGTAGGGTTGCCAACATATTTTCGAAGAAATATAGTATTTTTTAAATAAGCTATAACAAAATATAGTACATTTATAAAAATATAGTATTATATAAAACATTTATTTGTTATCTACTGTTTTTTTAATATTTTTATTACCTACTGTTTTTTATGGCTTTCGCATCAGCAGTAAAGGAGCGTCGATAGTTTTTTTTAATAAAGGTTTTGGTTTGTTGTTTTTCGTTGTTGAAATATAGTATTTTAGCATACTATGTATTTCTTCAACAGTATATAGTACGCAGACTCGAAATATAGTAAAATACTATATATTATAGTACGGTTGGCAACCCTAGTTATAAGGTCTTATTTCATAAACTAGAGTCCACTTAACAAATAAGATATTTTTCTCGTATTCAGCATACTGAACTTACACAAAATTGACTTCAACTTACCATGCCGCAAAATGACTGTTCCCCAGTGTTATTATCTTTATATTTTTATTATACCAAAAATAAATAGTTTCCTAAATAAAAGAAAAGCTATAAGCATATAATCTGATCACTGTCATAACAATAGCTGCTAAATAAATGTACAATATCCACACTTCTTAAGTAGCCATTTTCTCAGAAGTGCTCTCATAGAAAGTCAATACCTACTTAATTTTGTAGCATTAGGACAATGCCCTTACTTGAGCGGATTACAGCGCTTCATAGTATTATATGTACTATATTTTTATAAGAAAGAAGGTTTGTATTTACATTATACTCATTTTTCATATTAAAATACATTAAGTTTTATTATAGAGAGGAATATGAAATTCGAATATTTAAAAATGTTATGGTCTTGCTTTCGAATGTTGATCAATTCGTTTTTACTAGATTATTCGAATCGAAACATGATTTGATGATGGAATGATAGGTTTTGGTGGAGCGATTTAGCTTCAAGATGTTTCCTACGGTCCCAGACGACATTATTACCTTTTTTAGAACCTCTTACATAATTGGTGCCTTGAATATCGATATTCGCATATGCGTAGGCTCTGAAAATGCTAATGAAATAATCAATCAATATCAATGTTGTATGCATTCGAACAAGGAGTCAAATATTTCGATTTTAAAAAGATTCGAATAATTTGAATGGTTTTATCCCATCGCTAACTAAATAGTACACAGATTGACAAAAATATAATCATGGTCAAAAATAATAATTATTTAATTTCGTAAATTTAAAATATTTATATTTCATTTTTGTTACAAACATATAACTAGCAGTGTATGCTATTATAAAGAGGAAAGATTTGATTATTTGTGTGTTTGTAAGGGCTTAACTCAAAAACTACTCAACTAATTTAAAAATTCTTTCGTCATTAGAAAGCCCAGCGACACAGTAATTATTCCTAGTGCGAGTAAAAATAAAGTAATAATATCAATGTAGAAACCAAATCAAGTTAATATCGGAAACTAAAAGTTTACATCAGATTGCTACCTTAATAGAACCTTCATGTTGAAGCCAATTTATTTTGCAATACTTGTTAAGTAAATGTTCAGTAAAACATATTTATTAGGAGTGTAGCTTGAAGAGATTTTCACGGAGTATCATGTCCATTACATTTGCAGACGCCACTTTTACTTATATTGCTTTGATTTCTCCAAAACGCGTAAACTCAAGAATTCAGGCAATATTTTTATTTAAGTCAAATCCTGCACTAGTAATAATTCCTGCGTCGCCCACTTTACAAACATTCAAACAACGGACACAAACAACACTCAGACTCGGAGTACCTTATAGATCACACAAAGTTTTGTACCGTTTGGGGATCGAACCCACAACACTCAGCGCGGTGGCAGAGGCTAGGCGACCACTTAAACCAATACGCCATCCGTGCATTCGATAATTAGTCTCAGTTTTAATTGACTGAGACTAATTTTAGAGATATTATAATTACATATTTAAATCAGTAGTATAGTGTACTTTAGCAAACCGTTTTATCACTTTGATACTTAAACTATACAACACTGCGTGTCAAGAGGAAATTTCATTATTATTGTTCAAAAGAAAGCACCGTCAGCACTTTCTTCATTACCTTTATTACAATGTAAAAAACTATGCGTCCACATATATTTTAAGTAACCAGTACTATTTTATAATAATTGTAAATTCAAATCTTAATAGAATCATTGTCTGACGAGAGATTTCAAACTTACCTACCTTATCTCTGATAGAAGTCTTCCTCGATTAAGGGTACGTCAGAAACAAGGAGTAACAATAGTATAGATAGAGCACTAATATTTAGATAACACTATGAGCACCCAACTAGTTGAGAGAAGCGGTGAAGTTAATTAAATATTGACAGGGCGGCGTATAATTGAAAATTCGTTGCTTGAAGTATCCTCACCCTCATCAAAGTGCGCAGTTTGTAGTCAGACCACAGGCTTAGTATGAGGTCGGGGCGATCAATTCTATTTAAAAAATGCTTCATTTTAAAATACTCTCTCTCCCTCTTCCCGGCTATTTATCCCACATGGTGGTGGGTCAGCCTTCTTTATTTCCTTCTTCCACTTTACCCTTTCCTTGACGTCATTTTCAGGAGCATTGAATGCATTCATGTCTCTCCACAATACATCTGTCTACGTCATCTTGGGTCTTCCTCTAGCTCTTGAACCGGGAACGCATAGATCTAGTACCTGGTTAATTTTAAAATATAACAAAAATTTTATAACTTTAAAATCTCTCTCTCTCTCTCTTGGACAGCATTGAGGAATCTAGATCTTGAAACTTCTTCTTTTTAATTTACTTCATGTCCGGAGGACTGCCCTCCTCTCTCTCTCTCTCTACAAAAGCCCTAAATAGTAGTCTCTCCTATAATATCCCCGAAGAGGAAGGCAGAGATGTATTACACCCACATTTAACAATGTGGGTGTAATACATCTCTGCCTCTGATATAACTATCATATGGTCTTCTTCTTTCTTCTTTTTCGTGTGGTTAGTGGCCAACCTGTTGTCAAGAGTTGACATGGCTTAATGACTGCTGTCAATTTGACAACAACCGGGACCGACTTTTTACGTGCCCTCCAAAGCACGGAGATGCTCAGATGAAATACCACTAAGCGGTCACGCATCTATAGGCTGACCGCACCCAACGTTGCTTAACCTCGCTAATCGTTTACCGATCAGTGAGTGCATCTGGCTATGAGTATACATATGGTAGTCCTACGTAATAGTGGACAACCATAATATTAGAAAACGTACTAGGGGTTGGAGTTGGTCAAAATATCACGATTGGTCACAGGAGCGAGCAGGGTTAGATTTTCGTCACGTGGTCAATATCCTCTTGGGAAATCTCGCGCGTTTTCTTGCTATATTCAAATAATGGTGTCATATATGGTCCAAATTATTATTTATCTTTCTGTTTACAAAAATTATTTGAAAGACCTGTTTGAAAACCTAGATAGGGAGGGGGTTCTTGACATATACTACGGGTGGTCACGGAGGGTAAAAAGAGGGCAAAATTGGGTCACGTAGTATGGGTACATTCCTTAACTACTGCAGATCTCTTCTTCTTCCTAGCGATTATTAATCCCAGCTTATACCAGGGTCCGCTTATTTCTGGTCTAACGAGATTTAGCTGAATATCAGTTTTTACACGGAGCGACTGCCATCTGACCTCCGTAACCCAGAAGGATAATATCATTCTATGATTAGACCAGTCGTCAGGATATTTGAGGGCGCTGACTTCCCAATAACGACTGTCATAGATGTTCATGACAGCCGGGACCCACCTACATAATTATCTACCGGGCACAAATCGAGACTCTATTACTCCTACTAAGAATTTCGTAATTGTAGTACCTATACCAGAAGGAAATAAAAACGAGATCTCATAGACAGCAGTTGCATACACACTGCTCTACAGAATTTCTCAAGCAAATTAATATATTTTAGCCATATTTCTATTTTATATAACGCACGCAAAAATGTATTATAAGTACATACCTTTTAAAAGGTTTGACGTTTCGTCCAATGAACATGATCGCGTTAATATCTGCTTGCTGCACATGTTGAAAATATATAAATCATGCAACGCGAAAGTATAAGAGTGATTATCTCAGTTTGTTTAAAAGTGGAGACTCGTTTTCAACAGTTCAGCAATTTTTAGAATTGTTTGTATCGTCGATATGCTGTGAAAACCTTTTACGATCGAAATGTTTGTTTGCCATGTCAATGGCATTAAATATTGACAAGGACGACTGGCGTTCGGATTTGTTTTGCTATCGGGTAGAGTTTTGTAGATTTTTGCTGACAAGAGACTCTTAGTAAAATTACAACGTTTTGGCTGATATATGAACGTCACGTGATATTTATTTTTAACCTACCTCCCAATAATCCTGGCTGCTTTAATTTAAATACACTTTTCTTTAAGTTTTTAAAGAAAAGTGTAATTAAATAATTTAAAGTTTGTTATAATTTATACCGCTACAAATTCTGAAAAGTAATATAATTTCGATGTTGGTTACTGCTATGTATGGTTACCTATGCTATGTTAAAATATGAGTATGGATGCGGTCGTGGAACGCCGTCGCCTCCTTCTGTGAGGAAGTGATTTCCATCAAGGAGGCGGCAGAGCGGGAGAGGGAGCGTTTAAACCCTCCCCCCAACCGCAAAACCGGGCGCCGGAGGGCGCGAGATGACCTCCAGCCACCCTGAGGTTTGACCTGGGGGTGGTGGGCTTTGTGGGCCTGCCCGCCATCCGTTCAGCACCAGGTCCGAGAGGCGGCGTGCGTGTTCCCACGCGCGCCTCTGTGTCGTGTCCGTCTCCGGTCTTTTGTGTAGTGGCCTGCCGTTTTATACGGCGGGCCAAAACCTCGGCGGGGTCGCGACCGCATGTGAAAGTGATTCGCGCGTCCCCGCCGATAGTGGTTTGTCAAGGAACACCGTGGTAGGTTTAGTCGGTATTCCGGGAGGTCTATTTTATCGTTTTAACATCTTTCTTTTACCCCGGCGAGTCCGACATAACCCCTCCGTCCGCCCCCGCGGAAGGGTATGCGTCAATGCAATCCCCAAAGTAAAAAAAAAAAAAATATGTGTATGGATGCAGATTCTGATTTTGATACTGAGATTTCTTCTGCCGTACAAATTAAGCCATAACATCACCATACCATGACTGGTATGGCTTCATTTGTTTTTGTTGTACAAGCTGATGCTTGTAATCATGGCCTGTTCAGTCTGGCCGAAACGTAAAGCATCCAATGCTAAACAAAACGTATGACTTCGTTAATACCCGTTACGAACTAAACATATAAAATAACATGATTGTAGGAGGCATAAAAGCAAATAAAAAAATACCGATTTCATTTTCATTCAGCACAGCCCTTGCGGATACCAATACCCACAATTAAGTTTATTTCTTAACCTAAAATGAGCACCTTCATGTACCTACTAAACGTTTTCAGCAACCTATAAAACGTAATATGTAGTCTACTTAACTCCCCCAGGTCTTTTAGTACATAAACATTTTACTGGTTTACTACAGAGAGTTCACTTGGAAAACTGAAAGCATTTAAAACTTTAGCAAGAAATCGTTGGATAAGGTGGAATATTGCAGAGTCTTTACCCTTCAACTTATCTTTTAAACGGCTATTGAGATAAGTAGAGTTCGTGTATAAGAAATCTTGTGAAATTCAACTCCTCCAATTTTTATGAAGCTATTGAATTTTAGTGATAGAAGTGGGAAGACTCTAGGAAGACTTGATCTTCAGTTTAAGGGCACGGAGCTCTGATATTTCGAAGATTGTTTCTCCATAATATTTTTTTTATTTTTGTCAATTTTAATAGCAATTTGGTTTACAAATAACTAGTATTATTATTTACCACTCGAGCTACGCTAATATCTTTGTTTTAGGAGCGGATTCACACCGGTTGTGCAAAGAGTGAGATTTGAACTCACTAACTCTAGATCGCAACTCAGATATCCAATTGGCTACTGCAGTAGTCGTGCAATTCAAATAGGTAAATATATGTAATTATTACTCGATTTCTTTCATGATCTTAGCTAATACACGTCCGCTGCTGGACATAATATATGTAGGTCGCCCGCAAGGTTTTCCACACAGAGCGGTACTGGGTCATCCGCATCCAATTGACTTTTTAAATTGTTAATTATTACTAGCTCTAGGAGGTGAAGTAAAACGACCAAAAGTAAAGGTACACTGCTTATCAGATCAGAGATAAAAAGGCAAGCCTCTAGCAAAAACTATTTGGGGCAGCCTTTGGGCACTGCCGATAGAAGTGACAATATTATTCCTTATAAACACTTCTTTATAAACCAAAAGTAATTCAAAAATGGAAAGCGTTCGGTGACGATGACGCAAGTTCCATGATTTTTGTTCACCCAAGTGTACAACGCGCCTAAAGAAGTTTTCACTTCAAAAATTAATGTTATGTACTGCATAACCATTAATTACATGTAGTAACACATGCTCATAAAATCGTGTTATGTGCTATAGTTTTAAAAGAACTTTATGCAATTCATATTTTTTGTTAAAGTCATTCAAACTTACATACACGCACTCACATTAGAAAAGTAATTTATTTAAGTAGATTGAAGCACTTAAATTGTAATATCACATGTAACATATTTACATACAGATTTGGTTATATTACAGACCGTAATGTATATTTGATTGCTTGATAATCTCAAAAAGAAATAAAACTGAAACTTTGAAATTTAATAGCTTTCAATAGGATTGTTGACCTACATTTTTTTTATATCTTAGCCAAATAGTCAATGAGGGTTAGGGTCAGATAGACTGCATTATAAAACGTCTATGTAAACAAAATGACTAGATTGTTATAATGACTTGGTAACCGATACTCTAAATTACAAAGAAATATATAATAATATAATGTACAAAATCAAACGTAGGCATTTACCCAATAAGGCAATTACCCAATAGGGTAGTTGCCTATAAGATCTATGAGCAATAGCTCATCACTCACGAACATACAGAATATTTCATACATACAGAATATCATGCATCGTCTATTATTTTTACCTACTAAAACTTTTTCTGGATGAAAGGTACCCTATGTCCTTTTCTGCAGCCCTGAAAACGTGTATGCGAAATTTTATTTTCATTTACGTTTTCAGGGCTGGCTAGCAGAATGATCTGTTGACTAATTAAGTCGTGAAGTCGTACATAACAAACAATTGAACGCACGCTGTGACAGGAGAAAGTATTTGAAGTAAGAAATGTATTGTAAACGTATGAAATATTTAAAATACTTTGTTTACTGCCGTAAGAAGTTGGGAAATCATAACTAAGAAAGAAATCGAATAATTATGTTTTATACACAGCAAAATAGATAGATAGCCAAAACTTCCAAAGAAAACATTGCTTTGAATTCATATTCTTATAATAGTTGATTAAGATATATTTTTTTAATTATTTCCTATACGAACAGTCTCGCTATCCTAACTAATATTATAAAGGCGAATGTGAGTATGTTTGTTTGTAACGCTTTCACGCCTAAACTACTCGACTGAACATCATGAAATTTCGCATATACAGGGCAACAGAAAAGGAAATAGGGTACATTTCATCCAGAAAAAAATACTGTAACTAATCTGATCTAACTTTTAAACTTTAAACCGAGGACGAAATCTAGTAATTTTATAATAGTATAGAAAGATTAAATAATATCCATTGGCCAGTCTAAGGATAATCCTTGCGTCTCAAGAGACTTTACAAAGTTTGAAATAACTGACATAAAGAGCAGGCGGACTGAGAACAACTATTTATGGATACCACAATTTATTCTCCCTTGTGACTTGTCCATTTCTATACTGTTCTGAGGTCGTCGAATCTTTAAGACACTTTACAAATAAGTAGTGAATACGAAATAAACTACTAAGCCAACTATTACTGCAAACATTTCATTTATACCAGAGGTTCCCAGACGTTTTTTCTCATAGACCACTTTCAAAACTTAGCTGGTTCCGGTTGGCCCCTGCAGCTACATTTCTACCTTAATCCTTGACATTCGTATAAAATTTGATCAAATCTCTACGGGCTGAACTTTTTTTATTTTTTAGTAATTCTCTACCGAAAAATCGGTAGATTCGAGACCACTGGTACTGACTGTTACTTGTAAAAACTTGCATATTCCATAGAATATGCAAGTTTTAACAAGTAACAGTCACTGAGCTTCTTAAAATATTATCTGCCTACATTGATAGGTGAAGTCAAGCCAACATTTAAGTAATTCACTATCGAAAGCAAATAAATTTTCGTGGATCCCCCCGCTTACGAATTGTGAACCCCCATTTTTTTGTCACGCCAACGTAGACCTCCGTCGAGTCTCCCATGGATCCCTGGGGGACCACCTGGACCACTTTGGGAACTAAGGATCTATACTCTGAATAGATATACTATCTTGCTAATATTATCTCAAGAAATTTCTGTAATTAACTGTAACTTTCGGGATGAAAGGTCTTTTTGATTATGGAGAACCCTCAGACATATAGGCTTTCTCACGATGTATTCCTTTACCGTTAAAGCGAGTGATAATTAACTATTTTATACGCACATAATTTCAAAAAGTCGTAGGCATCAAATTGGCATCTTTGACATCAAATTGGAGACCTGGCAGGCTGCTTGGTAAATGGATTTCGATAAAACGTAGCAAACAAGACAATGTCCTGTGTTCCCATTGTATTCTTGCGAAGCAGCGGGCAGACGCTAATACTTTTCATAACGAAGATTAGGCCAAAGCATAGTAAGTCCGATTGACACTATATAAGCCTTTAAGTACAAAACTGACTTTAATCGTGCCAAAACAATAATCCAGGGTCATAACGGTAATTTGCTAGAACTAAATTATATTACAACTACGTAATAATAATTAAGCGAAATAAACAGAACCGAGGCTTAATAACCTTTTGGCTTGACAGGGGTCAAGTCAAGTCAAGTCAAAAATCATTTATTCATTTAGGTCACAAAGTAACACTTATGAACGTCAAAGTATATAGGTTAGTGAGTTTACTAAGTTACTGAAGCTACATTTAGGTTAGTTGCTAGGTTCAGGCAAAGGGTAGAGCCTATGAGAAACCTGCAAGAAACTCACGGCCACTCTTTTAAATCGTCAGTTAAATATAATTTCAGTATTTTACAACTCAGATTAACAAGGTGTTACAGCCATTATGCCATATACTACTGACTATAAAAGCTAAAGATAATAACAATAATAACTTAATAATATTATAGGGAGGAAATAATTTGAGCTAAGATATATTATTTAATATAAATATAAAATAGACAGTAGGATGGCATGATGGCGCATACACTTACACTTTGTGACTATGCAAAGGCTTAAATTGACTTATAAGTAATACAGATCTTTGAATCCTGTATGCAACAAGCAACTAGCTCCATAAGTTTTTGTCATTTAAGTAGTCGTTGACTGAATAATAACCCTTCCGAATAAGTTGTTTTAACAGCGTTTTTAAATTTAAACAATGGTAAATTAATTATGTTAATAGGTAATTTATTAAAAAAAACGTATACCGAGTCCCGCAAATGTATTGTGAACTTTATGTAAACGATGATATGGGCCTACTAACTTATGCTTATTTCTAGTGTTTACGTTATGAATATCACTATTCTTATTATATAAGTAAATGTTATGTTTAATAAACATAATGTTAGCAAATATATATTGCGACGCAACAATAAGTATGCCTATTTCTTTAAATCGATCTTTCAGGGAAACTCGTGGTCCTAAATTATAAATGCTACGTACTGCACGCTTTTGAAGAATAAAAATTGTCTCAATATCAGCTGCCTTGCCCCACAATAATATACCGTAGGACATGACACTATGAAAGTAACTGAAATATACTAGTCTTGCAGTATCTATATCAGTAAGCTGTCTTACTTTCCGAATTGCGTATGCGGCTGAGCTAAGTTTCCCTGCAAGTCACGATATTTGAGCGCCCCACTGAACTTTATGATCTAAAGTTAATCCTAAAAAGACTGTAGATTGAACAAAAGTAATAATAATTTCATCATTTAAAATTATATTCACGTTAGGACTCTTTACATTTGGCAATGTAAACTTGATACATTTAGTTTTTGTAGAGTTAAGTAGTAAATTATTCGTCGTAAACCAGTCCAGGACTTCCGCGAGTGAATCATTAACAGCACGTAAATTTGGTGCTTTTCGGTCTACTTTAAAAATAAGGGATGTGTCATCCGCGAATAAAACAATGTCACACAAATCCTGAACAAAGAACGGCAAATCATTTACGTACACTAAAAACAGAAAGGGTCCCAAAATCGAGCCCTGTGGCACGCCCATTGTGACTGGTAATCCAGAAGATCTACTTCCGTTGATATCAACGTGTTGTAGTCTATCGCTTAGGTAGGAATCAACTAAGTCAAGTGCAGTATCTCGGATGCCATAATGCCTGAGTTTTCGCAACAGCGTTTGATGGTCAACGCAATCAAAGGCTTTAGAGAGATCACAGAATACGCCAATGACATCTTGCGAATTCTCCCAGGCACTGAATATATGTTTTAAAAGCGTAACACCCGCATCTATCGTAGAACGGCCCTTCCTAAACCCATATTGATCTGCGTGAAATAAATTGTTTACACTGAAGTGGCTCTCTAATTGCTGTAATGTAATCTTCTCAAATATTTTACTAATAGCAGGTAATATTGAAATCGGCCTAAAATTACTGGGGTCACTTTTGCAACTATTTTTAAATAAAGGTATTATTTTACTACATTTCATTAAGTTTGGAAAAATGCCCACATCAATGCATCCGTTGAATATTGCGGCTAGGTGTGGCGCTATATTAACAATAATACTTTCAACTAATTTTACCGAAATACCCCAGAAGTCAGCAGATTTTTTTGAATTAAGCGACTTAAATACTTTTATTTATATCGTATCCCACCTGGTTTTCGAAGGATTTAATTAAGTTACTCGCATCCAAAAACAAAGCACATACTAAATTAAAGCGTTATAGAAATCCGAGAGATTATGATATGTTTTCAATGCTTAGAGCTCGAGTTAAGATTGTTGTGAAACAATGCTTCAAAATTTATATTGAGCGAATTGAAAGTGATCTTAGGGTCAATATAAAAGCTTTTTGGCGCTACACAAAAAGCAAACGTGTCACTAACAGCATCCCTAGTCGCGTTTATTATAAGAATAGAGTTTGTAACACGGGTACTGATATTGTCAACCTATTTGCAAGTTATTTTTCATCAGTTTATTACCTCAGTGCAACCACAAATTACTGTCCTAACTTCCAAACTTCAAGCTATGCCATTAGTCAATTGCATATAACAGATAGTGATATATTAAAAAAGTTAAAAAACGTGGACCTGACAAAAAATGCTGGCTTTGATGGTATACCGCCTATCTTTATAAGATTATGCGCGACTAGTCTTGTTACTCCGCTCTCAATAATATTTAACAAATCTCTTAAAGAGGGTGTTTTTCCTGATTTGTGGAAAATCGCTAAGATTACTCCAATCTACAAGTCTGGTGATAAAAGCGACGCTTCTAATTATAGACCAATTTGTATACTGAACTGGGCACGGCGCGCAGTTGGCGCGCGAGCGGACCTGAAATAATAATAATAATATAATATTCTATCACATACACACAACACCATCTAGCCCAAACTAAGCAAAGCTTGTACTAAGGGTACTAGACAATGGATATACATACATATCTACTTCTTTTTTTTGTAAATACATACTTATTATACATAGAAACACCCAGACCAAGACAAATATCCATGTTCATGTACACAAATGTTTGACTTGTGCGGGAATCGAACCCGCGACCTCAGGCGTGGCAGTCGGTTACACTAACCACTACGCCATCGAGGCCGTTGCACGCATGCAGCTCGCGAGCGGGTCGCGAGCGGCCCATTCGTGATGCATTCGCACGATGTGGACACACTCTTAGGTGCTGAAATATAATAATATATCATACATATCGGTTTGCCCTTGAGGGATATATCCGTGGCTATATGTATATACGCATGGCTTACTCTAGTATCATCTGCCTATTAAACATTATTTTTTAAAAGCAGATTCCTCGTGTCGTAGATGATTCCTGTATCCTGAGAGACTTTAAAATCATTCAGACAAAGGACTCAAAGAACACCCAGTTTTAAAACAAACCTACCTGAGATTTGACAAAACTACCTGAGATTTGACAAACCTACCTGAGATTTGACAAAACTACCTGAGATTTGACAAACCACAGAGGCTCGCTAAAGAACACCGATTACTATCAAGGATGCTTCGCGAGGCTATTGCAATCAAAAAACATCATAATTTCAATAAAGAAGATGGTTTGAATGTACCACCAGCTTGAGATCCAGTAATTCAAATAGTCAAACCCAAGAAGAAGTAAACCACAGCTAGACTTCTCTTCTACTTTGAGCTCATTCTGCGTAAATAGAAACACGGTACTTTGAAATAATTACACTGGAACATTGAGACAACTACCATCTTAGTCTCCCCGTGACCATGGCTGCTGAAAAGCAACCGAAATGTCGGGGAAACTGCAAACATAAATATAAATAGTTTTAATAGTTGCAATAATTTAATTAGCTTAAACATTAATAAAGTTTAATAGTAATAGTAGTGTAACAGTTTCTAAATTATGTAATAAAGTGTCAAATAAACAACGCGATAAAATCCGTATATAGTAGTTTAATTTCAAAAAGAAATTCTGGATCATGCATTTTCTGTCTCTCGTAGGAGTCGAAACCACAACATTCAGCACACTAGTCATTGTGTACATATATACAAAGATAGATAGACAAAGAATAACAAAACTCTCAGACCAAACTTCAGCATGAAATCGAATCGTACCGAAACTTTGTTTCTGAGCTCAAGTTTACATGCAATGCTTTGTCTATCTATCCGTTTCTACTGGTCGTCTTCGCTTAAGTAGGTATCAGTGAGCCCTTATTCGCAATTTTGAAGTTTTCCTTATCTCTCACTGATAAGACAAACTCGAGATCGTTACTATCACTGGCAGCTGTTCCTGGCGTCTTCCTACTTTATATTAATCGTTATAACTTCTTGACGTTATAAATTGTCTATGTGTCTAGTGATACACAATGGGGCAAAAGACATAGGCTGTATTTTTTTCTGAAGAGTTATTTTTATCTTTTGGCCGACCGATATATATATATATATGTCGGAGGAAACTATGAGTCGGGTTAATTGTTATTTACACGTATAATTCACAATATAAATTGTCTACGTCTTAATTACTTTTAAAATTCTTAATTTAATTTAATTTGATTTGTTAAATTATTCTATAGCTCATAAACATTATTAATCTAATAAAAGTTATGAATATTGTAATTCACGTAACGACCAATCAGAGCAGAGCGCGTGCTTGAGTGGGGTCGAGGCGCCATCTTTACTTTAGGAGGGCCGACAGTTGTTGAGACACATTTGAGCGATAGCGACTGATCGAGTCGGAACGTTGAGTTGTGAGTTGTGTTAAAAGAAGTAAGATCAGTGCCCTGAACCCACTGCTCGGTCTTAACTGTTATTTTTCATTCGACATTATTGTGAAGTGAAAATACTGTTTATTTTAAATACAAATAGTGTAAAACCGGCATCGTTGTGTTTTGTGCTCGCATATTACCCAGATAACGCCCACTAAACCCGCAACCACTACTGACGTTGCCATAGAGAACAATACATCTCCGACATATATATATTGCTGGTCCAATATTACAAGGTACTATGTTACATTTTTGAACATATATGTTGTATATATGTATATATATACTACTTGAACGGTCAGCGTTGTAGTTTTGATTCCCAAACGGGACAAAAAATTATATGCTCACATTGGGTCGATTCGCTTTGCGTGTTCTTTGCTTCTCACCATACAATGATTATAATAATAATAATGTCCTCTAGACTGAATTTCGGTCACGGCAGCCAATTTTATTGGAGACTGGCCACTGGCCATCTGCGCAGGAGATATTATAGTGCAAATGTATGTTCACGAATACAAGTGCACTCTCTGTTCTCTAACTCTTATGAGTCGATGAGATGGTAATTCGACACAACCGAAGAGAGATAAGGTGCAGGACCAACGGCTTTACGTACTTTTCAAGGCACGGGGGTGTCTATTACCGCCAACTTCTTAATTCCGGGCTGCAATTGAGATTCCTTAACAGAAATACACAATAACTTTTGCTGGCCCGACCCGGGATTTGATCCCGAGACCTCATGCATAGCAGTCATAATGACATGTAGCATGAGTCTCATACTACGGCTTCACTACCGCCGTGTCACGATATGTACATTTTTAAAATCAATTTATTAAATGGTTATGTAGCCACAGAAATTAGTGATATTCAAATCAGATTCATGGTAACATCGTACATTACCCTGTCACTGATACCTCTAGCTCACCTCTCAGGTAATACAAGCGTTATAGTACACCGCATACATTCTTCTCCCTAGCCTTTATTATTCCCAAGTCACTTGGGGTCGGCTTTCTAGTCTAACCGGATTTGACTGGATATCAGTTTTTACACGGAGCGACTGCCATCTGACCTCCGCAACCCGAAGGCTGACGATACCCTAAGGCTAGACCAGTGTCAGGATATTAGAGGGCACTGACTTCCCAATAACGACTGCTATAGATGTTCATGGCAGCAGGGACCGACGGCTAAACGTGCTCTCCGAGGCACGGAGCAGGCGATAATTGTCAATAAATACGCACATAATTTCGTAAAATCATATAACTTCCGAAAGTCAGAGGTGCGCGACGTGGGTTCGAACGCGAGACCCTCTGTATTGCAGTCTGTTGGTCTCCCCACTGAGCTATCGCTACCGCATACATTGCATATGAATAATTTATTGTCAAATGAGATACGACGTTGTGGAGTACAGTCATAAATCTTTTTCAGATACATTGTATTTTGACTTCAAGTGCAATATATGCATGAATACCCCAGAGATAGATATACGTAATATTTGTGCTTCTAGTGAAAAGAGATTTGATAACTTTTTACTTTTACGTTGCATTATTTATGTACTAGATTTTGTCCGCGGCTTTGCTCGCGTAAATGTAGGTTAGGTTAGGATTAGTAGCAGTATTTTTCTAGATTATAGGTACTCTATGTCCTTGTCTGTTCTCCTATGCTAAATTGCATGATGATCAGTCAAGTAGTTAAAGCGTAAAATCGTAACGAACAAACTCATATTCGCATTTATAATATTAACAAATAAATTAGGATTAGATATTGCCTCGATGTGCATGAAGTTCCGTCCCGTTTGATTTCAGGGTTGGACAAAGTTTTATTGAGCTTGAAGTCACCAAATTCTCAGTAGTGGAGACTATAACTGCTGGTAGATGGTAATAGACTTGCTCGCTATTACATGGGACCTAAAACTGTAACCGGCTGTATAGGCTTACACAGGGACATGGGTCCAACATGCAGAGGCCCTTCGAGAGTTTTAATTTAAAGTGAGATGAGACACTTACCGAGACACTAGCCGCGGCAGATGTAAGTGACTATTGCTATGTATGGAATCTAATTCTATTCTGGTCTATAAAGATGGGTGTTTGATGGTTTGGTAAAATGCAAACTATATAATATTGTCTTCTGTTTACGCGAATGTTATTCATTGAAATTAAACTACTATATACGTTTGTTAGTTTCAATAATTTAATTAGCTTAAAATTTGTAAAGTTTAATAGTGATTATAGTAGTGTAAAAGTTTTTCAAAAAATTTTGTAACAGTGTCAAATAAACAACGCGATAAAATCCGTATATAGTAGTTTAATTTCAATGCAAACTATTGTTAGAAAACGGCGTCGTGATATACTGTCCCAGTACAAAGTCGGAATGGCAGACGGTGACTCACCGACTCACTAGATGGGCTCCCTGTATAGTCGCCATAGACATACAGGCCTTAAAAGCAACAGAGGGCAACACCGGTGTGAGCGGCTAGGGGCGTCGAGCGGTACGGCGCCGGTTTCACCATCACGGGTCTCGTGACAACGGAGACCCGGTGCGGGTTTCTCCGTAGTTATGTCCTTGAAAATGACACTTCCACCCCCAAGCATATAGCTCTAGCAGCCTCCCTCTGACCAGCCGACCAAGGCAAGCCAGAGTTGAGAGTCCTACGGGCGCTCTTGGAGTTCCACTCCAGCCAACCAGTAACGGCAAGCCGGGAACGAGGCCCTAACTGACTCTCTGAGGCATTCAGGACCGCAGTGTCGCCACTCACATTCAGATCGCCACAAGCTGCCCTGCGGTTTGTGCGCTTTTACTTAACCTGGTGATACATTTTTGTTTACATCACAAGGCGAAGGTGATAGTTTAAAAGCTTGTGTACTGTACCCTCCGATATTGCGTTAGTCTCATGATGAGATAACGACTGTCCCAGAGGGATCTATTATTATAATTATTATTATATCAAAATTCTGTTGTATAAACCAAATGGCTGGAGAAAAATTAAGGCATTGGAAATGAGATGCTGCAAACAAATGGATTAGTTCTGAGGTTAACATAAAAAGTGATACGTTTTCGCTTATGTTATACATTGAAATGAAATGAATATGTGTGATTTCTATCTACAATGCTTTTCGAGGCTATTTCAATTAAAAATCGCCCTAATTTCGATAGAGAAGATTGCTTCTGATGTGATTAGACAATGCTTGCCTCAGCTTTTCTTCTGACACTGTTTCATTCACTTACTACGAACGTCCTTTTTTGTGGCTTATCATCAAATAATCCTTGATGAAATGAAGAGAGATGAAAGATATGAGACTTGACCGAAACCACATGTTTCTTCAGTTAATTCCTTCCTTCCTATATTTTTATAGTATAGATAATTCCCGAACCAGCAAACAGCACAGCAGACGCATTTCATCCTTACTAATATTATAAATGCGAAAATGAGTTTGTTTGTTTGTTACGCTTTCACGCCTTAACTACTCAACCGATCAACATGAAATTTTGCATACAGGTCAGGGGTACAGAATAGGACATAGGGTACAACTACATTTACGCGAGTGAAGCCGCGGGTGGAAACTAGTATTTAAATAAAATTAGAAGTGAAGATGCTTTATTGCCGTATTAATATTTGTTGTTTTTTAAAAAGACAAATCCTGCAGGAGGAATGATTCCTGTATAGCGGGGAACTTTACAATCATCAAGCAAAGAATACAAAGATCGTCCAGAAACGTAACATTTATTTGTGGATGACACAAATTTTGTTTCGTGTAATTTTCAATTCCACAACACTCGGTATAATGACAATGATGAGCTGACCACTTGAACAACTTCGCTATTCGTCAATTCCCCTTAGAATTCCAGGTCAATGGCGTTCTTATCAATTTGCTTTGTAACCTCAGCAGGCATCGACCCTGCTCATACAGTACAGGAAAGCCACACAAATACACCACAATTTACCATACACTAGCGACCCGCCCCGGCTTTGCACGGATTGTACAAACCCTTAACAAATTATACACAAAACCTTCCTCATGAATCACTCTGTCTATTAGTCAAATCTGAATGAAAATCCGTTCAGTAGTTTTTGAGTTTATCGCGAACAGTTTTTTATAAAATCGAACTTCGTTTTATGAATTAATTAGCTTTTCCCGCGGCTTCGCTCGCATTAATTTAAAATTTGACAATCAATTCGAGTAATTCAATCATGATTCGAAAGACACGTGGTGCCATCTATTATCATAAGAACGTTTTTGTTGTTTTCCTCGGGAACAGTAATTTTTTTCGGGATGAAAGGTAGCCTATGTCGTTTCTGTACACCTGACAACGTATATGCAAAATTTCAGGATGATCGGTTCAGTGGTTTAGGCGTGAAAAGGTAACAAACAAACAAACTCATTTTCGCTTTTATAATATTAGTTAGGATTAGGATGTAGTGTTAATGATAGTGATCATACAGCATTCATAATTTCTTAGTAAATCTTGTATCGCCCATTAAATCCACAAGCCCTAACCATGTCAGTAAGCCTTTATTAATACATATTTATATGTAAATAAAGCCTGGAGCGTCATGTGAATAATTAGTGTTTCCTTTGAGCAAGTCTTCTTTGGTCTCGTCGTCGTTAATATGTGGTAGTAAGGCATAGAAATTAAGCCACTTGAACTTACATTAAAAACTTTATAAAAGTCTTCTACCCTTTTTTAGCTAATTAAGTTTTAGGCATTATGCTTAGTAAAGCGTAATAGCAATTTAAGTAGACTTTAAATGACCTCGAATCCTTTTTGCAAAAACTAGTCTATTTATAAGGTTTTGTATACCTTATAAATATACTAGTTTTTGCCTGTAGCTTTATCTACGTTAATTCTACTATGAATGGTCTACCAGTCTGCCAATTTTCATTCGTTAAATGGATTACACGTGACGAGTGACAAACATACAAAACTCCGTACATCTTGACAAACATTTACATTTATTTATTTACATGTTTTTTTTTTTTTATAATATTAGTAGTAAAAATATTTATTCTATAGCAGTCGGTCCGGAAGTATGTTAGTGTGAAGAAATACGCTGTGTTAGCTTGAAATCAATTATAGTGCTGTTTGTAATAAATATAAAGTTGAAATATTTGGTTTAGAAATGTTTGAGTTTTAATGGATTTTTGGACTATTTCTTTTGTTGTTAAAGGGGGGAATATTGTAGCGACACTGCTGACGCATTAGTTTTGTGTAGTCAGGCGCAAGTATACAGTAGCGCCGCGCGGCAGTCGTCTCCCCGCAACCACCCACTTAGCTCGTAGTCCAATATGTATTTATAGTATTTATTTCTGGTACCAGTAAATATATAACCATATCTATCAAGAAGTATTTTATTTGGACTCCACAACAAGAACTTTCATTTACCCCCACATATCATACAAATTTTTGTCCCGTGTGTCAAACCCACAACACTCGGTAGTGGCGAGGCCAATCAAACCGCTGCGTCAGCCATGTAGCGACTATTTAAAACGGTAACTGTAAGCTAGCTTTAGCTTACAGATATATGTGAATGTCATTACATTCCTCTATCTATACCTATGTACTAGCGGTCGCCTAGAGGTCAAAATTCGACCAAAACTACCTAAGCTTGCTGGTTTATTTTCTTTTTTCTTTATTACATATAAATAAGGTACTATTTATTGTAATAAAGGAAACTTGTACAATTCTTTGTAACAATGGTTACCTATAGGTAACCATAGTTACAAAGAATTGTACGACGTGAGACGAACAATGCCGAAATACATACTACGAATGCATGGTTGTGTGCGTGTAGTGCTTTCTCATTAATTTAATGTATTTCTAATGCATATTTTATAAAAATATTAGGATTCGCCCCTCCTTCTCCATGTAAACTTTAACTGTGCCAAATTTCATGCTCCTCCGTCCGCGCAAAATTGGTAAAAAGGGGTACAAAGTTTTTGCTTCACGTATTAATATATAGATACTAATATTATGAAACGAAAGACTTAAGTTTTTGTTGGTTTGTTAATAAAGATTTAACTTAAAAACGACCCAACTGATTTTAAAATAATTTCTCCATTTGAAAGCTATATTATCACCGAGTAACATAGGCTATAGTTTATTTTAAAAAACAGTACTGTTACTAATATAACCTAACCTACTTTTATGCGTTGATTAATTATTTTAAGAGACACTTTGAAGACATAATTATAATTAACTTTAATGATGTTTGCAATTCTATAAGTATTCAATGCGAGCGAAGCCAAAAGCTTATATGTTTATATAGAGTAATGTGTATATCGTGAACTGTAAACCAATTTACATCTAACTTGTGTTCATGGTTCGGAACCGTGCACATCGTTTGAGCGCATCGTAGGCAAGCTCGATAGGATTTCAGCCGAGTTGCTAGCCGCTCGCCATAGCTAATGCATACTTCATGAAGGCATTCTATCGTAGCAGTATGACACTTCGTATTATACCTAGAAATATAATGCTCGTCAATCTTTAGCAAAAACAACATACAAAATTTGATGCAAACAAATAAAAAATATATAAAAACATAGAGTAGTAGAGCCTTGCTGATTTCAGCATGAATGGCGGCTCGACTAGGGAAGGACTACCCTTTCACAGAATATCGACGTAAAACAACAATATTTCTACTGTTGTGTTCCGTTCGGTGAGTGAGAGTACCGGAGGCCCAATCACCCTCTTTCTACCTTCCCGTTCCTTATCCTTCCCACTTCCTGTCCGCTGGTGTAGCAGACCCGGTCCAGTTCCATAGGCTACGGTAAACACGTACCATCAGGTGGACCGTATGCTTGTTTGCCAACTAAGTAGAAAAAAAAACCAATAAGTCGTAGTAACAGTATATAAATAAAAAAAGCACTAACAATTTATATATATATTTTAATCTATACTAATATTATAAAGCAGAAGAGTTTGTTTGTTTATTTGTTTGTTTGGATGAACGCGCTAATCTCAGGAACTACTGGTTCGAATTGAAAAATTCCTTTTGTGTTGGATAGCCTATTTATCGAGGAAGGCTATCGGCTATAAAACATCACGCTACGAACCACAGGGTCGACGCAGTAACCATAAACGCTGGTGAAACCACGGGCACATCTAGTCAATTCATAAACATAAAAGTTATGAGCAAGCATAGCACAGACGATTTCTTTGAAGTCTGTTAAATCCAAACACGCATGCAAAAGTTTTATTTACATATACTAAAGTTTTCTAAAAATCTAGCTTCTAGCTTTTCAATCGCTAGTTCTCTAGCCTGACAAAAGATCAAAACATAATATCAGCTTTAACGATATTGCACTCACGAAATGTAAGTGCTTCAGTGTTAGATGAAATGCATAGTTATGTTGACATGTCCCAGCTCACTACTTCGAATAACAAAAATAATCAGTTGCAACTTGCACTGTATACGTAAGAGGAACTTTCTCAAATTGAAACCGAATGTAGATTGCTGTCGAGATTTCGAGTAAGTTTGTTTTGGAATATAAATGTTTATGTAGTGTAGTGTTATGGTTTTAGAAAATCTTTTTGAGTAATAATATCGTCTTCTGTTTGCGCGAATGTTATTCACTGAAATTAAACTACTATATACTGATTTTATCAGGACGCCGAGCTTCAACATGTCAAGCAAGTACTGCAAGATAACAAGCTCCAACAGCCGCGCCGCTGTCACAGATCCCGAGAAAAGCCAGCCACAGTCGAGCGCAGCTGACAAGATTGGCTACATCTTGAAGCGAGCTTCAATCAACACATACTTCAAGCCGCCAACGAAGATAAGTCAATTTTTACCATCCGTCAAGTGCCAACTACCTTTACAAGATGCAGGGGTCTATAAAATAGATTGTGCGTGCGGACTCTCATACATTGGTCAAACCAAGAGAAGTATAGGCACTTGCATAAAAGAACACATAGCTGATGTAAAACACCAACGCTCGTTGAAGTCTGCTGTTTGTGAACATGTGCAACAGGGGACCAACCACTACCTGAGATTTAACAAACCACAGATGCTCGTTAAAGAAAAAACATAAATATAAATAGTATAATAGTATAGTAATAGTATATAATTTAATTAGCTTAGAAAATAGTAAAGTTTAATAGTAATAGTAGAGTAACAGTTTTCAAAATTTTGTAATAAACTGTCAAATAAACAACGGGACTTTTTGGGTAATGTTTAGTTGTTGTGTAAGTTTGTCTCGGGGCAAGTTAGCTTATACATGCATACATAGATTCACGCCTGTTTCCCAGAGGGGTAGGCATAGACTACGGATTTCCAATCGCTACGATCCTGACACACTTCTTTGGCTCCATTTACTTTCATCACATTCCTCATACACGCACGCCGGTTTATGGTGCTCTTAACCTAGCCTTTGCCCTTTTTTATTTTTATTTTTAACTGGGGAGAATGCTTTGACGCATACCTGTCCGCCGGGCGACGGAGAGGTTATGTTGGACTCGCCGTGGAAAGATGGTGAGCGACATCCCGGTAATACCGACTAAACCTACCACGGTGTTCCTCGAAATAACCGCAATCGGCGGGGCCGCGCGAATGCTTTAACATGCAATCGCGACCCCGCCGAAACTGGGTCTTTGTCCTGGTGTAAATTAGCTTATGTTTGCATTAAGTTGTGCGGTCCTCAGTTTTATGTCTGAGTCGGGCAGTGTTGTTAAGTTTTGGAAAAATATCAGTAGTCGCACGGACTCTTGTTATGTACCTGGTATGCGCCCAATAAGTCTTTATTACGTAGGACCTGAAGTATAGCTGGCGAAATATGGGTGTAATACACATCTGCATACCTGCTTGCATATAAGCATGAATATGTTGAGCCTCGCTGATTTCAGCATGAATGGGCCGGCTCGACCGGGGAAAGACTACCCTCTCACAGAATATCGACGTGAAATAGCAGTATTCCTACTGTTGTGCTTCGTTCGGTGAGTGAGAGTGCCGGAGACCCAATCACCCATTTTCCCCTCTTCCCACTCCTTCTTCTGCCCACTCCTTCTTCTTCCCACTTCCTTTCCTAGAGGGTCGCCAACGCGCAAGTGATACCTCTGGTGTTGCAGGCGTCCATAGGCTAAGGTGACCACTTACCATCAGGTGGGTCGTATGCTTGTTTGCCACCTTAGTTGTATAAAAAAAAACATTAAAATTATGAAAATAACTTTTACCTATTAAAAAGCTTGATAGTTTTTGAAAAGGTTTAGATGTTTCACACACAATAAAAACGTAAACTACTCAACAGGTTTTAATAAAACTTGGTCATCGTCTGTCATTTTATAGACACAAAAAAAATCTCCTGGAGATTGAGTAACGGTTAAGCTAATATAGATAGACTATTTCCTAGATTAACACAGGTGGTTTCTTACATGTCTGAGAGTTCTCCATAATATTCTCGAAGATATGTGAAGTCTGCCAACCCGCATTGGGCCAGCGTGCCCAGCAGTGGGGCAGTTTAATACAGAGCTGATATAATTATATATGCACATTCCTTTTTCACACACTTAACTAATGTCTATGCTTTTTAATTTAATGTATTTAGACTGTATCGAAAATGGTATCCTAAGAAAAGTAAAGTTTAATGAAAAGGGTTTTGGAAAATTTATAGCGTTACTGGTTGTGGTTACAAGTTTTGGTTTCATTGTAACCATCAGGACGAGAAAGCGGCCGTGAGAAATTGTATCAAAACTTTATAAAACATTTCTTATCGCGTTAATTATTCTCGGATTAATTAAACTTCTTAATTTTCAAATTAACGTTAATTTGTATACAAATTTATACCTTGAATAAAAGCTGTTTTCTAGCAGTATTTAGTTTGCTCCGTAATAGCTTTGTTCCTAGTTTATAGAAGACTAGATTTTGCCCGCAGCTTTGCTTGTGTAAATATATGTTATCACAATTTTCTTTTCATCTTTTTCCTGAATGAAAGGTACCCATGTCCTTTTTTGTACTTCTGACAACGTGCATGTGAAATTTCTTGATAATCAATCGAGTAGTTAAGGAGTGAAAGCGTAACGAACAAACAAATAAACAAACTCACATTTATAATATTGGTTAGGACTAGTTCTTGCCCGTGGTTTCACCCGCTTACGTTTCTATTGCGTTCTACTGAAGTGGAGATGTAACTTCGCTTTCGTAGTTCGTAGCGTGATGTTATTGTAACCTACTACATTTTGCCCACGACTCCGCTCGCGTAAATGGCGGTTATGTCAATTTTCTATTCATCTTTTTTCTGGATAAAAGGTACTGGTAATGTCCTTATCTGTAACGCTGATAACGTGTATCTGAAATTGCATAATTATCGATCGAGTAATTAAGGCGTGAAAGTATAACAAACGAACAAATAAATAAACACACACTCACATGTGCATTTATAATTTTGAGTAGGACTAACTGTCGGCCGCTGTTTCACCCACGTTTCTGTTCGGTTGTATTGATGATCTGTAATTCATAGCGTGATGTAATATATCAGTCACGAACTGTAATTGACGCGGGCGATGTCGCGGGCAAATGGTAGCATATAATAACATTATATAACTAAAACCAGCTTTATATGATTTAAGGCTGTAGCTCAAAGGATGTGCCAGAGATTAAGAGACACTTGATGTCGTCGCTAAGCACTCTCGCTTCCTTACACTAAAATGCACTTGTGTATAGAGGCACTCATAGCCAGTTGCACTCACTGATCGGTAAACGATTAGCGAGGTTAAGCAACGTTGGGTGCGGTCAGTCTATAGATGAGTGACCGCTTAGTGGTATTTCATCTGAGCGTCTCCGTGCTTCGGAGGGCACGTAAAAAGTCGGTCCCGGTTGATGTCAAATTGATAGCAGTCGTTAAGCCATGTCCGAGGCCTACGGGCGGCTTGAACAACTCTTGATAACAGGTTGGCTACTAACCACACGAAAAGAGAAAAAAGAGACTTCTGTATATGTATATAGAAATCTATACTAGTATTATTACACTGAAGAGTTTGTTTGTTAGCTGGAACTACCAGTCATATTTTACGAGAGAATGTCTATGGCATTAAGTCCGCCTTTGTACATTGTGCGGATACGTATTACAATACCGAAATTTAAAAGATTGTATTTTTAAATACCTATGGAAGAAATCCCGAAAAATTAAACGCCGAATGATTGTTTGGCCAAAAGTTCTAAATCCCGAAGATCCAAATCCCGGATAAACTGGCTGGCTAATACTTAGGCCATCCGTACGATTCCGACTCGGAAGCGGCAGATTGTGTTAGGTTCACTTTTGTAAATCCACCCAGAAATAGGAGCCCCGCCAAGCGGGGTTCCGCCTCCATCCAAAACTCCCATTAGTTCTACCATAGAACAAGTGGAAGTAGTGAACGTAGATTATTTCACGTTAGTTCTTCATTCGGTATTTCGTCCATTCGGGGTTTCATCCTTTCGGGCATTTCGACATCGGTATTTTATGTTTCGATATAACGGCTATCGGCATTTAAAATTTTCGGTATTGTGAATTTCGTTGTTTTGGACGTCGGTATTTCAGTCATAGTTATTATGAAATTTCGGTATTATAATACGTACCCCATTGTGTATATGATATTTATTTATTAGAAGCTGATGTACTCATATAATACTTGACTTCAAGATGGCGTCTCAGGGTTAAACATGCGCCAGATTTTAAGTTAGACTTTCAGCAATACAACTGTTACAACCACATTCAATTTCATGCAGTAGTTTTTGCGTGATGCGCGTACAAACACATAAACAGACAAAAATTCTAAAAATAACTGTTTTGGCTTCTATGGCTCTTTTAAAATCACCACACCCACATACATTTTCTTAAATATCTTCCTGTAGGTTTTTCCTAGGGATTCGCTCGCGTAAGTTAGGTTAGGTTAAGTTCGTAACAGTACTTTTTTCTAGGTGTATATACATACATACATAGATTCACTTCTGTTTCCCAGAGGGGTAGGCAGAGACTATGGATTTCCATTTGCTACGATCCTGACACACTTCTCTGGCTTCATTCACTTCATCACATTCTTCACATTTCATTTTCACATTTTTTTCTAGATGTAAGATACACTATGTCCTTTTCTGTTCCCCTGACAACGTGTTTGCGAAATTTCATGATGATCAGTTGTGTAGCTAAAGCGTGAAAGTGTAACAAACAAACAAAAAACAAAGTAACATGCGCATTTATAGTAATGGTTAAGATGAGCTCTCGCCTGCGGTTTCGCCCGCGTTTCTGTTGCGTAGCAGAGTAGTAACTGCTTCCGTAGCTCGTAGCGTGATGTTATATGTAAATTTTGTCAATACTTTTATTTCCCTCGGGAAAAGTTCTTTTTCTGGATGAAAGGTATTCTATGTCCTATTCAGTTTATCGAAATGTCATAATGATTGGTTGTGTAGTTATGGTGTGATAGCGTAAACAAACAAACAAACGCACATTCGCATTTATAATATTAGTTAGGATTACGATAGTTAGGTTCACGGTCATATTAAAATTTTACACATACATACATACATAGATTAACGCCTGTTTCCCAGAGAGGTAGGCCGAGACTTCGGATTTCCATTTGCTACGATTCTGACACACTTCTCTGGCTTCATTCTCTTTCATCACATTCATAATTTATATACTATTGTTCTTTATCTAATGTAGCACGTTTTTAATGTGGCATCGTGATGCTATGAGTTACATATAAGCCTTACACACTTTTATAGTGATGTTGACAAGACGTAAAACAACATTTAAGACTGCGCAGAGCGTAAGGCCGGGACTCCACCAAAGCAGAGATGTGTGCGGTGTGTTGTGTGCTGTGCGAGAAGAGATGTTTTTCAACTCGGGGGACTCAACCAAAGCGGAGATGTGTGCGGTGTGCTGTGCGAGAAGAGATATTTTTCATCAAGCAAGATGGCCGGCCGGCGCGCGCGCGGGGCTCTGCGGGTTGCTGGCGGGCGAGAGGGGGGAGGGTGACATCGCTCATTGCACGCCGCTCAGATCTCTCGTCTCCACTGCGCGTCGTCCGCGCACAGCTCACATCTCCGCTTCCATCGCGCCATACAAATATTACACATCTCTGCACAGCGATCTCCACTGAAGCTGAGTGGAGAGGAGATGTGTCAATAACACAATTCTATTGGTTGTTTAAAAAACATCTCCTCTCCGCCCATCTCGTCTCCGCTTTGGTGGAGTCCCGGCCTTAGACGCGGTCCGACTGAATGACAGAGCTCGTTATTTAAATCGGCGCGCGGCCGCCATAGTAAAATTGTATGGAGGATTTGAAATGCTTTTTAATAAATATTTATCTTTACTAGTGGTTGCCTAGTGCTCGAAATTCGACCAAAGTTTGCCTGTAAGATATTACTGATATAATAACATATATGGACATTATTATGTCATATATGTAACCATAGTTACGCGCTTCGACTGCGTGTGTCAAATGCATGGTTGTGTGCGTGTAGTGGTTTTTCATTAATTTAATGTATTTCTAATGCATATTTTATATAAATATTAGCATTCGCCACTTCTTCTCTGTATAAACTATAAGTGTGCGAAATTTCATACTCCTCCGTCCGCCCAATTTTCGTAAAAAGGGATCCAAAGTTTTCGCTTCACGTATTAATATATAGATTGTCAACCAATAACTTAAATATTTGGGACGGGAAAATTGTAATATAACTATTTATGTTTCGTTTAAAGCTGTAAAATAGGATAGATTTCTACCGTTATAATCTAAAAATCACGTAACACGAGCTTACGTTTTTGCATTTTTCGTGCAAATTTGCGTAATTTTGTAAGCGAAAATATTAATTATTTTAAGATTTTTAACCGACTTAAAAAAAGGAGGAGGTTTCTCAATTCGACCGTACATATATATTTTTTTTATTAATCGGAGTAATTATAAACACATTCATTGTTATGGTAAATGTATATTTTATATTTGTATTAAACAAAAAGTGTTGATTTTATCAACTTAACTGTGACCGCCTGTTTTGGCACATTGCGCTCGGCGCAGTCTTAATGTCGCTATGAACCATTCCAACAAATCTCCTGAAACCACCACGACCTCTACAGAGAGACTAACGTCCTGTACATTTAACGCTTAATGTTCAAGCTTAGCAATATTCCGTTCAAGAGTATGTATTTTAGACAGCGGTTAAGAAAATTGTGGTCATACGACTATGTTAGGGTTATGGACCCCATTATTATAGGAATCGGTAATGAAGCTTATAAATACAGAAATTAAAATATATACTTTTTTATACAACTAAGGTGGCGAACAACCATACGGCCATCTGCCCACCTGATGGTAAGTGGTCACCGTAGCCTATGGACGCCTGCAACACCAGAGGCATCACTTGCGCGTTGCCGACCCTTTAGGATAGGAAGTGGGAAGGAGAAGGAGCGGGAAGAGGGAAAGAGGGTGATTGGGCCTCCGGTACTTTCACTCACCGAACGAAACACAACAGTAGGAATACTTTCACATCGATCTTCTGTGAGAGAGTAGTCTTTCCCCGGTCGAGCCGGCATATTCATGCTGAAATCAGCAAGGCTCTACTACTCATATTGATTATTTTTGATTATGAATTTTATTGTGATTAAATTAAATTATTTTAAATAAGATTTTGCCTGTGGCTTTGCTCGAATAAATGTAGGATATGCTAGGTTAGGTTAGTAACAAGACTTTTTTCTATATGAAAGGTAACCTATGGCCTTTTCTGTTCCCGTGACCACGTGTATGCAAAATTTCATGATCATCGGTCGAGTAGTTAAGTCAAAAGCGTAACAAACAAACAAACAAACTCTTATTCGCATTTATGATATTAATAAGGATTAATATAAATTGTGGTCATACGACTGTTAAAGTCATGTGCCCCATGCTATAGGAATCTGTATAATATACTGTACTAGCTGACCCGCGCAACTTCGTCTGCGTCACATAAGAGAGAGAGTGGGTCGTAGGCACCTATAATACAATTTTAAAGGAGCTAAAACTTATCCACGAACCACATAAGAACCATTGAACAAAATTTTGTAAATTTACCTGTCTGTAATGGGTAATTATTTAGCTGCGATGTTATTTTAAAACTGCGATATCTCCTAAGATATTCATTGTAATCGAATGATGTAAAGGGCAATTTTGTTTTAAATTAAATACTTGTAATGAATAACGTATTTATTTGTATAAGGATTAATATCACGTTTATTAAAACACCTAGGCAAATAATGCATTATTTTAGAACAAATTTGGTTAGCATAAAAAAGGTTATAGTGAGCCAATCTTAAAAGATAAATATATGCTGTAGCGGACTTTTTTTTTAAACTTTTAAAGAGGAACAATTCTGTCATACATGATTTTTGCGAAACTTTAACTGTTTACGCAGCACACGCAGCGGAAGCTCCCAAAAGGAAAAAAAACCCTCCGATTTTGAAACATTCTTCATTGGTGCTCCGCTCCTATTGATTTTAGCGTGATGATATATAGCCTATAGCCTTCCTCAATAAAAGGGCTATCTAACACTGAAAGAATTTTTCAAATCGTACCAGTAGTTCCTGAGATTAGCGCGATCAAGCAAACTCTCAGCTTTATAATTGTTTGTCATCATCTATACTAATATTATAAAGCTGAAGAGTTTGTTTGTTTACTTGAACGCGCTAATCTCAGGAACTACTGGTCCGATTTGAAAAATTCTTTCGGTGTTAGATAGCCCATTTATCGAGGAAGGCTATAGGCTATATAACATCACGCTACGACCTACGGGGGCGGCGCAGTAACGATAAACGCGGGTGAAACCGCGGGAACATCTAGTTAGACAATACAAACATGTTTTCTTAGGCATACGCCGCCGGCCCCCCGGCCGGTACCGCCGCAACCGCTATGTCCCTGCATTTTAAATCTGTAATATCTTCGAAAATATTCATTTAAAATACATACTGTAAAGGGCCATATTGATCTATATTAAATGCACAATGTATTTAAGTTACTTAATTGGATAAGGATTAATGCTGTATTGCTTAAATCGCTTCGTAAATAAGCCATTATTTCTCGTAAAAAGTAAAGGATAAAAATTGGTTATTGTGGGTTATCTCTAGGAGATAGACGTATACCATCGCGGACTTTTTTGTAGACCTTTTTACGATGTACAATACTGTAGTACATTATTTTGATCTATCTCGTAGGGTTCAGGCAGCGTTTGCAATGTAAGCGGAAAAAAATGTGTTTATTTACGACATCACATTAGAAACCTCTAAAATTATCAGTTTTTCTCTACTATATTATGCATGTATTATACATATAAACTTTCCTCTTGAATCACTCTATCTATTAAAAAAACCGCATCAAAGTCAGTTGCGTAGTTTTAAAGATCTAAGCATACATAGGTACAGACAGATAGCGGGAAGCGACTTTGTTTTATACTATGTAGTGATATAATATATCTGTATAAATAAACTGGTGATTACGCGAATTTTATCGCGATTCAATTTAATTATTACAATTTCTAGTTTTTTTTTTTTTTGTAGATCTATGATCTATCGGTGCTCAATGCTATCCAGTCACAAATATTAGCCTAAATGGTGCAATAGTATTATTTGCAACTGCTATGCATGAGGTCTCGGAATGAATTCTCGGGGCGCGGGCGGCGAAAATGTTATCGGATTTTTAAGGGGGTTATTGGAGGTGTGTGTGTGTTTTAAAGGGCAATAGTTAGCGAAATGTGCATCTGTGCCTACATTGTAATATAGGTAACCTAATTAATACTATGAGTGTTTATGTATGTTTGTTTGTTTATTTGTTACGCTTTCACACCTTAACTACTCAACGCATCATCATAAAATTTTATATACACATTGTCAGGGGAACAGAAAAGGACATAGGGTACCTTTCATCCAGAAAAAAACACCGTTACAAACCTAACCTAATCTTCATTTACGCGAGCGAAGTCGCGGTCAAAATTTAGTTAGACTATATAGTCTAAGTAGCTTTTGCCCTCGGCTTCGCCTATACGCTCTTCAACAGGAAAAATACACAAAATATATGTATTGTTCTAGTTAGAGCGCGTCGTACGGTTTCCATCATCTATAACGTTGGCTATTATAGTGTTAGGCGCCAGTCTCGGCAAACGTAACCGGACACCGAACGGGTGCGGCAGCCCTCTCAAGGTGATACCGAGAGCAAAGCCAATAAACTAAGTCTACAGAGTGAAGAGACAGGAAACGTCTGAGTAGATGAACTAATTGCTCTTTGATATATAACAAAGTTTTGGCGTTATAGGCAGAGAGGTGTGTGCTAGTGATTATAAGTAGGTACTTACAGATAAAATGTTACATAGACTTTTTGGAAGATAACCTACAATTTTAGATTTTACTCGCGCCTTCGCGTAAATGTAGGTTGAGTTACATTTAACCCAACCTACATTTACGCGTTTTTTTTGTGTCTAATGAGACACAAAATAGGAGCGATAGCTCAGTGGGGAGACCAACAGACTGCATTGCAGAGGGTCTCGGGTTCGAACCCACGTCGCACACCTCTGACTTTCGGCAGTTATATGACTTTTCGAAATTATGTGCGTATTGATTGACAATTATCGCCTGCTCCGTGCCTCGGAAAGCACGTTAAGCCGCTGGTCCCGACTGGCATGAACATCTATGGCAGTCGTTATTGGGAGAGTGTCGACACAAAAGATCCCACTGGGTTGAAGTGTCGCCGGTCTGCACTGACTGGCCCCCGCATAAGATAACATAAGATACATTAGAAACAGTCCTTTTTTTCTGGATGAAAGGTAGCCGACGTCATTTTTTGTTCCTCTGACAACGTTTATATGAAATTGCACATAAACGTTGTCAGAGGAAATTTCATGATGATGGGTCGTGTAGTTAAAACGTAAAAGAATTATAAACAAACTAATTAACTCACGTTCACATTTATAATATTAGTTATGATGATATATTATATTAGTATTCCACTAATATCATAATTTTCTAAGCTAAACCGCGATAATAAAAATATTATAGTTACCATTAAATCACTCGACGACATTTTGTCACGATGTCGTCGTGCAATCGGGACAATGTGCAGTTTCACAACATATATGTATTTCTTGTTAAAGATGACGAGTTTAAAGGAGGTTAAACACATTTAACATGTACAATTGACCTGACATTCTTTAATTTTAATTTTATTTTTTATTTTGTTTGTTTATTTATTAATTTATTATCTTAATCTATTCTAATTTTGTTTTATTCCCATTTATACAGATGACATTCCATTTTAATGAATATATGTTAATTAATTATAATTATTTGCATGCCACTTAAAGGTAGGGACATTTGACACTTGTACCTGTTGGACAATTTATAACACCACTGTAACAATGTTTTCCGCAAATTAATAAATGATTTGATGATTTGATTTGACAAAAACACAGAATACACAATTATATAGAATTCTGAAATACTATTAATCTGAACATTACAAATGTGAGTTTGTTTATTTCTTATGGCTGCTGTACACACTCGTCGAGAATGTCTCGTCGAGAGCCTCGGGCGATGAGGCTCCCGACGAGAGCATACCTGTACACACTCGTTTTTTCATTCGTACTAAAGATTCCGGCAGTAATGGACGTAGAAATTGCTGCAGCTGTTTGTCTTTGTGCTGTGAGCTATTATAATTTCTTACAAATTTACTACAAAAAGAAAATTCTTAACACATGGCGAAGAAGAAGATGGTGGATGGTTACTATGCACCGCAATAGAAACAGGTACCTAGATATATATTTAAAACTTAAGTACAAACTCAGTAAGTTGTGTGTATAGTGTATACCTATATTACTAGTAATTGTATATATTTATATTTCAGAAACACCATGGAAAATGGTTCCATTTGATAGTACTCCAAAGAGATCCTTCGACTCGGGCGCAAAAAAACCGACAAGCGACCGAGGCCGACCGAGGCGAGGCGCGAGAGAGCGAGACAAGACGAGAGCACCATGTACATTCTCGCTCTCGGCCTGTCTCGGGGTGTCTCGGCGAGTGTGTACAGCCGCCATTTGGCTTTACCCCCTTATTACTCGACTGATCATCATGAACTTAGCATACACGATGTCAGGGTACAGAAAAGGATATAGGCTACCTTTTATCCGGAAAAAAGGACTGTTACTAACCTAACCTACACTCGCTGCCTACACTCAGGTTTAGTATTTATACTGTAAGCAATGTTAGATACACATGCGTGCAAGTACGTTCCACAAATATAACATTAGAGATAAGAACTCAATATGTTAAGGTAAATAAATTATAGAGCTTTTTAGCCGAAAAGGGAAGTCGTGTAATGTATATGGAAAAATATTGTCGACGTCGTGAGAAAAAGGTGGGATTAGTAAAACATGTTGATTTATTTAAACGGCTCCTTAGTATTGCCAGGTTTATTGTTAATGTACATACATTGACAGGGATCCCTTCTTTTCGCATAATGGTTTTTCCCTAATATACTTTGGCATAATTATTTTGCCAGAAATTATGCCAAGGTATTAACTTTGCCATGATTGTTTTTGGCATACAGTTTATGTTGACATAATTAGCTTTGTGCCAACCCGAAAAATAGGTTTAGGTTGCCACGAAGTGGGCCTTTTATACGTGGGTATTTACCCACGTAAAAAAAAGGACGTGGCCGTGGCCGTGGCGAGGGGGTATGGATCAGACGCATTTGCGTCTGATGCATACCCCCTCGCCACAAGGAGAGGCGAGAGGGTTATGTCCGGCTCTCCCGTACTTCGGGCATATGGACCAAAACCCCACGGTGTGCCTACTCGCTGCCTTGTATAGTGGATGGATCGCTAGAAAAGAGACTACATCAGCGACCCACCCAGTAGACTACGACTCCTGAGCGACGCGGCGACGCCGACGCTACTCCGTGTCCTCTTCACACTCGCAGTGGTGGCAAACGGGACTTGGTTCCCTCTTAGCGACCATGTGCAAGTATTGGCCAAAGCAACCGAGCCCTGACAACACTTGCACTAGCCGGAAGGAAAGGGTCCCATGCTGCCGCCCTGGAACCTCTCCAATACCGGCTGGAAGGCCCCAACTGTCCTGAAACCGGGCAGGGGCGCCTCCAGCCGCGCCTTCCACTTACCAATCATGCCTGGTGGGCTCGATCGCGCGTGTTCTTATTCACTGCCGAGAGAGGGCGACAACCTGTCTCCTCCCGCATCTCCTCACTCACTGTGAACACTTCAGCGAGCACTTCAGCCTCTAAATCCCATGGGAATGTCCCGGCCAACGCGCAAGCTGCGTCAGATGACACGGTGCGGTAACCTGCCCTGCATGGTGGGCCTTGGGCAACCCCAAGCGGCCAGTTGTAATAATATACAATTCAACTTTATGATAATTATAACGTTTTGTTCAGTTAGTTTAACTCAAAAAAATATTCTTATGCTGTTATGCGTAGATAATGTTAAGTGTAAATATAAGTAGGACAAAGAAAAGTATGCCATTTTATATTATGTCTTACAATGTTTTGCATTTAGACGTCTGCCGCATGCATCCAGAGAGGTGGGCACTAATCGTTACCAATTGGGTGCCACAAGACAGTTGACGGCGATGGAGCAGATCTAAACGGAGATGGCGGGACGTGCTAGATGCATTTGAAAAGGACTGGCAGAGAATATGTTACACCAACAGAGTATTTTGAAAGTCCAAGGGAGATGCTTTTGCCCAGCAGTGGGACATATCAAAAAGCTGATAAAAAAAAGATAGGGAACCAATTTAAAACTGTAAGGTCAAGATATTTAGCATCTTTAGTTGCCTTTATGGCAACTAAAGATGCTAAATATCTTGACCTTTTTTACCCTTGTAGGTGGTCACATCCATATTCAACTCTCTTTAAAACATTTTCTAGTTCAAACCACGTTCACGGTCACTTTGTATTTATTTTCTATTTCAACAAAAATCAATCAGTTTGATAGAGGCAATCCAGTGGTTACATAAATAAAATAAGGGTTGCGTGTAACATCGCTTCTCTTTACAGAGTTGCAAGTTCTTAAATTAAAGGTAAATACAACTTTGTTTGTTTAGGCCTCGCCAACATTCTTTGACCTTCAAACAAAATAATGCAATATAAGGTAGAGAGTTCTGCTAAACATTTATATTTAGTTTAATTAAAAAAGATAATTCTTGCAATAGACTTTGAGTTTCAGGGACTATCCGAACTAATAATATAAATGCGCATGTGAGTTTGTTTGATACGCTTTCACGCCTTAACTACTGGACCGATCATCACGATATTTCGCATACACGTTGTCAGGGGTACAGAATAAGACATAGTAGGCTTTCATCCTAATCCAAATTAACCTAACATAACCTACATTTACGCGAGCGAAGCCGCGGAATCTAGTATAATATTATGTATGTTCTATGTATGAATATACCTTATGACTTAATAGACATAGTGCTACCAGACTAAGAACAATTAATCGTAAATTACACAAATAATTGTCCCGTGCGGGATTCGAACCGACAACACTCGGTGTGGTGGCAGTTGCGATGTGACTTTTTGCTATCTACACCACCTATGTATCTACGTAAAACAATGATACTAAATATTGCTGCTGTATACGACATCCCTAGACGATACGAACTCGCAGACAAATTATTATTATTATGTGCGTGTGCGTGTGTGTGTGTGTGTGTGTGTGTGTGTTTGTGTGTGAGCGTGTGTGTGTGTGTGTGTGTGTGCGTTACGTTCGCCAGCGGCCAACATGGCGGTAACAGCCTCGCATGGATTTTAGGAACATCAGGAGTCTCCATAGTTAAGTCGCTGCCGAAATAAAAAGTTATACCTATATTACATAAGCATATAAAAATGTTTCATTGCACATCTAAGTTACACGTGTCGCGATGTCAATTATGTGTAGGCAAAGGTATTGAAAATCAACTACATAGTATCTTATCTTATGTGGGGGCCAGTCAGTGCAGACCGGCGACACTTCGACCCAGTGGGATCTTTTGTGTCGACACTCTCGCAATAACGACTGCCATAGATGTTCATGGCAGCCGGGACCGACGGCTTATCGTGCTCTCCGAGGCACGGAGCAGGCGATAATTGTCAATCAATACGCACATAATTTCGAAAAGTCATATAACTTCCAAAAGTTAGAGGTGCGCGACGTGGGTTCGAACCCGAGACCCTCTGCATTGCAGTCTGTTGGTCTCCCCAGTCCCCACTGAGCTATCGCTGCTCTTAACTACATAGTAAGAACTATAGCTTTAGCCATTTATAATTAAAACTTGTGAGGGAAATTAAATCGATTATGCATATTTACTTTATAAAGGTTAATCCTTTGAAAGTTGTTTCATATTTTTTTCTGTTATATTAATCTTTTGTAATTTGTTATTTCCTTTTCCACTAATTAAAGTTGTAATTTTCAGTTTTATATATTTAAGGCGTGGTTTGCTAGTATATAAAGTGACTATTTATTATTTTATATATTCTTGCGTATTTGCTACCTACTTAATTAACTAAAATAACCCACATTAACAATACGTAGGTTTAGTTCTCTTGAATAATATATCGAAATAAGAAAAGAAATGTGGAAAAGAAAATGTCAAACGCGAACGCCGACACGGAATCAATGTTGTCTTGGCGATAACAGGAAACAAATAGAGCAAGACTATTTTTTTGTGTGTCTTTTAGTGGTTGGCCTCAAATGGCCTTGACAGCTTTACGCGGACTGTGGGTGAGCGCAGAAGGCTCGCAAACCGTAACAGAGACTTGGGAAGCGCGCCTCTTTTACACTGTCGGTGACAACTTAGAGGTTTCTTCCAACAAAGTGTATATTAAATTTTAGGTTTCAGGCAGGATAAAATGTGCCGATGAAAATTAAACAGGCGAAAACAACATTTAGAAGCGATCCCTTTGACCGCCACGTCAAAAAAGTAAAAGCGTGCTCTTGGTGCCAAGCTACGATTTCATCCTTTCATTTGTCATGTAGTCGTGACGGTGGTGTAGTAGACACATTTTGCTGTTTCTTTTTATACAGCTAAGGAGGCAAACAAGCATACGTCCCACCTGATGGTAAGTGGTCACCGTAGCCTATGGACGCCTGCAACACCAGAGGCATCACTTGCGCGTTGCCGACCCTTTAGGAAAGGAAGTGGGACGGAGAAGGAGCGGGAAGGGGGAATGGGGGTAATTGGGCCTCCAGCCTTTGTCATGTCTACGTGACTGTGGCGGTCAAAAGGTTAACATGATCAAAATATTATTAGAATAAATTACTTCGAATTAAATTGGGGTTCTTCACTGTACAAACATCTCTTCTGTTGGGACTTGTCGATAACAAAAGCGAACTAATTATCTTAAAATGATTTATGGCATGTATAGATAGTAATTAAAGATGTGTATTCTGTAATTAACTTCAGTTAACAATATCGCACCCCCAGTGCAATAAAGGCGTAAGTACAATTAGGTACGTCGTTTTTTCTTATTACGAATCCAATAGTGCAAATAAAAATACACAAGCAAAAATAATTGTATTTTCGGTTCGTTTATTTAACAAAAAATAAAGGCTTTATACCAAAAAAAACATTGTGTGATCCACCATTGGTTGCTCCGACTCTGGATGTTCTTTGTGTCCGTTGTTTGAATATAAGATAAGATAAGATAAAACTTTATGCATAGATAAATTAATCCTAGGTTTACAATGTGTTCTGTTTTAATATATGTACACAGCATATTTAAAACAGATACAATCAGTACAGTTAAACATATTTACACTATTAAACATATTTGACTATATTAAGTTAGAACATTTAGCAAATTAATGTATAAATAAAAAGAAATATTCTGTTTAATTTCAACATATAAAATTAGCGGTAAACCGATAAAAATTCTTTACCTTCCGTGCTACTCAAATGACTGTGTTACATAAATAATACATACATAATATTTGTTCTCCGTGATAACAATTCAACTTCAAAGAAAGGTAGAGGTTCTCATTTCGACTGTATTTTTATTTTTATTCGTGTTACATCAGATTTTCTTTTTAGGTGAACCGATTTTGATTATTCTTTTTTATTTGAAAACTGGTGCTTTCTATGTGGTCCCATTTAAATTTGATCAAGATCTGACCAGTAGTTTTCGACTACATTGATAAAATGTTCTCATTTTATTACTTGTCTAGTTGAAATCGGTTATATGTTTTGTAATAATTTTTTATTTTACTATTAACTTTTCGACTGAATCCGTCTATTGCGCATTTTTCTCGGTTTCAAGTCCCGGACAGACAAAGTGCTAATGGATTTTACTGTCAAAAAATACAGCACGATGTGGTATATAACCCTGCATGGTAGATGGTAATAGGGTCGCCACCTAATACGTGGGTACTAAAACATAGCTGGAAATAAAATAAAAATTTGGGCAGTCTTTGGGGACTGCCGATAGAATTGAAAATTTTAATACTTGATAATAAAATTAAAAACTGTTCAAAAAAGCTGCGTGTCGGATTCCTGATACACTCTTGGTACACCTGACACCGAAACGTCGGAGAAAGTGTAAACATAAATATAAATAGTATAGTAGGTAATAGTATAAATAGTTTTAATAGTTTCAATAATTTAATTAGCTTAAAAATTAGTAAAATTTTATACTAATAGTAGTGTAACAGTTTTCAAAATTTTGTAATAAAGTGTCAAATAAACAACGCGATAAAATCCGTATACAGTAGTTTAATTTCAATGAATAACATTTGCGTAAACAGAAGACAATAATTATTTCACTCTTGGGGGTTATTAAGGGGTAAAAATTTAGCTATTTTTTGCGTAGGACGCACCATTTCTGAGATATTGTTAATATTCTAAAATAATTCAAAAATGGAAAGCGTGGTAGCGTGACGATGACGAAGCGTGACGATGACGTGAGTTCTATGATTTTTGTTCACGCAAGAAGTGCTCAACGCGCCTAAAGAAGTTTTCACTTCAAAAATCACTACACAGATAGCTTACTGGTTTGATGGTCGCATCGCTGCTGCCTCTACGCCGTTGTGCATTCAAAACCCACACGGAACAAAAATTAGTATGATTGACAAATGGATGTACCGATCGGTTTGTTTAGGTATTTAAATAAAGGTAAACACTCCTGATGTGATTTTTTACAAAAACACAATATAATATTTAAAAAATAAACTATAGTTTAAACCAACGCTTCAATTGATTTAGTAATCGTTATTGTTGTATTTACATTGATTTTATTTTTAAACTGATTTTTAAGATTAAAAAAAGTGGAGTATTCCGCTTTCGGCACCAATTTTTTCGGCACCTATGGTTTTGGCACCTAAGCTATTCCACTTTTTATTACCGAAACCATAGGTGCCGAAAAAATTGGTGCCGAAAGCGGAATACTCCAAAAAAGTCACGTCAAGATCGTTGTTACCTTTAGTTAGTTAAATACCTAAACAAAACGTGTATAGGTGTTCTATGTGACCGTTGTTTGAATGTTTGTAAAGTTGCTCGCGATCATGGAATTATTCCTAGTGCGGAAGTGATCTACGAGTATATAATCTGTGCCTACCGTTTCGGGCATAGATACAGGCGTAAAGCTATATAACCTCACGCCACGCTCTGTAGCTGATCTATACTTAATATTATAAAGCTGAAGAGTTTGTTTGTTTGATTGGTTGAACGCGCTAATCTCAGGATCTTATTTTAGTGTTGGGTAGGTAGCCCATTTATTGAGGAAGGCTATAAGATATAAGGTTATAAACTATATAACATCTCGCTACGACCAATAGGAGCAGAGCATCAATGAAAATGTTGCAAAAACGGGGAAAGTTCTCTTAAGTATGTGACGCAGACAAAGTTGCGCTGGTCAGCTAGTTACATATATTATACTGTTAGTTGCAGAATGCGACGAAAACAAGTAACGTCACGAATCATCCGATCGAGCGAGCTACAAAAGCGCGCTCGGCGCGCAATGGCTCACTTTGACATCGAGCGGCGGACGGAACGGACGTGCTGTGTGATCGCTGTTGGGTGATATCAATTATCTCTTACTTTATTTGTTAATGCATTTCTTGAATAAGTCAATGATTATTTTAGGGTTAAAGTGTGTCTGTTATTTTTTTAAGCTGTTTCACATCTAATTCCTAACAATACGTTATCAGCTACAACTGCAGCTGTACAAATCACATTGACATGCATAATCGGTGGCCAGACAGATTACAGCTATAGTATTGGAAACCAAATTGGATACGATCAATATTGTAATATTATCGCCTCATGACATGCACGGAGACATAATGGACGGCTCCCAGTCGATTAAGCTTATCTCATTAGCAGAGAGCAGCTACGGATACTAAAGGAGTATGTAATATATATACATCTAATGGCTTGTCTAAGGCTACGGACACGAAGTCAGAGGGCGCGAGGAGCGCCGCGTTTCAATGCATAGATTTATATGGAACTGGGCTCAAGCAAGACAACGAGAACCAGCGTACGAGCGGTGCGCACCAGTCTAGCGGTGCTCGCGCGTCTGCATTGATGTAGTATTGTTATTCATTTCATATTTTGCTTTTTTACGGCCGACGTTTTTTTTTCTTTTTATACGACTAATGTGGCAAACAAGCATACGGCCTGATGGTAAGTGGTCACCGTAGCCTATGGACGCCTGCAACACCAGAGACATCACTTGCGCGTTGACAACCCTTTAGGAAAGGAAGTGGGAAGTAGAAGGAGCGGGAAGGGGGAAAGAGGGTGAATGGGCCTCCGGCACTCTCACTCGCCGAACGAAACATAACAGTAGGAATACTGCTATTTCACGTCGATATTCTGTGTGAGGGTAGTCCTTCCCCGGTCGAGCCGGCCCATATACACTCGGCGTCAAAAAAATCGCACCTTTGCAAAAATTTAATTCAATTCGGTTTATGTCGCGTTTAATCCTTTGTATGGTTGTTTTATGCTATTTATTTGAAAGGTTGGTAGGTATAGTAACAGTAAAATACAGAAATATGCATTCAATTACAATCGTTTAAAAAAAACAAGGTGCATGTGTCAAGTGAAAAAATTATCTTTATTAGGAAAAAATATTCAAACAAAAACAGGCATTAAAATTACAAAACAACAAAAGAAATTAATAAAAAATGCTACTTAAAACCTAGTGCAACCCCCTCTTGCTCTAATAACAGCTTCCATTCGT
The DNA here is from genome assembly GCA_963564715.1 of Catocala sponsa. Classification (NCBI taxonomy): domain Eukaryota; kingdom Metazoa; phylum Arthropoda; class Insecta; order Lepidoptera; family Erebidae; genus Catocala; species Catocala sponsa. The sequence goes on from OY751349.1 coordinate 5,197,458, forward strand.
TCTTGCATGGACCCAATCAGCCGTACCACACTATCTTGAGGAATCCTATTCCATTCTTCAATTACAGCATCATGGAGGTCTTGTAGAGTTGCTGGGGCAGGATCACGTAACCGTACTCGTCGTTTTAGTTCATCCCAGAGATGCTCTATTGGATTCAGGTCTGGGCTTCTCGCTGGCCAATGCAAAACTGGAATCCCAACCTCGTGTAGATAATCCTGCACGATTACTGCGGTATGGGAACGAGCATTGTCGTGCATTAAAGTGAACCCATCCCCAACATATCCTGCATATGGGACTACATGCATGTCCAGCACCTCGGTTATGTACCGATGAGCGGTTAGTGATCCCTGACCACGAGCACCTCCAGTCCGGGATACGCAAACGAGTTCCGTCTTGCCGTCGACTGAAATTCCGCCCCAGAACATGCAAGATCCCCCTCCATATTCCACTGTCTCCTCCAAGCAAGCTTCAGAAAACCGTTCGTTTCGCCTTCTGTACACTCTCCTTCGCCTATCGTTAACGAAGAGACATACTCTCGTCTCATCTGAGAAGAGTACGGTCCTCCATTGTTCAAGATCCCAGTTGAGATGTTCTCGAGCGAACTGTAATCGCTCTCTACGATGCTGTGGCGTTAATTTCGGGCCCTTGGCTGGTCTTCTGGCCGCAATACTCCTTTCTCGCAGCCTTCTTCTAATCGTAGATGTGCTTACTGCGGTTCTACGAGCCCCACGGAGCTGCTGTTGCAGCTCAACAGCATTGGAGAAACGGTTCCGCAATGACGTCGTCACAATGAAAAGGTCATCTCTCTCAGATGTACAGCGCCGTCTTCCTGATCCTTGTCTCCGGGTGTAGCCCCCAGTCTCTTGAAACCGTTGGAGCACTCGACGAATGGCAAAACGGCTCAAGTTCAGTTGTCGAGCAACATCACACTGTCGCATCCCTGTTTGCAGTAGTGCTATCACTTGAGCGGCTTGATCTGCAGTGGTATCCATTTTGTAGGGCTGTTTTCTTGTGTTCTCTATTTTCATGTGTTCTCTACAACGTCTGGATGTCGAATGACCTAATTTTGATGCTTACTGCCCTTTTTATAGCCCATGAAAGTGCGGCAAGTTGTGGTCTATGTAACGAGTATTTGGATATCATTTTCTTCAACATGCAGTACATGCGGTTGTTTAAGGAATTTTTTCATTAGGTTGTTGTTGAATAAAAGCTAATTAAATGTACTTTCAATTAATATTAACATTGTTTGGGGTAAACGTACTGGTTTGCAAATTATTAGGCTTTATAACTTATTTTCAGAGAAGTACGATTTTTTTGACGCCGAGGTATATATCAAAAATATGTTGTCGTCACCGTTTAAACATTTTGTTTGCGAACAAAGACACTAATTTCTCATAACACAACACTAGGCCGCTCTAACGTCGTGCGATCGGCTCGCTGCCTTCGAGAGCGGGTCTGCGTTAGCGCGCAGCTCCTCGCGCCGCGCCGTCGTCTCCCCCGCCCCGCATTCGCTGACTTCATTCAAGTAGCGGCGGTAGATAAGGCATTGGACTTGCGATCGACAGGTCGCAGGATCAAATCCCACTTATTGCACTAGTATTAGTAATTTGAAACCCAAATTGCTAATCATCTTTTAAAAAACACATACACGCATGTATTATTTAAGGTTTGTGGCAGAAATAAAAATACCAAACGTACTCAACGTAACGCACCAACATCAGAATGGCCGACGCCTCTTTTTAATGATAACTGCGTGATCAATATAACAACATATTATAACAAATACATCATTGGCATTCACACAAAAAGAAACTAAACACGCCTATATTCTTAACAATAATGTATTAAGAATTATTAGTACGTAAAATAATTAATTAATCTAACATTAGTAATAAAGTAAAAATCAGTTAGTGCGATGACGCAGCGGAAGTTGTGGTAGTTCTTATACTAAGGAGGCTGTAACATTGAAGTTAAGGAGGCGGTAACACATGTTTCGCCAGTTATAGTTTTAGGTCCTACGCGATAGGCTGTTAGCCTACAGAGTACAGAATACTGTTCCAAACTCCTACGCATTTTTAATAGAATAACTTACTTCTCTTGACCTAGATTTCAAATACTCATTTATCCATAAAGTAGCTATTAGTGTAAGAATGATTAAAATCGGTTCAGTAGCTCCAGAGCTTATCGATTACGAAGAAGCAAACAAATCTTTCGTCCTTATAATAATTACTAGCTGACCCGCGCAATTTCGTCTGCGTCACATACCTAAGAGAATTTTCTCCGTTTTTGCAACATTTTTCATTGATGCTCTGCTCCTATTGGTTGTATTGTGATGTCATATAGGTTATGGCTTTCCTCGATAAATGAGCTATCCAACACTAAAAGAAATTTCAGTTCGAATCGGTAGTTCCTGATATTACCGTGTTCAACCAAACAAACAAACTATTTAGCTTTATAATATTAAGTATAGATTAATAAAGATAGTACATTGTTGTACAAGTGACTTATAAACTACTTCAAAAATATTACTATTACACCTGTTTTATCCTTTTAAATGTCATCGCTCTCGTAAATAAGTTCTTGTCAATACAAAAAAGGCCAAATATAGTACACATTTCCTCACATTAAACCTATTCACGAATCCAATTTGTCCGCTCAGTGTCCACTTACATCAATCAACTGTAGATTGAGTACAATATTGGTAACTTCCTCCAATGGAATCCAATTCACCCTGCATTCCACCAACTTAAAACATAATGTTATGGAGCCGAAGTTTTCTGAAGCAAACTGCCTTATCTGCAAACTCCCTGATACTGTTATTATCGCTGTATACAGGCCCCCATCTTTTCGCCAAATAGAAAACTTTCTAAATAGCCTTAATATTGTCTTAGCCTCGGTATCTTCCTATAAAAACATATTTCTGGTGGGCGACATAAATATAAACAATAGTCCAACAAATAATGACCCGAATTACAATGAGTACATGAATTTAACTGCCTCACACGGTCTCTTACCAGCTTACACTTGCCCTACCAGAGAAAGTAGCTGCCTGGATCACGTGATGATTAAGGTGGTGAAATCTATTGTGTCATTTATTCTGGATAGTCATATTACAGACCATGTGCCTGTACTTGTTTGTATTAAAACTATTGCAAAACGTCATACGGCAAATATTTTCTCGAAAGTTGATTTGAACAGTGTAGTTTCAGAGATAGCAGATACCGATTTCAGTACCATTTTGTTATCCAGTAAACCTAATTGGGCTACTGAATATCTAATTAATAAGATTGTGTCAATAATTCATAAGAATACTATAATAAGATGCGTTCCTTCAAGGCTGAGGATTATCAAACCCTGGATAACCACAGGTTTATTGAGATGCATAAGAAATAGGGATGATCTGCATAAAAAACATAAAAAAACACCGGACAACTATACTTTGAAGTTAACATACATACGTTACCGTAATTTTTGTAACAAACTACTTCATAGACTTAAAATTAGTTACGAAAAAAATGAACTTATCAAAGCCAAAAATGACCCCAAAAAGACCTGGAAAGTTATAAATACAATAACTAATAAACAAATGTCCAAACCTCCACCGACGGCGTTATTATGTTTGTCCAACCTTGACAACAAATCATCCCTGAATATGGTTAATAATTTCTTTGCAAATATTGGCAAAGATCTCGCCGGTAAGCATGTTAACATTGGTACGACGCATGAGTCGTATGTCAGGGATGGCACTCAATTAAATTCAATTGTCCTCCCCCCGGATCAGGCGAAAATAGAGAATATAATAACCAGTCTCCGTGCTGATTCTGCTCCAGGATGGGACGGAATAAGTCCAAAGCTTCTGAAAATGAGCAAGTAGACTCTTGCCCCCCTTATCACCCACATATGTGCTATCTGCATCGCTGAAGGTGTATTTCCGAATGTTTTAAAGAAAGCTGTTGTTCATCCAATTCATAAGGGTGGGGACAGGGACAGCGTCAACAATTATAGACCAATATCGGTTCTGCCAGTACTGTCAAAGGTTTTAGAAAGGGTCTTGAATAATCGTCTCATATCTTTTTTGGAAAATCATAAGATCTTATCTGACAAACAATTTGGCTTTCGTAGGGGCAAGTCATGTGAAGACGCGTTCTCAGCCCTTATTGATAGTGCAGTTAGGACACTTGATGAGAAGTCTAAGTGCCTAGGAATGTTCTTAGATCTATCCAAGGCGTTTGACACTGTATCTGTCCCGATCCTACTAAAAAAACTGGAGAGAATTGGGGTAAGGGGTCCTGCACATGCTATCTTCAAGAGCTACTTATCTGAACGAAGGCAGTGTGTTAAAGTTATCTCATATATCAGCGATGAATGTGTATTGTCTTATGGGGTGCCGCAGGGCTCTATTTTAGGCCCAACACTCTTTCTAGTGTATGTAAACAGCCTATGTGATCTAGCACTGCCAAATTGTTCCATTTACACATATGCGGATGATACGGCCCTTTTAGTACATGCTCGAACCTGGACAGAAGCTCGCAATAGAGCGGAGTCAGTCCTTAGTATTATCATGTCTTGGCTATCCGCAAACAGTCTGACGTTAAATGTTGAGAAGACTAACTATATTCCGTTTACACTTAAAACTTCTTCGCAACCAGATAACTCTTTCTCAATCAAAGCACATGTTTGCAATGGTTACTCAAACCAATGCTCTTGCCTTCCCCTGATAAGAAAGACCACTGTTAAGTACTTGGGAATATTGATAGACAGTCTTATCTCGTTTAAAGACCAAATTAACGCTTTGTCTTGCAGAGTTAGAAAGTTAATAGCCATTTTCAAAAACCTGCGTGATAGTGCTGATGGTAATACCCTACGTATGGTTTATTTCTCTCTCTGCCAATCTATTCTATCTTTTGGCATATCGGTCTGGGGTGGTGCTCCAAGGTCAAGTATGTTGCAATTGGAAAGGGCGCAGAGGGCTGTTCTCAAGGTTATGACCTTCAAACACTACCGATATAGTACTACACAGTTGTACAAAGAACGTGAGGTAATGACAGTGAGGCAGCTTTATGTATTAAACAGCACGTTACGCAAACACGCTACTTTACCGCTTGATCCCAAGCTCCTGACAAAACGAAGGATAGCAAATGTTTGTTCCATTGAAAAACATAAAACAAAATTAGCAGAACGAAATTTTAGAATTCTTGGCAGTCGTATATACAACGCAGTTAACAGGCAATGTAATATCTACACAGTTAATATATTTGAATGTAAAAGAATAATTAGAAAATGGATCGTTGGTCTTAGCTATGAAGAGGTTGAAAGAATACTTGAAGCATGGGATAGATAGTTAATAGAGTGTAACCAAAATTATAATTATATTCACATTAAAGCTATAGGTACATCACATTACCACATTATAATATATACACACACACACAAACAATACACACACAAAACACACACATGCAATACACACACACGCAACACACACACACACACACACACACACACACACACACACACAAACACACACACATATTGTAACACAAAACACACTATACACATACTTACTTTTGTAGTTCAAATTTTTTTTAATTTTAGTTTTCTTGCATGTAAGATATCTTTATTTACTCCTATTTAAAAATGTATCTAGAAACTAAAACACCACGTCACACACGACATAATATATTTACGTATTGTAATAAAGGAGTCAATATTTGAGGGCCCTGACACCCATAACACAAGTTCAATCTTAGCTTGGGTGTCAGATGGTTACAACACTGTAATAACCTACAATTTGTAAAAATAATGTTTGTTTTAGCACATTGTATGTACAAAATTGTAATATTGGAAATAAAGATTATTATTATTATTAACTGTACGGTGAAAGCATATGTCTGTATAAAAAGAATATTCAATTGTAACTGATTTAACTGGAAGCCAATCCCAATATGTTTACGACTAAATAGAAAAAAACTGCCTCAATACAAGAAGCAATTTATTTGCGCGTAGAGTTCTATTTCATCAATCACACTCTTCTCTTTTTTTTAGAATATCGTGGTTTAATTAATTTACAAATCCTTTGTATGGTTTAGTACTGTTTCAAGCCCATTTTCGAAATTAATAATAACAGAATCAAACTTTTAATCAAAAAGTTAGATACACTTTTTAAATTGATTAAACGTTGACAGTCGCGGTACCTTTTACCTTTAATAATAAACAATGCATGAAAATAAAATTAATATGAAAACTAAACTTAGTAAGTTTTGGTATTTCATAGAATTCATTTCTTTGCGAAGTAATAATGTGCAGTTTCAATTATTCATCTTTTGAGATTTAACAATATAACATTTGGGACGATTGAATAGTACTTAGTAAATGTTACTGTAAAATGCCAAATATTTGGTAATCTTAGGTTTTACCTGTGAATCTTAGGATTTACCAACACGAGTTGGTAAATGTAAGGATTTATAAAAAAGAACGATTTTTTAAGCTTTTACCATTACAATTTAGTACGTGTAAAATCCGTAACGTACCATTAAAATCCGTATAAATTTATTTCAATGTATAACATTCGCGTAAATGTAAGACAATATTAAGTATAGTCTGTATCAGAATTTTCACATCCATTACTATCATAGTATCATCTGTATATACATATATACAAAATACATAGCAAGCAAGGCTTTCTTGCGATGTATGCTCTTTAAAAACGTGTCACACAAATAGCGTTCTACACAAATCTTTGTGTGTAATAAATATTTACCGAATGTATCCAAACTGATACACAATATACACTTTGTAAATACCGCTTAAGTGTAATAGACCGTAAGTTTCTGAGACCTCCCTAATGCCTTATTATAAGCGTTATTATTCCGCCCCAGTACAAAAGTTTGTATCTTCGCGTAGACGCGAGCAGAAACGTAATAAGTATAAAATATATTTGGCTTACGGCAACATACAGTCATACATTCACGCCTGTGTGTTGGCCAATCTAAGATACCGGCAAAGGTGTATTAATGTGATAGAGGGCGAAAATGTTGTCCTCTACCCGGCGCATTGCCAGACTTCTACTGCTACTAAGAGTTTCCTAAAAGGTAACTCTGTAATACATTGCTTGTTAGGCATCGAACAAAGTTTGCGGTTATGCACAATTATGCGCCCCTACAATCGCACACAAGAGCAACTTATATTACAGGACCAACAAGGCAATCTTTCAAATATGAACATACTAGATTTTGCCCGCGGATTCGCTCGCGTAAATGTAGTTTAGGTTATATTATGTCCTTTTCTGTATCCCTGACAACGTGTATGCGAAATTTCATGGTAATTGGTCAAGTAGTTAAGGCGTGAAGGCATAACAAACAAACAAATTCACATTCGAATGTATACTATTAGTGAGGATTTGAGTTGATAATTTTAAATTACTCATTGAAATTAAACTACTATATACGGATTTTATCGCGTTGTTTATTTGACACTGTTACAAAATTGTTTGAAAAACTGTTACACTACTATAATCACTATTAAACTTTACAAATTTTTAAGCTAATTAAATTATTTAAACTATTAAAACTATTTATACTATTACTATACTATTATACTATTTAGATTTATTTTTACTCTTTCCCCGACGTTTCGGTTGCTTTTCAGCAGCCATGGTCACGGGGAGACTCAACGTCAAATAAACAACGCGATAAAATCCGTATATAGTAGTTTAATTTCAATGAATAACATTCGCGTAAACAGAAGACAATATTATTTAAATTACTCTTCAATACGGAATATCAAAGAAAAGTATACATACATACATACATAGATTCACGCCTGTTTCCCAGAGGGGTAGGCAGAGACTACGGATTTCCATTTGCTACGATCCTGACACACTTCTCTGGCTTCATTCACTTTCATCACATTCCTCATACACGCCCGTCGGTTCAAGGAGCTCTTAACCTGGCCTTTGTCCAGGACGCCTCCGATCTGGTCGAGAAACGTTCGCCTAGGTTTTCCTCTTGCGACTATTCCATTCACACTAGCCTTATAAACTTTCTTAGTCAGTCTTTCCTCGTCCATTCTTTCTACATGTCCAAACCAGCTTAACATACCCTTTTCTATTCTTGTAACTATATCCACTTTCATGCTGCATCTCTCTCTAATCACACTATTTCTTATTCTATCTTTCAGAGTCACACCGCATATGCTTCTCAACGCTCTCATTTCTACAGCATTTATTCTGCTCTCATGCTTCTTTTGCCATACGCAACTTTCACTTCCATACATAAGTGTGGGCACTAATAGTCCTCTATGAACAGCCAAACGTGCCTTTTCGGATACATTTCGACTGTTCATAAAAGCGCGTAGGGCTCCATTCACTTTGTTGCCAGCAATCGTTCTCCTTTCAATATCTCCGTCATATTTACCATCCCTTGTAAACAAAGTACCCAAATATACAAACTCTTTCACTTGCTCCACTTTTTCTCCATCAATCATAATATTACACATCGTCACGCACTCTTCCTTTTCAAATACCATTACTTTCGTCTTGCTTACATTTATTTTCATTCCTTTACTCTCAAAAGCACCATGCATAATAGTTACCATCGCCTGCAACTCTTCCGCCGATGACGCAAGTATTACTTGGTCATCGGCATAAAGAAGACATTTGACAAGTAACTCATTCATTCTTAATCCCCATGCACAATCTTTTAAATCTTTCAAACAATTGTCCATGTATAGGTTAAACAGCCAAGGTGACGCTACACATCCTTGTCTAACACCTTTATCGATGCTAAACCACTCTGTGTAGGTCCCATTTATCCTAACACAAGCTCTGGAATCATCATAAAGAGATTTCAGAGCTCGCGTGAGGTTGCTATTCACTCCATACATGGACAATGCCGACCAAAGTTCATTCCTCACCACTTTATCATAAGCCTTTTCCAGATCCACGAATGCGCAATAGACCTTTTGACCTTTGGCCAAAACTTTTTCGGCTATGCTCCGTAAGGAAAAGACCTGATCCGTACATCCCATACCCTCTCGAAATCCCGTTTGTGCATCCCATATTTTCTTGTCGGTTACTTTCGTTTAAGAAAAGTATAATCTCACTTAAACTTTGTTTCTTACTATAGTCACATTTTAACTACGAGATATCGTTACAAATGTTAATATAAAATCAGCATAAAACTGTTCAATGACCTTAATATATTTATCTTGCTTTAATAATAATATGTGCTACAATAGTGCTACGCCTGCTGCTAGTGCTACCGTAGGTGTTCCATCTCACTTTAGATTAAAACTCTCTCGAAAGGCCTCTTCACGTTGCACCCATGTCTCCGTGTAAGCCTCCCAAAGGACCAGGTATTTTCTAATATCTTAGAAAAATATCTCTGATAAGAGAAACGTGTACTACTAATAATGTTCATTTATTAATTTTAAATCAGTTTTTGCTTAAGCTAGGTCGTTTAGTTTCGGATAAATACTTACTGTACTTTAATTTTCTATCATTTAAAACAACATGGTTGTTATTTTGGGCATACTTGGTCTAAAGCCAAGCAACTAAACATGTAACTAAACAAAACATTATTTATTTATTTGTTGAGATTAATTATTTACATAAACAAAAGCAACAATCACAATTTAGAATTTAACTAATAATAACAAATCTAACATTTTATAAATAAAACAAATTGAAAAGGAACAAAATACGGGTTTGTAAAATTTCGTAAAAAAATGGCTGGTTTAGTCGTAAAATTCCTCAGCATCGCTGTCAAGCGGTAAAGTGGCCAAAAAATTGGCAGCATTGCCACGTTGGCAATGGCAACACTAATTCTTTGAGCCAAGAAAAGGTTCTTCTGGTCACGCGAAAAATAAATAACAAAAAAAACAATTCACAATTACCTTTTTTTAATAAAATATATATAAAATATCCATATCTATACTATCTACCTTGTCAAAGCTTTTCGAAAGACTTGTACATAATGCAATTTACCCTATAATTCATAACATTATACTACCTCAACAACACGGATTTGTACAGAAAAGATCTACTGTAACTAATTTACTAATTTTCACAGAATATGTTTTCAAATGAATGTATCAACAAATACAAGTGGATGCAGTGTACACGGACTTTCGGAAAGCTTTTGACAAGGTGGATCATGAGCTGCTACTGTACAAATTAGCGTATAACGGCATTCGCAGCGATCTCCTTCAGTGGTTTACATCATACGTGACAAATAGGTCGCAGAGAATGTTGTTATAAAAGGTCATCAATCGCAGTCTGTGGTTGTTACTTCTGGCGTGCCCCAAGGCTCAATATTAGGACCACTATTATTCAATATATTTATAAATGATATATGTAGTTGCTTCACAAATTCAAAATTCTTATTGTACGCAGATGATCTAAAAATATACAGGACAATTCGCAACGATTTGGATATTAATCTGCTACAAGCTGATATAGATAGATTTTCTGAATATTGTAAAAAAATAAAATTTCGCTAAGCATACCTAAGTGCGTCACCCTTACATTTAGTAAAAATAAAAATATTATACCTAATACTTACTCACTATCTCAAGTAGTTCTCAGTAAAGTTACCTCTGTGAGAGACTTAGGTGTGCTGCTAGACAATAAGCTGCACCTCGATCAGCATGTTGATAAAATTGTGGCCAACGCCTATCGTATGTATGGATTTGTGTTGCGATCAACAACCTATTTTAAAAAACCTGACACCTATTACTGCCTTTATAAAGCACTAGGTCACAGCTGGAGTATGCTGTTGTGATATACCCCCTTTACAAAAAATACGAAGATAGTTTGGAAAGAGTTCAGCGGAGATTTGTTAAGACAATCCACTATCGCTGTCGCTACAACTTAACTGCCCGTGCCCATGACAACCTCAACAAAATGACTAAGCTATGGGATTTGAAGTCTAGACGGCTTTTCTTATAAACCATGTTTCTTTTTGACTTGTGTAGTAACAAGTAAGTCATATATCATATTACCAACAAGTTATGCTACATCGTGCCTAGAACTGTAGTAAGGCGCAAGGTGCGCACAAATCCATTGTTTGCTGTCTCCACCTGTCACACTAACGCTGGTATACGCGCCCCTTTACATCGTATAACTAAAAACTATAATACTCATTTCACAGATTTGGACATATTTACATTATCTGCTACTAGATTTAGAAGTGCTCTGAGTAAAAAAATTTGTAAAATCACATAAGTATTAGATATCCATACTCATTTATTACTTTTCATTTTTTATATATGTATTCTCACTTATTGTATTTTTGTATTTTAAATTCCTTTTTTTTTAAGCATGTTCATAAAACTCGGTTCACTCGAGATTAAGTAGACAATTTATAAAGTTAACAAAACACAAAATCAAGTCGTAGCGTTTGGGAAGAACTACGACACTAGGAAAGTTTGAGTTGCAATTTATTAAAACTTATCATTCTAAAGTAAAATTTTATTTAATATAGGTACCTGTAAATAATGATTCAATAACATAAAACGTGGATAACGCTGTGAGCTACACATTTATAAAATTTCTTGATAATACTAGTTGTAAGATGATTGTGTAACTGTTTGTTTTCCCTGATTAAATAAATAAATAAATAATTTGTATGAAAACACAATGTAACCATTTCTTCATACAAAACAGCACTTTAATCGATTATAACTCGTAGCAAGCTCCACGTCCGCGGTAAGTCATTAAATTATTTCAATTAGAGCCCCATATATAGTTAATCCAACCCCTAGATGGTATGTGTGTCCCTTCGGCCGTTCGATTTCGCTTGATTAAGAAATGCCTGCATGCCTCGTGCAGCGAGTGTGAAGAACGCTCCGCATTACTCCGACTCGATGTATTGAGCTTAGAATGAAAGAGTTTCATTACCTACTCTGATGGATTGTTTGACTTCCATAATGGAAAACTTTAAAGTGTTCTTTTTAAGATTGATAATAAAAGCATACAAGGATGGAGAGGATATCTAGATACAGATATCGCATCGTGTATGAAAGCTAGAATACTAATTAAAATAATTAATCTAATGGGTCGCACGTTAGACTACTAAGATAGATGTTTTATATTAGAGCTTACGGCATCTGCTTTTGATCTTATGAAGTTCAAAGTATGTGAAAAGTCTTTTTGACGATCTTATCGAAATGAACTGCTTTAATAACGTTGAAACCGGCTGACCTATAGAACATCCAGCCTTGAAATAAACAGCTATAATTATTTATCATAGATTTTTAACATTATAGGAATTGTCGAAAGTAAACTTGTATAACCAGGCCGACCAAATACTGTAGATACTTGTCTAGAGTGGTACATTTCAGCTTGCACTGACCTTCACTCACTTTAAGATAAGTTTGATGCCTAGCTATGAAAATTTATAGCGATGCAAAAAGAAAATGTGTCACACAAATTGCGTGTTTACACACAAAACTTTGTGTGTAATAAATTACCGAATGTATCCAAAATGATACACAACATGCACTTTGTAAATACCGTTTAAGAGTAACAGACTGTAAGTTTCTGAGACCTCTCTTATGCCTTATTTTGCCTAGCTATGAAACAGTTACGGTATTCTTACTCTGCTTCTTTATTAGCTGGTGTAGGCCTGTATGTCTGTAATTATCTGGTGCATGTAGCACCAGATAATTAGAGACATAATTGTGTAGTCTGCATGCGCAGATTAATCATACTACATACTTTTTACTGACTCGCGTCACACTTCAACACATGCCGACGTCACTCCACGGCGTCAAGTACAAGAGCCATTTCTAATCGAAAATTAATAAGGGATTTATAGCATACATTTGAATTTTCACCGATAGTGAATGACTTAATATAGAACAGTCAATAATTAACTAAACATATAAATAGCAAAGTTTAAACTTATTGCGACATGTCAAAATGAACATGGAACATAGTATAATATTTCCCCTTTATAATATTAGTACAGATGTAAGTGGACTGCAATAATCAATAGAGGAAAGTTAATTGAACACTTGGGGGGGGGTTTGTGTTTATGCTTTAATAGTTGCATTGCCTAGCTTGCTTTTTCTGCTTTCTAGCTTCACTGGATTGGCCGCTTGTATAGTATAGATGCAAACCTACTTTACTCGACTCTTCAAGACGAGTAAGGTGCAATGGTCTTAGGGGAGAGCGCAACAGTCGTGTAGATCCCTAAGACAAGTCTGGTGGGAAATCCTTCACGTGGTTGCCCTCTGTTATTGGTCTAGTTCCCTCTGAAATAGACGTAACTAAAACCACCAGACGATCACTGCCTGGGATGGAGAGGTCATCGTCATAGTAATGACCTCCCGCGTGTTTGTGCCGTGCGCGGGGACCCGTACGGAGGGATGAAGGAGTCCTGGGGGTTGAGTGGTGATGTGGCGATAGTGGTGCTGCTGATCTGCAACACGCCCCTTTGGTCTGGATTTCCTCTCACACGGGAGGTTGTAGTCTAGTCAGCTGCAATCAATCGGCTGCGGTGTCCGCTCATGCGGCCGCCAGGCGAGTGTCCTTGGGTGAAGAGGCCTCCAGCCGGCAGTGCTCGTTTCCCATCTCAGTGGTTTGGGGTGGAGCGACTAGTGCTGTACGTCTCGGGGGCAGCTCACTTGGGGGCGCTATACCTAGCTGGTAGCCCTGGTGCCTGAACAAGGCACCCCCAACGTTGAGGGCTCCATGGTGGGTGGGGAGCCAGCAGGTGAATACTAGATAGACCAAATATGGATTCTGTCACAAGAACAACCAAAGGCTTGACCGATAAGGGCGAGCAACATAGGACCTCTGGACCCTTAGGGGGAGAGGTTAGTGTTAGTCTAGGAGCTGCACGTGCGAGCACCTACATACCCAAGCTACATGATCGTGATGGCCCTAGTGGCCGTCCGAGCGTGAGCCAGGGGAGTGGTGCTCACACGAGCAGTTTTAAGGGATGGAGAGGGGGTAACCCTGGAAAGGGCTACCAATGTAGAGGGCGTGGCAGCCACAGAGGGGGTCAGACACGCAAGGAATACCCGAAGGGGGATCCCAGCGCGACACCCTCGGGGAGTGGGTGTCAGCCCTCCAGGATCGGGGAGGCTAGCAAGGAGCAGTCGGGTGAGGCACACCCTAAGGGGGAGCTGAACTCGGCTGCACACTCTGCAGGCCATACCCGGGACAGGAAGAGGCGCAGCGGGTGTGCCAAGCGCAAGCGGCGTGAGCTGCAACGGCAGTTGGCACTGGAAACCGATGCAGGCTCTTCAAAAAGGGTCAGGGAAGCGAGCGATGATGCCGTCGCTCAGGTAGGCGTAGGCAAGCGAGCCAAGACCCAAGGCGACTCCTACAGGGAGGTGCTAACGGGGGTTAAAATGGCCATTGTTGCCGACAACTTCCCTGACGTTCTGCTTGGCGCAGAACAGGTGGAACCCATAAGGGTGGCCATTTGGGACCAGCTAGAGGCCACACCGGATCCTCTGCCGGCCATTAGTGTCGGTGCAATGCTTGGAGGAGCTCTGCACGTGACTTGTGAGGGTGAAGGAGCTGCAGAGTGGCTTCGCGGGCTCAACGGCAAAACCGTTGGGAACACGAAGCTGAGAGTTATCAGCGCCAAGGAGCTTCCAAGACCGGTGAAGATGGCCTGGAAGACCAGGAATACCTGGTGCCTAGATGCCTCCAGGGTGCTGAACATGCTGCAGCGCCTCAATCCCTCTCTGAGGACCTGCGAGTGGAAGGTGCTGGGCACGCAGGTCGAGGAGACGCACACCAGGCGCATCGTCCTAGTGGACAGTGTGTCGGCTGCGGCAATAAAGGCAGGCGGCTTCTGTCTTCATGCTGGCATGGATAAGAGCATGTTCAAAATCCTTGAGGATGTGAACGTGCAGAAGGTGTCAGCAGTTGCCGGTGTGGGGGAGGAGGCCCCTGATGCGACGGCACCACAGGTGGGGGACGGGGAGGAGCCTGTAAACCCAGTGGTGATCGAACCAGGTACGGTTCTCTCCACATCATCGCCATGTGCGTCTCCGAAGACCGACGAAATAATCGAACAAATAGATTATTTAGATCTGTCGTCGCCGGAGGCTGCAGGGGTGCCGATGGAGGAAGGGAGCGAAGAGGGCGGCCAGTAGTGACTGCCATTATAGACGCCACCATGTAGGCAGACCGAATGGCGGGACTAAGGTGCGTACAAATAAACCTTCATCACTGCATTGGGGCGATGGCCGTTCTGGCCCGCCACCTGCGGATGAAGGAATTTGATATTGCTCTGATCCAGGAACCCTATGTTAAAGGGGGAATGATTAGAGGTTTGGGTGGGACGGGAGGTGAAATTTTTCACAACTGTTCCACTAATGATATAAGGACATGCGTTTATGTCAG
The DNA here is from genome assembly GCA_963564715.1 of Catocala sponsa. Lineage (NCBI taxonomy): Eukaryota > Metazoa > Arthropoda > Insecta > Lepidoptera > Erebidae > Catocala > Catocala sponsa. Next base: position 5,212,825 of record OY751349.1, read on the forward strand.
AAATGGCATAAATGCAATGCCCTTATACAATTTTTGTTCTAGGGATCTTACAACAGTTAAGATCGATGTGCGAGGGAGCGGAGGGCGGGATACTGTAATCCTGACCTCTGCATACTTCGACTATACGGACAAGGAAACTGTATCGAAACAGATAAAGGACCTTGTTGAATATGGCAGCCGGGAGAACCTGGACATCATCCTGGGGTGCGATGCCAACGCGCACCACACAGTCTGGGGGAGCACGGATGTGAATGTAAGAGGGGAAAAACTACTGGAGTATGTGGTAAGTACCTCTTTACAAATACTAAATAAGGGAAACAGGCCAACGTTTGCTGACTGTAGGCGGGCGGAGGTAATTGACATCACGTTAGCCTCTAACAGGGCTAGCACTAAGATCGTCGAGTGGCATGTGTCTGATGAAATCACCTTGTCAGATCATAATTACATATGCTTTAAGTACAGGACCCTGGTTCCGGCTCCTACAGTACGTAGAAGGAATCCCAGAAATACGGACTGGAACTCCTTTAGGAGTGACCTCAGAGTAGATTTGGAGGATTCTAAGGGTAAGCTCAATTCTATATTAGACATCGAGTTTACAGCAGACAAATTGGTCCAGACTGTGAACACGGCCTGGACAAGTAACTGCCCTGAGAGGGAGCTTAGGCCCAAGAGGGTACCATGGTGGACGCCAGAGTTGGTCAAGCTGCGGCTAGAAGCCAGACGAGCGTTTAACAATGCTAGGACCAGTAGGGACTACAGCGGTTACGCTCGTTGTTTGACCAACTATAACAAAGCTGTGCGGAAAGCCAAACGGAAGGCTTGGAGAGCACACTGTGAAAACATCAGTACGATTCCTGAAGGAATGAGGCTCTCCAAAGCTTTATCGACTGTCAGAGCACACCCATTGACAACCATTAAGGATGGCAATGGGCGGCGAACAGAGTCTGGTAAGGAGACCCTAGCAATTATGCTAAACACACACTTTCCGGACTGCAAGATAATAAAAAAGGAGCAGGAGGACCCGATCAGCCTGGTTGAACGAAGCTGTCGGACAACCAAAGCAGATTGGGACACTGCTAGGAAGGTAGTGGATGAAGGGAAGGTCGGCTGGGCTCTAAATGGTTTTCAACCATTCAAGTCACCTGGTCTGGACATGGTTTATCCCATCATCCTACAGCAGGGAGCTGCACTCTTGGTTCCGCATTTGTGCAGATTATACCAGAGCCTGCATAGCATTTGGATATATTCGAAAGATATGGAGGCGTGTTAAAGTCATCTACATACCGAAACCGGGCAAAGCAGACTACGAAGAAGCCAAGGCATACAGACCTATCAGTCTTGTCGTTCTTCCTGAAAGCCCTGGAGAAGTTAGTAGATAGACATGTCAGGGAGGGAGCGTTATGGAAATTCCCCCTCCACAGGCTACAATGTGCCTAGCAGTCGGGAAAATCCACTGAGACGGCACTACATTTTGTGGTAAATAAGGCAGAACATGCATTAGATAACCGGGAAGTATGCATTGCTGCATTCCTGGATATTGAAGGAGCCTTCGATCGGACCACCTTTGATGCCATTAGTGTGGCATCGGCAAATCACGGCATAGAGCCAACCATTTGCAGGTGGATCGATTGTATGCTCAGGGGTAGAATCATAAGGTCTGAGTTGTTAGGAGATGAAATGTATGCTACGACAACCAAGGGCTGCCCTCAGGGTGGAGTACTCTCACCACTCTTATGGTGCTTGGTAGTCAATTCACTCTTAGAACAACTCAACAAAGGTCCGTACTTAACGGTCGGATATGCGGATGACTTGGTGATACTCGTAAATGGAAAGTTTCCGAGTACGGTATCTAGTCTTATGCAGAAGGCCCTGATTATGGTCGAAAAATGGTGCAGCAGCAATCATTTATCGATCAACCCAGGGAAAACTACTGTCGTGCCGTTTACTAGGAAGAGGGATCTCACGGAGTTTGGAACTCTCTCCATGTATGGTACGCAGTTACAATGGTCCACGGAGGTGAAATATCTAGGCATGACCTTAGATAGCAAACTAACGTGGAAACCTCATGTAGACAAAGTCATAGTAAAGGCAACAGCGGGTCTTTGGCATGATTCGATCTACTTATGGGAAGACCTGGGGGCTAAAGCCCAAGGTCATCAAGTGGCTATACATGATGATGATAAGACCCATACTCACGTATGGAAGCATTGTCTGGTGGCCAAGAACCAAACTAGCTACATGCAGGAACGCGCTGTCGAAGGTGCAGCGATTGGCCTGCATGGCTATAACAGGGGCGTTTCCGACCACGCCAACGGCAGCGTTAGAGGTCCTGCTGGATCTAATGCCGCTACACATTGTTGTCGAGTCAGAGGCGATAAAGGCGCTACATAGGCTATCTGTGCATGGGCTGTGGAGCGTCAATATGCCGGTAACTCGACACACAAAATTGGAGATCTCAAAGGATCTCAAAAGGATTATGAGCATGGGATGCGACAAAATGCAACCATTGCACATATTCAAAAAGAATTTTAAGATAAAGGTCCCCACGAGGGACGAATGGAGACAAGGTTTACAATCCCCTGACAAGGGTTGTCTCAACTGGTTCACTGATGGTTCCAAAATGGAAACAGGATCGGGCGCTGGTATCTATGCCAACGACTGTAAGGTGAACCAAAGCATGGGCAAATATGCAACGGTCTTCCAAGCGGAAACCTATGCTATAATTGCCTGTACTCAGGAGAATATCAACAGTGGTGTCACTGACAGGACTGTGTATATTCTCAGTGACAGTCAAGCTGCTCTCAAGGCTCTGGGCTCGTGTAGGGTGGACTCCAGACTGGTCCTGAACTGTGTTAAGCTCCTTAACAAACTAGGCAGGAAGAACACAGTCAGACTGGTGTGGGTTCCAGGGCATGCAGGAGTGCAGGGCAATGAGGAAGCTGATGAATTAGCCAGAAAGGGCTCGGAGCAACTGTTTGTGGGCCCTGAGCCATTCGTGGGACTCTCTGAGAGCACCGTAAAGGCAGCTTTGAATGCTCACGGCAATGAAAAACACAGGCTAGAGTGGATGGCCCTTAGGGGTCTGGAACACTCCAAGAAATTCATTGCACATGGAGCCACAGGCTTCACCCGGAGGTTCTGCGGGTATAGCAAGAGCCAAATGCGCCTGCTCACAGGAGCTTTCACTGGCCATTTTGGCACCAAAGACTTCCTGTGCAGATTGAGATTGACACACGACTCGATCTGCAGAGCCTGTGGTGAACAGGACGAGTCCATATCGCACCTACTGTGTGAATGCGACGCGTTGGCTGGACTTAGGATGGGTCTGATGGGATTGGCATATCCAAACCCTGAAGACTTTAGGCTTCTCCCTCTGAATTGTACACTGCGGCTAATGCAGTACATTCATAAGGAGATAGCTAAGGGATGAATCTTGGGGCTGACACAAAAGATCCCACTGGGTCGAGGTGTCGCCGGTCAGTGCAGACTGGCCCCCACACACAAGATAAGATAAGATAATTGAACACTTGATATGATATAACGAAAAAATTTAAGGACGTACCTTGGTTGAAGAAGTGAAGGAAAAAGCGAGAGCCGAAACGCACCAAGATAAAAGGATAGCAGAAGACAGATACATATATGTGGCGATTACTTCACTAAAAAGAGACAACCTTAAATTAAAGAAGAAGAATCTAAAAGAAAAATCTCATGTCATAATTCTGAGGGTTAGACATCCACATACGCAGACTAATAAGTGATAATGTCTCAATACCACAAGCCCCTACAATTAAGTATGTGGGTGAATCTTGAGAGGCTCAATTTATGACGTCCGGAGGTAAAAAGTACTCGCAATATTGAAATAAAGACCCAAAGTATTTTTTTTACGTCTTAACACTATGGTAACTAATTGATGCACGATAGTTTTTCTTTTTAATTTGTGTGTAATTATCGTAAAAAAAAAAACAAAAAGTCACAAATATTGATAACCCTGGCGCGTCCTTTACACATTTTTTTGTGAAATCAACCCGAAATCGCCAATTTATAAATGCAAAATAGATCATTTATCTAGCTTTTCAGCAACTAGATTAGTAGGTGCTTAAAATAAAAATATACAGTTTATATTTTATCCTATAGTTTAACATAGAAATAGATTTAAAGTTTTGTCCCGAGCTAAACAGTGATTCCACTGGCGCGCCACATATCTAGGCATAGATCGCTAGTGGAGCGGTCAAGAAGCATAGATATTCGTTCTCGTGCAAGTTCTAGTCGGGCTTCAAACGCCGTGGTGGAAGGTCTCGTCTCACTTTGCCCGTGGACGAAATTACGGAGGTAAATATTTGATTCCCCTGGTTTTGTTTCACTAGGTCTTTTATTACCCTGACGGCACAAAAAAATTGTATAAGATTTTTCAGGCTTTTGCTATTATTACAAACGGAAAGGCATTAAGGATATCTCTTTACTAATCTTATTAATATTACTTAGAACTTTTAACTTTTTACTCAATCGATAAAAAACATACTTTTATTGATTACCTTGGTGTTGAATCCCTTGGCATTTTGCCAGGGTAATCAATATTTTTTATATTTACCTTGTAATAAAGTAAAATTTTCTTTTAACTGTACGTTATCTTTGAACACTTATTTTTCAGAACATATCAATAAATCATTTTGCACCCTAAACGAGTGTTTACGTCACGACGCTGTGGCAATTTGGGAGCATCTCATTCCTATTATACTTTCATTGAGAATGAGACTCCAGGTAAATTCCTTACATTTTATTTCTGACTCTCCATCCACCCAATATAAAAACCGAAAAATGTTCTACGTGATGGCCAAGCTCCATTGGAACAATTCGAGATTACGTCGTGTGGTTTGGAATTACTCCGAAAAGTGTCCTGGAAACGTAGCTCCAGATGGTGTAGAAGAAAGAAAGAAAAAAGAAGAAAAGTTTTGTTTTCAATTGTTATTATTTAGTAGGTATGTATATTTTATAATTATTACTTGGGAATAAAGTGTTTGATAATTAGGTTTAAAAGTGCCAATAAGTCAAAGACGTACATCAAGAGACTGATTATTAAATAAATTGTATGTTTTATTACCGTTGTTGTTTTAATTTTGATTCCCTTGTCATCGTTTTTTGATTCCCCTGGCCCAAAAAAAGTAATATCTAATATCTTTGTAATGCGTCGTTCAAAAATGACCCCTGTTTGATAAATGTGTTTATAATTCGGCTAAGAATCACGATAAAATATAATTTGTAAAAAAATTTAATAAAAAAATGCGCCACGGAAATCAACTGAATATTCCCAATCTCAAGATTTACCTATGTATATCCTCTTCCACAAATCATTTAAGGAAATTGCTTCATCCAAACTTCGGTCAACCACGAATTCTTTATAAATGAGACAATTTTTATTGTTTCGACAAAGTTTTTATTATTCACACAAGGGTACCTCCTTAAATTAATTAGACGACCATTTGCATGTTAATTTGTTCTTTTGCATAAAAGAATTCAGCTCTTAGGTATCACGGGCGATATATTTTGTTAAACGTTTTGTATTCATAACCTTTGACGTTCCGAATTTGAAATGAGCTGGGATGCGAGTATCGCCGATCGCATGAATTCGGGATTTATATAAGCACCCTGCATCATAAGAATATGATGACGTGAACGTATTTTTTTTTTTTTTTTTTTTTTATTTTGCTCGTCAAAATGACCACACTCCACCTGATGGTAAGCAGTCGTGTGGTCTAAGAGCAGTGGCCTCCACATCGCCCCCACAGTAGCCGAGGCGATGTTGAGGTCTCTACTGAGAAGATGCTTTTTCACGCCCCGCTTAAAGAACCCAGGATTGAAGGAAGAAGGAAACACGTGCCTGGCAGAGAATTCCATGCCTTGGTCGTTCGGCAGAGATATGAGGACCCAAACTTTTTGGTACGCGCTCTAATCGACTCTACCGTGTAAGGATGGCATCTGAGCCCAGCACGCGTTGTTCTGGATAGGAAAGGGGAGGGCGGGATAAGGTGGAATAACTCTTCAGAGCACTCCCCGTGGTATATTCTGTAGAAACATGCCAATGAGGCAATGTCTCTACGGAGTTGCAGAGGTTCCAGTGAACTCGTGACCTCTGGATCTCCGATGATACGGACAGCCCGCCGCTGTAACCGGTCGAGAGCGTCCAGCAAGTACTGCGCGGAGCCATCCCAAAGATGAGAACAGTACTCCACGCAAGGGCGTACTTGTGCCTTATACAATAGGCACAGTTGCCCAGGCGTGAAGAACCGCTTCACCCTGTTCAGAACTCCGAACTCCAAGCAAAGTACGCATTTTACTTTTATAAGTGTGACTAGCAGGATTATACCGCAACTGATTTTAAAGCAAAAAGCCGGACAGAGAGAGCTCAGGCCTATTGTGAACCGGTTGGTTCACTTATACGATTTGAATTTATAACGGTTATATCAAATATACGGCTTTACTAAATGTATGGCGGATGGTGGATGATAGAGCCGATACCACAGATCGATGTTTGTAATGCACCGACTGCCAACCTGACCGAGACGCTGTCATATATATAACATTAAAAGATCATTATCATATCAAAATAGAACATTATCAAAGACTCATGATATTGACAGAAATGAATCCTTACCAAAATATAAAAGACACTTACTACATTTTATTTAATTTTTCCATTAAGTTTTTATTGTTTATTTCTATTGTTAAGAACATTTCCAATATGTAGCTCATTTTAATTAGGTTATTAAATTTTTAAGGTTTTAGGTTAAGCTTTGTTGTTAGGTATGTGCATGCTGTGTTCTCCTATAACTGAAGGAACAAACTATGTTTGAGCAATTTCGTCTATATTCTCTAACGGAAAACCTTAATAATAATAATAATAAACTGGCAACCCTGATAAACAACATCAAGTCCTTTATTTTATGAATATTTTAAATATATTTTCAACATTTCGGAATAAAAATTTATATAAATAAGTATAAAACGTCTAAGATCGCAGTAAAAATATATATTTGATAAAACTCTTTAATAAATCTGGTATTTAATATAATTTTTACAAAATGACATGTGTGACAAGTGTGGTACGTCTCAGGAGAAAATTCCAAAACAGTTTATTTCAGCTATAACATGTGCAAATAAATTAAGATGTTGACCAGGGCT